>BMAU01020477.1:0-667500 GCA_019973935.1 Trichonephila clavipes
TTTATTTCTCTAGGTGAGTTAGGTGCCTGGTAAAGCCAGTTTAAAGCCATTGATCACCACAAAATGTGTTTTAGAGAGAATAAATTGAAATGTATAAAAATGTTTCTAAAATAGGAAGGGAGAAAAAAAATCAAATCATGAAAGAAATGTTCATTAAATTGAAAATGCTCTTCGCTATTTGCAGGTTATTTAACAAAGAAAATAATAAAATTTTCTTGATTCTAGGAAAAAAGTTTTTCTAAAAGAGAGGTTTGTAAAATGGAGATTCAACTGTTATATTTAATCTGAATTTGGTATGAATTAACTGGAATTAATGTTTTTTTTTTATTTTAATTTTTTACAATAATATACAGTCGAACCTCCATATTATGAACCTTTATTAATACGAATTTTTCTATACAGCAAACTTTTTCCTGAAACCGAGAACATTTCACGATTTTCTTCACAAAATAACCTCCCAATAGCGAAGTGCATTTTCTCTATGACGAACCTTTTCTCTTGTGATTCCTTTTTTTCTCTCTCTAGTTTTAAAGTATTTCTGGAAAATTCAAGTTATTCTCTCTTTCAATACATTTTATGGTAGTCATAAATCTCGAGCCGGTTTTATTAGGTACCTAACTTCTCCAAGAGCAATAGAATTCTGGGAATTTCATCCAAGAAGGGCAACCTTCAACCCCGTTGTCCAGTTCACTGGAAACATCTTCGGTATCCCTTTTCAGCCTCAGTGAAGTCTCCGTTCATTTCCGTTGATCAGTGGTACTCGTAATTTCGTTTCTCATAGCTCAAAAATGTCAAAATGTAAGTGTTTGAGCACCAATGAAAAATAATTAATTCTTCAGGAAGTGGATAAAGGCATCAAAAAACTTTTCTTGCAGTCTTTCTTTCTTCCTTTTTTTAATAGGTAAGAAATATAAAATATCTATTAATTTACAAATATGTGTGAATAATTACTTTCTTTAAATATATAGTGTTTATGATTTTAAAATTTGTTTTATGTGGTTTTTAAAGAAAATTTAAAGAGGATCCTCTATATAACGAACTTTTTTTCGGGATTTAGCGACTTCGTTAAATAAAGGTCCGATTGTATTTTTAAAAAACCCCTTTTTTCTTTAAAAAATTATCGGCATAATATTCTAAGTATTCTTTTGTATAAATGAAATTCAGTTGAAAGTTTTTCTTCAAGATCATGAAAATCTTATACATATAGATAAATTTCTGATATTCAAAAGCATTTATAAAAACATATAAGTTTCTGTAGCGATATCTCTATTAAAATCATTTGATGAGGAAATGGAAATTATAAATAGTTCTAAGATGTTTAGAAATGGAATTTGTTATTAAAAGATATTTACTCAAATTATTTGTTTCACATCTTTATTTTATCAATATTTATATATAAAAAAGGAGTCTAAAACAATATTTCTTAGTATGTGTATACTTGCTACATTTGTTAATTAAAATTTATTAGCTGACATTTTTTCTAATAATACAAATCCAGTATCATCAAATGAATTTGCCTATAAAAAATCATGCAATATATACTATTAAATGGCTTTACAGAAATAATTTTAACTAATTTATTTGTAGAAGTACTGATTGAGATGGAAGTATCACTTGTTGCATTTAAGGCTTGAGAAACCTAACAATTTAGTTTTTTTTTTTAATGTGATTATAAAAATGTATTTTAAGGTGTTAAAAATTTTTAAAGAGAAACTAGATCGTCATATTTTTCAAATTACTTTAAAGGTCACAGTTTTATAAGATCTTTTTATACGTAACAAAACAAGAAAGCATAACATTTATGATTCAGGTCGCGGTAATTGATGCGCATAAAACCTGTAATATTTTAAAGTCCTTAGGTTGACACGCTAAGGAAGTTTGAGAGAAGGGTCTCAGTTTTGGTATTGTTCTCGTCTTTTGAGCATGGTTCAAACATACTAGTGACCATGGTTCTACGTGGTCCGTCGCCAAAGCCCTCGTGTAGCTGAACAGTGCGACGTTAATATTCAATCAATCAATCAATCAAACATACGAGGGGCTGCGGTAGCCTTGTAGTCAAGGTCACGGATTCGTGTCGTGAGTTCGAGCCTGGTGCCACAGCACGTTAAATCTATCGAGGCTCATACGTCCTCCCTTGGTATGGTATGATAATTAGGAGAGGGGGTGCCAGCTCAGGCCAGTGGCGTAACGGAGAACACTTGGGCCCCCTGCAAAGTCAGGTTTGGGATTTAAAGTTGCATTTTACAAAGGGTTGGTACTTGGCGATAGTCAGGCTGTGGGGCCTCTAGAGCCCTGCCTTTACAATGCGTGGGTGTACGTTACGCCACTGGCTCAGGCATCCTATTCACTTGACCATGGTTCAAAATTACGAGGTCCATCGCAAAAGCCTTTGTGTAGCTGAAGACAACGCGACATTAATATTCTCTCACTCACTTAAACATATGAGGGGCCATCACCAAATGACTGGTTGATTATTTATCAGGGTCGCACATAGAAAAACAACACGAGGACTCATAGCCTTCTATTTTTTTTTTAAACTATATCAAGTGATGTGAATGACACCTACCTCACACCATGCCAACGTTGCGAGCTTAGATTTAATCTATTTCACCTCCTCTGAACGGTGGGTTTAGTGGAACCGGGATTCGAACCCATAATTCAACATCGGTTGCATGTTCGCAGGCATGACCTCCGTCTACCGTGGTTACAACAATAAGCTTCGTGTTGCTTTTAACTGCGTAATTAAAACAATAATTTTTGGTTTTTATTTATGTCATTGCAATTACCACAACTGGAATTATGAATATTTGACTGAAGGAGCTATGAATCAGAGGCGTGACGATTCGTCTCTAGTTTCGTTACAGAACATGCAAGTAACACCAGATTAGCAAGTCATTTTTAAATAGAAGAAATATTCTAAAAGAGCCGTGAAACACTCTATGTAGTAGTATGGTGTACTTTCGAAGATTCCTTGTATACTTAGCTGCATTCACACCAAGGCAGTTGAGCGTCTAGCCAATCAGAGACTTCATTTTGCCCGAGATGACGTCTCTGATTGGCTTGACGCTGACTGCCTTTGTGTGAACGCGGCTTTAGAGCCTATATAATTTTTCAGCTCAATTAGAAAATATAAATAAAAGATTTAACAGCTAAACATATCTTAAGAATTTTGATAAAGCAATAAGAAATTAAACCTATATGATCTTTTTGAAGTGTTAAGGTGATGCAGTGACAGCTGACCAGTTAACATTTTAAACATTATTTACATCGTTTAATTATGTTTGATTAAGAAAATTAGTGGCTATAATAGTTCTAATGTGATATTGATGCATGAGTGCATGTGACTGACTTTTTAAACGTTTGCTTTCACACTCTAAATGAAATGAAGTGAATTACTGAGAACAAAACAAAGTGGATTCTCTAAAGTAAAAATGGCGGAGTACCTTGCTTCGATTTTTGGAACGGAAAAAGATAAGTAAGTTTAATGTTTGTAATTTTTTTTCATGCTCTTATTCCGTTAAATGTTTGTAAAACATGTCTAACAATCGTCTAAATTTCTGAGTTGACGCATCTTAAATGTTTTTGTATAGATTCTCTCAAACTTCAGCATGCGTTAAATTTTTATTTCGGTTACCAGTAATTTTTACAAGAACTTTGAATATTAACAACGCCCTTCTAAATACAATAATGTTTTTGAAATTTTTTCTGATTCCTCATCAGTGTTACGTGCTGATTCATGGGAAATATGAGTAATGTAGAAATCAGATACAAAAGCTATTAATTGCACCCGCGATTGAAGTTGAGTTTCCGTAAAGATGGTAATTTTTCTAAACTTTTTCATAATCTGCGATTACTTGCGCCTATTTTTGATAGGTCATTTCTCGCGTAATGTTGAGAACACTCTAACTTAAAACACGTTTATATTGTTGTGAAATGTTTTAAAGGGTGAAATTGTCGACGTTTTTCTAAATGACAATGAATTTGGCTCTTCCTTACATCGGTGTTGCTTCATTTCTCTCGAAACACCTATCGCTACATATAGGCAGTTGGGTGACTGATTATGGTCGCCAATGGGCCCCCTATTCTACACTTTAACTGATTGCATTTGAAACAAAATGAAAATCTGACATCTTGCATATTTAATCATCGAATGAAAAATGTTGGCAATTTTAAAAAACAAGGAGGTATTCATGCCCTGTGTGGAAATCATTTGATTTTTATGCTTTTAAAAAGAATAAACTGTTGAAAATTAGAATTTGAGGAAAATATAAAAAATACCAAGCTTACCATAACAATAAAACCTTGAATATCTTTACCTAAAGAGTTCAATCATGCACAGAAATAAATTTTAAGCAGATTTAACGAACTAAGAAATATTTCTATTCAATGTTAAATTTTAAAAATTTTATCTTGACCTAAACTGCTATTTGCAAAGTAGGAGAGTACCTTAAATTACAAGATGTTTTTTTTTCATTAGATTTAATTGTGAATTTTATTGCCAATAATAAATGCAAGTAGTATTGCTATAAAATCAATCTACAGCATTTTCCATCTAAAGCATAATTTTATGTTTTTCAGAAAACACAATTGGTTATAAATTTCTTGATTTTGTTGGTTTGTGTCAGAGATAGTAAGAAAAGGAAAATTTTAGTTTTTTTTTATAATATTAAGAGTAGATAGTATTCTGTGCTAGTTTGGTATCTGAGGACAAGTGCCTAGCTGTTGTTTATGTTTGCCAAGATGTTGGATAACATTACAATATGGTTACCTTGATATTTTTGTCTAGTGATGTGGTTGCTATAGGGATAACATATATTAGAAATAACTTTTATGGGGGTTTTCCCTGTAACCCAATTAATTTTAATTCGATTTCTTTGAAAATTAACCATTTCAGTGTAATTGTATTATTCCGGCTTCTGTTTTATTTTGTGCTACTTTTGGATATGGATATTTCTAATATGGGTTAGTACAAGAATATTTTTTTAAAGAATGAATGTTGTACTTTTTTAATTACCGCTATATAAATCGTTTATTTTTGCTTTATTTTATGTTTTAAAAATGCTTTTTCTTTTAATGTTCCTTGTGCGATGGAATTCATTGAAGGAACTTGCAGTTTATAGAATATTGCAAGTTTTTAGTACTTTGTAATTGATATTTATTATTAATTGTAATATAAAAGTGCAATTATTATATGTAATGATCATATAATTGTTATTTATAATTGTTTTTTATATTTATTTATAATTATTATGTAATAAGAGTATTATGCATTATTTTTATTTTATTACAATATGATGATTATTCTTTTTTTATAATTACTGTTAAATTATATTATATGATTATTACAAATAATTATTATTATATACTGCATAATATTATTAGTACATTAACTTTTCACTATATTGTTATTCATTATTTATTCATTGATCTTGGTTATTCTAAATCTCTTCCTATATTCTTTTGAAATATATTTCAAAATAATTTTTTAAAATTATCTTCCTGACGATTTGATACAGGAAATCATGCATTTTACAACATTGTTTTCCATTCTGATTTATTAACGGATGCCGCCATATTGGATTCCATTCCAGCAACAGCAACCGCTGCATGGCGACATGACCCTGGATATCAAACTTGTTCCATAAACAGGTGGCTGCTGTAGTGTAATGGTAAAAGTAACAGACTTGTGACTGTGTGGCATGTCATGAGTTCGAGCCCAGTACCACTGAAGACTCACGATGTAGGGGAGCAATGCTTATTAAATTTGTCAATGCTCAAATGTCTTCCTGTTGGTGTGGTGTGGAAGTTAAGAGAGGGGGATGCCAGCTCTGGCGTCGTCCTTGTCATTTGACCGTGGCTCAAAATAATGAGGTCCAGCACTAAAAGCCTTGAGCAGCTGAATTGTGCTACACTAATACATTCACTCACACCAAAATAAACAGTGTAATCACCCTCTTTTTGGTGGATCAGTGTTCCTCTTAGTTCAACAAAGTCAGACAAGATACGTTAGACTGTTTATGAAGGGGATCTGTATATAGATATCTTTTCTAAAGGTATCCATAAAACTCATTATCTACTTGGAAAAAGCCTGGCGATCCTAATGCTTCATACAGATGAAGATCTTTTCTGTTCTCTTAGAACATGAAACACACTTGATGTGAGCACTTGCAAGATGGGAAAGTGTAGTCTGGGAGCCTTTGTCACACTTGAGGGCTAGAACCATACCAGGTCTATTATCTCCACGCCAATCATAAGCCCTTCAACTTCACCAAATTTTAAGGTTTCTTAATTGAGTATAATTCTAGATAGGTAAGTGTGTCTGTGGAGGGAGTTGGAAGCATTCATATCTTGGTGCTATCATTTGGCTTTCGAGTCGATTGTTTCTTCCTTACCTCTTCCAATCAAAAATGTTTAAAAAAATCTAGTCTTCATTTCCCTTTCAGTCAGCCATGTAAACCAACCTTTCAAGGAAACCTTGGGGGGGGGGATTGACAGTTTTCTGAAAACTAGTAGAAAAACCAGTGAAAGTAGAGTTATATTTTCTTCCCAAATGACAGGATTGTGAAGTAAAACCCTTCTAGATTTGGCAGCATTTTTTTGTCATAGATCAGGGGACTCAATAAAGATCCAATCTTGAAATGATTTAATTTATCATTATGGTGCTATTCTTCCTCCGAATTTCATAATCCACAAAATCACGATTCATCTTTAGAATTAATCAACACAGTACCTAGCAGATGACAGAGTTAATGCTATCATAATCTGTAAAAATGTTTAGAAAACTGGAATATATTTTTCTTTAAAACATTTTTAAAAAAATATTTCTATGTACTTTGCATGTATAAAAATTGGGTTGTTTGGAAAGTAATTTTTTTTTTTCCCAAGAGAGGATTTAAACTTAAGCTGCATAATCATTATATGTTTTGAGAACTAACATAGCTTGTATTGTGTGTGTGGGGAAAAAGTCCAGTAGTTTTTGGTTGGTGCCATTTTAAATATGGAGAGCAATAAGCAGCATTTTCGTCATATTTTACTTTTTAGTATAGAAGTAAAAATGCTGCAAAAGCCAAAAAGGAATTAACTGGCAAATAACACATGAGATCAGTGAGAGGTTAAATTTATCAAATTCAACTGTTTAGAACTACTTGAAAGGCCTGGGCTTAACCTTGAAGCTCGATATATGGGTTCCCCATGTTATCATGGAGATAAATTTTTGTCATCATGTTGATGTCTGGGATTCGCTTCTCAAATGTCATGATAATGATCCATTTTTGAAGCTCATCATCAAGTGGGTTGTAAATAACAATGCCAAACACAAGAGATCACAGAGCAAAAAAAGATGAACCAGTTCAAAGCATTTCCCAAAGCCAATATCCATCAAAAGGTGATGTAGACTGTTGAAATTTTAAAGGAATCAGGCTTTTTAGCTTTTAACGAATAACTCAACAATTAATTCAATAGTCTACTGCCATCAGCTAGCTAGAGTGATGCCCTTCAACAGAAAAAAGCAGAATTAATTGACAGAAAAGGTGTAGTGTTCCACCAAAGTAATGCGAGACCTGATACAAGTTTGGTGACTCGCCAAAAGCTTTTACAGCTTGAATGGGATAGAATGCCACGCCCACCATATTTTCCAGTTCTGGCACTTTCGGATTATTTTTTATACAGTAAAACCTTCACTTCAAATGAGGTAAAAAATAACCTTAATCAGTTTTTTGCCAGCAAAGACCAAAACTTTTATGAGCTTGAATAATGCTACTGTTAGAAAATTAAATCTTTTCTCACGTCCACTATCTATTTAATTAAATACGAGGTCGCGTAATGTTTCTTTATTTGCATATTCATCGCAAGCGGGCTGATGAATATGCAAATTGTTGTACCGATGTCATTCGTGTGACCTGTTTGTGAATGACCTCATTCGCATTGCTGATTGGTCGCCGTACACGTTGTCCTTGTATATATTCTAATTCGTTGTATGTCTGTGGTTGTTCCTGTTTGTACCATGTCCTGTCGATAGTTATAAATAAAAGTATTTTAAAAGCAATGAAGTCTCATGAATGCTGAAACTGCTCTCTGCTAATTTTATTTTCAATAAAGAATAACAAGGTTATGGCCTCATGCAGTTTTGAAAGTCAGCATTGTGAATTATTTTAAGATTCTATCGACTGGGGGCCAGACCGCAGTTGAAATGGAACCTTCGATTGAACGGCTTTATTCCACCAACTACAACACTTGGAAAGAAGATGTTCAAGTTTTATTGATGGACAGAAATAGCTGGAGGATCATAACAGGACAAGAAGTTAAACCCGACGACAGTGCATCCGCCAAGGAAACACGGAATTTCGAATCCAGATGGGGTCGGGCATATTCAACAATTTATCTGAGTATCGAGAAGGAGTACCAGAACTTAATTTTGGATACCTGTGATCCTATAGTTGCCTGGAAGAAACTTCAGGATCATTTTCAGCCACACACTCGGGCATGCGTTATTGGATTATTGGATGAATTTTTCAACTGAAGAATCTTAGAAGAGGAGGAAATAGGACTGTATGCTGCTTGTTTAAGAACCATCATATTTCAGCTGCGAAATGCCGGACATCCTCTAGAAGACTTATACCAAGCATTTTTCAGTTAATCAGGTACTTACCTGAAAGCTACCAAGGTATTGTGCTATTTATTTATCGCTGGGATAATAAAGACTAAATTTGAACACGTATTATCGGAGCTCCTCGCTGAGGAGAGTAGACTGAAGCAATGTAAGAAAGATTTAAACTTAATTAATACTAATCACCTTGCTCTTAAAACAAAAGCTCATAAAACTAAAAATATAAAACTTAAATTTAGAAACTTCAAGAAATCTGAGAATAAAATAGGACCGTGTTTTAATTACCATAAAATGGGTAATTTAATTGCTAATTGTAAGGAAAAATTAAAAAGTAGTAAATATCAAAGTGACAACAATTTCATAATTGAAGCTTGCATTGATCAGGAAGTAAATACTAATGATTATACGTGGGTTTTTAACAATGCAGCTTCAACTCGTTTTGCAATAACAAAAACTTGTTTATTTCATGCGAGCCAGTGAATAATAGAACTATGTCACTTGCTATAGGAAAAATAACTAGTCCAGTAGAAGGAGTGGGAACTGTAAAATTTTATTTTGATAGTGATAATGGTAGAAATAATATCACTTTACATAATGTAATGCACTCACATAAGTTAAGAAGGAATTTAATGTCAGGTCCAGCACTAGATAAAAATGGTGCACTTTTGTGGGTGGAAAGGGAGAAATTGAGATTTTCAATAGGAATGGTAGAAAACTCTTTTATGCTAGAAAGATTAATGGGTTATATTATTTTAAGCCTAAATACCCTAAAAATATTCATATTCAAAAATCTAATTTGACCACTTCAGAAGAAAAGACTTAGAACTTTGACATAATAGATTTTGTCACATTAATAGTAAATATATTTTAAGGTCTAATCAGAATGAGAGTATTGGAGGAATACCAAAGTTGAAATCTATTAATGTAGAATGTGAGGATTGCAAAATTGGTAAGAGTAAGCGAAACTCGTTTAAACCAATTTCAAAAATCAGATCTAAAAACCACTAGAGTTATTGCATATGGACGTCTGTTCAATTCCTACAGCATCTCATGATGGTAGTAATTATTTTCTTTCAATAACAGATGATTATTCTAGGATAGTAATTGTTTTCCCGATTAAAAGGAAATCTGATGTTTTCAATTGCTTTACCAGATATCAGAAACGGGCAGAAAATTTTTAAAAAACAAAGCCGTTAACATTAGAATTGATAATGGCTTATATAGAATTTATTCATAAAGAATTTTGTAAATTTTTAAATTCTCAGGGAATTGAGATGGAGAGAACCAATACATACTCGCCTGAAATGAACGGTGTTAGTGAGCGTTTTAATTATACCGCTTTAGATGCTGTTAGAGCAATGTTACAAAGTAGTGGTGTAAGTAATAAGTTCTGGTCAGAGGCTTTATTATGCTTTACCTATACGTGGAATCGCATTTGTCATAAGAACCAGACAAAAACCCTTTTGAATTGTATTGTGGTAAAAAACCTTCGGTTAAACATGTAAAAAGTTTTGGTTGTAAGGCTTATGTGGGTGTTCCCAAACAGTTGAGGAATAAACTTAATATGAAAGCAAAAAGGGTATCATGGTAGGATATGCAATGCAAACAAAAGGTTATAGAGTTTGGATTCCTGAAGAAGAGAAAGTTATTGAAACCTGCAATGTTTCCTTTAATGAAAGTGTTAATGGGGAAGCTGTCCTGGGCCTACATAACAAAAGTGAATGTACTCCTCTGGTAACGAAAGAATCTGCATCGGATGAGTATGAATTGGAGACTGAAATTAGTGAAGGAGATGAAATACCCTGTGAACATCTTACATGGATCAGGAAAGCAGTTCCCAGACCTGATGGAACAAGAGTAGACATTTATTATGGTTTCGAAGGAAGGTCTCTCAGATTGAGATCATATCCTGATGTTGAGAAATATTGTAGGTCCCACAATATAAAATTTAATAAGAATTTTTTTAGTTTCAGCGGGAAAGACAAATATATTCTGGTCCTGTACCCAAAGGGGAAAGTAGTACCAGTGAGTATATACAATAATCATGAAGCACATCAAGTTGTAATACCTCAAAATTTTAAAGAAGCTTCTTTATCTCCAGATAAAGATAAATGGTTTGTTGCTATGAAAGAGGAAATTAATATTATGTCAGAAAGATGTGTTTGGGAATTAGTCCCTAGGCCTGAAAAGGAAAAAGTTATTGGAAATAGGTGGGTTTACACAATTAAAAGGAATTTTAAGATATGAAGGAAAAATTTTAAGATATGAAGCTCGTCTTGTTGCTCAAGGATACCGACAAGGTAAGGGAGAAACATACGATGAAGTATTTAGTCCCGTTGTGAACTTTTCAATAATTAGAATGTTTTTCACCATTCTTGTCTGTTGCTTTGGGTGGTCACACTGTCAGTTAGGTATTAAATGTGCCTACCTATATGCAAATTTGGGTTAAAGGGTTTTAATGCAACAACCTCAGGGCTTATAGATCACGAAAGACCACATTATATATGTTTGCTAAATAAAGCAATTTATGGTCTACATCAAAGTGGTAGAGAATGGTTTTTTGAAATACACCAATTTAGAAGAGTTAAATTTTAAGAAATTAAATTGGCTTACTGTGTTTATATAAATGAAGATAATGTAGTATATTACTATTATATGTTGATGACATTGTATTATTTGGTAAATCTGATCATCATATTAAAGAAATAATAAGGAATTTAAAGGTTATATTTGATTTAAAAACTATGGTGGCAGAATATATAACTTTGACTGAAGCTTCCAAAGAATTAATTTGGATTATTCGTATTTTGTAAGAATGTAACAACTTTAAATTATTTTCCATTAATTTTAAGTAAAAGTGAATTAAAGTGTGATAACAGAGCTGCAATTGACTTTTCTAATTCTCCTATTGAAAATAGTAGGACTAAACATATAGATATAAAATATCATTTCTTAAGAAATTTAATATATGAAAAATTGTTTGTATTAAGTCATATTTGTAGTAAAAACAACCTGGCAGATGTTTTTACTACAAATTGTTTGTATTAAGTCATATTTGTAGTAAAAACAACCTAAACCGTTATCCAAAGATTTTACTAAACTCAAAATTAGTATTTGTAAATGATAAATTGTAATAAGAATTTCTGCTGATGAATATCCACTATCCATTTCGTTTTCACTGCTGATGATGTCATCCTGTGACCTGTTTGTGAATGAATCTCATCGCATTGCTGATTGGTAAGCTGTACATGTTGTACTTGTATATATTCTAATTCGTTGTATGCCTGTGATTGTTCCTGTTTGTACCATGTCCTGTCGATAGTTTTAAATAAAAGTATTTTAAAAACAACGAAGTCTCATGAATGCTGAAACTGCTCTCTGCTAATTTTATTTACAATAAAGAATAACAGCTACTACCAAAGAAGGCAAAGGTATATGACCCAAATGGTAAAGTTGTTTATGTTCGCCAAGATGGGCGATAACATTACAATATGGTTACCTTGATATTTTTTATCGTCTGTCGATGTGATTGCCATGGGGATAACGATATTAGACATAACTTTTGTTGGGTTTTCCGTACGGTAACCCTATTAATTTCAGATGATTTCTTTAAAAATTTAAACATTTCTCAGTGTACCTAAATGTTCTATAGTTTCCGTCTTCTTCTGTTTTATTTTGCGCTATATTCGAATATGGATATTTCTAATATGAGGGAGTACTAGAATATTTTTTTCTTAAAATATTTGTGTTGTTCTTTTAATTATCACTATAAATCATTTATGG
Source organism: Trichonephila clavipes (assembly GCA_019973935.1). Lineage (NCBI taxonomy): Eukaryota > Metazoa > Arthropoda > Arachnida > Araneae > Nephilidae > Trichonephila > Trichonephila clavipes. Next base: position 12,389 of record BMAU01020477.1, read on the forward strand.
TTGAAGTGTAGTATGGGGGAGGCACTTGGCGCAGTCCTTTATTTTGGTGACTAAAAGTGGTCGCCAAGTTACTTTTTGTTGGTATTATTTATTTTAGAATGAATTCTATATCTCACCATGACATTTAGATAAAAATCGCCAAATCCAAAGTAGCCTTCCCTATATTACACTTGAACCCAGCAATTCTTATGCATTATTATTATTATTTTTTACAATATGAGGATTATTCTATTTTATAATTACTATTAAATTATATTATATGATTATTATTTCTAATAATTGTTATTAAATCATACTATATGAATATTATTTATACATGTTACTTTTTATTATATATTAATATTCATTACTTATTGATTGATCTAGGTTATTCTCAATTTCTTCCTTATCCTTCATTTAAAATACATTTCAATGTATTTCAAAACAATTCTTTAAAATTATTGTGTATCATAAAATTTCCGCTAGACCGCCATAATGGATTCCATTCCAGCAACAAGCAGTGCTTGGCGCCATTACCCCAGATATCAAACTAGTTCCATAAAATATTTGTACATTATACGAAAATTGTCTTTCATTTCACACAAAAAAAAAATTAAATTACTTTTCTAACAACACAATAAATTGAAAAAACAGAAAATTGAGAAACATTATTCTTAATGCTTAAAGAACAAAAAAAATGTAACTTTATAACTTCTTATTTTACCTGTTTGTCAATTTTCCTTAATAATATAGCTGTACACCTGTGGGAAAAATTGTAATTAAGAACAATTCCTTTATCTTCCCATATTCTGCCAAATGTCCACTGTGATAACAGAATGCAACCAACATTGTTTTTCCACTTTGAAAATATAAAAGCAATATTAATATTGCTGTATTATAATATATAAGCTGTTATTAATATGTTTAATGTTATTAATATTGTTCTTTTTCTAATGCAGGCAAATCTATAGCCTCATTTTCATAAATTTATATCAAAATTAAAGGGAGAGGGATTTAGAAACTAAACATTTATGTATATGATTGGACATCATTTGCTGAAATAAAATTGAGAATTATGTACATGTATATAAACCTATATGAAGAATACCAATATGTTATTGCACAAATTTAACAAAAACGCTTTATATATTCAAACATTAATCTTAAAAACTATAGTATCTTGCAATGCAAGAATCCGATGTTTTTTATGTTAGTTGCCTTAGCGATGGTAGAACAAGTTTGGAAAAAATAAAAAAATGCAGAAAGAGCATAATAAAGATGTTTTAATATTTTCATCTGAAAGGGATGTAAAATCATTTCTTTTATAAGATATTTTAATTATGGTGCAATAATTACCACCATAAAACTTTGGTACTTGCATATTAGTGTCTCTGCAGCCAAATTGGCGCCTTGCGAATTGCATTATTTTCACTAAAATCAGACTGATCGAATATTTTTTTTCAAATCAAATATGCAAGCATCGTATTGTTGTTTTGATATGGCACAATTTGTGTGGTGCCAATTTTACTGCAGTGATGCTAATGTGTATGTGCCGAAACTTTTAATTTCTTAGACTTGCAACATTTTAAGGTATAATAATGCAAATAACATCCACTTTAGTGAATATTTAGGTTTTTTTTTTTTTTTTTTTTTTGTATACACATTAGAGTTTAAAGGTATAGCATTGTGTGTGTAAGGTCCCCCCTTGTGTGCCCTTCTCCTAGATTGTCAGCGTGAGCCAGAGGTGTAGGAATAAGAGAACTAAAAGCTGCCATGATCTTAAAATGACTTTATTAAGATCTTAACTTAAACCTTTAACAGATTAGATAATATGATATGCTAGAGAATCTACGGTGGCTAAACACGCTATATAATACCGAAATAACATAACTTGGACCACTATCAATAACTAACTCACCCCTAAGTTTAATTGCAATGCGATCACAGATCCGAATATTTAAATAGTCACTCCTACCTTAATGTCGAATGAAGTAACGATCAATCTGATCCTAGTTGAAGTTGCGGTTCACTGGCATGCAATGGTACATGCACCTTGACCTAAGGGCTCTGTGTCGCAGGTAAATTCTGTTGGCTGTTACTTAACCTCCTCAAAAACTTTTTCACACTTGAAATACGGACTATTATAACATTCCCCAAATGCCACCGGGCTTACTCTAAACTTCTGATATTTAAAAGCTTCCTAATTTGCACCTTTCAATTACACTTTTTTCTTGGGTTGGTTGGAAAAGAGTTGCCATTCATTCTGGCCCCAATGAACCCAAAAGGATATATTAATGAAAAGACGCATGAGCCGTCACAACATTAAAGAAAGGGAGAACTCTCTCATGAGAAACAACATGAAATGAATAATAACAAATCTAGAAAATATCTGGATCAACATTTAAGTACTGAATTATCAATCATCTATTTCAGTGATTCCCAAGGGTCCATGTTATCGAAAAAAATAATTTGGGGGTCCATGAGGTGTAAATGAGGATCTACGATAATGGCTCTCATTAAACCAGATCGTGACTTTAATTTTAAAGGAAATTTAATCTAGTGGAAACCAAATTTTACCTATTTAACAGATTTATTTACTAAATTGAATAAAGTTAATTTGTAGTTACAAGTCTTCAGCATAAATTTTATTAAAACAAGGACTACATTCCAGCCTTTCTTGCCAGAATTAAGCGAAAGGAGTATAATAATGGATGTCGCAAATTTTTCCAGTTTCTCAATTGTCACAGACAATCTACCAGGAAAAGAGACGTTTTAACTTATGTCGAACATTTAAATGCCCTTATTTTAGATTTTGAAGCTAGGCTTGAGAATGTTTAGGCTATCATAATATCACAGTAGACAATGAATTCACATGGTCAATTCATAAAAAAAAAATGTCAGATTACAAGAATTAGACACTAACGAAGATCTTAAAGTAAATTTTAGAAACGGATGTCAGTAATTTTGGCTTTAAAAAGATATACCTGTTATTTATTCCATAATATAGAATATCTTGAGAAAGTTTTTGATTGTTTTTCTGGTTGAGAAGGAGTTACAGTGCGCTTGCTGATCTCAAAAACAAAAAAAAAAAGATTGGACACTATTAACCGAGGAGATATTTAAGGTTAAGCCTGACAAGATTGGTGTCAAATGTTGAAAATTTGTTATTGCATCCCCAAATTCATCCTTTCCACTAAAAGCATTTGTTTGATACTCTGTTATTTTATGTATTAATTACACCTTAATCTAATTAAAGTGTCTTTTTTTAAGTTTTAAACACTATACCTCACTGCAGTTAAAAATTTAAATCTTTCAAAGGAAGTAGATCTATATATCTGCTGTCAAAAACATTTAAATTGATGAATTTACAAAAATTTAATATTAGGTTAGTAGGGGTCTACCCTAAGCCGAAAAACTTGTCTAGGGGTCTATGAGGCAAAAAAGTTTGGAAATCTGATCTATTTGTTAAATCAAGCATGCATTTCATAAGAAGTTTGTCATAATAGCTATTTAACAACTTTTATAAACGTGGAATAGAGGCTAGAATTTGGCATTTTTAACTAGATGTCAATAAATTTGGCTCTTCATTACATCAGTTTTTTCATTACTCCCGGAACACCTATTGCTACAGAACACCTAATAATCCAAAACATTATGAACACCTACTTAATCAACACATTTCACCATTTTTTGCCTCAAAAGCAGCTGTAACTCATCTTGGTATGGATACCATAAGTTCTTGGTATATGACTGTAGACATGTTGTGCCAATTGTCTAAGCAGTGATTGCATGAAGTGAATATTCCAACATGAAAGGAAGTTATTTGATCTCTGAGTTGTCTTTATGAAAACCAAAAGTGTCCTATCAGATAAAAGATCCACCGGGTTGGGTGGGCCTAACTTGGCGGATCTATATCTGATATTTATTGAATTCATCTTTATACTCTTGAACCCTTCTAACACAGTTGTAGCCTTTGACATGAGACACTGTCCTGCTTAAAGATCCCATTTCCAGTTGGGAAAATAGACACCATATTAGGGGTGCAACTGATTCACAATTATGTTCAGATAGTCTACAATCTCTTCTACCAGAGCTAAGGGGTCCAGAGTCACACACCCATGAGAACATTCTCCGAGCATAATACCCTCATAACTAGTCTGTACATGGAGGCAGTAACTGTTCGAGCATGAAGACGGCGCACCTGACACAACCATTGATATGATGGACGAGAAAATGATTCATTCAACCAGGTAACTCTCTTCCACTTATGTGTGGTCAGGTTTCTACCAATCTTTTCTAAGCCTACTCTGGGCTCAGAATAAACAGAGACCCATGAGTTTGACATTTGCTGTGCAGTCCCATATCAAACGTGTCCACTGAACTGTATATTCTGATGCACTTGGACCTGCATTATATTGGACTGTCAGTTGAATCACTGTCTGGCACTGATTTTGTTTTGCCAAATGGGACACTTTGCATCTTTTTTTTATGTTACATGAATGTCCAACATCTAGGTGTCTACTTCTAGTTTCACTGTTATTTATCCTTTTGAACAACACTAAAAACAGCAAAACATAAACAACCCATCAGGTGTTTTGGAGATACTTGTTCTGAGTCTTCAGGCCATTACAATCTGCCCTCTTTCAAATTCGCTTTTAGACCAGCCGCCTTTCTCCTCACTCGCAAAAGTAAGTGCATGAATGATAGCTTACCTTCTCCAGCAGCAGCTAAATACCATTCTCTCTTTAATCATGGCTTCCACATCATTCAGACAAGATCATTGAAACATGTGGAGGTGTTCATAGTGTGTTTTGGCTCGACAGTGTAGGTAGTTTGGCACTTAATTCTGGTCACAAAAAAATTGGCTTCGCCAAGGGGTCCTCTATTCTACACTTTAAACTGTTTTTGTAGTGATATATTTAAATTCAAGCTAAAGCATTTGGCCCTACAAAGGTGTGCATATAAAGTGCACTTTAATTTAAAGGTGATAATTTTTGTTTTTCAGTTGAGATTTATGAAACATAGCTGTGTGGTTTTGTTGTACGAATTGATTTTGTATAGTTTAGTATGGCAATATTTTGTTTCGGCATTACTCATAATTTCATAGGAACAAAAATTAGTTCTTTTGTTTTTACAAAGTAAACACATCCTCCCTTTACTGTGAATAAAAATTTGATTTCTATACTTCCCATGCAATCTGGTTTTAGTAGTATTTATTATCTATTCCATATATGTATGATTTTTCCCATTTGTTAATCACTAAAATAGTTAAAAGATTATTTTACCTGCACACAATAATTCAAGTATATCTGCTTCATGTAATCTTTTAATTCTGCTCAATTGTTTATGTCAACTCAATGTTTAAAATTTGTATGACTAAATTAGCATATTTACTTATTTTACCAAGAACACACACACAACAATGTTGTTTATGTATGGATAATAGACAACATTATAAAATTGCAGGAGCAAAAGTAATTTTTAACGCAGAATATATTATGTAGTTCAGTGCCTAACAATGTCTCTGTTAGCCATCTAAATGACTGTTAAAGCTGACTCTTTATTAAAATAGTTGTGAAAAACATTGTAGATGTCTAACTGAGCTAACTGCTCATACATTTAATGTTAAATAAGTAAACTACACTCTTGGCATCCAGAATGAGGAAAATTCCTTTTTACCAAAATGCTAAAAAAGGGAAAAACAAAGCTTGTATGTCACAAATATTTTGCACAGCTGTGTGATTGTATATAGTGAATTGTTAATTGATCCTCTGTCAGATGTAAATTACGCCAAGGAGGTTGCTAGTCTAAAATTCAATGACATAGTAAGATGAAACTTTGTCCAACAAAATTATGAAAGATTTTAACATGACAAAAATTTAAACATGATGGACAAGTGATATATGTTCTTTTTCAACATTAACTTATGTAATTTTTGTTTAATGATATTGTATGGTTTTCATAATTTTATTATTCAGAAGTTTGTATTTCTTTTATTTAGAGTAAACTGCTCATTCTATTTCAAAATTGGAGCATGTCGGCATGGAGATAGGTGTTCCGAATTCACAACAAACCTACTTTTAGTCAGGTAAGTATTTAATGCATCAATTTTTACTGTGCATTGATATTTAAATTATTGCTTTGTGTAATAAGTTTTTTCCCCTCCAGACTGTTTTGCTCCAAAATTTATATCATAATCCTCAGAACTCAGCACAGTCAGCTGATGGATCACATTGCAAATTTTGTGAGTATTTTTTGTTTAATGTTTTTATTTAGTTTTATTTTCAGTTTTGTATTAGTAGAAATATTTAAATGATTTTTAATCACTTCCTAAAATTGTAGAATTTTTTGTACAGTTGCTCCACATTTTTCATTACTTAATATCTGTCAATTGTTATAAGTTCACTTGTAACTTATAATAAGAAAGTGTTATATTGTAGTTTGGCAAAATTGAAAATTCAAAGAGATATGTTCTTTTTTTTTCCCATTAGTTAAGTGGCAGGCTAGATATTCAAAATATAAGATGTAGAAATTTTTTAATGTATCTAAACCCTTTTTCAGTTTTCTTATTTTGTTGTTTTTATTGAAGATTTTTCTTGCATGAAAAACTTGCACACAAATAATTTGTAATAATCCTAGCAACAAAAAACATTTTAAGTATTTTTCAGATTGGTAGAGATTGATTCATCACCAAGTGATTACTATTTCTTTTTTTAAAATTTTAAGGCAAATTATTGTTTTATCATAACATAATTTATTTGATCTCTTATTTTTACTAACTGAAAATATTAAGTTGACCCGTAAGGTAGAATTAAAACATTTTTATCTTTTAAAGGCTAATACAGATTTTTGAAGAATAAAATGAATTGATTTTCTCGAAAAATTTACTTTTATTAACTAGTTTCCTTGTCTTTATTAAATATATCTTTGTTTTGTTAGGAATTACAAATTTTTCTGAGATATATATCAAAAATTGAAAAGAAATTATGTAGGAAACAAAAAAGATAGAAACATATGTTTCTGTGTATATATTGTAATAAAGATTGAGGACAAGAAAAGCATGAACTGCTGACAGAAGTATTTTTTTTTAAAGTAAATTTGAATTTTAATCATATTAATATATATTTTAATAAATACATGAAAGTTCTATTGTTTTTATAAAATTGTTGCTTGATTTCTTTTTTTTGGGGGTTCAATTTTTTATCATTTAGCCATTTTATCGTTTTGTTTTCGAATCCAGATCTTTTGTTCTGAAAAGGAAAATAAAATGTATTTTTAGTTCAATAAGTGTGTAAAGAGTGTATCAATAGTTATTTCTTCTTTCAGTTGAATTTCCTGTTTTTGTGAAAATTAATATAGATGTTCATTATAATCTGTTATAAAATCTGCATTTATCAAATATATGAAGTGTTCCTCCCTCTCCTTTCTCAATATTCTGAAGTTCATTGAACTGAAGTCTATCTAAATATTATTCATTTTACTTCATGTTACAGGATCCATAAAAATAAATGTTTTTGGGATAAGGTTTCTTGGTGTATGTACTCTACCAGTTTAGAATTACAGATGTCTCATCTTAGAGTATCCTGTGTCAGTCTTCATTCAATCAATCCATTTTATTCATTTGAGTTTTGGCATTATATATATTGTTGGAGACAATAATTTAATGAGAAGATAGAGATTAAAATATCTTATTTCTCAAGCATTAAAAATACTGACAGTTATTAGACATCATGTACACTTTGTGTTTTGTAGTATTTAATATATATATGTGTTATTTTGAAATAATTATTTGAAAACTATACCTTCTGTCTTAAGTAGTGTAATACTTCTTTGAGGAGGTCTTATGTGTTTTTTTTTTTAACTATTTATAATTTCAAAATAAGCAAAGATCAGGTTTATTGCATGAAACCTGTAACCCTATATATTTTACTAAATATTTCTGACAATTTAAGTGTCCAAATTATTCATCAAAGAACTTAGTTAACTTCTGATATCAGTCTCAAATGACCATTGCCTGATGACATGACATATTATTATCCTGTAAGCATTTTTTCCTCATGTTAGAATATATGTAATCTGTGAAAGATCAAGTAGCTGAACATTAATGTTCTCAATTAATGACTTGTTTTCATGAGGGAACTCTAATTAAAATTATATAATGATGATGCATCCACATTATTATGATAACAGCACCAGTTTTTAATACCTTCTTGATATCTTAAATTCACATGATATCTGCACCACATCTAAATTCTGCTTCTGACTTTTATTATCTGAGATCATAATTCAAATTGCTTATATTCTGTCTAATTCAGCTCTATTGTATTTATATGAAAATGTGTTATCAGTTTTGTACTATTGTATTGCAGCAGTAAACAATTTTTACTTCAAACACATTTCAATAATTTTTGTTAATTTTATCTTATTTAATAAATAAACATCAAATCTTTAAATGTTCAGTCTATATCTATACTTTAGACATAAATTTTAAAAAGTTGAATAGCTGAATAATTTCAAACAAAATTTCTACTGCAGTTGCAGTTCCAACTATCAATTTCAAATTTAAAGTTTGATTTTTTTTTTTGTTTTGTGACCATGATTATGTCAGGAAACTTATAAAGAATATTGTTGAATTATCTTGTTTATTAGCCACCCAGACGAATAGTAAATAACGCTGACTGCTGTGCTGAAGGGGCCCGGTTTCGAATCCCGGAAAAGGTGTGGATGTTTGTAAATGTATGCTGCCTGTACTGCACAAGGCACTAAATATTCTGCAAACAGAAAATCATCTGAATAGGTTGGTGGTAGGGAAAGAAGGTTGGAGACTCCCAAACCTACGTTCTTCCTTAGAATTGAAGTGTAACAGAGCCAAATGGTATTTTCACATACATGGTGCTCATAGCTGCCATACAACAAACATACATACTTGCCTCCCTTACCACTAATGAGTTTTTGTGGCTGCAATCGGTAAAATAAGTAAAAACAGCACGTATTTATGTGTACTTTTTATGCAATGTTTAGTATTCTTTGAATATTTGATTAATTCTTATTTGAAATACTAGATTTCAAAATTAAGTAATCAAATTATTATATAGAAGGAATGATTATATTTTTTACTTATAAATTGCTGTAGTATTGACTACTTGGGATGGGAGGATGCGTGAATTATCAAGGAAAATGAGTTGTTTTGTATTTTAAAGTTTAAAACTTTTACTGTGTGAATTAATGCTTTTTATTAGTCAAATGGCAATAAATGCCCGCCCTATTGGGAATAACATATTTGAATCCTTAACTTTAAAATGAAAAGTTTGGTAATTCATTTCAAATATCTTTAGATATATTTCGAAAATATGTGATTGGCATATTTGATAAGCTTAGAGATTTTATTGTGGGAAAGATTATATTTATTAAAATAACAATGCTATGCTAGTAATTCTAAGCAGTTGATTGAAAATGAAGTGGATCATCTTTAATGTAGGCAAGTTGTTTATATATAATTGTAGTTCCTTTATACAAATATAAATGTAACAGTAAGGAAAAATCTTGCTTATTAAAAACATGTTTGATAGTTATTCAATATGTATATCAAAAACAATTTTGTGACATGTTTCTGAAATCTGAAGTAAATATAATTCAAACAGCAGAAATTAAAACTGAAAAGATAGTGGCCTGCTATTTTTAAAAATAAAAAGGCATAAAATAAACACATCCTTGGATGTAGAAAAAGCTATTGATGTGTAACTAATAGTGTTACTATTTATTTGTAATGAACGTTAAATTTGAATTTTCAAAGTAAGCAAAATGTATGTAAATAAATTTTTTTAGCTTGTAGAATTTTATTTGATCTGGAAATTAATGCATATAAAATATTTTATAAAATTTATTTATAAGTGCGATGTGAGCAAATTTAGCAAATAAAGTTTTAATAATTTATTTGACTTCAGTGTTCTAAAGTTTTACTCATTGCATCCCTTTATGTTCTTTTGTAAACTACTTAAACTTTTAAATTATTGTATGCTTTTGTTTCACTCTGAAATTTTTTCTATTTTAGTGACCAATTTAACAGAAGAAGAAGTACAAGAACATTTTTGATAACTTTTTGAGGATGTTTTTGTTGAACTTGAAGATAAGGTAATGTAATATAGTTACTGTATATTTTGTATATGTTATACATTATAAATTTTGGCATAGCTTTTAGGTTTCATGTACCAAAATTCTTTGCATAGTTTATAAAACTAGTGCATATTTTCAATGACTTTCTATGTCTGTTCTAATGACTTTTGTCATACACAATAAATTAAAAAGAAATTTATTGTATTATATGTAACTTATATTTTTGCCCGATCTTTTACTTCAATAAATAATCTTAAGAAGTGAGAAATATTTGATACAGTATTTAAATAGTTATTTAAGATTGGTTGGTTGTTTAATTTATAGTTTGTTTTCACAATTCTCATCTTTTTTATAAAATTATATCTTATTTCTGTTTCCTCACTTCTTAATTTCACAAATTTATTAAATGTATGTGCCATATTTTTATAAGCAGCATTTGTAGCTGCTGAGTTAAGAATGCATTTGAGACCAATTATGTTTTAAAATATCTGTTTACTTTATTTAAATTATTACAATAAATATGGTACTATCCCCCTTTTTTTGGTATTATTTCAATTAAATTATAAATATGTGAAGAACCTCTACTTGGTTATTGTATTACAGGATTCATATTAATATGTAGGCATTCATTGTTAAAGTAGTTTTTGAATTATTTTATGCATAAAAATTTTCATTTAGAATAATCTTGCATGCTTAAAATATTGATATATTCTAATTAAAAGAATTGATAATTGTATTTTCCTTTTTTCTGAGTACTAATTAGTGTTAATTTTTATAATTGCTTCTTTGTTTTTAATGTCTCACAAATAATTCATTATGTATGCCATTTTATGCATTTCAGTATGGAGAGATAGAGGGAAAATGAATGTTTGTGATAATCTGGGAGATCACCTAGTTGGCAATGTCTACGTTAAGGTAATTATCATACTTGTTAATTACCAACAAATTAATTCTTTTTGGAACATGTAATACAATTTGTCATTTTTCTTGATACAAAATTTATTTTTCTGTAGATTTAGTTTTTGTTAAATTAAGTCCAGATTATGTGTAATAATTAAAGCTGGTATATAATAAGTTGGTGTTCCATATTTATGGATTTTATTTTTCAAAATTAACCTTACTTTTGCACAGTTTAGGTTTTCATACTTATTTCTTTTCTACTAATTTTGTTTTAACTTAATTAGTGACTGTCCAAAAAGAATCTTAACTACTGTCCTGCCATATTCAAAATGGTCACATATGGGAAAACAGTCCTTTTACTCAGGTATAAAAAGACACTATTTCTCATTTTTTTGTGAATAAATCCTGAATGGGTTTTTTAGTGAATAAGTGTGTGCTTTACAGCTATAATTCAAGTGACCAAGAAGAAATCATGCATTTATATATTTAAATTGTTTGTTAATTATGGTTAAGTAGGAAATATAGAAATGTTTTTAAATATTTAATAGATAACATTTTAAAAAAGAGAATTTATGATTTTTTATGTCTGTGGTTATAAAAAGTATTGTTGCATAGAAATAATTTTAAAATGCTTATTTTCTTTTCATTTTCAAACAAATTTTCTTACTACAGTAAAAATTATCTTAATTCTTTGTCAATCCTAGTTGTTTATTATTTATATGTATATATATATATGTATGTTTCTTTATTATTTCAATTTTTATCTTTAGTTTCGTAGGGAGGAGGATGCTGAAAAGGCTGTGGAAGATTTGAATAAAAGATGGTTTGCAGGTAGACCAATATATGCTGAACTTTCTCCCGTAACAGATTTCCGTGAAGCATGTTGTAGACAATATGAAATGGGGTAAGTTATGATCCTGTAATTTAGATATGGAATATGTATTTATAGCATATACAGTTCCTTTTAAAAACATTTACAAAGTTCCCCCTCTATAATTATACAAAATTGTATTTTTTTCCCCTTTACAATAATTCTAAATGTTACTGTTTTGAAAGTAAATGAATTGCTAGTTTTTCTCTTTGTGTTATGAAAATCAGGCATTGTGTAAAAGTTAAACAATTTCACTTCAGAATCTGTTAACATTCAAAAGTGTGTCTGGGCAACAAAAGTATTTCATTCAATCATGTGTAGAATGTTAAATTATTTATGTATTAGAAAGATAGAAACTATATAACAAGCTACTCGTATCTAATCGAAGTGTAACTCCCAAATTCTTATTCAGTATATTGTAAATGTGTTTTGTTATAGTTCAATCTTATTTTAACATATCCCACAAAGCTAAATATTTTTCTAACCTTAAAAGGGCATAATTTTATTCGTCTATGAATTAAGTAGGAGATCTTTCTTTTTGCATAGTTTAAAAGTATGGAAAATATTTCTGTTCTGTTCTAAATCATTAAAACAGTTTCAAAGTACATGTAATATTAACCTGAGATCCTAAGGGTGATTTGTCCTATGAGGTTGATTCATGTGACGTCATGATCACGTGATGAGGAGAGTACGTGAATATGTTTTGGTTTGTTTCCTGCTTAATTCTAACCTATAACACTTCTTTTGTGTACTACTTTGGTCTTGCTCTTTTACATTATAACTCGATTACAGTAAAAGATCAGATAATTGTATAGGAAAAAAATTTGTTTTTAATATCCCGGTAAAAAAAATCGAGGTTTTAGTTAACGTGATGAAGCGTAAGGATTTTAAACTATCTCCTCACTTATTATGCTCTGACCACTTTGAATAATCTTGTTTTCAATACCAAACATTTGTAGAAATCGTCGCCAGCTCCATTCCTATACTATTTTTGTGTTCACAAAAGAAACTTCTGCTAAAAGGAATTTGGATAAATATCTACAGGAATGTAAATATTTTTTTGTTTATTTTAAATTAAATTATGTAGAGAAAACATACATAAAAAAATAAAAAATATATTCAGTTAACTTAAATTTTAATTATTTTACTCATCTTCAGAGTAGTTAATAGATAGTTCTGTATTAAATTATCTAAAATAAAAACACAAGAATCTGATATGTAACCCTACGTGTCATATATTAAAACAGGTTTGTTCTCTCTATATCTATAATGTATTATATATAGAGAGAGAGAGAAATATGTATTACTATATAATTTTTTTTTTTTTGAGAAACAAATTTTGAAAAGCATTCACTTACAGAAATGAAAAATATCTTAATTTACTACAGGTTAATTATTGTTTATACTTGAAGATAAATTAAAAACCATTTTCATACATTAGAAATGAAAATTACCATTTACCTTTTGTAAAGTTATAAGTAAAAAAAAACTATGCAACATTTTTAAAGCCTTTATTCGCAGCACCATTTTAGTAAAAAGATATTATTTATCAAGAATTTCATTCTGAATGTGGTAAAAAATTAAGACATTAAAATTTTTTAATTAAATTTTGTACATTATGGAAGATAAATGTGTGTGTATATATATTGAATATAAAAGTTCTCTGTTCTCTCCTGCATGGTGAAAATGTCATTTTTGAATTCATAATTCTTTTACACAAAAAATAGAAATTATAAAATATTTGTGTGGTGTATCTATTTATTATGTAGTATAGGGATTTCTTAACACAACATCTGCTTTTCAGAATTTGACTGGTATAAGTTTGTCACACAGATGTACAATTTTTTTTACTATGGATAACATTTATTGGTATTTGAACAAGGGTTATCAAAATGTAGATGTTGATGATAAGTTTCACGTATAGACTATACACATATTATTGAACTATAACACAGTTTATTGAAGAAATCTATGCAACCCCAGCTGAAATGTATTAAGCATAAGAATACTCTGGATTTTAATTTTTACATAAGTATTAAAGTCTAAAAGGTTCATCTGTATTGATACTATCCTGCTTATAAATTTAAGTCTTGAATAAATTTGTTGTATTGAGTTATTTACAAATATTGACCCAAGAAGTGTACTTAGATCAGTTTATGATATTTATCAGTAATTAAGATCATGAAACCTAATATGATTTTACATATAGACATTTGATTCTGTAGGATATTGACTTTCTAAAAGCTATAGAAATATTCGAAATTTTAATATAACCTTTTTCAATTCTCTATTTACCCTTAAAGGATTAATTTGACAAATTGCTGTTCGCAATAATCTACATTAATGTAAAATTCAGTAAAAAAAAAGGATAATTCCAGAGAAATTTCAAAATTATTTTTAATTTGTTAATTGTCCAAAATCACTGATATTTTTGCGTGACGTGTATTAAGAGGGCAAATTTGGAGCACTTGTATATTATAATATAGACTCTAATTTCTTAAAATCATAAAACCGCCAAATGCTACGATATACAACCAATAGTAGAAAATGTTCATGATCATGTTTGAACCCAGTAATTATAGTGATATAATTTTTTTAAAATTCAGATGTCTTTTTGATTGGCGAAATTAGTTGGCAGTTTAATATGTATGTTCCAAATTTTGAAATGGTATGAGTACTGATTTAGCATTTTTTAGACAAACTTTGAAGTAATTAATTCTATATTTGAAGTTAATATATTTTCAAACATGAAACTTCAGAGCAAGAATTCTGAATCTATTTTCTTAATGTTGTTTCATTTTCAATTTTTTTAGTATAAATATAATTATGTATAAAAGGATACTTTAGATGCATAATCAGTGATAACAAAATAGCATGTCAATACATTAATCCAAATAAGTTTAAGTTTGGATGAACTGAAGTATATATAACACTATACATACAATAACTGGTAGAAATAAATATGCATTAAGTGTTGGTGTGTTCAGTGTAAAAAAATCAAATATTCCCATTAAAACAGAAGATAATGCTTCGTATATTTTAAAGGAACAGATTGTAGAAATTTTGTACTTAGTGCGAAATTCAAAAAAAGAAAATCATTTGTCGATTTTATTTTGATGTAGTATATGCGATGTAAAGATTTATTAATATAATTAAAAATTAATGTAAGGAAAATTAGGGTGGTTTAAAAATAAATATAATAAGCTTTAGTATTTAATATGTAATTTTACAGGGTATGATGATAAACAAAGGTTTATTGTACTTGAAATTCTATTGGACATGAAAAAAAAAATTGTATTGAGATATTTTACAAAAAATAGTTACATTGCCATTTTTATATGTGTATTTTTTTTTTTATTCGAAACTTCTTTCTATAAGTTGCATGATTTAAGTATTCTAATTTGTTTATGTAAATTCAGAAAGTTGATTGTATAGATTTAAGATCTGGAATTTTAAAATTCTTAGGATATTTCATTTAATCTGGTTAGTTAGTCAGTTAGATCCTCTATTTGTTCTCTATTTGTCCTTAGAAGTATAGTGTTACATTCATAGAGTCTGCTTTATGTACTTATAGTGTATTCATGTAATGTTAAATTAAGTGTCAATAAATAATGTATATTAAAATGAGTATGATTATTGAATAAAACTGTCGATAAGAAATTTCTGCTTCATTATATGAAAAATTTTCATGAAAACAATTTAATTTGTTCTACTTTAAAATAATAATTTTATTAAAAAAAAAAAAGCCTATTTCTTTAAGCATGTTTCTTAATTTATTTTTAAAAAGTCAAGTTTATTTCTTTCTGAATGTTGGAGATGGGCATTTCTAAAAAAATTCAAAACCTTTTGAAGGTAATAATTACAAAGCAAGTCAAACTATAAAACATATCAAATGTTTGTTTATAATGATTATTTCAGATATCCCAAACCTTTAAATGATGTTAAAAACAATTTCATTTCCATCACAGAAGAATTCCTAATTATTAATCAAAAACTTTCATTATTAACCAACTATTATTTTATACACTCTGCTCTCAAAAAGTATAAATCTCTTGTTAAACATTAGAAATAGGCATGAAAATTTTTAAATAAACAAAAATATATCCACTGTCATTGACAAATCTTATTATAAATTCATTTCCAAAATTATATTTACTTGCATTTCCTCTGTTTCTGAATGTTCCATACTCTTCTATGAGAAATTATAGAGATAGTATTTCCAAAAACATTAAATATTTGTAGCTGGTATTTACTAAGGGAATCGAGAGAATGAAAGGTATAAACATTAACATTTCAAAATGGGACCATTTCATATCTGCAAGTTTCTTATAAATTACACTATTTTATGAATTTATGAGGAGTGATACACTATATGTAAGTAATTTGTACACATATGAGAAGTTTTTCCAAATTCAATGGTCTCAATTCTATACTGTAAAATCATTTTTGTGCGTAAATAAACATAATAAACTATATGAAAACAAAAGGACTTTATTATTAGGATGCTAAAAATAATCTAGAACTATTAATAAATATATAAACAAACACTGCAAGAAGCTACCGGTTTCGCACAGTAACACATAATGACAAATATACTAAACTGAAACAAAAATTATGCTAAAAAATTACAAAAATGCTTCATACCTAATTATTAAACAAGGATAATGCAAAAATATAATAAAAATAAATAAAATTTCAGAAATAAGCTTCACACACAAGAAGTAAACATATCAAGCATACGAAATTTACACACTGATTCAAAACGTGAGGAGGAAATGTTGCTGTCCTCGTCATGTGATTTGACTAGGCATCTCAAGCTGTCTGTGAATCAACCTCATTAAATTAACCCAACAGATAGTGAGCTTTACTTATATTAAACAGAATTTCAGCAAAACTGAAATAAGCAGTTTATTAATTTTAAAAGTAAGCAAAGAATTCTTGACCAATTTATAATAATACTATTCTAGTTAATCATGGTAGTGTTTTTATATTGTCTTAGACCTCAATTAAATTCAATAAATTCGAAGTTGAACATGGGGGAGGGCACTCGGTCAATTAAGACCTGGCCTGTTGTAGGTAACTCACTGATGTTGTTAGTTGCTTAAATATGGGGAGGGCACACCTGGCCTGTTGTAGGTAATCTCTTAACGGTCACTGGTGTTTATATCCATCTCACTCAATTGGTGCTTTAAGTGTCCTGTATGTATATGTGCTTTGTCTCCTTGCTATCATTACAACTGATCCAAATGCTTTGGAATGCAATAAAATTACCTTGACAGTGTTTGTGTGAAGGATTACTTACCAAAGAAAAAAAATTGTTTATTTATGTTTTTACCTTTCCTCTTGGTACACCATATATATGCGTCTGTGTAAAAACAGCGGCACTGGGGAGTGAATCGCGTAACTTTTTTAATCGGTAGTTAAGGGGCTAATAAAGCATTATTAAAAGATTGCTACATGCAGTTCTCTTTTTTTTCCCAACAAAGTATTAAAGTGTCTTTATTTTTACCCTATTTTTTCTCGTGGCTTATTTTGATTATTTAGTAATGGAATGTTTTTAATAAAAGAGAAAAAAATTAATTAGTTTATAATGATTTCTTCCAGTTTTTCCTAATTCCCCTTTTAAATATATTCTGTGTTTTATAGAGAATGTACAAGAAGTGATTCTATAACTTCATGCATTTAAGACCAATATCAAGAGAATTGAGGCGTGAATTGTATGGAAGACATAGAGAGGCGAAAGTATGTCACTTTATTAAATTTATTGTACCTGCTTTTTTAGTAAAGAAGATTGTCATTATGTAATATATATGATGTAAATTCTTCTAACACTTTGCCTCATTTCATACTGATTCTTTCTTTATATGAACATTTATTCGTAATTTAATTTTTGCTTTATTTTTGATTGCTTCTTTTTTGTGTCTGAATTCATATTATAAAGCTTCAACTATGTACCAAAGAATTTTTGATAATTTTTCTACTCAGTGTAAAAGGACATACAGTAATTATAACAATTGAAAAAATTCATCTTTAGTGGTTTAACTAAAAGGTTTATTAAATATTTTGTTTATTATGTGTGTTTAGGCATTGGTATTTAAAATTTTCTATCATTCTTATTAGCACGTTTTTATTAAATGAAAATAATTGTAGAAATGGAATTTGAAAAAAAAATTTAGCCATTAGAAAAGCCTTGCTAATTGTTGTATTTTGGGGGAGTCTGGACCCCCCCAAAGCCCTTGGTTTTCCGATTGACTATAATTCAAGTATATAATAAACTTTAAAATTTAATTACTTGTTATTAATGATTAATTTTATTAATTAATGCTAATTATTTATTCAAAAATTAGTTTTTTTTTTACTGTGTTTTGTTCCCAAAATCGACAAAATCAAAAGGAGCATGATACAAGAATGGTGAACTTTCGACCTCGCCCCCTTGAAAAATTCCTGTGCACTACTGTACAGTACTATTGATTAATTTATCTGTCTGCTCATGAAAAGGGATTGCAGATTTTTTAGTATTGGCAATCAATTTGAAAAAAAAAAAGGTCCCTTTTTTAGAGAACTTTGCTTAAACTTCAGTAAAGTTTTTTAAATTTATTTTCCTCTTCCTTGGTTTATATGAAAATTCCTGAATGAATAAGGCTAAGTGGTAGTGTATCCCCATTGCACAGCTCGGGGTTCAAATTCTGAGCTGGACCACAACAAGGTCTCTCAGCCTTTCATCCCTTCAGTGGATCGATAAATGAGTATCAAGCTTGCTTGTAAACTAAATACTGGGGTTTTTTTTTTGAATCATCTGACTGGAACATCTGCTTATGCACCTCAGCGCCCATGATCATGAAAGCTGAGGTGGGTAGAGAATAGGCCTTGGCCCTCATGGGCTGTTGCACCATTGAGTTTAGTTTAGAATAAATAATATTTTGCATATAAATATACACTATTTTGATATAAAAGTCCTTAAATTGAAACTTTCTGCAGAAATACAAATTTTTGCAATATCTAGACTTAATGCTAAGGTGAAATAATTGTTTCATGGAGCTAAAATTTTGACTTTTTGATTCAGTAAAGCAGTAAATTTTTTTAAGAATTCTGTGGGGCTTAATAAGTTTTGTTAGCAAAATAAAAACAAACTTCATGTCTTAAAATAGAAGAGAAATGCATTTTTATATAAAATATTTTACATATGTTTATGATTATCTGGATTTTATTTCATGGGTCTCGATCTCGTTCTCGTGATCGTGAACGAAAAAGATCTCGTAGCAGAGAGGCGTCGAACGGTCTCGAAGTAGAGACCGAGAAAAGGATAGAGACAGACGAGACCGGGAAGGAAGATTCTAGCCTTCGTAAGTTTTTCCATGTTAAAAAGATGATTGTCATTTACTTACTATTCATTTTTACTACTATTCAGCATAAGTAGAATATTCAAACATTATATATTTGGGTGTCTCATTTCTTATCTGCAAATGTAGTTTCATTGATAAAGTTTTTCTTCAATAGAAAAAATCTTTTTTTTTTTTCAATGAATGTATTATTATGGAGCCCAGTGACCCAATGGTTAGTCCATCCCACTTCTACATCACAGGTCCGAGATTCAAATCCTGGGTTGGGCAAGGTTGGCTGAGCCTTTCCCCTCCAGTGGGTCGATAAATGAGTACCAAGCTTGCATGGAACTAACACTGAGGGTTTCGTGTCAGACTGACCACTTGACCGAACCATCTGTTTATGCAAGATCGCATATACTGAGTTGGGCACAGTAGGCATGGCCCTCATGGGCTGTTGCACCACTGAGTTAAGTATTGTCTATTATAAAGAATTAATTTTAAAATATTATAGCCAAAGCTCAGAAACATAAAATCACGAGGTAAGTTGACCTGCTCCAATAAGTTACTGCTTAATCTCAAATTTATAGAATCGGGTTTGATTGAAAAATTTTAGTTGGAATTAGAAAAATGAAGAGTAAAATGCTAGTAAATTAGCATACACCCCAGCATTGGGGGGGAATATTCTCCCGTTATGCCACTGTGAAATTCTATAAACCAGAAATAAAGAAACAAACTAGTTACGACAGTGTAATTAAAAAGTAGATTCAAAGAACAAAGTTCAAGTCAAATACTATTCAAAAGAAGATGCGTATAATTATATTTTGTAATTGCAGTGGGACCTCTTCATAATGAAGTCGTTAAACCCTGAAAAAAAAATTTGTTATTTAGAGGTTCACCTTTCAATTTTCTTTATAAAACCACATAATACAAATTTTAACTTCGTAGCACTCTATAAATAAAAAGTAATTTATTCACATCTTTTATAAAGTAATATATATTTATTTTATATACCTTACCTATCAAAAAAAGAAACTGCAGTTAAAGTTTTGTGACACCTTTATTAACTTCCTGAAGAATTAATTTTTTTCTTTGATGCTCAAGCTCTTGAATTTTGGCATTTTCGAGCTACAAGAAATGTGAAGTTAACAGTGCACTAGAGATCACACTACAAATGAACGGAGGCTAGTTCCAAGACACAGGAACACAAGACACCTTCACTGAGGGTGAAATGGGATATTGAAGACTTTTCCAGTGAACTGGACAATGGGGTTAAAGGTTCCACTTTTGGATGAAATGCCCAGAACTCTATTGCTTTGGGTGAGTTAGGCACCCAATAAAAACCAGTTCAAGATTTATGATCATCATAAAATGTGTTAAAAAAGAGAGAGAAAAACTTGAAATGTTCAGAAATACTTTTAAATATAGGGAGAAAAAAAAATTGAATTGCAAGGAAAAAAGTTTGTCATATAGAAATGTACTGCCATTGGGAGTGTTATTTTATGTAGAAATCGTGAAGTGTTCTTGGTTCCAGGATAAGGTTTGCTATATGGAGATTCAACTGTATTCTAAAACAGCTACAGAGGAAGTCTGATCTTAGTAGGGCATGTTATGATTAAATTATTAATTACAAAAAGGCTTTCAGCTTTTTAAAATTTTGGGTGTCAAATTTATTTGTAGTGATTTAAATGAAATATAAATAGGTTGAATTATAAAATGTCTAAAGTATATATATCTGAGTCATGATGGCTTGTATTGCATTATATGGGGTGTTGCATCAAATCTTCAATGTAGGTGAAAAGTAACCTTAAGGCAGGTTATTTTTTATATAAACAGTGACCTTAAGATCCTGGATTCCGCTCCCAAAACTTATTGAATGATTTTTTAAAAAAGTATGATATATTTTGCTGGATGGATTATTAATAAATCTGTATCCCTCCCTTTTCCCAAGTCAAATTTTGATACTATTACTCATGCTTTATGAATTACATTTTTAGATTGTGTTTCAATGAGATCAAAATTTAAAGAGAAGTACTAGCTCAAAGTATCACATAAGTCCGAAACATATCAATTCATGGTATCTCTCTGTACAATTACAATGTGAATCTGATGTATGTTATTTTCTGTTGTACTTCATTATTTATTCAGCTACAAAACATTTTTCTGTTCTTTATACGTTTTCTCTGATCTCTTGCTTTTTAATTCATATTTGTCAAGTATATCTTGCATTTATTATAGGTAGATATAATTGTTTTTAAATATGATATATTTCATTGGCTGGGAATTACACCTAAACAGCAATGTGGGGAAATAGTCGAATGAATCATTGGCATTGTTGCTTTAGAAACAAATGAATTTTCAGTCTTTTTTAAATAAGTTGATATGAAATTAATTTGGTGCAGTCTCTTTTTGTTCAAGAAAATGTGATCTGGTAGTTAACTAAATTTTACCTCGTAGTTAATACATAGTTATTGTTATAACTTTTCAAAACCTACAATAGCTCAATAAGTTCTGAAAGTTATCGAAAAAAAGCAAGATGAAATACATACACATTACTTATTATCATCATTTTTTATGTTAATTATCTGTTTGTACTTATTTATCACTCATAAATATTAACGCTGTATCAGAACAGATATTTTTATATTTTGAATTCAGTATACTTTCTATAAAAAAATAATTTGTACTACCATTCAAGAACTGTATTCTGAACAAAATAGTCATTAGATAAATTTTATAGTTTCAAAAATTTGTACTTTTTTTTTTATCTTAAAAATATTTCAGGTAGCCTTTTTTTTTTATACTTAAGGTTTTTACTACACTGCAGTTTAATCCTTAGATGAAAATTATAAAATATTCATGGGGCCAAATTTTTTTTATGATATATTTATTTCTTTATGGGAAAGTTGTGAGAATTTAGGGTTTTTTCATCAATGAAAAAGGGATTGGAATAATAAAATCAAGTATCTCGAAACTCATTTGCATCCCCACCCTTCCCGAATAAAGTTTCATTGCATCAAGTACTTATTACAATCACCATTACAAAATAATCATCACCCCTAAATTAAATTTAGGTTCTTTCCCTCCTAACTCAAAAAGAGGAGAATTCGACTGAAATGTTTAATCCCTCGTTCTTTGTTGATGACATGTTACACGCAATTCTAGTTTCATTAACAGTGCAATACAATGGAACAGAAGATGAATGATGTGCTATTGAAACCTGACAATTGCTACATTTTTTTTTTTTTTTTTTTGTAATAGCTACATTACTCATATGAAAAGAGAATATTATTAGTTATTGCTCTTTCTGTGTCACACACGTTAAAGAGCAAAGTCTCTGTTGTCTATGGATGTACCATTTAACATATTTATATATATATATATTTTTTCATAATTAAGTACTTGAATTCTTTATTAGAATTGAACTTTAATATTTTATGTGAACTTAAATAATTTAAGTTTTCACACACACACACATTTTTCTTAGTTTAACTGCTAGATTTGTCTTTGTTTTATTTACATTAGTGTAATAATTTTTAAAAAATCTTTTAACTTAGGCAATGAATTAAAACTTAAACCTGGTATAACAAAAAATGAAAAAAAAGTAAAACTATGATTATATAAATAAATCTATAATCATTAACTCATAGAAAGAACTCAATTGATCAAATAATTATGATACTACATGTAGTAAGATCAATCTTGTAATGTGGCATATGTAATTACTATATATAAGAAAATTGAATCATTCATTTATTAGGTTCACAGCTACAACATCAGCCAAAATCTCGTCTTCTGAAGCAGATTAACTGCTCAATGTCGAGTTAAACTTCCTTTATACAAAAAACTCGATCATTTTGTCAAAAATTTATAAATTTTATAAAACTTATAGATAGATCTGTGCTTTAATGTCTGTTTCGGGATACAATATTTTTGGGAAATAAAAATACTAACAGTTGACAGATAGATTTGCAGAATTAACTTTTGTAATGAGAATGGAAAGATGACTTTTCTTGCATTATCAATACAATTTGTGATTATGTCAAATTTGTTTTTCTGATAACAAAATCTAAATTAAGTCTGATGATGGACTAACGAAATCATTAATGAATATCATGTATAAGACTAAACTGTTCACTGTGTCATTGAAAACAAAAAGCTGGTTTAATTATCTAGAACAAGGGTTTGTTGAAGTGAAGTTTATGAAAACCTCAACATTTTTTTTTTTTTTTTAAGGAATCAGATAAAGGAAATACATTTTTTTCTTAGTTCAACCAGCAGAGGGTAGATGATGTAAAAAATATTCACGAGAAAGCAGATGACGAAAAGCGCGACCGAGACTCGGCAAAATGAACAATTCCGTAGAAGATGTTCGCGGTAGCCTATTGGTCATATCACGAGCACGTCATGAATTTGTAAGAAGGAAGGATTCGATCTGGGTACCTTCCGTTCCGTACGCAAGTACTTTATCGACCGCGCCAAAACGATCGTCTTCGTGATGTTTTGGTACTAGTTTTATATAGACATCACATCCCCATGCCAGTGATTCAGCAAATAGGCGAACGAACGCCCCGTAATCGTGGCGAGCATAAAAAAGTTGCATCACTTGGTGGATTGCGTCATCTGTGTGAGACAGCTTTGAGAGTAACGGCTTATTTGCGTCTATGTTTGACGGCTTGTTTGCTTTTGCAAGGTGGATAGATGGCGGATGGCGGCGCGCGAAGGGTGCAGTTCTGCACGGCCAGGGTCACCAATGTAGGGAAGGAAGATTCGATCTGGGTACCTTCCGTTCCGTACGCAAGTACTTTATTGACCACGCCAATACGATCGTCTTCGCGGGATGTTTGGTACTAGTTTATAGACATCACACCGTCACAAATACGAGCCCCAACGCCACTGAAGACTCACCGTGTAGAGGAGCACGTTTAATATGTCGTAGCTCAAATTTCTCCCTTAGCGTGGTGTGGTGGTTTGAAAAAGAGAGGTGCCAATTCAGATGTTGCTTTCGTCACTCTGATCTTGGCTCAAAATTACGAGATCCATCGCCTGTAACCTTCGTTTTAGTTTTTATAGTGCGACGTTAATAAACACTCATTAACAGCCGCCGAAGGGAACTTCATACTGAAGTGAAGTGGAAGTTACAAAACTTGCGCTAACATACATCAGAGTTAAGAGGTATTAAAGTCGCACTATAAAGCTGCACAAGGGCGATAGGTGACGGACCGCGTAATTTTGAACTATGGTCAAAATGACGAGGACGTCACCTGAGCTGGAACCCTCCTTTTCCAAATTATTTGAGAGAAGATTGTTTTTTTTTTTTTCCATATGCAAACGCTTCGGTTGGATAGTAAATATTTTTTTAAGTAACGGAATTTGTAATTCAACAACCATCGCAAATAACTGTTTCTCAATCTCTTCGAAATTAAGAACAGTTTTCCGAGTTTGTCGAAATTAAGTTCCTGAAATCTTATCACTAAAAAATCACTTTCCTGTACACAGTGAAAATTGTTTAAACACGAAATTGAGAGGGACTGAAATAATTTTTTTCGTGTTAAAGGATATTGAAAAAAAAAAAAATATTTCAACAAAATTATGTTTATTAGAGTATATTTTATTTAAATAGATATACATGTTTTTTAATACACTCATGTCTATAAATTAAGGATAATTGAGTTACACATAAATCAAAATCTTAATTATAAATATATCACCCGTAAAAATGACTACACACATCTTCCAAGAATCGTATGCAAAGTGCAGGATGACACCGATACTGCGTTACTATGACGACAGTGTAAGAGGGGGAGGGGGTATACAAAGAATACAGGCAATGAAATAGTGTGGCAAAAAGCTGGCTTTATATGCCTTTTAGTGCAATAACCGCATAGTTATGACGCATTTGGATGTTTTTTTCTGTGGTCAAGGTAACGGTCTGGCGTGTCACGAGTTCTAGCCCAGTATTGTTTACCCAGCTGTAGGGGAGCGATGCACGTTAAGTCTGTCGAGAGCTCAAACGTCCGTTGATTTGGTGTGGTAGTTAGGAGGGGGTTCCAGCTCGGGTGTCGTCCTGTCACTTGACTTAGTTACCTGCAGATATGTGTTCCACACTTACTGTAACTCTTTTTTCGCCTGTGGTTATCCTTTTTTGAGGTAGAAAGCATGCACTGTGGATACCGTAACAGTGGGCGTGTGATGTTTTTCTGACAAATCCAGGTTTAGCTTGCAATCTGATTCTCGGTGGACTTTGCAAGGAGAGCGTCAAGTATCTGTTACCACCAAGAGAACATCATTGAACGACACCGTTTCGGTGGTACAGGATTTTTGCTCGTTTGAGTGAAGGGGGAGATTATTCTGATTCCAGAACTGACATGTATGCTCAAATTGGAACCATGACAGGCCAAATCTATAGGGATGTCATTCTGGAACAACATGTATGTTTGTTTCGAGAGGTGCCGTGGGAGCAGAATTTGTGTTATGGATGACAACGCCCGTCCTCACCATGCAAATATCGTAAACGAATGCCTTCAGTCGGAGGATATCGCCCGTATGGACTAGCCAGTATTTTCACCGGACTTCAATCTAGTAGAGCATGTGTAGGACACAGCCGACGAGTTTCAGCTTTCAACCACCTCCTACATGTCACCTTAACTTCGGAGAGCATTGCTTAAGTGAATAGTGAAATATTCCCCAAGATCAGATCGATAATTTGATCCCAGCATGCCTTGACGTTATGCAGACTGTATTGCAAATCTGGGAGATATACTATGTATTAACCGCCATACCAAGCATGTAATGGTTTTTCTACATTGTTTTTTTTTCTTTCTTTGTAATTTGCTCCTGGGAGCAAAAATCACTCAATTTTTATTAATGATATCAAACATATAGCTTTTTTGCTCTTTACCTATTGTTTGATAAAAATGGCTTACAAATAAGTCGCTTTTGTAAACTTGTTTGTTTTACTTCTGATTCTTCATTTGCCTGAACTTTCATAATCCATAATTTATAGACATGAGTGTAAATATCAATGAAACAAAAACATTCACGAGACCTTAATGAAGTTTGATAAAATTTTTTTAGCTTCTTTGAAAAACAAAAACTTTATTGAGTTTTTGAAAAATAATCTGATATTTTTCATTGCATTGTCTTTTAGCATCAAACTGACAACAAATTAGTTTTTTTCTCTAATGGGGTTGCACAGATTGGTATTTACCTTTGCAGACCTAGCATTGCCTAGGAGCTGGTATCACTTTTTATTGAGGCACCATATAGGCGATGCAATTGCCGCAAGAATTTTGACGCCCAGTTTCCTCCCCCAAGGGAGGCACCGGAGCTCTGAAGGGCAGCGATAAACCAACTACGCCACTACCCGCCAACCGCACCCAAATTGTTGATGTTCATTCTGTTATTCATTACACCATTGGAATGTGCGTCTAAATAACTGAACAAATTTTTTATGATGTTCCTCATTTAGGATGACGTAGGAACAGGAGCTTCATTTTTATCGTCGTAATCTGCATCAATATTTTTTTGAGCTTTTATCAAAAACTCAAAAAATGTCTTTGTTTGCCGTAATTGGGTTTTACACACATCATCATCGTCTATTGGCAACGAATTCTTCCGGTGATACTGTACGACAGTTCAACCCGGTTGGTGTTTTCCGTATTTTGTTCATTCCCCCAGAAGGGAAATATTTTCGTGTTAAATGATTTTCGTTTCGTGTTAAGAGAAAAATGCGTGAAAATCCATAAATCGTTTGTCGGGATCGTTGTATTATTTCGTCTGAAGCGTTTTTCGTGTTAAACGTATTTCACTGTATATGTAAACAGATGTTTTCTAAGAAGGAAACTTTGAAACAGTTGTATTAGAAGTAGACTGACAGCTAAGTGATTTAACTTCGCTTCTTTAGAATCAGCATATTTCAATTCAACCAGATTACATGGATCTTTTGGAACTCCAGCACAGCCTAATTAATCGTATTAAAGGAATTGTCAAAAATATAATGCAAACATTGTCATCATGACGTTGGCAACTGTTTTTAGTTGTCTCCACCAGGAACATTGGTTATATCTACCAACATAATGACGGAAGAGAATTTGGCACGTTTTCTTCGTATATGGTTTCTGTACAACCGATGAATACCGGGGAAAATTAATGTTGAGAAATTCCGCAGTACTATTCGGTGAAAGGCTATTGAAAAGACGAAGCAGACCTTGTCTTATTTTTAGTACTCATAAACGGTGGTAAACTCCATTCTCTCTTATTCACTTCGTATTTATAATAATTTAATCGAGATTTCCCATTCAATCGAGAGAGAGTACTACAGTGGTTTTACTCATAGGCACTTATGAATAAGCATTTCTTTTTGGGCATCTGGACTGTAAAAAGAGTCCCAATCCCATATCAGTGAACAAGTCTTTGATGCGGGGCATGACGAGAGTGGGGTTTTTCTTTCTGCTGAGTGGCTTAACGGCGATTGGTTGGACGATGGAATCCGGGAGGCGTGGCTACGGTGCTTGTTCCGTGGAAAATTTTAGAGATTTTTTTGGCTTGACTGAGCGCTTAGAGGCTGCTCTCTGATTGGATGCTGGGTATAGTGAATAGTGACTCCATTGGCTGCCCTGGGGGCTGAATATAGCGACACTTATGCGCTCTGCCATGAGACGCATTTTCGGCTCTGGTTTGATTTGACTTCATTCCTGGAAGCAACATTTGACAGAGATAAAAGAAAACTTTTTACAAAAAATAACACAATATATGCAGCTAAAAGCGAGAATATTTGGTTTTAAAGGAAAGTACCTCTTTCAATTTTTTCGAAGTTGAAGTGCCAGCCATGGTGTCGTGGCTGGTTTGTCGCTGGCTTCTGTACCCAAGGTTGCGGGTTCGACCCTGGCCTAAGTCGGTAGATTTTGATGATGCAGAAAATCGACAGCGGCCATGCGTATGATTATACACGGCATGTGAGTGTCTGTTTGGCTTGGGTGCGCTCGATAAAAATTAAACTAGTGCAAGTTTGCATCGTGAGACCTCAGGTGCCTCTCCCTCTAGGGAGTAAACTGGGCATCAAAATTATTTGCGGTGATTGGTATCCTCCTTTATGGTACCGCACTAAAAAGAGATACCAGCTTCTGGGAAATGTACTAGGTCTGCAAAGGTAAAACACAAATCCGCAGCCCATTAGAACCCGAACCAGACCTAGAATCATTCTTTGAAAGTTAACTGTCAGGTTCACAAAGTTACCTAGCCCAACACAGGTCATTGGTGGGAGATAACAACACACCTTTACCATGACGATTTCTCTTCAAGTTTAAGTTCTGTTTCTCATAATATTTGTTTTGGGAGAATAACTGTATTTTGCGAAGTCAGTTTATCCTCTTTCTGAACTTCTTTTGCATTTGTCTCATTTTGCCTGGCATTTTTAAATTATTACCTTTCTTTTTCTAGTGCAGGAAAGTTTATTTTGTTGCAGTCATGTTTCCCTCCTGTTAGATTGGAGATAAAAGCCCGAATGGTTTCATAGCTCCTTACACTTACCCAAGATCTATTCTGTCATCAGTTAGCAACAGGACCTATATGTTTGCTGTAATTGTTTTAACATCGGCTAGTGAAATGGTGCTATTTAAATTATTTCGTTATAATCTTAGTTTAATCTATAATTATTACGAGTCCCGCTGGTACTTATGTATTTGCGTCACTGCAGAAAAATTTGCGCGACACGAATCGCGCCATTTTCCACCAAAGTCTTAATTTTTTTTTTTTCAAATAAACCGTAAGAATCTTTTTTGTTTTGATATTATGGCGCAAATTTTGTTGCTGTGACGCTAATACGTTAGTGCCCTTACGTATTAAACCGTCAACTAATTTCGTCAAATCAAAAAAGATATCGCCAAATGCCATGATATACAGCCAATTGGGGAAATGCACGTTCGAACACAGTAATAATGAGGATAACAACTTTTGGCAATATTTTTGAATTGGCAATGTCTTTTGTTTATGAAATTGGTCAACGGTATAATACGTAAGTACCGGTCCCCTTATGTAGCTTCAGAGTGTGAAGTTAATACATTACCAATCAACTGGTTGGGTTCTATTCTTTTAGTTATCGCCAACTTGGTGAATTATTATCCGCATATTGATAGATAACCAGTCCAGAAATGAGCTGCTGGCGCAATTTGTTTTTCATCTTTGTCAAGTGAGTGTTTATGTATGTCGCACTAAAAAGCAACAAAAGGCTATTGGCGACGGACCTCGTAATTTTGAACCATGGTCAAGGGAAGAGGACGGGTACCTGAGCTGCACCTCCTGTCCTAACTTCCACATCACGCCATGGGAGGGCTCAGAGTCTCGACAGACTTAACGTGCAACAACACTTCTACATGATGAGTCTTCAGTGGCACAAAAAGCTCGAATTCATGGGACACCGACCACGAATTCGTGAGCATTAACCGTGGCTACTCTCTCTAATTTGCCATAGTGTGGACTAAAATAGGATCTCTCTATCAATTTAATTTATGCTTTTCAAAACGGTAAACAAAATAGCTCCAATAACTCATTTTCTGTTATGAAGGATGATAATTCGCCAAGTTGGCGATAAATAAAGGTGTACAATAAAATAGAGGGTACAATAAAATTACGTAGTATCGCAACAATCGTCAACTATATTAATAGCTCGCCAAGTTGGCACCCTGATTTATTATGTGTCGCATGTGCGCTGAATTGGCAACCATGTGTTTCGTTTCAAAAATGTCGGCAATAGGCTGTGATAATTCGTTAATACTAAATAGAGTGCAAGCAAATTATCCATTCTGTATTATTCAGTAGATTCAATGGAACTAATTTGATTTTGGTATGTCACTCTCATTTTTGACGTGATTTTGAATCGTGCCAAATAAATACTCAGTGCCTAGTCTAATGTCATCGCTTTATACAGGCAAAATTTGCAACTTTTTGGCGGAAAATCCGTAGCGTACCGATATCAAAAGTAGCCCAATGCAATATTTTCTCTATACTTCATACATATTCTCACGGATTTCTTCATGTGGAGTATCAAACTTTAGATTTTTATGAGTTACATATTTACATTGCATTATAATATATTTTTATAACAAATTATAAAAATTTATATTATGTATGATTAAGATTTAACTATTGTACTTAAATATTTCTGGGTGCAAATATTATATTCCTATTAAGTGCAATGTCTTTTTCTTAGTTTCTTCCAGATTTCGAATCTCCTTTTTAAGCACTCTCTTCTTTCGAATCTATTATATAATTCTTGTTCTCTTTCTCTTTCCGTCAGTTGCATGAGCCAACTTTTGTCGTCCTCTCCACCAAACAAATTTTCATCATAGCCATCA
Organism: Trichonephila clavipes; assembly: GCA_019973935.1. Lineage (NCBI taxonomy): Eukaryota > Metazoa > Arthropoda > Arachnida > Araneae > Nephilidae > Trichonephila > Trichonephila clavipes. The sequence goes on from BMAU01020477.1 coordinate 42,925, forward strand.
TAAAATTCATCATCAATATCTGTTAGATTTCTTAGTTCAATCTGTTTCATCGGAATTTTGATGGTTATGTGTTCATTTTCACCAAATACGGACAAAGTGTTCTTGTAAGTTTCAGTAATACACTTATATTTGTTTGTCTTGTTGAATATCCTTGAAGTCTTATTTGATGAAACCAAACTTGAATTGAATGTTTTTGAGACCTTTTCTAGTTTTGATTTTTTCATTAAATAAATCAACGTGTAACGATAATTCTATTAAGTTGGACTATTTTATACAGTTTTTGAAGTAAGTTAACGAATTAGGCCGATATTTTGAAGTGTGGGTGAACTAAATTAAAAATATTTCATTAAGATAGTTGAGCTGAAACAAATTTATTAATGAAAATTCACGAGATCCGTGTTCATTGGATTGTGATAGAAATAGTTGAGGTTTCTGCCTTAACATAAGATTTCGACGAATGCGATTTCCAAGGACTTGTTATGCTATGATCGTGTTATTACAATGCATTGGCGTATACAAGGTTAGGGTGTAGGGGGCTCCCATTGACTAACAGATTTTTAATTTTTAGCTTAAAGATTACGTCTCCATGCTTTCGTGTAAGTTTTTTTTTATTAATATGTAGCTTTTCCCATGAAAGTAGTCTGTGTACGCCAGTGTTATAATGTAATGGTATTAAATAGTTAATTACCTACTGTACCGTTTTAAAACCCAAAGAAGGGTTTTCTACTTTAGAAAAAATGGGAATATCAGGTAAATGATGTTCTTTTTCTTTTTTTCCTCGTCGTTGTTTTTACAACCTAGTCTATTTAACTTTTGTCAACACGCCAAGTTCAACCGACTCTTTTAAGCAGCAGCGCAACTAAATTGGTCTAAACATATTTTTAACATTGGAACAAAAATGTACTTAAAGTGTGATTGAGGGCATAGCTCCCATATTTTAAGAAAAATTTAAGGGTTATAAAGTTATCTTTATGAGTAATAAATGTTTTTTTTTAAAGAAACATTTTTATTCTTGTAGTGTCTACGATTTGATCCTCATACACCTTTTTTCTGGTGTAAATCAGAATTTTGCTCATCAAAATAATAAGCGTTTTCTTGAATTATTAATCTCGTGTGGATAAATATGTTAATCCTATAATAGAAAAAGAAGTTTAAAGAATTGTTATAGTTTTATAGAAATATTTTACTCTCGATGCACGTTAGCAAAGCGTATATTAAACGAGATTTTTATTGAATTGATAAGAGTGTACTATATGGTATTAGTTGTATAGTTTTTAAAGTAATTAATCTTATCCTTTTTTTTAAAAAAATGAATAGCTTTACTTTTAAGAATGTTTCTCTCTTTATTCCACTAATACGTTTAAAATTGTTTTCTAAATTCATTTTGATAAAACACATGTTTGAATTATTTTTGACTTGATACATATTTATTCATATTTAAAAATTCAATATAAAATGCAAACAACAGCTAGGCATTTTACATATTTATAACAGTTTTCTGAAAGTTTAAACAGGAAGAATCATTTATATTTAAGACCAGTTTCACACCAGGAAACTTTGTGCAGGTCAACTCGTTTTCTTTCACCACTCCTTCAGTGTGAAGAGGGTAGAGAATTCCTTTCTCATACGAACATAAAGTTCCTTTTCACAGTGCCGTAGTGAAGTTCACTGTTTCATTGGTGCAATTATTGAGTCTGAAGAAGCAATTAAAAAACCTACTCCATTTTTAATACACAAGTAGCCCTGTGTGAAAAGCGTAGCTTTTACAATATCATTTTAGTAAAGTCAACTAGTGGAGGAGCGAGCGTGGTTTTCGAAAGCTTCACAGTAGGAAGTGCTAGTTGCAGTGGCGTAACGGAGAATATTAGGACCCCCTGCAAAATCAGGTTTGGGGCCCTAAGCTGGTTTTGCAAAAGGTAATTACTTGGTGTCAGCCAGGTTTGGGGCCACCTAGAACCTTCCCTCCGCACCCCCGCGATGCAGGGTGTACGTTACGCCCAGTGGCGTAACGAGAATATTAGAGTCCCCCTGCAAAGTCAGGTTTTGGGCCCTGGATCTTACAAAGGATTGCAAAACCATAACATAACATAGGCTTTGGGCCCCTTAGAATCCTGGGCCCTCCGCACCGTGGGTGTGTACATTACGCCACTGGCTAGTTGACCACGTGTGAAGGGGCCCAGAAGATTTCTATTCAAATTTATCTCCCGTCTACTTCTTGTATTGTGTATGGCAGAGAGCCCTAACTCTCAGCTATTCAAACTTTTCTAAATAAGTACCGGAACAACAAGAGCAACAAAAAAAAAACATTCTTTATTTCATTCGATACTTTACGAACTTAAACAATGAATTTAATTATTGAATTTCTCAATGTAAAATGAATATTCAGCATCTTGCACGCAAACATGCTTATTCTTTATTGACTAAAGTAATATTTTAATATTTTTCTTATCCTTTCTCGAATTTCTGCTGAAAGTTTTGAATTGCAAATATGTATTTTCTTCGCCATCAAAATAAAAACATAGTCAGAAGCCGTTTAAAGTGCGAACAACTATACCAAACTATTATTAGGCCCTTCCGTCCCCAAACATAAACAAAGTTTTTGCTTTGATTCTATTTTAAACAGACATAATGGTGGTTGTCCCACCTTTTTTTCCATCACAGACGGAACGTGAGTAATCGGTGCGTAATTCCCATCAGAAGGAGGATCCCTGAGTAAAATAGGTTCTATATTTAGAACTATCTTTATCTCTTCCATAGGATGGGAGGAATTCAAGCTCAGCAGGTTTAACGGCAACGTCACGAAGTTTTCGAGTCACCTCCTTTTTGAGGTAAGATCTGTGCCGGATTCTCCTGGCGCACCGCATCACGAGACTCCTTGTCAGGGGTAATAGATGAAGGGTTGAACAATTTCTTTCAGACGCCAATGACGATTGCTTTTTACTTTCTTAACAAAGAGTTAAGTCTGCCTTTAGGTACCCGTGAGTTTGGCGCCCATGATGGCTAAATTTAATAATAGACGCAACTCACGAGATTATATTGCGAATTTGTTGATGGCGCGTTTTAGAGTGCGCGAAATTTTTTTTTTCCTCTTCATCCTGTGAATTTTAAATGCTGTGAGAAATAAAAATATTCATACATAGTCAGTGGCGTAACAGAGAATATTAGGGCCCCTGCAGCGGCGTTGCTAGTTCGATGGGCCCCAGTATCAAAATTCTTCGGGAGTTCTTTTTTGAGCCCCTTAATATATTACAATTTTTTGCTTCCTCGTTTTGGGGCTCCTGAAGCTTGGGGGCCCCAGAGAGGTCTTAAGGTATGGGCCAATAGCGGGGACCGGACCTAGGGCCTCGCCCTCGGGGGGACCTCGTTTTGTTCTCGACTTTATCTTAGTAAGATCATGATCCGGATAATTTTAATGTGGTCAAATATTATTCCCGCAATATTCTCTGAAAAACAGGGAATTTCATACTGCATGTCAACTGACAAAAGCGGTAAGACTGTATTATGTGATGACCGTTGTCCATGTGTCTAGGCCTAGGCTTAACCATAAATAATCATTCAACTCATTTAGTCGAAATGCAGCTATCGGTCGGGCCGGTTTGTGCCTAGGTTTCTGAGACTGTGAGTTGTTCGCATTTATTTGTTTCAGTTTTAAAGAGTATTTGACAATGCATGCTGCTGTCTGCTAGGGCCTACCTTTGCATAGGGGCCTCCAAAAATTTTAAGATTTCTCTGCCTCAAAGAGGGGGGGGAGCTCAAAGAGCCTCAGGGATTCAAAGAGTCTTAAGACGTCCCTGGGGTCCCCATATCATTGATACGGTCAGGTTTTGTGCCAAAAACCGGACCTTACAAAGGTCATCTTACTTAGCATCAGTCAGACTTTGGGTACCCTAAAGTCCTGCACCCCCCGCAATGCAAGGGCTGCGGGTGTGTACGTTATACCACTGTACATAGTTTCAGTTCTGAAATTTGATAATGTATAGAAATAATTTATATTGGCAGATATATATATGAGTTGAAATTTCTTTCTATAACTTTAACTTCACTTTTTCATGGCTTTAACTTCTGTTTACAATTAGTGTTGTGGCCGCTGTGTGTGTGTGTGTGGTCATGGTCGCGAACATGTGGTTGGCGTTGTCGAGTCACGTGTTTGCAACCTAGTGCCCCTGAAGACTACTTATTGAGTGACGGGTTTGGGTTGTGATGCACGTTAACTCTGTCGTGGCATTTGATAATATATTATAATTTCAAAATTCCTTATTGCATACTATCGTTTTGTTTGGAGCTTTCCATTTAATTTAATAAAAAAAATTACGTCTGTGCGCCTTAATAAATGTATTTCAATTTAAGAACTGTTATATGCATTAGTGCCTACTTATCTAAAAGGAACTTTCATGAAACTATGGTAGTTTGTTTGTAGAAAAACTCAATACATTTTTTAAAGTAGCTTAAGTTTTATAAAGCTAATTTAAATTAATTTATATAAAATTTCAAATATAATTTTAAACAGAATTGCCAAAAGATACTGATAAAATTTTTTGTTGACTTAAAAATTTTTTTCTTTGAAAATGTTAGCATTTTTTCGATAAGTAATTTTGGCACTCCTTAATTAATATGTATTTGTTAAAACGTAATAAGTAATTTCAGATTTTTGGTTGCACAGTTTTTATATTATTTTTAAGAGGACACAGTACGATTCAATTGACAAAAATCGGTCGAAAAATCAAATCTAATTTTTTTAGTCTAAATTATTTTTTATATGATTTTCTGTAAGCTCACAAAATTTGAAAGCTCTAAACTTAAAAAAAACACAGAATTATGATAGCTTTTACGTTCGTTTTTATTCACATCCCTAAGGCACAAATCAAAACTTTAAACTTCCTTATCTCAGAAAGATAAAATAACTATTTGTCTTCATTTAAAATGCTAAGGCTTTTTTTCCATTGTTCCTAAAATGCTTTGAATTCTTTTTTTACCAATTGCTAATAGTACATGCAACAAAAGTTGGTATGCATTTTTGAATCAAAGTATTACTTATTTTTTTTAAAAAATAATTTAACTCAGAATTAATACATTTTTTAAGGAATTTTCAATAAGCATTCATAAAAAGAAGTATTGTACAAATATCAATCATGTTATCACAAAACTCATACCAACTATTGTTATACATAGTTTGAAGTACTTGTAAATCAAATTTTACGCGTGTACTTAAATTTTTGTGGGAGGAGAGAGTAGCATTTTAAAATCACTTCACAAATTTTAAGTTTTTTCCTTAAAAAATTAAATGGCTAGCCTTTTATAAATTTTTGAGCACAAAAACTGTTATACATAGCATATACACATAGGAGACAACTAAAAAATTTTTGAAAATCCTTAAATTAAAATTTTTTGTGTAAATCATATTTTCTTCTCGTATTATATATATATATATATATATATATATATATATATATATATATATATATATATATATATATAGTGACTAGATTGGTTTTAATATCTATATAACACACGACTTGTATTTAAATTATTTTTTAAAATAAAGGATTGTGTGGTATTGAAAACTTGATTATTATTTTTCTAATAATCATGTGGGAACTGTCAAATGTAATAAAAAATTATCAAAGTTTTTACATCAATTCTGAAAGAAATATCTCTTCAGGCCAAAGTGTACTCACTAAAGGTCCAGTGTATAGCGGGGCTGATGCACATGAATTCTGTTGAAGTTCAATGTCCTTACGTTGGTGTGCTACGGAAGTTTGGATGTATGGCTTAGATGTTTTCGTCACTTCACCGTCTTATAATTACGCGAAAACTGTTCCCACTTACCCTTGCATTACTAAAAATCTATACAAAACTGAGCAGTTGTCGTGGTTTCTGAAATATCGTCATAATCACCAATTCTTAGCCTTTGTTTCTATCAGGTCGTGGGTTCTAACTCTGATGCCCCTTCAGTCCCTAATGATGGGCGTTGCACCTTAAATTTGTCTAGGCTCAAAGTTTTCAAGTCAAATGGAAGACGAAGAGAGTTCGTTCTCGTCACTTGACCATTGTTAAAAATTGCGAAGTTCCTTGCCAATAGTTCCAGTATTATTTCTGAGAATAATCTTATACACAAAGCATGTTCTACATATTAAATACATCTTTAAATGGGACAAAAATAGATTAGCTCCTCCTCATCATCATATCTGGTATCCTTGTGGGCCAGTGCCTTCTTTTGAAGATTCATCCATAATGACTTCTTGTTTACTTTTGTGCTCCACACAAGAGTTTTCTCGTTTATAATTCCAAATTCTGATTCCACTGAGTCTGCCCATCTCAGCTTTGGTCTTCCACTCTTTTGAATCCCAGTGACTTTGAACTGTAGTACCTTATTGATAACATTATCAAATGGCATTCGAATTATATGTGCCCTCCAATTCATTCTATCTACTTTTATGTATTTAATGGTGTCTATATAATTCAAAATTTTATCTTCTCCAGTTATTGATTTCATTTACACCTCCAATTAAACTTCCAAGCGTTTTTCTCTGAAAAGATACCATTCGATTTTCTTCCAGTTTTGTTATTGTCTAAGTTTCATATGTATAAATCAAACCTGGTCTGATAAGAGTTTTGTAAATTAAAAATTTTGTGTTTCTTGAAAGAGATTTAGATTTTATCTATAAAAACCTCCTCAGTCCATAAAATTCTTATTTGCGAAGTAGATTATACCTATAAACCATTAATAAATATACAAAGTAGAAAAGATTGAAAAAAAAAAAATTCTGGGTTAAAAAGAGAAACGTTAAGGTACAAAGGCATTAATTTATTTGATACAAGGTTCGACAATTGGTTTAAATTAATTTTTATCCCATTCCTGAAGTATTCTAGGTCCCACCAGTAGATTGAAGGCCAATATTCTCCACTTTTTTTTTACTCTTGGGTTGTTCCTCACTTTCAGGCAAGAATCCAGCGCATACTACGCGATTTTTTTTATTTATATCACCATTTTAGATGAATGTATGTGTGCGAGTGTGTAGTTCTGTTTAGCAACTGTCACACACACACAACACTGAACCAACAGTTTCTTCTTTGATTCATAATAAGTCAGGATTTACAAAAGTTCAATCACCTTTGTATGATAGTAAAATTTTACACATAAAATGCTGAAAGGCAAAAGAATTTAATATCTAAATAAAGATTGAATTAATAATTTAATTATTATTTCTTCATTAGTAAAATTCGATGCAAAAATTATAAGTTACGAAAAGCTGTTTCAGAGTGAATTTGTAATATTTTTACCTAATTTTTCTAAAAAATATTTTTTGATAGTTAAAACTCTAAACACGCACACATATGTATATAGAAGAAAAGCAACTCACTTACTATCTTACTCATTACGAAATCTGCGGAACTATTATACATACTTTTAAATTTGGCAGGCATCTTTCTTTTGTTGAGTGGAGATACGCAAAGCATCTCTAAGCAATTTTGCAGAAATCGATTCCCAAGAACGGATACAGGACGTTATACATAAAAATTCTTATTTTTGAGCTATTAGACTTACAGTCTATGGAGAACATTTGAAATTTCAAATCTTAATGATAATTTTTCCTCTGTAAAAATTATTGTATATTCAGTACTATAATTACTAAATTTAATTGTGGTGGTGTGGTGGGACTAATCCCCATCTGGTCTAGTGAAACTAGACCAGATCCATGAGTCCATAAATCTGTACAAAGTCTAAGAATAGCAGTTTATTAAAATTAATAAAAAATTTAAAAATTACAAATTGCAATTCACGAAACATCTAGCAAAATACATTAAAAATTAAATTGTTTCGCAAATAGTTTCACTACTGCATTAACTTAGTTCTTTATGACCATAATTTAAGCGAATAAAGCTTTTTAATACCATTAATCGATTTACATACCTTTTCCGGTTGCCACTAGAAAAAAATTCCTGCTCGATTTTAATGGTCCGCGTCTAACCCAACCAATATTCAACTTTATTTTAAAATCTAAGTTGAACACTGTGCCTACACATGAAATAATATTACTTTGTCCATATTTAAACAACCCATGAAACTAATAAGCTATGACGTATTTATATTATATGTTTGGCTATTGTGTGTGCAAGACGGTCTATGTTTGGAAATACGTGTTATCTGTGTGAATTCGTATTTCAAAACATTTCTTGGCTATATATACGTGCTTGTTACTCTATCGCTTAAGCCATGTTGCATTAATAAGCGTTTATATCAGTGCTTCTCAAAGTTTCACTACTTGCGACCCAATATTCAATCATAATTTTCATCGCCCCCCCTCTCTGCATAAATGTAATGTATTGAATGCAAAAGTGCTATACTTCGACGCTAAAGCTGCAATACGACTTTAACCTCTTAAGTGTCCCCGGCGTATATAAACGTCTCGCTCAGCCAAAGCGTTTATTGCCCTGGACGTATACATATTTTTATTTTACAAATGCCAGGCCATTGACCATCAGGTCATTAGGCAACGGGCTCTCCAATACCTTTTTACAATGCAGTTAAGATCATTCAGTGCAGAGCACTCGTCCAAATGAGCGGCAGTCATGTCTTGTCCAGTGTCACACAAAACGCAGATAGGTGAAGTCACTAAATTAAAACGAAACAGATGAGCACAAAGGCAGTCATGTCCGGTTAAAAGTCTAAATTTAGCCACAGCAGCAGCACGAGGAGAACTTGGAATACCGTGGGATTTCTTACATAATGTACTCCAAGGCTTATCACGAGCAACACGAGAAGCTGTAAGGCGAAATGATTCCCTAAAAATCCTTTTAATTTCCAGTTTGGCAGAATGAAGTGTCAGGTCTCTGCGAAAGTTCTGAAGGATACCCGTTCCCTTTTTTGCCAAAAAGTCTGCCCTCTCATTTCCCCAAAAACCACAGTGGGATGGTACCCATTGAAAGACGATCTTTCCTTTTATCTTTCCCAGGAGTTCTCTACAATTCTGCACACGTAAACAATTATTCTCATTATAGTTGGACAAAGCCTGAAGGGCAGAGGTAGAATCTGAAAGAATTACAGCTCTTTCAATGGGGGGGAGACGAACAGCAAGTTGCTGAAGGGCTATATATATAGCTTCAACCTCACCATCAAAGTGAGTTGTCAAAGGGCCGGCGTGTAAATAGAAGGAGAAGAGGTGACTAAAAACACCAATACCAGCGCCTTGGGCAAAGTCCAAGAGTGAGCCATCAATCATATGTATTTCCGAAGTACGATCTTTTCTCTGTACTGCTATCCATACAATTATTCCGAAAGCTTTGGACCTTGATTGTGATTCCGAACGATTTACTTACTTCAGAGGATTGGATTATTTATTACATTTCTCTCCCCATGACCCAATACATCCCATATGTGCGCCTACGTGGAAAACGGTGGCATTGGAGAGCGAATCGCGTAACTTTAAATCGGCAGCTAAAGGATTAATTATAAACCGTACATATGATCAAGATAGGTGTTAATTTTTATATAATATTTTATACATGACAAGCCCATAGGGAGGGTCACTGTAAAATTTTTAAAATTGTTCTTAACTCAGTATTGGTATAAATTAGTTATAAACGTATCAGTACTGCACAATGTATTTTTTATAAGTGTATTTTATTTTTAATTATGTCAGAATGCATTTCGTTTGTTAACTTTTAGTAAATTAATAATTTTTTTAACATAATCTCTTGTTTCGATTTTTCAATATGCTCGCGGCCCCCTTGTAGAGTTGGCACGCCCTCCTGGGGGGCGCGCACCACAGTTTGAGAAACGCTGGTTTATATAAAAAATAAAAATAACTTTTAAGGGAAAAAAAAAAAGTTAACAGTTTTTTGAGAGAAGAAAATTATTTTTAAGAGTAAATTAGAAACGTTTATTATACAAAAGACATTGTCAATTTGTATAAGTACTTTTAATAAGTCCAACTGCTCTTCATGCTATAGCTTTGGAAACTATCAATACCCGCTTCCCACCGGAGGAGTGGCTTCACATTTACACAGATGGCTCACTCTTGGACTTTGCTCAAGGCGCTGGCATTGGTGTTTTTAGTCACCTCTTCTCCTTCTATTTACACGCCGGCCCTTTGACAACTCACTTTGATGGTGAGGTTGAAGCTATATATATAGCCCTTCAGCAACTTGCTGTTCGTCTTCCCCCCATTGAAAGAGCTGTAATTCTTTCAGATTCTACCTCTGCCCTTCAGGCTTTGTCCAACTATAATGAGAATAATTGTCTACGTGTGCAGAACTGTAGAGAACTCCTGGGAAAGATGAAAGGAAAGATCGTCTTTCAATGGGTACCATCCCACTGTGGTCTTTGGGGAAATGAGAGGGCAGACTTTTTGGCAAAAAAGGGAACGGGTATCCTTCAGAACTTTCGTAGAGACCTGACACTTCATTCTGCCAAACTGGAAATTAAGAGGATTTTTAGGGAATCATTTCGCCTTACAGCTTCTCGTGTTGCTCGTGATAAGCCTTGGAGTACACTATGTAAGAAATCCCACGGTATTCCAAGTTCTCCTCGTGCTGCTGCTGTGGCTAAATTTAGACTTTTAACCGGACATGACTGCCTTTGTGCTCATCTGTTTCGTTTTAATTTAGTGACTTCACCTATCTGCGTTTTGTGTGACACTGGACAAGACATGACTGCCGCTCATTTGGACGAGTGCTCTGCACTGAATGATCTTAACTGCATTGTAAAAAGGTATTGGAGAGCCCGTTGCCTAATGACCTGATGATCAATGGCCTGGCATTTGTAAAATAATAAATAAAATAAATAAACCATTTTTATAAGATAAATCAAATAGGCCATTTTAATCACAAAAAAAGGCAATTCTACTTACATCGAAAAATTCTTCACTCTATGTACCTTTGTTTGTTTTTTTAAAAAGAAATGTACGTTGAAAATTTACCGGAATGTTTCCATCTGAGATTTACAAAACAAGAGTAAATTTTCTTAAAATGAAATATTACATGAATATTTAAAAAATAAAATTGCAATAATATTGAACAAAACTAAATATTCTTTCATATCAAAAGTCAATAATTTAAGTATTTATCTTTATAATATAAAAAGTAACAGAAACTTTTTATTTAACTAGCGTTTTTCTATTCATCTGTTTCTACAGTGCTAAAAGAAAATAGAGGGCTTTTTATAACAATACCATCATTTTTTAAGTAGTACTGCTATTAATTTATTACGTATTTTTTAAATTAATAGTTCTTATAATAATTTTCATAAAAAAATATAAAATAAAGTCAGTAAAATGTATTACTCATGCAATGTGCGTTGCATTATTTGAACAGAAATCCCAAATAGAGGTTTTATGCATCTGCTGTCATTTATTGACGTAAAAAATCTCTTGCGTTTTTATTCTGCATAACATATGTAAATACACCTGCTTATTAGGAAATTTGAACTCATTTATTATGCACGAGTATGCACTTAATCTTGGTGCTTCTCTGAAACGATGCTTTTAATTCTGCTCTTTACTCAGTATATAAACGAATTCTAAAAATTTTTTAATTGCTATTCTATTTCATAAATTTTATTCGATTGTAGTTATTTTTATTTTATACTTTTTACTTTATCATTGTTTCTTCAAATTTATTTCTTTTAAATCCAACGAACCTCTTTTGCGAATCGAATTCGAACATTAAATTAAAATGTTTTCTCAACGTTCCTTTATACATTATTCCACAGTTTTGTAAATCCTATTTATTCTATTGCAGGAACAAACATGTTTTTTATGAAATTATCCTTCGAACAGTTATTTTCAGTTTCTAAAATTAGTATTTCTAAAAATAAATACTTAAAAATGTTTTAAAAATTAAACTGTGAAATCATTGGCTATTAAAGCTAAGTGACGAATAATCGGTGAATTAACAGATCTTTATATTTATTTCCCAAACTTTATATGAGAGCTAAAAAATTAATCTTTTTCATGAAATTCCAAAAATTCCTGAGCCCACTAATGATCTAACTAAAACTTATTCAGTGATTATTCATTTGCACAGTTAAAATAAAAATTATTCTGGTTTTACTGTAATGGTAAAGAAAATTTTAAAGCGTGTTTTTATTTTTAACGAATTACTTTTCAGAAATTAACTGATTTTCGATGGCTACAGTGGTTACATTGCAAACGATTTTATTACCAAATATAGCAAAACCTTCAAAACATTTTTTATAAAAAAGAATTTTGATTTAACTTAAAATTGTGTGTATCCCAATTATATTGATGGGGACAAAAACAGGGGCATGTTATATAGCACATTAAAAGGCTAATTAATATGGAGAAAGGATTTATGCTGTTGTGAGAAAAAGTCTTCTAAAAACTAAATCTGATGTGAGTAAAAGCAGCTATAAACAAAAATCCCATATTCTTTAATGTAAATAGAAACATTAAATTTTTCTAGTTTTAATGTAACTGTGGTTAGTTGTGATTTAATATTCACATACGTATATGAAGACGAAAGAAGTTCGAAAATTAATATCTTTATTCGAAAGTTCCATTATTTTGAATTCCCGAAGGACGATTTTAAATAACAAGGAAATGTACATGAATTTCTAGCAATTTTTTAATTATTTTCTGAAGATCCCTCATTTTTTTTGCTTTCATTAAAAAATATTAAAATAAATTACTCAGTTCGCGTGAAAAACTTCTCTAATAAAGAAAGAATTTCTTAAGATCTCAAAGCAATTACTAATTTTTAGAATGAAAAGTACGCCATTGAAGTATTTAAACATCTTGAACTGGAAATTCGCAAACTTTTTGAATAATGCGTAAAATTTTTTTAATATACACTTTAAAATGCACGAGTACGATTTTTAAATAATTTTTTATCGGCGTGTTAAAAAAAAATTGGAAAAAAAAATTAAAAACATTTTTTCATACAACTTTTTTACACTAACTTGTTTTCAAAGCTATGTTAATTTTACGTATTGTCGCCAGTCAGACGGATAATTCAACTAAAAAAAAGCAATTCTAGTTACATACATTAGGAATTGCATCACAATAATCTTAATAGACAATAAATACAAGCAAAAAGATCGAGACTAAATATAGTTAAGATCAAAACAACCTTGTGTGACTTCTAATGTTTTCCTCCAGGTTCAGCTATTTAATTGAAGGATTACTTTCTCAATGGCGTCTTAAATTCTGCTTATTTTAAAAGCGGTAAAAATAATACTGTCATCACATAGTTATTCATAATTATAAGTTCAATTACCGATAACTCTTTTAAAAATTCCGGAATACTATTAGTTAAATAAAAGGAAATTTATGTAAAAATTTCAACTATTAAAAAATACCCTCCATGCCATCATTATTTCTTGTTTGCTATAGAAACATCGCATTACAGATACGTATCAGTTGTTATTTTGGAATGTAGTGGCCGTGGTAGCTGATTGGTCATTGTCATGAACTGCTGGTTGATTGATTGATTGAATATTAACGTCGCACTGTTCAGCTACACGAGGGCTTTTGGCGACGGACCACGTAATTTTGAACCATGGTCAAGTGACGTGGACGACACCTGAGCTGGCACCCCCCTCTCCTAACTACCACACCACACCAACGGGAGGACGTTTCAGCTCTCGATAGATTTAACGTGCATCGCTGCCCTACACGGCGGGTCTTTAGTGGTACTGGGCTCGAACCCGTGACAAAGCAAGCCACGGTCCGATACCTATACCACTCGGCTACCGCGGCCACCATGAACTGCTGGTCGGCGTTATTTGTATTAGATTCGATTCTTGCAGTTTAAGACTCGCTGTGTAGAGACGGTGATATACCTTAAATCTGTAGAGGCTTAAAACCTTCACCCAGTGGCGTAACAGAGAAGGGAGGCCCCTTTGAAAAGTCAGGTTTTGCCTTTAATATTTTATAAATTGGTTAGTTACGTACTAGGCGTCAGTCAGGCTTTGGGACCCTAGAATCCTGGGCAGAAAAATTGCAAAATCTTATACCTTTATGAAGCATTCGAATCCATATGGAAAGTTGAAGTTCACAGAACTCTATAAGATTAACAAATATTATTTACTTGAAAATAAATTATGAGTAATTAATTAAAAATGTATAAGATAGAAATACTTCATTGTTAGAGGACGCCTCGATGGGCCTACTTTCTTTTAATACACTCATGTCCATAAATTAAGGATAATTCAGAATCACACAGAAATTGAACTCTAAAATAAAACTTTCACCTGTAGAATTATCACACATATCTTGAAGAAGAATATGCAAATTACAGGAAACCACCAGATGGCGCAGATAGTGCGTCACAATGACGAGAGTGTAAGAGAGGGGTATATAAGGAATGGTGGCAAAGAAGTAAAATTGTTGCCATAATTTTCACGAAAAAGCTTTCACTCCCACTTCCAATCATCATGTACAATAAACAGATCCCCTGGTCTCAGGAAGCCAAATACCTTGGAATAATTTTCGATACGCACCTAACTTGGAAACAACATATTTTATACGTTCGCGACAAGTTCCGGAAAATTATGTTTAAACTTTACCCCCTTATTAGCCGGAACTCACATTTAAGTATAGAAAACAAAGTGCTTCTCTATATAGCCTACAGCCGTTTTGCGTCCCATTTTAGCTTACGCAAGTCCAGTATGGGGTTATGCCGCTAAAACTAATAACAATATCCTAGATACCCTGGAGAATTCTCTTATACGTATAATCGTCAAAGCCACGAGATACATGCGTAACGACGACATACGTAATGCTCTTAAAATTAATAGTTTCAAATCTCATATTCAGAAAATAGCCATTAACTTCTTTAATGATTTACAAGCAACCAATAATTTCAATATGCAAAATTTATCTCAATGCACCCCTAATGACAATACAAAAAGACCAAGAAGAATTCTTCTTGATTCCCACAACCCCCGTAATTCTTTTTTTCATGCAATAATTTTTATTGCACACCTTAATTGCTAAAATTTTACTTTCTTTTATTTTTGTCAATATGTTTCTCTTGTTCTCCCCACTGGACTTGCGCCTCCCCATTTTCTAAATCCCAGCTCCCAAGGCAGCCAATTGGAGTCAATGTTCACTGTACCCAGCATCCTATCAGAGAGCAACCTCTAAGCTCTCAGCCAAGCCAAAAAACTTTCCACCCAGATGAAGCAACATAGCCACGCCTCCCGGATTCCATTGTTCGACCAATCGCCATCATGCCACTCAGCAGAATGGAAAACACCACTTTTGTCATGCCCAGCATCATAGACTCTTACGATATGGGATTGAGGACTGTTTTTACAGTCCGGACGGCCAAAGGAAAACGCCTATTCAACGCCTATTCAAGTAAAATTGTTGATTAGATCAGAAGACGCTATGATTTCGACCAGAGCAGACGTGTTCTTCTGAGCTCCGACTTGCATTCATTCGATTTCCGTCCTGATGGCACAAATGGAAACCGATCCACCAGATATTACGAACAGCTGCGAAGAGAGAATCAAATCGAAGCCCTTGACATAGTTATCAATCGCTGCACTGAACTTGTCAACTTTCCAGACACCGATGATAACCACGAGATGAAGGCCATTCTTCGGGCCTCTATTGATGATGCCCAAAGAAAAAAGGATACAATGGTGAGTGAGCTTCGTTCCCTCCCCCCATGTATGACTTTTAATTGCAATGGTAATTACTATACTCCCTTCCCCCAATACCGACTGAAAAGCATAAAGATAGTGATTCTAATCACATTTTAAAAAATTATTCTGAAGCACTGACAAATGCAAATAATGCTAAAAAGAAAAAGAAAAAACGTAAAATTAATAAAAAGGATTTTGTGGAGGACTTTGTCTTCCCCAAGAAAACAGCTAGACATGTCTCTCCTTTACCTAGTGAGCCAGTCACTGTAAATAATAGTTTCTCAGATCTTGAATCTGAAAATGATAAGGATCAAGTTGCTCCGGAAGAAAATAATGAAACAGCGCCCCCAAAACCCAAGCCCCCTCCCCCAATTCATCTTAAAATTAAGAAAAATATCAGAGACCAACTTAAATCCATTTATCAAAAATTCCCAATTATCACTAACAAATCGTCAGGAGAATTTATTAAATTAATCACTAATGACATAGAAGAGTATCACGCTCTTACAAATTTTCTTGAAGACAAAGATTTTGAATTTTTCTCACTTAAACCAAAACCAACAAAACCAATCAAAATAGTCATTAAAGGACTGCCCATTTTTACCAAAACTCACGAGATATAATCCGACCTAGAAGAAGAAGGATTCACAATTGAAAATGTTTCCCAATTAATTTCTAAGAAAACTAAGACCGCTCTCCCATTTTTCCAAGTCACCCTCCCCCGCAACGCCAACAATCAAAAAAATCTTCGATTTCAAAACTGTCGGCAACATGCAAGTTAAAATTGAAGGTTACCTCATTAGAGGAATTACCCAATGTTTTAACTGCAACAATTTCTTTCACACGGCAGAAAACTGCCACCTCAAGCCAAGATGTCTAAAGTGTGGAAAAGAACACCCCACCCGTCAATGCCCGATAAAGGAGCGACAGGAAAACCCCTTCTGCATAAATTGCCAAGAATGTGGTCATTCGGCCAGCTACACCAAATGCCACAAGTTCCCCCAGCCAAAAAAGGGCACGCCCCTTACCACGAATAAAACTTTCGAAAGCAACGTTCGTAGGGAAGGTGTCTCTTTCGCTAACATTGTTAGCGGAACCTCACCCCCTCCACTCCCACCCCAGTCCACAAGTTAACTGAAAAAACTAATGAAAATTCAAATAATAAAGTTTCTCACGGAATCCAAGCCATAGAAAATGAAAATTCAGACCTAGCTCAAGTGATTGAACTGGTCAGCATGATTTCTAACATCATAAAAAGATCACCTGAAATTTTACAATTACTTCCCAAATTAAAAAACTCCGAAGATGATAAAGCTAAGGCTTTACTTCTTTTCGAAGCTATGTTAGATAAATTTTAAACTCCTTTTTCCGTAATTTCTCTTTCTACAAAATTTATTATATTTTCATTTTATTTCCTTGAATATTTTACCCAATCAAAGCCACTCATGAGAAGTCATGCGCCTGCTATCCCATTGGTTCCTGCCACCGATTTCCACACCCACTGTGAAAAAATTAATTTTCTATTTCACACAAATTCTAATATAAAAATAAAGGTATCACGTACCCTATTCTTCCGTTTCTAACGCCCGGGATGAGCTTGACCTAAGAGATTCGATTAAATAGACTCTTAACCAAGAGAATGAGAGTCTTTTTTGATGCAAAAAAGATTTAATGGATAAGGAAAATAGACAACTGATACATTTCACGTTCGAATTACAGACTCAACTACTACTACTCACAAACGTAAACAAAAAGGAGGAATGCGCTTACAGCGCCACTCTAGTTAAACTACAAGTTCGTTAGCTCCGTTCGCGACACCCACCATCACCAGCCAAGGAGCAAAACCAAGCCGATTCTAAAACAAGATAGAGGACTGAGGGATTGACGTATCTCAGTTCCTTATAAAATGTAACCATCTGTAAGTAAAATTGTTCACAAGCGCTTTAAAAGCCTTTCAGTCCAATAACCGCATAGTTATGGCACAAAAGAAGCATTTGGATGATTTTTTACGTGGTAGAATTATTGGACGACTGGAATGTGGACGTACCCAGCTGGAAGTATCCGAGAAACTTGGAATCGCCCAGAGTGTCATCTCCAGGCTTTGGCAACTATTCCAAGATGATGGTAATGTGAGTAGATGTTACAGCACATGTCGCCCCCGTGTTACAACGCCGAATGAGGACCGGTATTTGGCAGTTATTGCCAAAAGAAACAGACGGAGCACAGAATCAGACCTGTCTGGTCAGCTCTCTTCAGCTACCGGTACGACAGTTCCAAGGTAGACTGTGTACAGACGCTTAGGGCACATTGGTCTATATGCTCGTAGGCCTGTCAGATGTGTTCCACTTACCGCAACTCACTGTCGCCTGCGATTAACCTGGAGTAAAGAGCATGCATTGTGGACACCGCAACAGTGGTCTTGTGTGATGTTTTCCGACGAGTCCAGGTTTAGTTTGCAGTCTGATTCTCGCCGGACTTTAATATGGAGAGCGCCAGGTACCCGTTACCACTAAGTGAACACCATTGAACGACACCGTTACGGTGGTGTAGGATGGCTCTTTTGGGGATGAATTATTCTTGGTTCCAGAACTGACCTGTATGTTCAGAGTGTAACGATGACAGGCCACATCTATCGGGTTGTCATTCTGGAACAACATGTTTGTTTGTTTCGGGGCACCATGGGTGCTGAATTTCTGTTTATGGATGGCAATGCCCGTCCTCACCGTGCAAACATTGTAGACGAATGCCTTCAATCGGAGGATATCCCCCGTATGGATTGACCAGCATACTCACCGGACTTGAATCCAATAGAGCATGTGTGGGATATGCTTGGCCGACGAATTGCAGCCCGTCAACACCTCCCACCTGTCTACCGGAACTTCGGAGGGCATTACTTGATGAGTGGTGTAATATTCCCCAAGATCAGATTGATAATTTAATACTCAGCATGCCTAGGCGTTGTAAGGCCTGTATTGCATCGTCCGGGTGACATACTCCATATTAACCATCATACTAACCATGTTATACTGTTTTTTGTAAATAGGTTCTTTTTTGAAATTTGCTCCAGGGAGTAAAAATCACAATTTTTATTAATTATGTCAAACATATAGCTTCTTTTTTGCTCTTTACCTTTTGTTTAATAAATAGACTTTACAAATAAGTCAAATTTGTTTTGCTTCTGTCTCTTTCTTTGCCTGAACTTCATTATTCTTAATTTATGGACATGCGTGTAAGTACTAACCGATAAACTTTCTTTCTCTTATGTCTTTTAACGTCTGTGATAAACACAGGTGATCCCTTAGCGATCTTTCTTTGCTTTCGACCTTACTCCTTGTCCATCAATACTTGTCTGTGTTTACTCTTTCCTTCACCTTTTCTCTAGTTTAGTTATGCATTTGTAGCACTTATTTGTTTCATACATGCTTGGTTAATTGTAAATTAACAAATATTTGGTGTAACTTGTTTAAATGCAGTCCTTCCACCCCTTCTCCCTAAGCAACCATTGCTTGAATTCCAGAAGTATAAAAAGTTGCTGATTTGGAATAAGAATGGGCAGGCGGATTATAACTCGCAGGGTTGGTAACATAGTTCCTCGACTGAATTTATATCAGGAGACTCATACCGTAAAAAAAGGCGTATAACGCGCACTTTCAACACAAAAAATAAGACCGAAATTTACGGGTGCGTGTTATACGGTGGATATAAAAATGAGAGCTTTAAAAATAAAGAAAAGATGAGAGAGAGCATAGAAAATATATTCTTATACTGAAATGCTGTTTATTTAAAAGAAACGACATTCCTTATGAACTTTAAATGCAGTAGTTCTAGAAGTGTACTATTGCAGCTTAAAAATATGGGTGCGCGTTATACGCCGGATTTTACGGTATATGTTACTCACCAAATCAGAAAAGCATAGGCTACCTAAGCCCGAGTCCGGGGCCTCGAGGGGGGATTTCTCGTATCGTTCCCAACTCGACCTCAATAAGATCATAATCGGAACAGTTTTAATCTTCAAGTAGTATTCCCGGACTTATTCTCTTAAAAACTGGAAATTTGGAACTAAATGCCAAATGGCAACAGTGTAAGACAGCATTATTATGTCAAGTCCGTCGTCCGCGTCAGGACTACCATAATACACCATCATTATTAATCTAGTCGAAAGGTGATAGTCGGTATTGAGCCTAAGTCTGTAAGATTAAGAGTCACGCACATTTATTTGTTACGGGTTGCTTCTTGTACGAATATTTTTACAACGTATATAAAATACAGTCTACATAAAAGGGATGCTGGCCGAACATTTTCTTTTGTATAGGAGCCCAGGGCCTGACACACACACACACGTATGAAGTCTTAAGACGTTTTCAGGAATGGTGTTCAGGGTTCATTTTTCTCAAAACAATTATTTTTTTCGCTCACTTTAAAATCCCGCTTCTCAAAACTCCCCTTCACAGCCATCTGTAACACATTTTACTACAAAAAAAGAAAAAGAAAACATGGTTAAAAATATGAAAGTAAAGGTAGCAGTAGGAAAGTAGGTTAAAAATATGATGTAAGAATGAAAACAATTTGACTAAATTTTGCTGATTCAAATGGGAACTTGGAATCAGCAAAAAAACGTACTTTTACTAAAAAGCGGGCTTTTTAAAGCACGCTTTAAAAGTAAATAATCAATAAAATATAAACTAGTCTACTTTTTCGATTTCATTCTCTAAAAAAAAATTCTTATAATTTCCAAAGGAATGGGAAATATGTACATAGAGCCGTGCTTTCCAACCTTTTTATTGCCCCGGACCGGTCAATTTGATAATTTTACCGTGGTCCGCTGAGACTGGGATATTGATTGTTTATATTTTAAATTGTTTTGACTTGTTTTTTTATATTTTAATTGTATTTAAATATGCCTTCAGAATTATCACAATTACAATTACACTAAAAAATAAACATAAAGTGATTTCCACGGAAAGTTGCACAAACCCGAGAGAAATACACCACAGTAAATAAAATGGAAATACAGTCGAACCTCTATATTGCGAATTTTTCTATATAGCGAACTTTTTCTTGGAACGAAGAACATTTCACGCTTTTCTTCGTAAAATAACTTCCCAATAGCGAAGTGCACTTTCTATATAACGATAGAGAGAGAGAGAGAGAAAGAACTTTTACTCACGTGTTTCAATTTTTTTTCTCTCTAATTTCAAATTAGTGTCTATTTTGACACATTTTATGTTAGTCATAAAACTTGAGCTTGTTTTATTAAGTACTTAATTCGCCGAGAGCAATAGAATTCTGGGCGTTTCAACCAAGAAGTGCAACCTTTAATCCCCATGGTCCAGTTCATTGGAGGGGCTGTGGTAGCCCAGTGGTCAAGGTATCGGATCATGGCAGACATGTCATGAGTGTTCGAGCCCAGTACCACTAAAGACTCGCCGTGTAAGGAAACGATGCACGTTAAATCTGTCGAGAGCTGAAACGTTCTCCCGTTGGTGTGGTGTGGTAGTTAGGAGAGGGGAGTACCAGTTCAGGTGTCGTCCACGTAACTTGACCATGGTTCAAAATTACGTGGTCCTTCACCAAAAGCCCTCGTGTAGCGCTGAACAATGCGACGTTAATATTCACTCACTCACTCACCAGTTCACTGAAAACAGCTTCGATATCCCCTTTCACCCTCAGTGGAGTTGCCTCGTGTCTTCGTGTTCTTTAACTAGTCTCCGATCATTTGTAGTGTTGATCAGCCGTACTGGTAACTTTATTTCTAGTAGCTCGTAAATGTCAAAACGTAAGTGCTTGGGCATCAAAGAAAAAAAATTAATTCTTCAGGAAGTAGATAAAGGCGCCAAGAAACTTTCTTAGCAGTTTTCTTTTTTTGATAGGAAAGATATATAAAATAAAATATATATTAATTTACAAAAAAGATGTGAATAATTTCTTTTTTAAATATGTAGTGTTTATGAATTTAAAATATTTTTTATGTGGTGTTTAAAGAAAATTCAAAGATGAACCTCTGTATAGCTAATTTTCCATATAACGAACTTGTTCGGGATTTAGTGATTTCGTTATATAGAGGTCAGACTGTAATATAAAGGTTTCCTTGGGCGGCACGGTACCATTTGAATAAGGGCTAAGGGTAACGACATGGGGCTTGGGGACCCCTGATATAGAGAACTAAACAATTTTGTGTAAAGATTTTAAATGGAAATGTTAATAAGCTGTGAATAGAGTAAGAAGAAAAATAGAAAAAACAATGTTTATATATAGTTTTCAACGATTTAAAATCCTAATTCCTTAAACGTGTTAGAAATGAATGTGTTTATTTTCCTTTTCAGATTTCTTCAAACGATTTTTTTATTATATCACAATCAACATTCTTTCAGACAATCTTGGACCATATTTTATTTTTTGATTGATGAAATGAGGCGCATTGAGGCATAAAACGCACTTTCAAGAATCGTGCACTTTTATCACCCCTTACGAAACATTCTCAGGCCCAAACGATCCACGCAGTAGAACACGCCATTGGCAAGCCTCCAATACACGAGCGACATTCGAAAAATCGGTTCATAAAAGTCACGGGTGTGACAAGTTGCAGAAGTCGACGCGTTGACTGAAGGATTTCTTTTTACTTTTTCTTTTATACATTAAATTCGGAGGAGGATATTCTTTTTTGTTGATTTCTTTTTCGTTTCCTGTCACCAAGTGATATGAATAGATGTTCGATTAAATTAAAGACCGGATGGTGAGAAATAACTAAGAAACTTAAAATTGGAGTGCAAAAGCGTGGATATTTTCACAGATTGAAAATGTTCTGGTCGCGTCAATGAATTGCAAAATGCGTAAGAACAATGTAATGTCTGTTTTTCTGTTCTGAACACGTTCTTCAAAAAAGCACGTATAAAAAAATCGTTATAAATAAGGTGACCAGTTTTTTTGCAATGAAAAGGAGGACGAAAAATTTAAGAAAAAATTACAACGTAAATGTATGAAACATTTTATTAATTTAAACAAAAATACTATAATTACGCTTTCAATTACATACTTTAATGAGTATTTTTCCATTGAATAATTTTTTTTGACATATCATTTTCTAATACATCGGAAATTTCGGAGCAAAAAATATCTTACTAAATTTTACGGTAAGCACTGTAGCTAATATATTAACATTCAATATTGATTTCTCACTTGTATAAAAATCATTACCAATTGAAAAAACTCAACTGCTACATTAGTTCCAGGGCAGCACAACGTAAATTCAACAAGAATAACTAAATTTTCATGTGGAATGAGTTCATTTTTTAAATGGTTTAAGTATTTTCACCCATCTTTTATCAACTTCAGCATGTTGATTTTCCAATTGTTCTAATTTATTAGAATTTAAATATGCATTCAGTCTTCTTTCTTCTTCAAACAGACCATTGTCATCGATTTTAATATGAGGCATTTCTTTCTATAAAAACTCAACATAATTTTCTAAATTTGTCCACTTTATTTGCACAATTAAGTCAAAAAACACCATTTAAAATTGTTATTTCCTGTGATATTTGTTTCAGACCAGTCTTCGACATATCCTTACTAATATTATAAACACGAAAGTTTGTGTGGAGATGCTTGGTACTCTTTCACGCAAAAACAACTGAATGGATTTTAATGAAACTTTACAATAATATAGCTCATACATCAGAATAACACATAGGCTATAATTTATAAAGATATTGTGTGAAATGTCCAAAATCTAACGATAATTGTCAAGAAAGTAGGAGAATTTCTGCCACGTCCGCAACAGCATAAATCTATCTTTTATGTGTGAAGCAAAACTTTGCATTTTGTTTTGTCTACGCCAACTACGAAAGCTTGACCAGGCGGAGTGTGAGGTTAATTATAATTTTAACATAAAATAAATACAACAAAAAGTAATATTAACGTATTACACTTCCAGATAAAAATTATTTGTATTATTTTAAGCGTTCACACTACACAAAATTTGTAACAATGCGCTACTTTTGCTGAGCAGAGATCAGCTTAGGAAGGTGTTTCAAAAATCGACTCACGAGAGAGTTACGGGGAGTTATAGATAAAAAAAAATTCCTTTTTATCAGCTATTAGATCTACATACTTAAAATGTGACAAACAATTTTTTTTGTTCAGTTGAGAAATGCAAACGGCTTTTTTTTTGTTTAACTTGCAATTCACGTAAAATTAACTCATTATTAACTTCTTTTTCCTTCAATCTGTATTACACTGCTGGACAATTGCTAAGGACGGATAACACTATCATCCATAGCAACCACAAAATGAAAGGAAGCAAAATGTGGAAAATTAGAATAAGTGCGGGATATTAGTAAGAAGAAGTATGAGTATGCAAATTTGTTTTCCACGTCTGTTCATCACGTGATAGCGTTCATAAGAGCTTTAAAGGTTTTGACGCGTGTGGACAGTTGTTGTTTCAAGTCAAAGTTTTACAGGAAAAATTTAATAGACGAACTTAAAATTTTTGGCATGTCTTCCCGACATCACATAGATGATTTTATGCGTGGCCGAATTATTGGAAAGATCGAAGAAGGGCGAAAAATAACAGATGTTGCCAGGGAGTTCGACATCGCTCACAGCGTTGTTTCACGGCTGTGGAAGTCATTTAAAACTACTGGAATGTGTGTAGTAGACGGCACGGGGAGGTCGTGTTAGAAGTACGACGCCTGCAGAAGACAGATATATCGTCGTATCAGCAAAAAGGAACAGGCGCACCACAGCTCAGCAGGTGGCAAATCCGTTTCTCGCTGCCTCAGGAAAGCAGATCTCCCGAAAAACTGTTGCCAGACGTTTGAGGGGAGGAGGACTATACGCACGCAGACCTGTTGTGTGTGTCCCATTGACCAGACAGCACCGTACTGCCCGTTTGCAATGGTGTCGTGAGCATCACAATTGGACTGAACAGGACTGGGCATGCGTACTATTCTCAGATGAGAGTAGGTTCAGTCTGTCATCGGATTGTAGACGCCAACTGATCTGGCGCGAGAGTGGTACTGCTTATCGCCCAGAAAATATCCAGGAAAAGGACCGATATCCGACATGCAGTATCATGGTGTGGGCCGGCATCATGATCAATGGCCGCACGCGCCTACATGTGGTCGCGAATGGGACTATGACGGGCCAACGATACATTGATGAAGTTCTACTTCCTCATGTTCGTCTTTTCCGTGGTGCTGTCGGTGATAAATTTGTTTTATGGACGACAACGCAACATGTCATCGAACACTCGCTGTTCAGGATTGTCTAGACAGCGAGGGTATTCAACGTCTCGTATGGCCAGCGCGTTCTCCAGATCTAAACCCCATTAAAAATGTGTGGGATGCTTTGGGGAGGCAAGTTGCTGGTCGAAACTATCCTCCGACAAACGAGAACACCCTCATCCGTGCACTCACAGAGGAATGGGATAAATTGCCTCAACAGCTGCTGGATAATGTTGTGCAAAGTATGGTACGACGTGTGGAATGTTGCATCACACTCCACGGGGGACATATCCCGTACTGATACCTTTCTTTAAGGTGCCTTCTGACTTTTAGATGCATTGTTCCATTTCTCCGTACGCAGATCAAATGAACATTTTTTTTTCTTTCAGATGTTTCACAGCTTTTGTACTTTCCAGAACAATAAATATTCTTTATTCTAATGTCTGAACAGTGTGGCAACTATATTTTATCCTACTAGGCCTCATGTCTCGCTTAATGTTATGCTACATAGCAATTTGTGATCCGTCCTTAGCAATTGTCCAGCAGTGTAATTATTTTTTCAATTCACCCGTGCGAAGAATGCGTAAAACGGCTAGTTGGAAATACGTTTGGTTCATCTCTGAATACAGAGATTAACAGATCGGTTTTAAAATATTAAAAAGGAGTAGGAGGACACTTTTCGAGGAAGGACAGAACCTATAAAAGGAGGACGGTTGGTCAACTTATTATAAAAGTACTTTATTTATCTTGAAGAATTAAGGATATGTTCTATAATTTTTTTAATTTGCATAAAACCAAAACATCGAGTTATAATTAACGTGAAATCACATGAAAGAGTTTGCTTAACTTCGGATCAAGAGCTAGGGAACTAGAAACCTTAACCACAGAAAGATGGACGTAGCCATTGTTAATTGATCAGTTGTTCTCAAAATTTTTTGACTCTGCGCTCTTTTTGAAGTGAAATTTTTCTATTATACCCAACCTTTAGTCAAAGCATGACCCGAGATGTTTTCAGACATGGGCCCTGGCTCAGAGCCTCTGCGGTGGTCCTAGTCTTGTTCTCGACTAGGCCTTAATAAGCTTATGATCGGAATAATTTTAATCGTCAATTGTTATTCCCGTACATATTCTCCAAAAAAACAACAACAAGAATTTCAATCTACATATATGCCAGCTAACAATGCCAAGACTGCATTCTTATGTCATGCCCATAGGCCAGTGGCGCAACGAACACCCCTAAAACTCCCGCATCGCTGGGAGGCCTAGGATTCTAGGGAGCACATAGCCTGACTGACGCCAAGTTCGGCTTCGAAACCAAAACCTGACTTTTCTGGAGGAGAAGGGAGGGGGGCTGATATTCTGTTGATGCATGCCCCCATTGGTCAGCAGTACTAGACCAGGTCCATGACATCGTACACTTTCAGAAAGTCTAACACCAGCAAGGGATCGTCTGCTAGATCCTGCTTGGTGAGCCCTAGGCACTCGAGGATGTGAGCAGGCGTGGCCGGCTCAGAAGAACAGTTCGTGCACGTTTCAAAGCTCTTGCATCCTTCGGAAAATTTCATTGTTTTAATATGGCCACTTCGAAAGCGGGCTAGAAGAGTTTGATCCTGTCTTGTAAACAGTGATATTCTGCGTTACGCCACTGCCGTAGGCTTACAACTAAACACTATCATTACTCATTTAGTCGAAAGGCAGTTGTTGGTTTGTACCAAGGTTTGTGCGATTGTGAGTCACACACATATTTGTTATCCATACGTTACTGTTTGTGCAAGTAATTGATAAAAGAATGCAATACACAATCTACTTGAAAGGGTAGCAGACAGGATTTATTTTTGCACAGGAGCCCAGGACCTCAAGAAGTCTAAGACCCTGAACTCCTATGCAAAAGTAGCATGACTAATTATCATAAAAGATAAGCTATGGTGAAGCTCTACGGAGCTATGTGAAGACTTCGTGACTTTCCAAGGCATCGTAGAGCGCATTTTGGGAATTTCTGTGCTGTATATAAGGTTGAAAAAATGTATGCTAAAAAAAGCAGTCTTCAACAATACCGTGAAATTTAGGAAATTTCTTTTAAAATTTAAAAAAATAGCATGGTATTTTTGCTTTGTTTTATTAATAACGCACCAAATAAAAAAATTAGGAAAAAGGTTAACGTTGATTTTTATGGGTTCAGGTCATCCGTAGCCATAGAATTCCTACTACGCTGAAGCAATTATTTCATTTCCGTTCCCAAATTTTAGCACATTTCGGATTTAAAATCAGAATATTATTATCTAATTGTTTTATGCAAAAAAGTTTTAATATAAATTATATTTGAAACAATACTTTCATTTATTTTGATTCACTTTATTGCGTTTAAGCTATCCACATCCGGAAATTATCGGGATGCTTCGTACAAGATATATGATGAAACCATAAATCAAAACTATAGATCATTATAGTAAAAGACATGTAGTTGACACAATACTAAAGACTTTAGATCAGAAACAATAATTTTATTTTACGAATAAAGCGAGCGCCAGCAATTTCGTACAACGAATATATATTAGCAAAACTACTGGAACTCCTCTAACTCGTTCTAAGCAAGAACATGTTGCCATTGCGCAAAACATAAATATGACGTTACTGTCCGGATATGACAAAAATAATTACTTTATGCAAAATACAAATTAATTAGAATTAGAAAGAAATTCAAATAAAAAGTGGTTAATAATAAAAATGCGACTTGATGCAAGGTTCAATTCCTGAAGGTCTGAAAGCACATGTTTTCAAAGTGGGAATTTATTCTGCAGAAAAAGAAACGAACAAGCAACCAGTGGCGTAACGTACACCCCCGCATCGCGGGGGCAGGGTTCTAAGGGACCCAAAGCCTGACTGACACAAGTGCCTACCCTTTGTAAAATTCAACGTAGGGGCCCAAAACCTGACTTTGCAGGGGGGCCCAAATGTTCTCCGTTACGCCACTGCAAGCAACACAGTACATTCAGGATATATTAATTACAGCATCATCATCAATAGTAATAGTAGTAATGTTTTTGTCTACCGGGAGTTATTTTTCGATAATGTAACTTTAAGCAGTAGAAATAAGTGATAGTCTCATCAAAAAGAGTGTTTTTGTCGCCAGTAAAATTTTTAAAATTCTTTATTAAAATTTTTCTAACCCAGGAGAGGGATTGTTTATTAACGTCGCTTGTGAAACAAAAACGGGCGCTATTTGAAACTGACTTCGTAATTCTAAGCCTCAGTAAAGTGATGAGGACGATACTTGAGCTGGCACCCCCTCTCCAAACTACCACAACACATCAATAGAAGGACTTGGAGCATCGACAGATTTAACGTGCATCAGGTGGGGCTACAGTGGCACTAGGGATCGAATTCATGACACGCTGACCATGAATTCGTGACCATCACCCAGAGGTGTAGCTCTCGCCGTATTAGCCTCTGTCCCTAAGCTATAGGGGCCCCAACAGATGTAATATTTCGACACTACCAAATAAGTCTTATTGATGTGATCATTATTATTTAATTTCCAAAAAAGGGCCCCGAAAGAATGCTGATACAGGGTCCACTCAGAACTAGCTACTTCAGTGCCATCACCATTAGGTTATCACGGCCTTTCTTATCTAGGGATAAGTCCAGGCAGATTCTTTATGGATATTGAATTAATTCTAATTTTAAACTGATTTTATGCTTTTGTTTTCAGAACGTTTTCCATTTACTCTTTGTTCACGAGGTACCAGGAAGGGTGACTTCATGAATATTGGTGCAATATTTCAAAAAAGATACACTTGAGAAAAATCACTTTTCTAGATGCAGCAGAGTCCTGAAAACTCGGCACGCGATAACCTGGCAGTCAGAATAAACTCTTGTAGGTTGAACTATCCACCCGTGCAGACCCGTTCAAGGTCTAAATCAGGGGTGGCCAACCCAAATGACCTCGTGGGCTACTTTGAAAAAACATTATAATCCCATGGGTTGCATATAAAAATCTTTATATTAGATTTGGACCCATTACAAACATTTATTGGAGTGAAAATTTAAACAGATTGATATATTAATGTTGTTTTCATTGTATTTCATGTATATATAAACATAAATAATATAATAATAATAATGCAAGGATCAAATAATGTTTAATTTATTTGACTTGTGAGATATTTGTTTTTCTCAACTCTTTCACTTAGTTTTTGCAAATCAATCTCAATGTGCGTATCGTAATTTTTGTTGCAGGTTTTTATCCGTTAAGTTTGAGCCCGATTTATGTTTGATACTTTTATATTTCGGAAAAAAAAACATTCGCAGTAACAGAAGCAACGTGATAAAATAGAAACAGTGTTGTAGAATTTATTTGTTAAAAAACATTCTGAAAATGAAAAATATTGTGTAAAATAGTCGCTTTTCTTAAAGTTGTAATGAATCTCGTGGGCCGCAAAGTTATTCAGGGAGGGCCAAATGTGGCCTCCAGCCGTGGGTTGGCCACCCCTGGTCTAAATGATGTAGTAAACCAGGGGTGGCCAACCCAAATGACCTCGTGGGCCACTTTGGAAGAACTTTACAATCCCGCGGGCCGCATAATATATATATATATATATATATATATATATATATATATATATATATATATATATATATATATCTTTATATTATGTTTGGATCCATTATAAACATTTGTTGGAGTGAAAATTTAAAACCAACTGATATATTGTTATTGTTTTCATTATTTTTCATGAACACAATCATAGATAATATAATAATAATAATGCAATGATCAAATAATGTTTAATATATTTAATTAGTGAGATATGTTTCTCAACTCTTTCAGTTAGTTTTTGCAAGTCGATCTCAATGCATGTGTATTTGCGTATCATAATTGATGTTGCAGGTTTTCGTGCGTTAAGTTTGAGCACGATTTACGTTTGATAAATTTCAATTTAGAAAAAAAAGAGATTCGCAGTAACAGAAGCAACGTGATAAAATAACAACTATTATGGGATTTATTTTTTACAAAAAAAAAATCTTTGAACGAAAATATTGTACAAAATAGTCGAATTTTGTAAATTTGTAAAGAATCTCGTGGGCCGCAAAATTATTCAAGACGGGCCACATGCGGCCCGCGGGTTGGACACCCATGTAGTAAACGCTATATGCCTTCATAAAGTGCATTCATAAAGTTCCTTTGTTTAAGTGTATTTGAGCAATTTATTTTCTTTTGCATTCTAAAGCAAACAATAATATACAAGCGTAGGAAATACTTCTACTTGTTCTTTTTAAATACCATTCTCGATAACCCAGCATTTTCACAAACTCGGCTACCGGTTCCTCTTAGGCTGCGTTTTCGGGACTGCTCCGTATTAGTTTTAGAAAGTATAGTAATTCCTGAACTCTCATATTTTCGTTTCTACGATTCAATTAAAACTAATTGTTAAAATACAAATTTAATAAGTTTTTCTAAAAAAATCTAATATCTAATATATATTATAAATGTGAAAGTTTGTGAAAATCTTTGTGGGTCTTTCACGCAAAAACAACTGAATGGATTTTAATGAAACTTTACAGTAATATAGCTTATACATCAGAATAACGCATAGGCTATAATTTATACCATAAGCTATAATTTATAAAAATTTGTAAAAAGTGTCCAAAATGTAACGATATTTGTCAAGTAAGAAGGAAAAAATTATGCCATCTGCAAGCAAAAAACCTGCAAAAAAGCCCACGTCAGCATTTATCTATCTTTTGTTTGTGAAAAACTCTTTTTGTTTTAGCTACGCAAGGGGCTCGCTTCTAATTAATTCCTGTGATCAGAATAATGCCTATTTTTTTATTTCGGAATAAAACTACGTTTTGAAGGGAGAGGTTGTTATAAATCTCTTTTTATTTTAATGTTTTTTTTATGATTTTATTATGCACATTTGGTAGTAAGAAGTTGATCTATTTTCAAAATAACTACTTTTATCGCTTCTGGTACTTAAAGTAAATAAACTTTCTCTTTCACACTACACATCATTTGGACAAACTTTCATAATTTTTTTGTGGTTAGTAGTTAATTATAACGCTGTAATTTTAATTGAATATGCAGATATTGCATTTTTAAGTATAAAACTAATTATAACCACTGCACTGTATTTTTTGCAGTGAGTGAGTGAGTGAATATTAACGTCGCACTGTTCAGCTACACGTGGGCTTTTGGAGACGGACCACGTAATTTTGAACAATGGTCAAGTGACGGGAACGACACTTGAGCTGGAACCCCCTTCTCCTAACTACCACACCACACCAACTTAGCAGGAATATTCTACCAATACTTAGCTGTAATATTCTTTGAAATCCACTCTTCCAAGATATATGACAGCACGGGTTCTATGATGAGCATTTTAGTGGGGAAGGCGAACAGTTTTGTAGCAGATATTGCGTTTTCAGCGGATTGCAAAGATTATTATTTTTGTCGCAAAAAAATAGTTAATGTCAAAATTTAAGTGTCTTATGGTTTTGTCTGTTAATGAAGACCTTGGAAAATGATTTGACTACGTATTTTAAGTGAACGGTGTACATAATTAATTTTACAGTGGAATATCTTTAATTAATTTATTAGCTCTAACGGATTAAATTTTCCGAAAGTGAAGTATTTTGTTTATGTATATCCCTTAATTTCAAATGTAGTGATCCAAAAAAAATACTGTATGAAAAAAACTGCAGTAAATCATAATGCGGTTGGATAAAGTATTAAAGTGCATTTCGCCCCTACACGGCGGGTCTTGCAAAGCTCTAATAAAGCTCGAGTTATGAAAGTAGCTAGGCATTTGCCAACTTTACTCTATCGTTAACATTTCGCTATGTTTTTTATTGAATCGTCATTATAATTTAAGAAACGGCGTTGCTTGCGAATATTACAATTTTAACATAAAATAAATACTACAGAAAGTAATATTAATGTATTATACTTTCAGATAAAAAATATTTACACTATTTTAAGCGTTCATTACACAAAACTTTTAACAATGTGTTATTTTTGCTAAGCAGAGATCAGCTTAGGAAGGTATTTTCAAAAATCGACCCTCAAGAGTGTTACGGGGTGTTATAAATAAAAAAAAAATCCTTTTTATCTGCTATTAGATCTACGTACTTAAAATTTAACAAAGGTGTTTTATTTCTCTCTCTCTCTCTCTTTGTTTGTTTAGCTGAGCAACGCAAAAAGCTTTTTTTGTTTAATTTGCAATTCACGTAAAATTAACTCATTAAAAACTTCTTTATCCTTCAATCTGTGTTGATTAATTTTTCAGTTCACCCGTGCGAAGAGAACGGGTATACCAGCTAGTAATAAATATTTCTAAGTAAAGCCATTCATGTTCCTTTGGGTACAATTGGTCGCTGTTTTTCAGCATAAGATATTTATCATCCCTCATATGGTATTAGCTATCGTCCTTTATAAATAGTTTTTCTAGAAGTCTGACTTTTTTTATAATGCTACCCACTAATTTTTTTTAATCCGTTAGGTTTCGAAGTCAGTCGAAGAAACACTGACATTATATATGATTTTTACTATATAAATAGTTATTACATGAAAAATTATAAATAGTTATTCCAGATGCATGCATTCGTATTTCAATTTTTTTTTTTAAAAAATCTTGTTTAAAGTCAATGTTTTTTAAATTACATGATATGAATTGGATTGCGTGACTGCACACTGAAGTCTTGAAAACATTAATAATAATAATACATTTATTTTTAATTCCTGTTAAATATATCATTTTTTACTTCTTAATCCATACTTACAGATTATATCAGAGTTAGAAGAGATAATGAACAACAAAAAAGCTTAAGATACTGGGTTTATATACAGATTACGGTGATCAAATGTCCAGTTTTTTTTGCTCATATTCGAAGAAAAAAATCATTTTATTTTTATATTTTCTACTTAAGAATAAAATAATAATGCGTTTTTTTTAATTTGGTACTTTTAATTTAGGAGTATTAATTGGAATTTCACTTTGATAATGGAGTTCAAAACTGTGCAAATTAGAAGTATAGAATTACTGTTTTTAATTTAATGAATGATTATTCCATTTTTAAAATTATTTTTTTAATTTTAAAACGTAGACTTGATGACTACTATAAAAAATACGTTCATTCGTTGACAATACCATGAACAGCGTTATTGTCCAAATTGGAGTGGTACAAAAAGCAGTCCTTAATTTATTGGTTGCTATATCATTATATACAACTTATCCAGTTAATCCAAATACTATACCACATATACGTACAATATGTGTTTTTGTGAATTGTTTGCATATATTCTTTTTGATCATTGCATTGAATTTTTGTTTGTTCCTTGTTCTGTATATATATCTTTCATTGTAAATTGTATTATTGTCTTATAAATATGTTAAGATTTTTTTTAAAATTTATTCTGGATATTATTTTTATTATAATTGAAAATCTGAAAAAATACTATTTAACTTTAAAACTTGCTTTCATACAATATTTACAGTTATGCGGGCTTTTTTAAGTTTAAATAAACAGCACAGTGAAATGGTGCTTGTTAAAGTGGATATCTTCTCGGGAACCTGGTCGTCATAGTACATAGATCTAAACCCTTAATGGGTAAGCTTGGTTTTCCCTTGGCAAAAAAAGAAAACAAAATCAAAATAAAAGAAATTTTAAAAAATAAAAAATTACGATAACTTACAGAAAACTGTTAGAACTTTTTTAAAAAAATAGTACAAAAAACTCTAGCTTTAAACGTGCACTCACAACCTTTAAGACAATCAGTGCATAGTAAGAAATCCGATTTATAATCTTACCCGACTTATATGAATGTCAAACCAAGTTTTGCTTAGCTAAAAATCTGAAGTGCGAATCTAAATTTGTTTATTAATTTACCAATTGCTAATCTAAGAAATAATTTGGACTATTTAAACTATCTAGCTCTCACATTTCCCCCTTCAAATAGGATTGAAATCTGTACTGTACAAGTGGTCTCTCTTAGCGAGAGCTGCATTATTGCAAAATAAACAACTTACAGTATAGTCAAAAAACAAAATTGGAAAATTTTTTTTAGTTCGTGTAAAGAAATTATCTTTTATTTTATTTGTAAACAATTAAAGCAGATAGAAAATCTTCCTCAAAGTTCGGAACATATACACTTATTGAAATATTTCTTGCTGAAAAAGAGAGAGAGAGAGCATTCTATATATATTTTTTTTATTT
Organism: Trichonephila clavipes; assembly: GCA_019973935.1. Lineage (NCBI taxonomy): Eukaryota > Metazoa > Arthropoda > Arachnida > Araneae > Nephilidae > Trichonephila > Trichonephila clavipes. Next base: position 76,972 of record BMAU01020477.1, read on the forward strand.
CATTTTCTTAAAACTTCCTTTTTTGCAACTAAAGTGAAAAGAGAAAGAAAATTCTTCATTTATTTTGTTTTAAAATAACATACGTATGTTCGTAAAACTTTAGAATAAATAGATAATAAAGTGAAAGGCTGTTTATATAGGAAATCACAAGAAATGCTTTATAATTGAAACGCAATAGCTATGAGATATTCTCTTTTTAATTAGCGAAGTATTTGATAAATATTTTTTTTATTTGGTCCATAATTTCGAAATCCTATATTTTTGATCAGTTTCAATCCCATTTTAGAAATATGATTTTTTTGAATATTTTAATGTATTATATAATTGATGTGTGTGTGTTGTTTTGCGAAAAATCCTTTGCAATTATAATTCAAAATTTCAAAATATATTTTTTAAAATGTGTTTTGAATCGATTTTTAAACCTTTATCCTTGACTTTTATAAATTAACCATTATAAATTCCTAAAATACATATAATTTATCTTTTTAAATTTCTTTTTTTTTAATGAAATCTATGACTTTTAAATTGTTTTTATAAGAATGATTAGAAGCATTTTGTAATTGATTTAGGAAAATAAAATGAACAAAATTACAGTGAGAGTTAGGTTCTTTGAAAATAATTTGTGGAATAATAAATAAATTTGAAAATAATATGTCAATTTTTTTTAAAAAAAAAGTAACAAGTAGTTCTAATCTCAGGATATATGGGATATATTGAACCATGTAAGCTGGCACTTGAAAATATAATCATACGATGAAGAACAAAGTAACACCTGCGGGCCAAATCAAGGCCATCGTGAATGTCAAGGTAACCTTGACCAGATGAGGTCCTGAATCTATCCAGCCCTTTGCAGATATTAAGGCATTACTATAAATTTGAAATTTTTACAGTAATGCCTTAATGCATATGTTTAAGTTAATGTTTACAAAAGTCATTCAAAGGTTTGTTCCATTTTGTGCATAAGTGAGTATTTCGTAGAAATTTGAATTTCTTTTTTATGCATTTGCAAAAAAAAATTGAAAGAATTTATACAACAACTAATTTGAAAATATCTTCTATGTACGAGAACCTAAACACTCCACCTAATAAATACAAAATTACTTTGTTTTTATTGTTAGGTTAAAATTTCAAAAATAAAAGCAAACACAGGAAATTTTTTTAATCGTAATAATTATTAAAGAATTTTAAGAATATGTTATTTTTTAAAACCTTTATTTAGTTTTATGATAAAGTATATTGGCCCGCTGTAATATATATGTACAGGAAAAAAAATTCTCTCGTAAAGGAAAAAAATTAAAAAAAAAAACTTTTTTGGAAGATGAATTTTTTACACAATTTTTCAGCGTTTTAAAAGCGTTTCTGCTCTCGTAATTTTTCTGAAATCTTTTATTAAAAATAATAATAACTTTTACCACATGTATCACTAAATACGCCTCACAGTTAGATAGATTTTACCAGTTTAAAAATCTGCAGCCTAAATTTTTTAAAAATTCGCATAACTATTCATTTCCCATGTCAGCCCTATCAATTTCAGACATTTTAAAACGGGCCACAAAGAAAGAAACGGAATAAAATAAAACAAAACGCTCAATCTGTCTCGTGTCTCCCCGGGTCAACTGACTTCAGCCGAGGATTATTAATTTCGTCTCTAATCATGGCAGTAATCATAACCCTTTCTCCGGAAACGTAATTGCCATGCATTTCCTGGCTCTAGCAGTCGCACGACAGACTGGCGCCATCATACATCTAATTCCACAGGCTTTCGTGGCCCTGAGCCCTGGACCAATCAGGAGTCTCAAGCAGACGATACTCCTTCCACGGTGGTTGAAGTTACCGACCTTCCAGCGCTCTTGTTCTCTGTTATAAAAAAAAACATTTTTTGCTCGTTGAATTCTTGCCAATCATTGTGGAATTTACAGAATGAGCTCAAAGGGTTATGGTGAGAATTTCAAACGAGTATGTAAATAAATAAACAAACAAACTGTGGATTCCTGGGGTTATGAAAACGTTTTCTTTGGGATCATTAATTTCTTTTACTGTTTGAACTAGTTTAATTTGATATACTATATGATTGGCTGAAGAATTTTGTAAGTTATGGAAAAAGAGAGTTCTTTGGAAAAAGCATTGGACTGTTCAGTTTAATTACCACTGGATGGCATATGTTTTTAAAAACAATCAATTTGGGATTCGAAGATGAATGAATGTATTGTATACAAGTAACATAAAAAAACTTCCCTTCAAATTGTAATAAATATACAGATAAATTTTACATTCATAAAATAAACCTATACTTGAAATCGTTGGATGAGATTCCTGTGAAAATTTCCGAATGTTTTTATATTAGTTGTCACACATTTTTTAAAAGTTTTCTTATACGTGTTTCCTAGATTAGTTTAATAATATTGATTTTTTAAAGATTTATTACGTCGTCTATTTAGTCTCGTTTTTTCATAGGAACCAAATGAGTACGTTTCCTTTTCGGGAGGCCGTTGGCTACAGTTAAATTTTTTTTCTTTTAACCAAATTAACCACCGAACGTAAAATAAGTTTTATAATCTCAACTGTAGAATCAAATCTTAAATATTATTATTCTATTGAGGAGGCACGAAATTTTTAATTGCTTCCAACACTGAAGGAAAAAAAGTTAATTTTTCATCTAATCGACGCCACTTAGTATGCAAATTCACACAATGTTACTGGCATTTGGCGATTTTTGTTGTATTTTTGCGGCCCCCCGAAACGGGAAAGTACCACCAAAGGTAATATTCTGCAGCCGTGAGATTTCTTTAATATGCGGGGGGATTATATTCTAAAAACACATAAGTGAGAGCGCCAAGGCGTAACCTAAAAATTAAAAATCTTTTGGTATATGGAAGGGTATTTTATGGAAGACAAATAAAATCATTTCTGTGCACCACAACTATTGCACGGGGCTTTCACAAGTAAGTAAAGCCTATAAAACAAGACAAATAAACAACAAAACAAAAGTTGCGAAGCAAATGAAATTGCAAAATCAAACAATTAAATTACAAAGGCAAACAACTACATTACAAAATTAGGTAATTCAGTAACATAACTAAGACAGTGAAGTAACGTAGACAAAACAACGAAATTATGTAATCGAACAATGAAAAAATTACAATATCAAATCAAGGAGGTTACAAAATAATTCGAATGTATCTTTACTTGAAAAAAATCGGTGGAAAATATTAAAAGACCATTTAATTTTAAAAGCATGCAGCCTCATTTACAAACATTTTTTTTTCTTTAATTTTGAACAAAAAAAAAGACAAGATGTTAAATACTTTGCTCCAGGGCTTCGAACCAGAACTGAACCAGAAAAAATCGTTGTTTTGGTCAAAATGAAAAAACCGGAACTGAGAGAACCGAAAAAAAAATTTGTTTATTTCGGTTCGATATGTCTTTAGTCATTTTGTTACTGTAACCAACTTATCAATGTTTTTAAATTAACATCACCCCGCCCCATATGATTATCATCATTACATGTACATTTCTTCTCGATTTCCTATTTAGATGTTCACTAGTACTTTTTTGTTTCAGTTTCGCATGCAACTACTCATAAAAGTGAGATTTAATTCAGTTGAATGAACTAGAAATATAGATGGTTTTTTAAGTAAAATATCAGTCTAGGCTAATTATTTTTTGCATCTCAGCATGCGATCATCCACGGATGTTTTTATAGACTATTTTGACAGACAAACTAGAATCATGAACCTAGTAGTCAAATGCGATTTTGATCATGTATTAATTACAATGACAATGCTCGCTGTTCTCTGCGCACCGCTCGTATCGTACATGCTGGTTAATTGTTAAATTTTGATAGAATCGTATTTTTAGTACAAGAATAAAAATATGCTCACCATATTGCAGAAAATATATATAGGCTTAACCACTGGAGTAATGGAGAATATTAGGCCCCTCAAGCAAAATCAGATTTTGTACCCCAAGTCAAAATATGTACTTGGCGTCAGTCAGGCTTTGCGCCCCCTGCGATATTAGGAGGGGTGTACGTTACGTCACTGGGCTTAACTTTCTGATATTTAAACCTCTTTGCTGACTTGATCAGCAGAGTTGAGAATGAACTAAATAGAATGAGCTTTTTTGCTTCTAAATTAGTTTTTTTGTCAAGGACTAGTCAAATTGTGTGAGTAGATTCGTAATTTTGGAAAACAATCCGGTGACAAGGGCATCACCTGACCTAACACCTCACTATCCTTACTTCCACATCATGCGACGAAAAAAATTTCAATGTTTGTTCCATTTCACATACATCAGGCCGAATGTTCCATACGATGTGTTCTTAACCGGAATTCGAATTTATAACTCCATGTAAACATTATAATACACGAAGATTCGAGAATTGTATTGTGTTATCGTGGTTTCTTGTTTTCGGAGATACAAGCAGTGGCGTATCGTACACCCTCGCTATCCACGCATTGCGGAGAGGGGAGCAGGGACTCTAGGGGGCCCAAAGCTTGACTTAGGCAAAGTACGTGTTTGGGCTTAGGGTCTAAGATCTGAGTTTGCAGGGGGCCCCTTAACATTCTCCGTAACGCCACTGGATACAAAAGTAATGTTTCATTAATTTCAGGATCTATACCAGGGATGGCGAACCTTTATGAATCAATGTACCACTTTTGCTAAAGAAATGTTTAAAGAAGTTTAAGCGTGCCGTCGAATAATTTGACTTGTGATTATTGGGAAAATAATAAAACTAAATACTAAACAACTCAAAACTATATTTACTACGAAAACATACATTTTGCACTGTTTAGTTGTCAATGTTTTAATCATACGTGTAATTCAAATTAAAGTAATATTAGTGTGACTTTGTTGTTGCACATTATATATAGATGACAAATAACTTATATTAGGATTGTAAAATGTTAATTGGAGTCATCTGCCAATCGGTTTCTAAGCAATTAATTCTTTTTGCTCTGGTTCAACTTTTTTGACAAAAGGATTTACGATTTGTTTCGAAATACCGTTTTGCAGACAATATTCTACGTACCATTGTTCCAGAACATAAAGCACACACCGTTTTGTCGAATTTACTAATGGTGCCAAATTTCTCGGTCCATCAAGTTGTGAGAATCCCCCTGGATTCCACCTTGGACACGAAGATTGATTTGAAGTAAAGAATGACCAGACGACATTTTTATAATAACAAATTATATTTATTCACTTGAATGAATTATCAACCTTCTAATTACAAAGATTAATCAATGTGTCTACGTCAATGTGATAGACCTTGACTATTAAATTAAATCACGAAATATAATATTAATCAACTATTAAACTCAATATCGAACGGGATTACCGGAATAAGAGGATCGAGAAATACACGCAATTTGAATTACTAGCGTTCATTAAATTACCACTAACTTTATTATATATTTACTCTTATGAGCCGATAATCTAGATTTAAATCTCACCTTCCTTTTACTACCTCACTTTCCAGGCGTAACAAACTTTCCATTGTAGATCACTGTCTAAAGATCAGAGAGCCGCTAATCGCACAATCAACTTGAATCTCCTTAGAACGCTGCCAACCTATCTCTTGGTGTAATAGCCTACTGTTAACCTACTCTCCTTAAATACTTTAAATAAATTGCATATCCCGGTTTCTTCTTTTAGAGCTGGTTGGAAATGTACGCGAATTTACAATCCCCAAAGACGCCTAAGAGTATTGGTGATTCGTCACAAAATTTGAAATTCACTGTTACACTTATTATCTTGCACTTTTTGTTTTTGCTAAACTAGCCATGCTAATTAAAATATAAAAATCATATGTATAACACAAATAACATTTAAAATTCAGTTGTGTCAGCAAAATTGACTATGCTATGAGTAGACAAACTTTGCATCATTAGCAATTGTAGTCCGAGGCGTAACTAAGGCAAGACAATAACAAACGCGTGTGGGCCGTGCGATAGATCACTCGCGTTTGTTCTTCATACTTCATGGCGAACTTAGTTACTTTGAACTGATATGCTAACTGTTTTGATCCAAGGCGTACCCAAAATATTCTGTCGCGTGCCACTCTGGTTCGCCATCCCTGTTCTATACAAAGATTCAAACTTATTTCAGAAGTTCAAGAGGAGATGGTTTCAATTTCTCATTCGTTTTCATGCATTCAAAATATTCATAAATGTAATTCTAATTAAAAAGTATTCATTCATACAACTTAAAAAGTTCCAATATGTGTTTTTTAGAAATTCCTATTTTGAAATTCCTGGGATGTATTATGTTACAACTGGAATGATGATTTCGAACCGACACATATCGTTCATAATTGATCCTTGGATTTTTTTACTTTGAGCATCGTTTCTCTTTCATCTTTTCAAACCTATGCATAATGATGAAACGTATCTCATCTTTTTACACGTTTTTCCCCCCGGATTTCCTTTCTTCTATTCTCTGATCCCAAGGCTGCGTCCTTGCGAATTCATTTAGCGATTAGGTAAGAACACTAAATGATAGCAATACATATGATTCTCCTGAAGACAGTGTATTACATAACATGCATGTCAGAATGAAGAATTATTCTTCTTTAATGAGAATGTGATGCAAATCGAGAGATTAGAAGAGACCTTGAGCCAATATGGTTATGCACTGATAAAAAATAAATCTTTTTTTACTCCTCTCACAGATATTTATTCACTCATATGTCGTCTCACACAAAGAACATTTGTTACAAACCGCTTCATGAAACACGTAACAGTTTTGAAACAAAAGGGTAATGATATAATTTTTTTGAAAAACAATTCTGGGACATTCAATTGTGTTTTTACATGAATGTTTTTCATATTTATCCGTATCTCATTATTGTCAAATAAATATTAATGGGCTGCCGATTGGATTTTTACCACTGCAGACCTAGTACATTCCCCGGTGGATACCAATCACCGCAAGTAATTTTGACGCCCAGTTTCCTCCAAAGAGGAAGGCACCTGAGCTCGTGACGATGCGAACCTGTACTAGGATTTAATTTTTCCGAGAGTACGCAAGCCAAATAGACACTCTATAGGTCTTTTACAAGCCGTATAATCATACGACATAACCGCTGTCGATTTTCAGCATCATGAAAATCCACCGACTTTGGCCGGGGTCGAGTCCGCAACTTTGGGTGTAGAAGGTCAGTGACAAACCAACCACTCCACGCAACTGGCTTGTCAAATAAATATTATTTGATACATAATTGTATTTTAACTGTTAAAATAATATTATTTTGATTAATCTGAAATAACATTGTCAAACATTACAAGGATCATGAAGTGCTAACTCCCAAGTTTCATATTAACCTATAAACTAGAGGTTTTCAACCTGGGAACCACTGGGGTAGCTAGTTTTGAATAGGCATCGTACAGTAGCGCACACAGGAATTTCTCAAGGGGGGAGGCGAGGTCCGAGGTCGAAAGTTCCCCATTCTTGTACCATGCTCCTTTTGATTTTGTCGATTTTCGGGAACAAAACACAGTAAAAAACTAATTATTGAATAAATAATTAGCATTAATTAATAAAATTAATCATTAATAACAAATACATATTTAAATTTTACGTACTATATACTTAGAATAATAATCAATCGGAAAAAATATCAAGTGCTTTGGGGGTCCGGACCCCCCCCTTGTGTGCGCCATTGGCCTCATATCAAAATTCGTTCGCGGCCCTTTTTTAGAAATGAAAGCCCTGTTAGTGGTATTATAGTTACACATGTTGGGACCCCTATAGCTTGGGTGCCCTGTATCATTGATACGGCTGATACGGCAGTATCTACGCCCCTGCTGGGAGCTTTAACTCAGTTCCGCAAGTGATAACTATCTGCTTAATGAAAGAGACAAAATCTGAGCAAAATTTTAATTTTTATAAAAGATTGAATTCTTAGCCCCTTCCTTGCTTCACCCGTACGCCGAACGGGCATTCTTGTTTTTCTATCATTTATACTGTTTCACCCGTATTTTTTTCAATTTTTAATATAAAAAGTTAGTTGTACAGATTGCAATAGTTGTCCAATAAAAGAGATTAAGTACATGTAATAAAAACTGTAAGTAATTGTACTTTTTTTTACATTTACAGCCTTGAGTTTAGCTTCCACGTTAAATATTCATCTAGGGCAGGGGTACTAAACCTTTTATTTATGCCGGGCCGCATACATATGTTAGTTATTTCACGTGGACCGCATACATATGACGGCTTTTTCACGCGGGCCGCTACTTGAGGATTTATGGAGGGGAAGGGGACCATTTAAGACCAGGAAAATATAGAAAATTTAAAATGTGAAAATTGATCAAAATATTAAAACTCCTATTTTGCTTTTTTTAATTATTATTTTTTTTATTTTTGTCACTGAATTTTTCTAAATTGGAAGCATTTAAGAATCACAATTTCTGCATCAGTAAACTGTTTCATATGATTACCAATGATATAAAAAATTTCATACGGTACCTTTGTTATCGCTGTTGCATTATTACTGACAAAACACCTTTTTACTGTTGTAAAAATTATTCAGGAAAGCTTACTTATCATCTATTGAATGAGATCTTCGAGGAAAGATGTCATTGAACGATTCCTGTTTATTGGTATTTTTTAAATACACTTTCGTGACAAATCAAACAATTTTTAAACTATGCTTGTTTTTCCCTACTAAGTAGTCAACTTCCCAATCGTCTTGAAACAATCTATTTTCTTCGAATATTTTTCGCTAGTAAGATATGAAAGATAAGTTAAAAATTAGCTCCACTCATTAAATGGTCGTTACTCCACTGTTGTATATTAACACAAATCAGAAATATATATCAATTCGCACCCATACGACATCGACAGCAAAAAGCAAAACTGATATATTTGATTTTTTCACAAAGAATTTTCCACCAAATTTTCATAAATAAATTAATTTCTCAGAGCAATGGGCCCTGACCGGGCCACTTAAAAAGGCCCGGGGGGCTGCAGGCTGAGTATTGCTGATCTAGGGAAATAGACAACTTACAGTGAAAATACTATTATTTTCATCAAAATTAAGCCTAAATGCTGAAAAATATTAAAAATGTTAATTTTATAGTATTTTCCTACTTAAAGTTAGGAAATTAATTAAAAAATGTGACATTTCTTGGATTGAATCTTGGAAAAAAAATGATGCAGTTAAGGGGTTAATGGCAGTTTTCTCTTAAAAATAAATATTTTATGGATAAAATAAAATCTTAAATTTCGTAGAAGTCACTTGTTTCTCAATCTTGAATGAATAAATCATAAGGCTTGACAACGAAGGAGAAGGATCAACATATCAACAGAATGGACGTTAAATTCTAAATTAGATCAGGAACAGCTCCTCAATTCTAGGTTACAAATTTGCAGAATACGCAGAAGTTTCTCACACAGACATTTTAATGACAATTAGAAGAGTAAAGTACACTTGGAGTACTAATTAATGCTATTGCTGAGTAAATTGCATTAATATTTTAAGAAATTTTGAAAAAAATCCAGTATATTTTTTAATTATTTTTAATTAAGGCCGTATCACACGCAGACTTATTTCAAGCAATTTTTCCTCCTACTGAGGGTGAAGGGTTGCCGTAAACAAAACGACATGCTCTGACATCAACCGCGCACTTTCACCACATTGAAATGTTACTCGCCGATTTTTCTCCTTCGGAAACAACCATACATTATTTTTTTATATCGCTCGAGCTTAAAGGATTCCTATTGGCTGGAATTCCAAGCAATTTTTTATTCCGGGCAATTTCTTGAGCTCACTAGCAAGAAATTGCTCTAAAGTGTTTGCTATGGCAACTGAGTAAAAATTCCTCGAATTGGACGAAAAATTGCTTGAAATGTATACGTGTGATACGGCCTTTAGAGTACCTATAATATGTTAATTTAATTTATAAATTCTATTTTAAGATATATGTATTTTTAAGGGACCTTATAGTTTCTAGGGTTTGTGAGTTGACAAGTTTGAAGACCACTGTGCTTTAAGGTATCCGACTACGTTCGGAACCGTGATTTTAAAAAGACGCATAAATGGATAATTTTCGGGATGTTTAGTGTCACTTAGATTAGCATACATGTATAAAATTGTTTTAAGGGTATTTTGACAAAAAAATTATTTAAATACAATATTTCGGCAAAAAATTAACTTAGAATAATCTTTTTTTCAAATGTTCTCCTTTTGTGAAAAATGGTTCTATTATAATAATATTTTGCCTGTATATAGCTCGGACCTCTCTACAGAGGCTCAACTAGAATGTTTGAAAAATTCACATTATTTCAGAGTTACCACCAATTGAAATAATTATTCGCGTTTTTTTTCTTAAAATTGCTCCGCTATGTAGTCGTAAAATATGAATAAACCCTCTTCTAAGATATATGCTTCAAAAATTCTAATTGAGCCTCTGTACAGAGGTCTGAGCTATATACAGGCAAAGTATTATTATAATAGAAGCATTTTTCACAAAAGGAGAATATTTTGAAAATGGGTCATTCTATGTTCATTTTTTGTCAAAATATTGTACATAAATAATTTTTTATTGTAATAATATTCTTAAAACAATTTTATATACATTTTCTAATCTAAGTGACACTAAATATCATAAATATTATTCATTTATAAGCTTTTGCAAAATCACGGTTTCGAACTTAGTCGGATACCTTAAATCATAAGGTTTAGATTATTAGATTAAGGGGAGTTGGAAATCTCTCTGTTTCTCTATACTGACAATGTTAAATTGGCTGTTTTCGATGTACCTTTTCTCAAAATCTGTTTTATGTACATGCTTGAAATTTTTCATACTATTAAAGTACACCTCTCTCATTGTACTAAAATGAGCTTTTAGCTAATTTTGAATTTTTTAATAAATTATGAAATATTTTATCAAACGTTGCGAAATTTGACCCATTTTTTACTTAAAAAATTTGTAAAAATTAAATTTTTGAGTTTTTTACAAAAAGCTCATTTTAGTACATATTAGACATCATTATAAATAATTCATAAAAAATTTACATACCTATGAACAGTGTAGTTTCTCACAGAAAAGGTACATCGCACAATAAAATTTACATTTTGAGATAAATTGATTTTAATGTATACAGTGAGACTTCTAATCGACTAGGAAATAAAAAAATAAAAGGCTCAATTTAAAATAAAAGATACATGTTTTGGTTTATATCAGTCGTTACGCTTTTAAGCAAAAACAAAGTAATTTGTTTACAATTTTCGCCATTAAAATGGGCGTGGCCCAAATTCAATGATTATTTAAAAATACGTTTTAATGATTAACCTCTAGGGCTTCTAAATACCCTAGAGGTTAAAGTAAGGTGTTTTTAGAAAAGTTAAAATCTATACAGTTTGAAAATGTAAAAATCTCAAATTGTCAAAAAAATAAGATTTTAGCTTTCCAACACCCCTTAAGACGCAGGGGCGTAGCTACCACCGTATCAATGATACGGGGCACCCAAGCTTCAGGGGCCCTACAACGTATAAGCAAAGCAACGTAAAATGTAAAGCCCCCCCCTAAAGAAAGCCCCCCACGGAATTTGGATATAGGGTCAATTTAGGACTAGCTACGGCAGCTTTACGACGTTAAAACTTTAATTTATTTAACGAGGACGCAAACTTCAAAACATATTGTAAATTCTGCAATTTTTGATGAATCTACGGCGAACCACACTTAAGGAATCGGTTTCCTGTGTGATACCTTTCACACATTCCGACTTAAAAGCCGATTAACATTCAGCTGGTTTGCATGAGATCCGGATGACATAAATTTTGAGAATAAGATCAGAGTCGTTCACGAGAACGGTCCTGTTCAGACTATGAACATTGTTAGAACCGTTAACGAACCTTAATTCAATGAGTGCTACTACCATTAAGGTATCCGACTTCGTTCGGAACCATGATTTAAAAAAAACGTATAGATGGATAATTTTTATGATATTTAGTGTCACTTGGATTAGAATACATATATAAAGCTGTTTTAAGAATATTATTAAAATAAAAAAATTGTTTAAATGCATTATTTTGGAAGAAAATGAACTTTGAATTACCTATTTTCGAAACATTCTCCTTTTGAGAAAAATGCTTCTATAATAATATTATTTTGCTTATATAAAGCTAAGCTTTCCCCAGAGGGCCAGAACTAGAATTTTTGAAAAATTTACATTATTTTTTCTGAGTTACTACCAATTGAAATAATTATCGGTGCTTTTTTTAAAAAAATTTCTCCACTCTGTTGTATTAAAATATGGATATAAATCTACACTTCTAAGTTATATTATTCAAAACTCCTAGTTCAAGCTCTGTACAGACGTCTGAGTTATATGTAGGCAAAATATTATTATATAATATAAGCATTTTTCACAAAAGGAGAATATTTTGAAAATAGGTAATCCTATGTTCATTTTTTGCCAAAATATTGCATTTAAATAACTTTTTACTTTCATTATATTCTTAAGACCATTTTATTCATGTATTCTAACCCAAGCGACACTAAATATCATAAAAATTATCCATTTATACGCTTTTGCAACATAAGAGGTCCGAATACAGTCGGATACGTTAAAATTTTAACATTAATTGAATTTATAAATTTTACATGCAACAAGTATTGATGTTTTTTAAATTTTATTTTTATTTTTTATAATGTTGCAAATAAATGAAGTGTAAAAGAAATAGCATTATGAACATTCAGTTAACACTAGAGCAGATCTTCATGGAATTTAGAACTAATAATTTTAAACATTTGTTGTGTTTTTTAGGAATCTAGGGGGCCCGAAACCTGACTTCGCAGGGAGGCCCTAATATTCTCCGTTATGCCTAGCGATTTCTCCCCCCATTCTGATTAACTAATGTTAGCAATATGAACAAAAATAAACTATACATATATCTTCTTTTTATTATTTTTCAATTAATCATCCGAAATTTGGATAAAATGTATTTTTTAGAGGTTTTTGCTATTACGATCAATTAATTTATTAAATAGCTTTGGTATTGTTTATTTTTCACTTTAACGGTCTCTCTCTCTCTCTCCCTACAATTAGTTATTTCATGAACTAACTATATAAAGTATGCTGTTTTTCATCTATTATATACTTTAAGGTATCCGACTACATTCGGAACCGTGATTTTAAAAAAGCACATAAATGGATAATTTTCGTCACTCAGATTAGAATACATGCATAAAATTGTTTTAAGGACATTTTGACAAAAAAAAAAATTAATTAAATATAATATTTCAGCAAAAAATTAACTTAGAATAATCTTTTTTTCAAATGTTCTCTTTTTGTGAAAAATGGTTCTATTATAATAATATTTTGCCTGTATATAGCTCAGACCTCTCTACAGAGGCTCAACTAGAATGTTTGAAAAATTCACATTATTTTCAGAGTTACCACCAATTGAAATAATTATTCGCGTTTTTTTCTTAAAATTGCTCCGCTATGTTGTCGTAAAATGTGAATAAACCCACTTCTAAGTTATATATTTCAAAAATTCTAGTTGAGCCTCTGAACAGAGATCTGAGCTATACACAGGCAAAATATTATTCTAATAGAAGCATTTTTCACAAGAGGAGAACATTTGGAAAAAAGATTATTCTAAGTTAATTTTTTGCCAAAACGTATTTAAATAAAAATTTTTGTCCAAATGTCCTTAAAACAATTTTATGCATATATTCTAATCTAAGTGACTCTAAATATCATGAAAATTATCCATTTATGCGCTTTTAAAAATCACGGTTTCGAACGTAGTCGAATACCTTAACTGAAATGCCTAGTTATTTCATGAAATACTTAGTTATTCTATGAAATAAACAAATGATACACTTAAACGGTAACATGTACACAAATTTCCTTACAATTATAATGTATTTGAAATCTAATCCCCTTCTATTTCCTTGAAACTATTTAACTGAAACACAGGTGCAGAATTCGAGAAATATAATTATTTCGACATGAATGTTGCTGAATGAAGGCTTGTCATCAATTGCCATTCATCAAAACATTTTGCTGAACATTTTTTGAATAATTTAAATTCATTTTAAAAGAATGCTACCATAAATGTCATCCAAGGTTAGGTATCCGTAACTCAGAAACGATGCTACCAATTCCTGATTTTGAAACATTCTTTCGTAACGTATTGAAGCGTGGAAGATAAACAGACATTTCGTAATACATTTGAAAATACATGAACAGGTAAATTTTGCCTGAATTGTTTTATTTATCACTCAATAAAACACTCAATCCTGTTTACGAATTGATATGCATTCTATGAAAACAAGGGGAAAAGCTTTTCCCCCAAAATCAAAATTATATACGTGCTTTCACACATTCCCATTTTTATCAAAGTAAATGTAACTATAAACATTTATTTCCATGTCAAGTAGATTTAATAAAATTTATATGATGAATATTTAAAAAATTTTATTTGAATTAAAATGGATTTTCTTTTCCAAAAATCTTTTCTGAAAAGAATATCTGGATGTCTATATTTTTTAAAAGATGCATTTTTTACAAATAGAATTTATGGTAAATATTTTTTTAAAACAAAGAAATTTTTTAACCAGTGGATAGTGAATACTTTGAAAGGTCGTTAATTATGTTCGAAAAATCAACATTTCACTCCCTTTAAATATTATTTTTTTTGCTATCTATATTGATACAGGAAAAGTGTGTATGAATGGGTGGAGAAATTCGAAGACAAAAAGACCCAGGCTTACATAATTTTTCACGATAAAATTATGTGAAAACGGAGTTCATCTGAAAAAGAGTTTTGAAATTCGTTTCCGATTTTTAAAACTCAATATTTAAAAAAAATTTTGAATACTTTTCTGTCCAGCTCTCGAATGAAGAAAAAAGTCGTGTGATTACGATTCTTGCACCATCTGAGAGACGTATGTCTTTTGTAAAACTTAACCAACTTTGACTCGATTTCATAAATTAATTAGCGAATTACTTCCAAACATTGTCAGCACATCTGATTTTTTAAAAAATTTCAGATTTTTCTATTTAGAAATCTGTTGATATAAACGCTACAGAGTATTCGTAAGGTTTACGAAACGAACGTTTCGCCCTCTTTAAAAAAAGAACGAGGGAAAAATATTTATTAGTACGTTTTATACAAATTTTCAGTTATATAATCAGTAAGTGAATTGTTTTGGCATTTTTGCCTTACGCTATGCAAAGTTCTTTAATGCATTCTGTTACGAGTTATCCTT
Organism: Trichonephila clavipes; assembly: GCA_019973935.1. Taxonomy (NCBI): domain Eukaryota; kingdom Metazoa; phylum Arthropoda; class Arachnida; order Araneae; family Nephilidae; genus Trichonephila; species Trichonephila clavipes. The sequence continues at coordinate 92,202 of BMAU01020477.1, forward strand.
ACTGTTATATTTCTTTATTTGTTCATTTTTTACTTTCCAGCAAAATTACAGTTTCTTTTTGAACGAATAAATTTAAAAAAAAATGTATTGTTAAGTGGTTGATTGCCTTTCAAATGTTGGAAAGTTCCCCACAATCAACAAAAGATAAGTTTATCTTTTAGGAGTAAATTGTAATTTATACTTGAATTTTCTGGTAATTACAATACGTTTTATTTTAACAGGAAGCAAATAGTACATTCGTATAAATCTGCAACAGCACAAATTAAAAAAGTATATCTAATATAACAACTCAAATACGTAATCAAAATTTCGCGTAAGGTAAATGAAACGCATAGTCACTGTCAGATGCTTGACTTCCATGTTGCTTCCCTGCAATAGTTGAGAAACATCTTCCAGGAGCATCTGGAGTTTTATTTTCAAATTATCATTCTAGACCAGGGTTACTCAACTTTTTCTCCTGTCGGGCCACATATAAATGATAGGTATTTCACGCGGGCCGCAACATGAGGATAATGGGCAGGGGGCATTATAAGGCCATAGCAACAATGAACAAAGTAAGACTGATCAAAATATTAAAGCTCACATTTTTGACTTTTATTTTATTACTATATTAACTTTTTTATCAAACACACACAAAAAATATTTACATTTATGCATTTTTTTTACTGAGTTTTGGGGTAGTTTCAATTTTCTTTCAACTATGACTAAGCCTCTTATTTACATTCTACTATCAAAACAAGCATATTAAAAGCAAAATTGAAAGAATTGATTGTTTAATTGATAGAATTTCTCACTAGATTTTTTTGTACATTTTTCTTAAATAATTGAAATTTTTAGTAAAATGTGCTATGACTGGGCCACTCAGAAAAAGCCGGCGGGCCGCAGTTTGAGTATTTCCTGTTCTAGACCTTTTTAAAAATTTCTAGGAATATATCTCTATCATTGCCTCTAAGGTCATTTCTATTTTTACTTAGTATTATTAAAATAGTTTTCTCTTAGCATACATAAACGATTTTTCCGTATACTATACCTTTTCGACAGAGAAGTGAACAATGTATAAGCGTTCAGTAACAAAATTAAATTTAATTTCGATACTCTTCTTTTTTTACTCTCTTTTGTATGATCCATTGCTATATTGTTGACTTTAATATTAACAATTACTCTGTACGAAGAACAGGTAATACAGCAAGTAATAAATAGAAGTGTTCTTATAATATAGTTAAAAAATATATAATTCATGACAAAGATACTAGCGCATTGTTTTATTTTTATAATTGTTTTTTTATATCATTTATACTCTATCAAAATATTAATTATGTTTTGATCATTTATTTTCAACTATTATCTTTTTATCACAGATTACAGCAAGTTTTCAGCAAACGATAAAATAGTAATTTTTAAGTTTCCTTTTTTTATCAGCATAGTACTAAAAAAAATCGAATGAAAGCTTTAACTGTACCCGTTTATTAATAAAAATCAACTGAAAAACACATTATTATAGAAGAGAATGGTTAATCTGAAGAGAAAAAGGCTCAAAGATTTTGTAATAAATAATAAATCGAATTTCTTTCTAAGAAAAAAAAATTTGTGCATTTGATACATTTGCGACCGAACAGACGATATTTTAAAAATATTTAATCAATCTTTTTTCCCACGAATGACGAGAATAAAACGAATAATTTTGAGTGAGTTACATCACAGACCGTTTATACAACATAAGTACACTGCAGGGCACACGTAAGCCCACCAAACGTTTCCAGAACATGCTGTTTCAAGAAATGTTTACAAACGCTGCCGATGTTTCACTTTCGATAGTAAACTTTCTCTGAACTTTTATCTGGATGGGGAATGCCTTCGGGAGTTCGTGATACCACAGGCGTTTACGTCACCGATACAAAGTGTACCGATGAAAAACAAATAGAATTTCATGAGAGGTCAGATATTACATCACAGTTAAGGAAAAAATGTGGAAAATGAAATGAATTTGATCTTCAAAGAAGTTTCTCGAATGAACAGAATTTAAAGTTACGTAATCATAGTTTTTTTTCTCTTTGCATAGATTGAAATTAAATGAATAAGTCATTTCCAGATTTTTTTTATTTGAGGGAGGGGGAAATTTACTTTTCGGATACAAGATTATTTTTGGCAAGTGGAAAATTCTGATACAGTTTTAGCTTCCGTTAAATCCATTTTTTTTAATTCGGTAGCATATTAATTGTTTATTTATATTAATTACGCTTATTTTATATTAATTGTTTATTAATATAAAATAAACATAATTGTTTGTTGTATTAAATGTTTATTTTTACGTTAATATTGTTTCAGTAAGAATATTTATTAAAAAATTCAAAGCTATTTCTCAGAACAATAAACTAGTTCTGATTATGAAATGCAATGGTATTTTTTTAAAAATTTAATATGAATGATAGGAGAACGTAATTAATTTTCTGTCCATTTTTAGTTTAGTAATAATTAATTTACTTTTTGGAATTAAAAGTTAATCTCTCATGTTATTAGCTATATAAATTTCTTTGATTACGAAATTTTATTTCATAAATTTAGTACTTATGTTAAAACATTACTTTCAATTTTATGAAGTTTGTGTGTTCATCCTACATATTTCACGTAAAATTTTAAATTTGTATTGAATTAAATTAATTATATTGTTTTAAATAAGCTATATTATAAGTATATTGTTCTGAATATTACTAATTAGTTCCGTCAGTGGCTTACACAGACCTCTCTTATGTGTATGTGAGTGTGGGGAGGGGGTTGAGCCCCCAACCCCTCCCCTCGTGTACGCCACTGCGTTTCTTAATTTAATCACATTTATCTTCTCATAATAGCACGGAACTTAGGAGAGGTGAAACTGTATTATTATATTTAATGTGATTACAACTTTTAATCAAATTTTGCGTAAAATTTGCCGATAAGTGCTATTATTCTTGACTAAGTCCATTAAAATATAAAAGAAATAGTTAAATACGAAACTAAAATTACACTTTTAAAAGGGAAAAAAGCATTTTAAGTCCATAGAGAGAGATTCAAAAGTTTTCATTTTATATAGCTTGCAGAACAAGGTTTGCGATATTTTCCAGAGGTGGTATTTTTAATGAGTTCATTAAGAACTCTTTTAAAACAACTTCTTTCAATTTCTTAACATAAAAGTAAAAAAATTTGTAAAAAAATAAGTTTTTATAATATTTTTTAAAACAGCGGTTCTTGAACTTCCTATGCTCCTCCCCAGTAGTGCACACATGAATTCTTTAAAGGTGGGGGGTCGAAAGTTCACCATTCTTGTATCATGCTCCTTTTGATTTTGATTTTCGTGAACAAAACACAGTAAAAAACTAATTATTGAATAAATAATTAGCATTAATTAATAAAATTAATCATTAACAACAAATACTTAATTAAATTTTACGTACTATATACTTAGAATAATAATCAATCGAAAAAAATATCAAGGGCTTTGGGGGTCCAGACCCCCCTTGTGTGCGCCACTGCCCCTCCCCCTTTATGTATCAATCAGCCTGACCCTAAAATTTTGAAGACTTACCTCTCGACTTCCAACAATCGCTGAGTGATTTAGAGGTTTCTCAATAGTCTAAGACCGACTCTGCTGTTTATACCGTCTTTTTTAAATAACTCTTCTTTTTTCCACCTTTAATAAAACCGTTAACATCTAATTATATATGCATATAATAAATTATAGTTTTAAAAAAAACCTAAAAAACACGTTTTTATAGTGAATCGAACTAAAAAGTAAAAAAAGAAAAATTCTTAAAAAAAGAATAAAATGATTAACGAGAAAATTAATGTCTTTGGGATAAAAGCGTGGGGTGCTCTATATTAATTGTTATAATTTCTTATTAGTTGTATTCCGAAATGCTGAGTTAGTGTAAAAATGTAGTACAAAGCACACCCCACGCTTTTACCACAATGTCATTAATTTTCTCGTTAATCATTTTATTCTTATATTAAGAATGATTTTTTTACTTTTTAGTTCGATTCACTATAAAAGTGTGTTTTTCAGTTTTTTTAAAACTATAATTCATTTTTCTATTTTTAGTTCGATCTACAATAAAAACTTGTTTTTTTTTAAGTTTTTAAAACTATCATTTATTCTTTATTGAATTTATCCTTGAGTTTGATATTTAGAGCCAGAATTATGTGGCTACTTGAATTAGTCTTGCTCTTCAATGGATATTAATTAATGGGTCTGAAGGGTATTTATTCTCTCAGTTAACGGGGCCTCGGATGATTCCCGTATCGTTATATTTGAAAGATTACTCCTCTATAGATACAGGTCTAACTGATAAAAGTGTGTTACGAAGAAATATAAAAAGTCAATCGTATTATCACCTTTTAAAGTATTGCTATAATGTTAATTCGTATCATCACTTCTAAATATATTGCTTTATAAAAATAAAAAAAATATTTAGCAGTTAGAACATAAACTATTTTTATTCACATGCACAAGAAAGAATACTTTTTTTGTTTGTTTTATTTATATTAATAACAAGCGGTTTCATTTTTAAGGTTGCACCTATTTAAGGGGTAGGGTCTTTTAGTCGCGACATTTAGAAATGGAGTATGGAATTAGTCGCCAAATTTGGAAATGGTATTTGCAATTAGTCGCCAAATTTAGAAATCCTTAAAATTATTATTTTTGATGATCCTGATCAGGACAATGGAACAACATTTTGAAATTATTGTACTGTCATCGGTCCTTTACAAAGTGTGCAAAATTTCGAATTAATCTAACCTTTTAAAGTGTGTAAAAATCGAGTCCAAAGATTCCATTACATACAAGTGAAACTTATAAAAGAGTGTTAAAAATATTACAAAATATTAATTCAAAACGAATAAATAATGTGGGCTCAAATAAAAAAATAAAACAGGCGCAATTCGATTAGGAAATCTAGATGAATGTAATCGTTATGGTATTGGCATGCTATGTGAATTTAGTTCTTAATCTTCGCTAATGTGTTGTTTCTACAATATATTTATTAAAAATATTATGTTTTAGTAATAGCTATATGAAGGAATTCAGGAAAATGGAACATGTCGAAGAAGATCAAATTTAGAGCTCTATCAATCATATAAAGAATCTGACATTGTTAACTTCATCAAAATACAACGAATTAAATGGGCAGGTCATGACCTGCCCATTTAATTCCCTTCATTCTGATAACGTGCACGTTATCAGAATGAAGGAAGACTGACCACAAAAAATCTTCAATGTTCAACCAATTGGCACATGAAGAAAGGGCAGGCCAAATCTTAGATGGATTGATGGCTTTGAAAAAGATCTCCTAGTTTTGAAAACTAGGCATTAGAGAACACATTAGCAGGAAGAAGGCTGGCCTGGAAAAGGCTTCTTGAGAAGGTCAAGGCCAACCCTGGGCTGCCGTGCCACTGAGGAAGGTAGGAATGGCTATGTGGTTTCAAAAATCAAAAAACTAAATTAATATTCTATTAAATAGTTTTATTGGGAAAAACTTAGTGTTCTAGTCTTGGATGACACATCTTTCAATTTTCTACGAGGTCTTTCCGAATCTACAAAAGAGGGACATCTAAACAATAGATGAGACCTTCGCGGACACCCTAGAAAAGCATTGTCAGCCCCCGGGGGCCTGCGAACACCACAACTTGAGAACCGCTATTCTAAAATAACAATGTCGTGATTTTTACAAATAGTATGCAATAATGACCACTGTTGAACGCCAAATTGAAATAATCCCCAAAGTTTACACATGGTGTTGTGTGGAAGTTTGAGGAATGATATACCAACTAAGGTATCGCCATCGTCGTCTGACAGTGGCTCTAAATTGCTAGAACTGACTGCAATAGGCAATGTTGTGTTTTCTCTCTATCTCTATCTAATACATACTAATCAATAATAATAGAAACTGTTTTTTACTATAAAAACGTAATTTTGAAATTAAATCCAAATTGAAATTGTGATAAAAGCATTTTCTGCATATATAATTACGAAAATAAACTGTGGATATTTTGTGGTTCAAACGAGCATTGCTTTCGAAGCAGTTTATTCGAACTTAATTTACAGAATTATTTATTATTATTCTTATAATTAATAATACAAAAAATTAAAATTTTTAAAAAGTACAGGGTAACTATATACGAATATTAAAAAGTACAAGATAACTATATACGAAATAGAATAACAAAGCAAGGGATTATACACAGGTAAACTGAAATCTCGTAGAATATATTTTCCAACGGAAAAAAATATTTTAAAGCAAAAACGATACTTATAATTTGATGCTTCCCTTAGAGGTCAATAAAATCCCCTTCTCATTCGTGAAACTCTTCCTATAATGCATTTTTTGTTTACTTATTTTATGTTTCATTCAATTCTTATTGGTTATTTTTTTTTTTCTAAAATAGATATTAGTTAATTTTTCTTCCAAAACTCTTATTAGTTATTTTTCTTTTCTCCCATTTATTTGTTTCTTATTTAACTGAAATAAATTTTACAGTTAATTAACTTAAGAAGAACAATTCTTTGAAAGAAAATAACTAGTTTTACAATCTTACTAGGGTTAATTTCTACATAATGATGTTAGCAATTATTTTCTTATTGTTTTCATATTTTTTAAAAAAAATTCTAAGAACTAATTTAAACGAAAAGAAAAAAAAATTAAAAATCTGGTTTCAATGTTCATTCATGCTTTGGATTTATGAATGTTTTTGTTATTTTTTGCACCATACATCAGACACATTTCTTCTTTATTACAATATGATAAAATTGGAATAATTTACATCAGCACACAACGCAACTAATTTTCACTGTAATTCCATTCCAAAATTCAATTCTTCAGGTAAATGTCATTTATTTCAATCACTTACAAAAATAATCTAGAACAGTGGTCTCCAATCCCCGGACCGGTACCAGTCCATGGATCAAATACTACCGGTCCACAGAAGAAACATTAAATTATTTCCATTTTATTTATTGTGGTATATTTTTCTTGAGTTTGGGCTGCTTTTCTCTTATCAAAATCACTTTATATCCCTTGTTAAATTCCTTTATATTCATTTTTTGGTGTAGCTATATGTTACTCTCTCTCTCTCTCTATATATAAAGGCACGTTTAAATACTATTAAAATAAAATTATTAAATCAAAACAATCTGAAATATAAACAATCAACGTCCTCCCCCTCAGCGGGCCGCGGTAAAATTATTCAACGTTGATCGGTCTGCGACGATAAAAAGGTTGGGAGCAATAATCTAGAACATTTTGTAAAATAGAATTTTAGGTAAAATTTTTATCTTAAGAGAAAGGGTTAAATTTTTTAATTCTTTCACAAGATAATGTTATTATTTGTTAAAAAAATTTACTCAGTTTTAGAGGATTTTTAATGTATGAAAACTTGGTGTATTTTGATAATTATTTAATATGTATTGCCATTGAAGATATCTCGACAAATTTCAATGCACTTAATACTACGACACTTTTTTTTTCAATGTTTTACATTCCATTTTTGTAATAACATGAAAAAATTCCTCGTAATTTTCCTCTAAATAAATGAGTAAAAAAAATTTTTTTAATTGATTATATTACATGATGAGATCATGACATGTTTACCAGCAATTTGTACTGTAATCTTTTTCTCTTTCTCATTCAGACTTTATTCAACTCATTTCAAATTTGAAAACAATAACAAGAAAATATGTTCATCTCGTTATTATGTTATTTAGATTACCTCAAATACAATGAAAATTGGTATTTTTAAAGCATTGCATAGTTTACTGAGTTGTTTGGCTTGTGTGTATATATTTGTACACACACGCGCGCTTCATTTTTTTCTACATTTAAATTCGCCTCCGAGAGTGAATAATTAAATAAAAAAAAAATTGTAAAAGGCTAGTGACTTGCTATTACAGACAGTAACCTTGAAGAAATTCCTCATAACCAGTTCTGACCTTGCTACTAGCAAATCTCGGATTCCTAGGCGAAGCACGAACTGTCATTGAATATTCATTTATTTTTTTTTTAAAAAAATAAATTATTACCTGCAGCTAAGGATTAGTTTTCTTACATAGATGAAATAATTCTTTATCTAGAAAAGATTACATAAAAACCAGAAAATGTACGTGTACTAAATTCACGTGACATGTATTGCTTGCTCTGTGTTCCAAAATTCAAGCTAAAAATAATTAACTTTAATGAAAATAACATAAAATGGAAATTATTCTGTCATGTTCGGTATTTGAAAATAATAAGGTCTATGGATATTCCACTAACTTCTTGAATCTTTAATTTTAAATAATTCCATTTAATATTTATTTTTTTGTTACGTGTTATGCCCCATATCAAAACAAATGTTTAAAAATATTTTTTTTAACAGAGATATTTTTTAGATGACTTTTTTTGTTTAGTTATTTACATATCTAACAATGCTAAAGAAAAATAATTAATTTCACATGAATATATTTATGTTGTTTATCACAGACAATAGTACACATATTTTAAACTAGTTTTCTGAGAATATTTTATGAATTAATTATTAAATGTTTTGCAATATTCGATATTGTTATAGTTCGTTGGTTCTAAAAAAATTTTACATTGTATTTAGAAAAATATAAAATGTTCATTTTTTTATTATAATTTAATAAAGAATTTTTTTAACATTTAAATGATGTTATCATTAATGTATTATTCTTTGAAAATTTAGAAAGGTAAGGTATATTTTGCTAGTAGTTCATTTAAATCCGTAGCATAAAAGCCAGCTTTATAATTTCAATTCATTACCCCAGGTTAATTAGAAATATATAATTTGATAAACTATTCATTTTATATAAATTGAACAAGTCATTGATCTTGTTCGCGTGTGTTGGTTTTTCATTCTATTCCTACTGTAATTGTAATAAATAATTCCAGTACGGTTACAGAAATTATTTTATCTTACTTCCATGAGATAATTTTCTTTTTTTTTTATTTCAGAAAAAAATATATCGAAATAGTTTTTATCAGAGTTTATTAATACTTTGCAACAGTTAAATATTTTCATATTACAAGTTTGAAAGATAATGAAATATTTTGATTTTTCAACTGACATAACGACCATATTATGTAAATTATTCATACAATTTAATTACGCAGTAAGTTAGTTGAGACCAAAGTTTTTACATATTTGTTTTAAAATTAAAATTTTTTAATTCAATTTTAACCTTCTCTGTTTGAGCCTTTAAGTAATATAAACAGTTTTTTCGATCTTCCTTTTGTAATACGTTACACAAACACTATCTTAAAAACAAACTCACCATCTAATGTAACGTAAATTTGATAAATAATACTCCATAGTCAAAATCAGCATATATGTTGGTAATTTTCTACTGAATTCTTATATTAATAGTAAGTGAAGAAAAGCTCCTCAAATATGAATTTTACAAAAAAATATATTCATCGTTAAAATCATTACTTATATATAACTTTGCAAGTCATTATTATAAAGTTGCAATTAAGTTCTAAGAGTTGGATGATTATTTTCGAATCAAAACTTAACGTTTAATTTTTTTACATGTGGATTAATTCAATCAATTACTATTTTAACTTTCCTAAATTTCAAATAAGTTAAGTTATAGAACATTTAACAGAAATAGAATTTGTTAGGAAACAATTTAATAATGAACAGCTCACAGAAATGAAAATAAAATATAATAGTTGAATAATTGATTAATCTATATTCTCATTTAAAAATTATAATCAAATCATTATATAATTTTAAATTAAGATTTATTAAATGTAGGCAATATATATTCTGACGATTAGAAAACTAATATTTGACAACTAACGTCTATTACTCGCTTCGACATATACATCGTAATATAAAAAATATGCTCCACATGAATCTAAAATTTTTCATAAAACTACATAACTAAAAGAAAAACTTAAAATCAAAAAAATTAAAAGCAACAAAATGAGATTAAATCAATTTATTTTGACATAAAAATTGAACTTAGGTTTTTATGTTAATTTTCTTCATGCACAAGATATGTAACATGAATGATTGATTTAACAGAAAATGAATAACAGAACTTCATTTAACAGAAAATAGTAATGAGCAGAGATAATGTTGACATAAGAAAGGATGAAGGTTTACCATTCAATGAAAGTAAAGAGTCCTCAAATATTTACAGTTTTGCATTCTAGTTCAACAGTCAAAAAGTCCATTTAGGATTTTTGTCAGATGTTGTGGTCGAACTAGTCCTGTATTCAGATGAGGAATCAAGCGAAGAGATGACATCAATTCTGCTGTTCCCATTGGGGGAGGGCTGCCCTCGGTTTTTCGTCCATCTTCAGGGACGTGGTCCGCACTTGGTGGGCGACACGGTAATTCTTTTGGTCACTTTGCATTGCCTTTAAGGCAGCACCAGCCACCAAAAGGGCTACTTGATGCCATCAAGAAGCGATAGATATTGGTGACTTTCTGGACTGAAGAATCATCGTATGGTAATAATTCCGGAACCTGATGGCTCGTTGATATCATCTCTTGAAGCATCTTTACTACGAAAGGTCTTTCTCAGCTTTTCCAGGACTCTGTAGTGGAACTTGTGCAGAGATGTCTGAGATTCAGATTTTGGCATGTTGGCATAAGCCGGTGTTTGCGAGTGTCTGGGTGAACTCACAAATGAAGATCCTGAGCGGGGAGAAGAGGACAAGCTGGAAGATTGCGGGGTGCCAGAACCAGCACGGCTGCTTGGACAGCTAGGATAGATGTTGTAGTCATTCTTGACAACGGGCATCATGAAAGCCATTTCGAAGCAGTGGAAAAGTCAGTACTTCCAAACAAAAAGAGCGCTTAGAGTGGAATAACTCTAACAAATGCAAGAGCAGTTAGTAGTAGCTATGAATACTCAAAGCGGAATGAACGCTTGGAGGCTCGTCCTCGGTTATTATAGCTCGACAAGCGGGAGGTGGGATCACCGCTGGCAAGTGTCCAATCTGACTGGCGCCAGTCAGACAGATAAAGAATAAAACTCGTCAAGGTCAGGAAGGTCCTCTCGGGCCCGGGAAAGATTGGGAGGGAAAAAAGGGAGGGCGGTTATCTGTTGCAGCAATTGATCAAGAGCTTTTTGAAAGCGTTTTCATTTGTGCGCGCGTAATCTGTTCATTTTTGGAATACCGTCTGGCGCGTTTTGATTTGCGGAATTTTTTCTTTTACTTTTTGAATTGTGTGAAGTGGTATTCAAAATCTTTTGATGCGATTTTCTGAGAATTACCCTCTTCAGTGAATAAAGCGATTTTTTCAAAGGAAAGGAAAAAAAATTTCGTGGAAGATAAAATAAATGTGAATTTTTGATTCATTATTTTTATATTATTATTGATTTATAGCTAGTGTAGTAACTGAAGGTATGATTTCATGTGTCGCCTTTTTGTTTTTAATTATTAAAATGGTAGTGCTGTGTAATTCAATAACGTTTATTAATTTGAAACAGCTTATTAACAAAATATATGCAATAGAATATTGCAGTTCTTTTTATTAAAAATAAATAAATAATTAACTGTCTCATAATACGTGCACATGTAAAAAATTTAAAGAGCAAGTGGTTATTTCTCGATTTCAATTTTATTTAAAATCCTTCAACTGGTATCGTGTAAAAATAAATTTTACAAATTTTTAAAAAATTACTATGCGAATTTTTGTTCAGAATTTGTTTTTTAATCTTCAAGTTTCGATTAAAGAATTTTTTGTTATACATTGTGTAGTATAAAAAGTAATTGCTTTCTTTTCTTTAACCCCAACGGGTTAAAATTTTAAACATTATAATTTGTAATGAAAATTAATGGAAGTAAATTGAATAAATAAATTATAAACACTTATGAGCTGGGATTGTGATTTCGATGTATATTTTTCATTAATATTTTTATGACATTAAATTACAATCTATTTTTGCAGAAAAACTAATAGTTTTGTTTACTCAATCATCACAGGGAATTAATAGTTTACGAGCGAAACTTGAAAACCGAATACAGGACCAAATATTTTAGCCTCTTTTTTTTTTCTTAAATTTTAAAATACGCTTAAGGTGTTTCAAATTTGAATCGGCTGTTTTGTTTCTGTTTTTTCTTTGGTGATGGTTTTTTTAACTGATTTTAATGAAATCATGGAAGAAAAGTGTATTATTTATATATATATATATATATATATATATATATATATATATATATATATATATATATATATTAGCTGGTATACCCGTTCTTCGCACGGGTGAATTGAAAAATTAAACAATACAGTTTGAAGGATAAAGAAGTTTTTAATGAGTTAATTTTATGCGAAATGCATATTAAACGAAAAAAACACACATGTTTGTTAAATTTTAAGTCTGTAGATCTAATAACTGATAAAAATGATTTTTTTTATTTATAACGCCCCTTAAGTCTCTTGTGGGTCGATTTTCGAAAACACCTTCCTAAGCTGATATCGGCCCAGCAAAAGCAAAACATTGTTACAAATTTTGTGTAATGAACGCTTAAAGTAGTGTAAATAATTTATATTTAGAATACGTTATTATTACTTTCTGTTGTATTTACTTTATGTTAAAATTGTAATATTCGCAAGCAACTCCGTTCCTTATATTATAAAGAAGATAGCACAAAACTCTTCTCCATAAAAATACATATACATGCCATTTTTCATAGTGATCGGTTGAACAGTGTTGGAGTGAAGCGAGGTCATGCATACATGCAAACATCCATTTTTACTTTTTAGATAAACAAATGGCATTAAGGAATCTTAAAAGTTCGGATCATTAAAATAGTTTATAGAAAATTTACATGCAGTGAAAATCGTTTAACACAAAACTGAGAGGGTATGAATTTTTTTTTTCGTGCTAAAAGAATTTCATGTTAAAGAATACTAAAAAAACCCCCCATATATTTAACAAAATTAAGTTTATTAGAGTACAGTTTATTTACATAGATACGTATATACATTATATAACTGGTGCCCGCAACTTCGTCTGCGCAGGATTAGTCCTTTTCGAGTAGCTTTTATTTATTTTCTTCTCTCCAAGGTTCTCTCTATCTATCTTTATACCAAAATTCATCAAAATTGGTTCTACGGTTTAGTCGTGAAGGCGTAACAGACAGACAGAGTTACTTTGAGAGACCCTTGTTCCATGTTGTGTAATGTATGTAAACTGAAACCAAGTATTTTTGATGATCTCACTGATAGGTATTATAAATCCTATATTTTGTGTTGATAGATGTACGGCTGTATATGATGATTGATAGTAATGCAAAAGTTACAGGTAGCTATTGCAATATATATCTCTCTGAGACGCCATGTAAGTTGCATGCTGAAGTCGCCGAGCTTGGGACTGTACGGGTGTCTTAGCAGCCCGTTGAGATGCCAGATATTCTGCCTCACGTCGACGCCGAGCTTGGGACCGCTCTGGTGTCTCAGCAGCTCTGTGAGCTTGCATCACGCTCCACCTGTTCAAGCCTTCGCAGTTCGGCTTGCGGAAACGTTTCGTTACATCTAGCTACTTTCATAGCTCGAGCTGAATTAGAGCGTTGGGAAAACGCTTTCGCGGCATAATTCTTGTAGGTACTTTTTTTACACTTCCAAAAAATACAGTTCGGCAGTTATTATTTTTATATTTAAAAAATGCAATGCCTGCCTATTCAGTTAAAACTATAGCGTTATAATTAACTACAAACCACAAACAAAGTTACAAATTTTTCCAAATGATGTAGTGTAGTGTGAAAGACTTAACTTACCTAATTTAAATACCAGAAGCGATAAAAGTAAGTTTTATTCTGAAATAAAAAAATTGTGATTACAAAGCAAAAAATTAGAATCGAGCACGCAGTGGTGCCTGGCGTAGACAAAACAGAGGGGAACGTTTTACTTCATACATGAAAGATAGAAATATGTTGACGTGGCACTCTAGAAAAGCTTGCAGATGGCAGAATTTTTTTCTACTAACAACCTCTCCCTTCAAAACTTAGTTTTATTCTGAAATAAAAAATAGGCATTATTCTGATCACAGGAATTAATTAGAAGCGAGCGCCTTGCGTAGCCAAAACAAAAAGAGTTCTTTCACAAACAAACGATAGATATATGCTGACGTGGGCTTTTTTTGCAGCGCACGCTAGAATTGCTATCAGATGGCAGAATTTTTTCCTACTTACTTGACAAATATCGTTATATTTTGGACACTTTTCACAAATCTTTATAAATTATAATCTATGCTATAAATTATAGCTTATGTGCTATTCTGATGTACAAGCTATATTACTGTAAAGTTTCATTAAAATTCAGTCAGTTGTTTTTGCGTGAAAGACCCACAAAGATACTCACAAACTTTCGCATTTATAATATATATTAGATATATAGTATATATATACATATATATATATATATATATACACACACACACACACACACACACACACACACACACACACACACACACACACACACACACACACATATATATATATATATATATATGTATGTATATAATGTGAATTTTTTCCTAGTATATTGCATCACTTAAACAATGTTGGTTATTATATAATGTTTTTTTGTATCCTCCAAATAATCAATATGCAACATTTAATATGAATCAGTAAGATTTTGGGATTTAAGTTTATATAATGCTATTCTATCATTTCAGCATTGTAATCAAATTTAATCTAGATTTGTTTTGATCAGGTAATAAAACAACATAAAAGAATCATTATTATAGTAAGTATTAATATTATTTAGCCGTTATTATTAAAATGCATTTCTAAGAATTGGGTATTCAAAATGCTTAATGTTGTCTTCTTTTAATATAATGCCAGATAATATAAAGCTAAATAGAGAGTTTTCATCCGATACAGAAATTAGTCAAGGGATTTAATACTACCATTTTCATTATTACGAAAAAATATTTTTTAATTAAAATGTATAGTGAAACACATCATGGTTGCATGATTATGGTAAATTGAGTTTCCAAAAAATAGCATTTTTGTTTTATGTTTAATAGATAAATCAACTTCGATATTGAAAAAAAAGACACACATATCTAATTGTTAATTTTGTTTTGATACAAATGTTAAGATCTTCGAAGTTGCAATATCAATCAAATAGAAAGTAGAAAATTATTTTTTATACAAAATTAATAAACGAAACTTACAGTTAATCAAAGAACATTTAGTTTCAACAGAACTTACATTCAGGTAGATGTAGAAAGATAACTATAAACGTAGAAAATCATTTTTGTCGATCTATATTTTAGATAATTTATTTACTAACAAGAACGGTATAAAGTTTTTTCTAATAAGCTTTTGAGGTACTTTCCTTACATAATTACTCTCTGTCTTACGAGAAAAAGTAATCTTCCTGTAACATGAAATTAGTTACGCTAATCTGAACATTAATCTTACCTCTCTCCTGGGAATCAAATGTAATTTTGTTTTCGAATGGCGATCATTTCCAGAAAAGGAAGAAATACGATTTATTTGATTCTTTCGAACGAACATTAAGAGAAAAAAAAATCTTTGATAATTCCATTAGAGCAGGAAAATAAATTGATTTGCATGAATTAAGTCAGTGCAAAGACGGAAATGAAAAGAAAAAAAATAGAAAACTTACTGAAATATGACAAAACGTCTTTGATATTCATGTAATCTGTTGCAGCATAATTATTATTACAGTTTCAATTTGTTTGTTTGTTTACTTATGCAAATTTTGTAAGATATGACATTTTTTTCTCCTACAATTTCCTTCCTTCCTTCTTATTAGTGATATGAAACGAATCATAATATGTAGCAAATGGATAGTTAAAGCTCTAAATTTTCCAAAATAACATCTTTGATATAAAAGTAAACCTATGTAAACATTGAACTCAGTGGTGCAACAGCCCATGAGGGCCAAGGCTTACTGTGCCTATCTCAGTTTACGTAACCTTAGGCGCTGGGGTGCATGTACAAATGTTTCGGTCAAATGGTCAGTTTCACGTGAAATCCCCAGTGATCAGTTACCAAGCAAGCTTGGTTCTCATTTATCGACCCACTAAAGGGATGAAAGGCTGGGTTGACCTTGCCCAGTTCGGGATTTGAGCCCCGGACATGTGGCGCGGAGGCACGATACACTACCACTCAACGACTGGGCTTCTTTTATGCATATGTCGCAGGGAAACGATGAAATTAGGGCTTTCGTCAAATCCCTAAAGGAGATAATCAATTCACGCAAGATGTTAATATAACGTCTCTTTGATGTCTTTTCCCTGCTGTAAGTAAGTGAATTAGTTAAATCCCCGAACAGTTTTAGTGAAATGATGAAATGAAAAAAATATGCCACTTTTTTGGTGCTAGGGGACTGATATTTGGGGATCGTAATAACTTTTATTATGGTTAGGATATGCTGGGACGCATCCCCCCTCTACAGCTTTTTGGCCAATATCTTGACACCCGAGCCCCAGAGTCCATTCGGACTTAGCTCATTCGATCTCTCTCTAACTGCTCTTCCAGTTATTATAATTTCATGCTTACAGGGCTATTCCTTACTTAGTTTTTAATTGTTTTTTTTTAAACTTTTAAAATTTATTTAAATCCACAATATCTTGACTCCTGTTTGAGTCTCGGACGAGATTTGAGCCAACTGTTCCACTCGTCGAGACCAATCCATAAATCTACTTCATTCCCATTGCGTAGGCATTGGGGGGGGGCTTAAGCACTAAAATATCGTGCTCCCATGTTAATCTTATGGGGTCTGAAGAAATTTCACCCCTCTAAGGAATTATACTTGGGACTTGATTTTTGGAGGTCTGACATATTTTCGCGTATGCGTGAGCTTTACGTGGAATTGGCCCCCTCCGGCGCTCCCCCCCCCTACAGGGCTTCCCCATTAATAACTCGAATCCTATGCTACCTTGGTCGACCGCACCGGCTGGATTCGATTGTTCTCCTTATGAGCTCTTCAAATATGTAAATTTATCCCAATAGCCCCATCCCCCCCCCAATTCACGTTTTTAAACAATTTTAAAATTTTTTAAATTCCACATAGCTCCGATGATTTTTGACCTGTATGGTTTGGAAGTACAAGGACTCGATTTCCCAGGTGTCTTCCCCTCCCTGGACAGAATTTTGCCAATATTTTAAAATAACGTCTCTTCAATGTCATTTCCATGATGAGATTTTATCAAACCCTTAACTGTTTCAGTGAAATGATGAAATGCGCTAGACAGGATTTGCATTGGGAAAATGCTGTCCAAGGGAAGGGGGAGACACCTGGGAGGTCAAGTCCTTGTACTTCCGAACCATACAGGTCACGAACTGGTGAGCGGCGTTGTTTCTGTTGAGTCGTGGGACCGAGTACCACTACTACCCCACCACAAAAAGAGACTGATGGACTGTGAACACTCAAAATCCTGTACGTCGGTGTGGTGTAGAATTTAGGGGAGTAGGCCACCTCGTTGTCCTAGTCATAAAAATTCAAAATTACAAGGTCCATCGAGAATAAATCTCTAATATCTTCAATACGCGATGTTAGCTAACAATTAGTCAATGACCAATCTGTATGTTTTAACCAGTTAATTCCAACCTTTTAGGAGGTCAGTTTACTGAAGTTCAAATGAATTTACATTTAAAATTTCTATTTGAGTTGTGAATTATTAAAGATACTCAAATAGTTGAAAGCTTTTAATTATGTTTGAATAATTTTCATTTTGGTTTTATTAAATGTCTAAGACCCGTGTTCAACAGCCAACACGTGTACGCGAACAAAATTTAGCAATAAATTTAAACGTGAGTAAAGTGCGAGTGTCATCCCAATTTTTAATTTTTTCAAAAAGTATCTTAATAAAAATGTCATGAATATATAAACAACTCACTTGCCATCATGAAAAAATTCGATGCTGACCCAAAAATTAGGAAATATTTTCTTTTTAAAATTTAAGCGAATGAATCAAAACGAATACTAAGAAATTCTAAAAAATAGACGAACAACGAATTTTTATTTTTATTTTCGAGAAACCAAGAATTTTCATATAAAGACTTATTTATTTATTCTTTTTAATCCTCTTTTTCAGAATTCATTTTTGAATAAGAACAAAGAAAAAAAATATTCGCATTACAGAAAGCTGTACATAACCTTTTGTATTGTTTCATAAACAGATAATTTCCTCCCTAAACAATAAGATTTTGTTGGAATAAAATGGTGAAAAAAATATTGAAAAATTCGATCATAATTTTTTGGCGCCTCACCATACAACTTCTCATGTGGTACACATGTCACAGGTAGTCGCCTGCTTTTGATTTTGAAAGTTAATGTAAAGGATTTATCAGACAATGTCTAGGCCAGGGGTGGCGAACCACTGGCACGCGTGCCAGTGGTTCGCCCACGTGACATAATATTTTGGGCATGCCACCGATCAAAACGGTCTACATTTTAATTAAAAATAACAAAGTTCAATATGAAATGTTACGAAAAACGTGAGTGATAGGTTGCAGTTTTCCACGAGATTTTCTCAGTTGAAAGAGTTATCGGAAACTTTTAAGCTTTTTATGTACTTTGATGTGACTTCATTTAATAAACTGAATTTGTCCCAATTCTATTGGTTGTAAATCGACTCCCAGTCTAGTTCAATATGGATTCAAATTTTTTTTAAAAAAGGAAAAAGTTGAAATTGATTAAAACAGAAAGATTAACACGCAATATAAGTAAAAATGCTAGTAATGAAATTTTAGAAACATGGAATTTGATTTCAGATACATTTAGCTATTTGAAGAAACTGGCTCATGCTAATTTAACCATATTTTCTTCTACCTATGCCTGCGAGTCATTATTTTCATAGATGAATAACATTAAAGTCTCACTTAGAAACCGTTTTGAAGATGGTTCAATTCAGCTTGCATACTGCTGAAAGTAACATCTTACAATCCTAATACAAGTTATGTCATCCAAACTACCACAACAAAATTCACACTAATGTTACTTTAATTTAAATTACAGTTATAAATAAAACATTTACAACTGTACACGGCAAAATGTATTTTTTCTTTGTAAATAGAGAGTTTTCAGTTGTTAGAATATAATTTTATTATTTTTTCAATAATCAAAAATTAAAATTATTTGACGGCACGTCTCTACCTCCGTCAACATTTCTTTAAGAAAAAATGGCACGTTCATCCAAAAAGGTTCGCCACCCCTGGTCTAGGCGCTTCAAGACCTTATAGACGCAACATTTTTTGATGAACTTTACATCATAGGGCAGGTGCAATACAAATGTTGCGAATTTCAAAATAACGGTAGATTTAAATACTTCGTATTTTATACTTCACAGAAAGAGAGTGAGAGTTTAATATGATCAGCTGCATAAAGATATGACCTTCTTTTAATATACGTCACCAGAAGTATGCTTGTAATTTATAAGCAGATGTTCTTTCCACACACGTGGAGTCAAACGCTGTTCATCATTTCTGTATGTTTAACACCATTTGTGCCTCGTAAATTTGAATGCAATTGTCGAGTGGTTTGACCGAGGATCATAAAGTACGTGTTAAATCAGCAGACAGTTAGAAATGCAGATTTTATGAAAGGGCATGAACGATTTCAGCACGAACTCGAGCACTAACGGTTGTTTCGAATTTTGTTGATTCAGATTTGGCGTTCTAGGAAACAGATAATGAAAAACATTTTTGCTCATTTTAATGTTCTATCATTTCCATTATTTATACAGATTGCATGTGGTATATGATTTCTTTCTAAAACATGCAGCGATGAATAATCATTAAAAATCGCAGAGGGAAAAATATTTTAAACCACCGAAAGAGAAGTTATCTTTTGAACTAAATGGTATAACCAACCTCCAAACGGGACTTTTTAGCGACATCTGTATAACGCAGGAAATATAAATATTTTTTAATCTTGCTGCAATAATTTTTCATTATCTCATCAATCCTCCCAATTACAAGATAGAAAGTCTTCAACATAGTTTTCATACCTTAACATATGTATATAACACAAATATAAATATTCAAATTGTTTGTTAAAGTGCCCGACTACTTCAAAAACTTAAAAAATATAAAAATTTTATATTTCTTATAAAATATAAATTTTATTTATTTATCCAATAAAACATTTGAAAGCTTATTAAAACTGTCTTTCTTTTGAAGCTAGGATTTCCAAATTTCAAGTCCGTAGGTCTAAGAGTTCAAAAAAGGGAATTTTTTCCTATATTGCCCCTGAAACTTCCCCAGTTCTCCTTGGAAGTCAATTTCCCCAAAACCCGATTTTAGTGGAACTCTGATCAATAAAAGAAACATGCTTGTAAAATTTCAAGTCTGCATGTCATAAAGTTCAAAAACAAGAATTTTGAATCACGTCTTCTCTCCTAGTACGTGGAAGAAATTTTCGAAAAACCCTTTCTTAGCAGATTTTTATTCGCCGAAAGAAACATGCTTGCCGCATTTCAAGTCTAATAATTAAAAACAACTGGAATTTCTACGTACTTTTACTCCCGTGCTACCTCCATTAGGAATCAATTTTCGCAGAGCACATTCTCAGAAGATATCTACTTACAATAAAAAAGAGAGAGAGAGAGAGAGAGAAACATGCCTGCCAATTTTCCAAGTCTTTAGATATATAGGGTGTTTTTTTGAGAGGTATAGAACTTTAAATTGCAATAAAACAACGATGTATTATTCGATTGACATGAATTTTTTTTATTCGACAGATAAGCTTGTGGCATTACATTTTAAATATGATTTCTGGCATAGGACTGCCACGGCTGGCTCGGATGTAGTCCAATCTGGACGTCCAATTT
Organism: Trichonephila clavipes; assembly: GCA_019973935.1. Taxonomy (NCBI): domain Eukaryota; kingdom Metazoa; phylum Arthropoda; class Arachnida; order Araneae; family Nephilidae; genus Trichonephila; species Trichonephila clavipes. The sequence goes on from BMAU01020477.1 coordinate 112,999, forward strand.
TCGATGACTTTTTCCAACATTTGTGGCCGTATATCGGCAATAACACGGCGAATGTTGTCTTCCAAATGGTCAAGCGTTTGTGGCTTATCCGCATAGACCAATGACTTTACATAGCCCCACAGAAAATAGTCTAGCGGTGTTAAATCACAAGATCTTGGAGGCCAATTCACAGGTCCAAAACGTGAAATGAGGCGGTCACCCAACGTGTCTTTCAATAAATCGATTGTGGCACGAGCTGTGTGACATGTTGCGCCGTCTTGTTGGAACCACAGCTCCTGGACATCATGATTGTTCAATTCAGGAATGAAAAAATTAGTAATCATGGCTCTATACCGATCACCATTGACTGTTACGTAGAGGCCTTCATCGTTTTTGAAGAAGGATTCCACCAGTCCATAAAGCGCACCAAACAGTCAGTTTTTCTGGATGTAACGGTGCTTCGACATACACTCGTGGATTAGCTTCACTCCAAATGCGGCAGTTTTGTTTGTTGACGTAGCCATTCAACCAGAAGTGCGCTTCATCGCTAAACAAAATTCGCTTATGAAAATCGACCATTATTTTCGAAATAAAACTGCACAATTTGAAAGCGTTGTTCAGGCGTGAGTCTATTCATGATGAATTGCCAAACCAAACTGAGAATAAATCACTTGACAGCTGTTAAATCGGTCGCCATCTTGGAAAGTAATGCCAACTTAAACTTCTATACCTGAAAAAAAAAACACTCTGTATTAATTCCGAAGATTTCGTGGTAGATGAGTGTGTGAAAGTTGCTTTTCTACTATATTTAGAAAGGCAGAGGTAAAACAGTAGTATGAATTTTAAAATTGTTGAAAGCTATGTGAATGTGAAATTATTGTTTACCTTAATAAAGGACATTAAACTATTGGCATTTGTATTTTCAATTAAATATTTCTGTTGTGATTTTGATTACGAGAGTGAGTGAATATTAACGTCGCACTGTTCAGCTGCACGAGTGCTTTTGGCGACGGACCTCGTAATTTTGAACCATGGTCAAGTGATGAGGACGATATCTGAGATGGCAACCCCTCTCCTAACTACCACACCAGTGCGTGGGCGTTTGAGCTTTCAACAGATTTAACGTGCATCGCTCCCCTACACGGCGGCTCTTTAGTGGCATTGGGCTCGAACTCGTGACATGCTACTAGGCTACCGCGGCTATGGTGATTTTGATTGCACACACTTACAAGAGAACAATAATATTGAATTGATCGTCTATAACTTTCAAGCTGAATTTTTAAAATTTTTTTGGTATGTTGTGTTTGGTATGTAACGCACCCCTTCCCGAAGGAACTTGAAATGCACGTATGCAATACTCATATGTTTTAAGTAATTTATTCGAGGTATTATCCCGGGATTTTGAAAAGAGAAAAAAAAAAGTATACTTCTAGAACCCTTTAAATTTATTAAGTATATCATTTCTTTTAAATATAAACGGTTTTCTATGCAGTAAAACTATGTAGTAGCCTAATTTTTATGCTATACTTATATATATATATTTATATATATCTCTTTTTTTATTTTTGAAGCTATCATTTTTATATACTTATATACACGACGTATAACACGCACCTGTAAATTTCGATCTTATTTTTTTGTGTTAAAAGTGCGCGTTATACGCCGGATTTTACGGTATACATTTCGCCTAAGATCACAGACTCTCCCTAATAAACCTCCGAAGACCCCAGAGTAGTCCACCTCAAATGAATTACACAGTAAAAGAAAGAAAACATACAGTTTAATAACCTTTTTAACCACCATGAGATCAGATCATTATTTCGATCCTCGATTTGACCGAATTATATGTGAAATGCATATTCTAAATCAAAGTTCACGATAGGACATAATTGTATTTCAATACTCTTAAGGACGTATACATTTAACAATATATTGAATTCTCAACTAAATAGATTGTTAAACAAAAATCCAAAACTCTGAGAACAAATACATGGAATAAAGGCAGGTGTGAAAGCTTTTTTAATGACATTAATCTAATCCCCGCCTTTTTAAAGTAGATTTCTAAACATGAATTCGAAATTGATAAGAAATTTGAATACCAAGTAAAAATATTTTAAATACTTCTTACATACTAAAAAAACTGTTGTTAATATTTGAAAGTTATGTACTTGTAGCTTTGGCTCCTTATGATAATCCTAACAAATTACCAAATGTGTTGAACTGAGCTTCAGTTTTCCATTGCAAACTTACTACTGAAAAAAATTAATTCTATAAAACTGTAAGAAAAGAAATAAAATGTTTCATTGCCAATATATATTTCTAAAATTGCATAATTGCAGACGATATTTTTATAGATAGAGATTAATGAACTCACATTTTAAAAACCAACGATATTTGAAAAATATTTTAAATCAATTTTTTCTTTAATAACAGCTATATACAGACAAATAATGTAAAATAATAAAAAGTATACGAATACAACTTAGCTTACTCACAATAAGATAAATGATAATATTACAGAAGATATGTCATGTGATTCACTTACTCATTCAAGAAATTGGTTAAATACGTACTTGCGTTATGTTATTCCAAAAATTTTGTCAACAAGATCATTCAAACATGAAAAGCTCAGTAAAATTTAAAATAACTGAATTTCACACAGTTGTTTTTTAAGCATTTATTTTTTTACGAAGCGCACCTTTCATGCATAATGAACTGGTTAGGAATTACCGGAATGAACCGGATTAGGAATTAGTTGCGAAATTAATGTTGCCAGATTTGGAAGTTTCAGACTACATGACTGGACCGTTGGCGACAGGTTGGATCTAAGTAGAGAAGATTTAGAAACAGTCAAATGCGCATTTAGAAAAAACCGTTCAAGAAAAATTCTAATTTATATTTTTTTAAACGAAAAATTCCTCTGGAATGAAACCGATTATTCGCAATACTAACTGTGAAGAATGGAATAAAAACATTTCGCAAGCTTTATAACCTAGGAAAAAGGACTTATTGTTCATTTGAACTAAAAATTATATGAAATTTAAATCTCTTTTAAAAAATTTGAATTGTCTAACATTGAAAAAAATATTTTGTATTGTTTTTGCCTTTTATTTTTGAGTAAGATAAAGTTTAAAGTATTTATTTTTTTCATTGGTCTTCTTTGGAATTTTTGTTTCTTTACGAAATCGTTGTAATAGAAGGAATTCTAAGTAATTCCGCGTTTATTTAACTATAAAATGAAGAAACCATTGTAATATTGAATAAAATGAAGAAACCATTGTACCATTGTAATATGAAGAAACCATTGAATATATGTATTCATATATACATGTATTAAATCAAAGCAAAAATAACTCAAATTATGAGAGAGAGAGAGAGCATCAGAGAGATTGACTTAAAAACATTTCATATTATAGTAAAAGAATTACGATAGTTAATTTCAAAGCTAAAACTGAGTAGTGCAGGTTTACCCATTGGGCCCTTATGGTGGGCGCTCAGGGGCCCGGATAAGCTGGACTTAACCAGGTTTTCTGGTAATAAATTTCGATCCGCCAGTGCCAATGAGGCCTGTAGGTCTTTTGCGCCCAGGGCCCTAAATGTCCTTAAATCGTCACTGAAATTGAGCATTATTTTTTGTATATATATATATATATATATATATATATATATATATATATATATAAATTAAATTTTTTATTTATTTTTCATTGTTCTTAGGTCATTATTAAGTCTTCCGCTCACCTTTGGTTCAACTCTGGTGTAATAAAAATAGGAAACTTTAACAACTTAAAAAAATGATGTAGAGCAATTTTTTTAGTTAAAATCTTGAAGAAAAAAAACAACACTGTACCATGTAAGTTTGACTACAGATACTAAATGCTGATATTATTCAGTGTACCTATGCATCAATGTGCCGTACTCATAACACTGAGGGACCCAGTATCAAAATTCCTTCGGGGCCCTTTTTTAGATATGAGAACCCTATTGTGTGGGACCGTAGTTACACATGTTGGGGCCCCTGTAGCTTGGGGGCCCCGAATCATTGATACGGCTGATACGACGGTAGCTACGCCCCTGATTAATAATAAAATCTTATTCAAGTAATGCAATGTAACAAAAATTTAACGTTTTAAAAAAAAAATTAAAGATATATTTTCTAATAAGAACCATGTTGTTATGCGATTCATAATATCAGAAGTTTACACTTGTAATTTTCCTCGAGGTCACTTTAGCTCTAGTCTCGTTCTGGTCACTTTACCGAGGTTCAAAAGAGCAAAATCCATCCTCAACAGTCTTGTTGGAACAGGACAACAGCCTTCTTCTATATGAGTCTGTAATAATTTATCAAACAGTTCATCGAGATAATTTCAAATAAAGTAAAATGTATATTCGAAATTAGGCTCAAACGTTTTAAAACTATCGAAATATTAATTACCAAAGAAAGCTTTCGAATGAAAATAAGATAAAGAATTAATTTTTGGAACATTTACGGTTAAATTTAAATCTGTAAAAAATTTTATACGTCTGAAAAAAATATTTTTACAGGTCGAGGTTCGAGAATTTTATGCAATCAGTCGCAAAGAGCAAGACAGTTCTAAAGGAGCGATGGAAATTTATTGTCGAAAAACAGTCCTTGAAATACAGGCTACAATAGCAATATTTGCAGAATAAATCTCTGATGCCTTCGTACTTTTTAGGCGTTCAGACAGAACTATTAGTGTCTAAAATATTCATAAGCAATCGCTCGTCCTACTCAACAGCCTAAGTAATAACTAATCGCTGGTCAACTCTTCACGGTCAAATCAATACTACTCTGCAACGGTCAAAACAAGACTAACTCAGTTTCGGCGAGCGACTCTCTATTTATATTCTGCGTGAACTTTTCTCGAAAAATCCGCTTGCGTCATAGATCTTGATATCAGTAGATTTCTTCCGTAATTTCCAGAAGAATCCATAGGGTCACCAACTCACCAAAAATGGTCGCCAAAAATGATGCCAACGTAGCTCTGTCGCCAAGATTTCACCAAGTATCCATTGAATTGCCATTAAAATGTAAGGAACGGCGTTGCTTGCGAATATTACAATTTTAGCTTAAAATAAGTACAACAGAAAACAATATTAACGTATTACACATCCAGATATAAATCATTTACACCATTTTAAGTATTCTTTACACAAAATTCGTAACAACATAGAATCGACTACATAAATTAAAAAGTTCGAACGAATTACTGTCTTGCCATTTTAATATGATTTATTTCTGAAATTATTTAAAAATGCATTTGATATTTCAATAAAATTTTAAATAATAACAAAAAAAATCATTTTCTAAATCGTTAAATTTTTTTCTTAAGAGAATTTGACCTACATTTACACGAATAAAAGAATTGAGGTTACGACCGCAATTCTTCTTCCTTTTTTTTTCACTTTCAAGAACTGTGATATCTAAATCATTTTAATTTTAACATCATTATCAGTAGAACTACGTATCTATTTAAACATCGTCGTTTTAACTACCGAAAAAAGAAAATTATCATCACTATAAAAGAGAAGTCAAGGACATTTTTTATCGTATTACTTAATTCGAAATAAAATTTATCATAGTAGAGTGTATGATTCCCGTTAAGTGTCTGAGTCGTCATGCCATATTTCTGATGAATCAGTTCGTAGTCGGGGTCAACGCTATTTTCATGGTCATTCTACTCACACAGTAAGATATACTGTGCAGCGCTGTCTGAAACTGGTGAAGGTCTTGCTGATAATACCCAAACGAACTCAAAAAGGAAATGTTATAACTTTGTTAAAAAAAAATTCGCTGAATTGCTCTAATGTAGATGGATTTATCCAGTGCTTCTCAAACTTTCAATGTTTGCGACCCAATATTCAATCATAATTTTCATCGCGCCCCCTCATACAATAACGATGTATTAAATTCAATAATACTATCCTTTGACACTAAAACTTCAATACGACTGTAACATCGTAAGTGCCACCGACGTATATAAACGTCTTGCTCAGCCAGTGCGTTATTTGCCCCGGACGTATATATACGGCTTTCCGAAGTACGATCTTTTCTGTGCACTGCTATCCATAAAATTATTTTCCTTATTCGGCTTTTCCTTCCTGGTAACATTACGCCATTTATATCCACACATGCACCCCTAAAATATCAGGAACCCTTCATCTGACTTTCATAGCCGAAAAACAATAACATATGTACACCGCTTGTAACGCTCTAAAAGAGACGTTGTGTTTTGCTCTCCTCCTTAAAGTATTTTGTAGTATTAAAACACTCAATAGTTTGAATAACTTAAGTATAACTGTACATATTGTAATTAATTGCTGTAGAAGACGTAATAAATCAATAATTTAACTCCTTAAATCTCACGCTACTCATCAACTTTCCTAATGCATCACAATGTATCGCCATAACAAGCAGTGTAAACCAAGTACAAACACAGCAAATTGTTCCTTTGTTGAAAGTTATACTGTACAGTACTAATCAAAATCTCAAAAACTTTATTACCGTAGCAAGGTTGGCAAATTGCCACCTCCTTTGTCGAAATTCATCCAGAAAGCATCAAAATTTAGCATTTTGAAATTGAATTTTGTATACACTCTTTCTTTACCTCCAATCATCTTGGTAAGTAATGTCATATGTTTTGATATCTTTTCATTTTTACCTCAAACGGAGCCGGCGCGGGATAGTTCTGTCAGCTTTTTGAGGGCTCATTGGCCGTGGGAAGGAACGCCACCAACTACGATGGCGAAATCTTGGTTGCCTGTGAAGCTACAGCGCAACTACTAGCTGATGGCCTAGCTCCCACAAAAGTTGTCTTCTTCGTAGACTCCCAAGCTTCAATTTTAGCTTTAAGCAGTAATACACCAACTGACTGCCTTAACCCTTTATGTACCGCATTATGATTTACTGCAGTTTTTTTTCATGAAATTCTTTTTTTGGAGGAATATTTTTGCTTAGGATCGTCAGAATATTCGTAAAAATGTTTATTCTATGTAATTTTAAAGTGAGTGGTACTTATAAGTACCATCGGTATATAAAGGGTTAACGCAATTCAGTGCTGAACTAAAATTGGGGAGTTAATCTCATGGTTCCTAAGTCATGTTGGGATCCCAGGCAATGAGAGAGCCGATCTAAACGCCAAGCAGAGAGTCGAGTCATTCCAACCGGAAGTCCTATTGACTCTCAGAAGAGCAAAGAGCATTATTTTCTCATCCATTGACAAATATACTATCGTCACCCATAGACCAAGAGTCTTGGAAAGCCATGAAAAACTCTGGCTGTCAGTCGGAACTGGGGGGGGTGGCGTCAAATGGTTAAGAAGCCAAGCATTGGTGTGTTGGATAAATAAAATAATTTTTAATTGAAACAGGAATAAAAATAGAAAAATAAATGTAAGAAAAATAAATAGAAAGCGCACATCAAATAAATATACAAAAATTTCATATATGAATTTTTGAACTAATATTTAGAGTAATATAAAATTTTATTTCAGTTTAAGGTATCCGACTACGTTCGGAACCGTGATTTTCAAAAGCGCATAAATGTGGATAATTTTCATGATATTTAGTGTCACTTAGATTAAAATATATGCATAAAATTGTTTTAAGGACATTTTGACAAAAAAAATTTATTTAAATACAATATTTTGGCAAAAAATTAACTTAGAATAATCTTTTTTCCAAATATTCTCCTCTTGTGAAAAATGCTTCTATTAGAAAAAATATGATGTGCCTTTATATAGCTCAGACCTCTGTTCAGAGGCTCAACTAGAATTTTTGAAATATATAACTTAGAAGTGGGTTTATTCATATTTTACGACAACAGAGGGGAGCAACTTTATGAAAAAAACGCCAATAATTATTTCAATTGGTGATAACTCTGAAAATAATGAGAATTTTTCAAAAATTCTAGTTGAGCCTCTGTAGAAAGGTCTGAGCTATATACAGGCAAAATATTATTCTAATAGAACCATTTTTCACAAAAGGAGAACATTTGGAAAAAAGATTATTCTAAGTTAATTTTTTGCCAAAATATTATATTTAAATAAATTTTTTTTGTCATAATGTCCTTGAAACAATTTTATGCATGTATTCTAATCCGAGTGACACTAAATATCATGAAAATTATCCATTTATGCGCTTTTTTAAAATGACGGTTCCGAACGTAGTCGGATACCTTAATACGTTTGTATGTTTTAAATATTCATTTTTACACTGGTGTTGGTGCAATGGATGTGTTTATTGTTTCATATATTTTTTTAAAAAAATTATGTTAATAGTTGTTTTGTTGTATGTTATGTTGTACTTCTATTGGAAAAACGAGTGTTTATTTGGTAATGTGTATTGGTACTTGTTTTTCTTCCGTAATGAAATATATTTGAATTTAGAGACGAGTAAGACGACGCGGATAATAAAGACATCCATTTAATCTTATAAATATTTTGTAAATACTAATGCATGATAAAACTTAAACGTTAACTAAAAATTAACTGTCTTTTTTGGCCAACTTGACATCCCCTCATACATATACATAATTTTAATCATTTTTCCCCTCCATCATCACAAATATATTTTACTCATTTCTGATTGCCTTCGTTAGTGTTTACTCATTCGTTTTTGTGGAGAAAACCAAATCTCCAAGGATAAAATTTCGTATCCAAGCATCTTAGATACTTTTAAATAATAATAAACATAAGAAGACAGCGTAATCCAAAAAAAAAAATTACTGAGCTGTGAATTCCATTGGAGTGCAAAATCTGTGTGAGTCTATACACTATGAGAAATTTATACACAGAGGGACAAAATCTAAAGACAGTGTGTACAAATATATCAATGTTACGCAAAAGCTGAAAATTGTTGAATGTCGTATTATTTCAAATCATTGTGTACTTTGTGAAAAATATTTATTTTTAACTAATACATAAATGTCTTTAGAAACTGCACATGTCAAAAATACACATAGGGTTGATATGTTGGTGTCAACATACCAACTTTTATTAGGACCCCCTTGTAAAATCAGGTTTTGTGACTTTAATATTTTATAAATTAGTTGCATACATGAAGCCCAGTGGCTGAGTGGTAGTGCATCACGCTTCCACATCACATGTCCCAGCAGTGGCGTAACAGAGAACATTTAGCCCCCCGTAAAGTCAGGTTTTGGGCCCCCAAGTTGGATTTTACAAAGGTTAGGTACATGGCGGCTTTGGACCCCTAGAACCCTGGCCCCCCTCGCGATGCGGGGGTGTACGTTACGCCATTGGGTCCCAGGCTCAAACAACGGGTTGGGTAAGGTTGAAAGCCTTTCATTTCTTCAGTGGGTCGATAAATGAGTACCAAGCTTGCTTGCTAACTTAATACTGGGATTTCGTGCTAGACTGACCACCTGACCGGAACATCTGCTCATGCACCTCATGGCTCAAGGTCACGTATACTGAGGTGTGCACAGTAAGCCTTGACTCTCATGAACTGTTGAGCCTCTGAGTTAAGTAGCAAACATACTTGGCGACAGTCAGGCTTTGGGCCCCCTAGAATCCTGGCCCACCCGCGATGTTGGGGTGTCCGTTACGACACTGAAAGAACACACAACAAACATTCTTAAGACATTGGATATGCTCATCGTGAAGTCTGATGCAATTATAAAAAAGTGGTGGCTTGATAATATCATCCAGAAGCTGCTGATGCAAGTTTTTTCTATTCCTCTTTTAATGAACGGAAGAGAGTATCTTTGTTGGAGACCGGAGCTGAGAAATTCTAAGGCATGGCCCCTTCAAAAAATATAATTTATTGATGTTCTGTGCAATGTGTTAACTGTAAATACGAGTAGTAAATATTTCTTAATGTTGTTGCTTAACAATAATATCAGGATCAATTTTTTGCAAATTTATGCATCATTTCGAGTAAAGAAATTTTAGGCTGTTCGATAAATTCTACATTCTCCTTTATTTATATATTTTAAATATGCATTTGTCATGGCATGCTTCTTCGATTCAAAATTTTACAATCTTAACATAATTTTAATCCAACTGTATTTTACATTAGTCATAATACGTTAAAAACAAGGAACCGTTTTTTCAATTCGTCTACTCTTATAGCTCTCTTTCTCTCTCCCTATATTTATTTATATATCTTGTTCAAATTTTAAATCGTTATTCATCCATTCTATTCATCCATTCTATCATTTCTATTCATCCATTCAAGTTCAAATACATTTATTAAAACTTGTAGTGGATGACACTTGATATGTTAATACAGTTTTTTCATACATTAATTAAATTATAAAAAATGAATAAATAGTAACAAACAAAAAATAATAGTCCAACAGCAAAAAAAAAAGAAATTAAAATTTTTCCTTGTGTTCCTGTAGCGCAATGGACTTCTAATCCAAAGGTCGTGAGTTCGAATCCTACCTGAGAGGGCCTTATATTTCTGAGAATATCATTTCTTTTCACCAAACTATTTTATTAGAATAATTAAATTTAATTAATGAATAAATAGTAACAAACAAAAAGTAGTCCAACAAGGAATAATCCAGAAAGGAAAATTTGAAAATTGCAAGGAAAATCGGTTTGTATTTAGTCACTTAATATTACGATTCTGTCATATGTGCATACACATTTATACTAATTGTAGCTATTTAATAAAAAGTAACCAAAATAAAATTTTACTTTGTTCACCTAAGTCGGAATTGACTGATTTTTTTATATTACTTGTTGATACTGCAGTTCATGGTCATTTCTTCCACCAAGTTCCTGAATTCAATCTCGAGTACAAAAAAAAGTTGGATTTATTAAAAGTATTCTATCTATATTGAACTCCTCAGATATCTTAGTCGATAACAGTTGAATGTTGAATGAATCCGTCATGATCTGTTCTCCACGTGGCGAACTTTTTTCTGAGGGACTCCTTGAAAGTTCATGTGGTCAGTTTTTTTTCAAAGAATGTTCCTCCTTTTATGGTAGACCACACGCTCGGTCGTTCGTGCACCGGCTTATCACAATTTTTGCAGCGATCGATCACGTTGCAGAGATGTGATTAGAGAAAAATCTTGATATCTTTCTGAAAGCGATCTTTGCAAAAATGTGATCAGGTGAGTGGTGTATGGCAGTCCTTGAAAAAGGGCAAGGCTACGTGATTGAAATGCCATATAATGTAGATTTTAAAATATAGTCGGACCTCTATATAACGAAGACGCTAAATCCCGGAAAAAAGTTCGTTATATGGAAATTTCGTTATATAGATGCACATCTTTTAAAAAACTTTATAAACCCCATACAACAAATTTTAAATTCATGAACACTATATAGTAAAAAAAGTAATTATTCACACCATTTTTAAATTAATATAGGTTTATTTTATAAATCTTACCCACATCGAAAAAGAAAGAAAGAAAAACTGCAAATAAAACAAGGGAAAAAATGTCGAAGAACCCACTATATTTTCAATATTAAGAAAATAATTTTATACTAAAAATAATGAATTTGAAGGACATTTTATAAATTAAAGCATACAAGTATAACATTAAACATACATTATTTTATAATTAGAACATTAGGACACGGGGACAACTCCACTCGATATCCTCAGGGTGAATGAGGATATCGAAGTTGTTTCTAGTGAACTGGGCAATGGGGGTTACAGGTCGCACTTTTTACATGAAACTCTATTGCTCTTGGCGAGTTAGGATCTAATAAAATTAATTCAATATTTATGACCACCATGAAATGTGTTAAAGAGAGAATAATTTGGAAATACTTTAATAGGCTGAGAAAAAAATTGAATCACAAGAGAAAAAAGTTCGTTATATAGAAAATGCACTAGGCTATAGAGAGGTTATTTTACGAAGAAAATCGTGAAACGTTCAAGGTTCCAGAAAAAAGTTCGCTATAAAGAAAAATTCGCAATATAGAGGTTCGTTATATAGAGGTCCATCTGTAATTGGACACTTAAAAATTAATCTTCTTTTTTCAATTCCTAATATTAGTCCACTCTCTCCCTATATATACATATATATCTTGTTCAAATTTTTAATCGTTAATAAAATACTTTCTAGTCATCCATTCAAGTTCAAATACATTATTTTAAATTTGTAGTGGATGACACTTGATGTTAATACAGTTTTTTCAAATATTAATTCATTGGTTAAATTTAAAAATGAATAAATAGTAACAAACAAAAATAATAGTCCAACAGCATATACAGAAATGAAAATCGTTCGTTGTGTCCCTGTAGAGTAATGAATAGTGTGTTGTAATTTTAATCTGAAGGTCGTGGGTTCGAATCCTACCTTGGATGGCCTAATTTCTAAGAATGTGATTTCTTTTTAATATACTGTTTTATTGGAATACTTTTAAATTTAATTAATGAATAAATTGTAATAAATAAATTAATAGTCCAACACCCTATATAGAAAGGAAAATGGAAAACTGCAAGGAAAATCGCTTTCTATTTGGCCACTTAATATTGTGATTCTGTCATATATATGTATATACATATTTATATTAACTGCAATTATTTAGTAAAATGTAACTGAAATAAATTTTTTCTTTGTTGACCTAAGTAGGAGAATTGACTTAATTTTTTTTATATTACTTGTTTATTTTCTAGAGTACAAGTAATTCTTCTCTTTATTGATAAGTGTTATTCAATAGCTTTAAAACTTTTTTTTCATTCTGTTCTTTATTTTCAAAAAATAATAAGTGTTAAATTTTACAAAAGAAACTACAGTTAGCGTGTTTAGAGAGAGTAGGTTGCTTATAAATTATCTGCTTTTAACATTTCGAAATAAACGGTTGCTAGAACAATGCTTCAAAAATGTTTACGTTTTGGAATTTAGTAGAGCCGTTAGTGCTCCGATTCGAAATAAAATCTAAAATTAAGTTTTGAAAACTAAGATCCTGTATTAAGTATCAAATTATGAGCTATGGAATCTGTTAAAAGGAGTCAGGGTAATCATCATTTCATCATTGAGTTTGGAGATGAGTCACTTAAAACACATGTACTCAAAGAGAAAGGGAGAGATGAAGCCATTCTTCTTCTGTAATAGCTCGACAGCCCTGGGAGGGTCCTGTTCTTCAGAAGTTTTCTCTAGGCATCTCTACTTTTGGCAACTGTTTTCCAGTTTTTGATCTTTAAAATATTTAGGTCTTTTTTGACACAGTCAATCCATCTTAACGGGGATCTGCCCCGGGGTCTATTTTCACTGAGATTTACCAGAAAGATTTTCCTGCAGGAAAGATCTTCATTCATTCTAGCCAGATAACCAACCCATTTAAGTCTCTGTAATTTGACAAATTTTACAATATCAGGTTGTTTGTAAGTTTCGTAGAGTTCTAAGTTAGATCTTTTTTTACATGATCCCTTCCCTTGGATCCCACCAAGAACGCAGCGCGTTAAGATCTTTTTCTCAAAAATTCCCAAAGCTTCCTCATTATGTCAATGGTCAAGTCTCTGATGCAGCTATTATTCTAATGGTGTTAAAATTGTTCAAACTTTAAATTTTTTTTCAGTTCTTGAACAAAAATTTTTTTACAAATTTATATTCACTTGGGATTTTAAGCTGTCATGCAGCAATATGTAAAAAAAAGAATGTATACCAAATTAGGTGACGTTCTCATGATTTAGTTGAGGTTCAGAACTGTAAGGTCTGTCGCCAATAATCCATAATGTAGTTCTAGTAAACTATTAAGAAAAACAAATAGAAGTCTAGGTTGCTGCAACTGATTCCAAATGCCTGTCCTTTTCCATTAAAACATAATACACCAAATAATTTATGTGCAGATCAATACGATGCATTATTCAATTAATGAATTATAACAGAAACATGTTATGCCACTTGTAAAAATAATGATAGAAATATATATTAACGCTCATTATCACTGAATAAACAACGTCAGTAAAACATCTAAAGGTGTAATATTGATATCATTAACAAATAATTAAAAAAATATTCTATCCAGTTTTTCGTGACTTGAATCATTGTAAGAAATACATAATTCATTACTTAATTGATTGTTTTCAGTCCCTAAAAATCAGTTGTTTCATTGATAATTCGCGACATTAAGGTGTGAATATGTATTTTTCATTACACGCAAATGTTTGTGATAGTGTATTATTTAACTTCAGTTTCATTTATCTTAGAAATTTTTTGATTATACTTCTGGAGAATGTCTTAAATATGTAGGCACTTACAGGAAGCTGAAATGAAGGTGAGTTAATATGCATTGTTCCTTGACCGAGGTAGATAGTAAAATAAGTTCCCCGTTAAAGTTCTGAACTAAAGGTAGTTATTTTGAAAAGAATCGCACTTACTGTTTAAACATAGAATTCTTGGTTGTTTTTGGAATATTATTGTGGATGTGGTTCTGAAACAGTGATTGAGTTGATTTTATTGTAAACATTACTATCTATAATTTTATATCGGTAAAGAAGATTTCACCAAAAGAAGAAAATAAAGAACTTTAGCATCCTACAAAATTAAATAGTGTATATTAATTGCAGAAATATTTCAAAATTTGATCAAAGAGCGTTTTAATGTCTGTGCTAAACATCGATTTATGAACCATAAATCATTTTTGTGACATATCTCAAAGACATATTCCATTCAGAGAGCAGTGTTTTAAATATATGTTTAGCTTGCATGTTGCTATCAGTTTAAACTGAAAACAAATTAAATATAATTCTCGATGAAATTTTCGTATCAAACTTATATTCTTCTACAAACTCTTCACAACGAAAATCAAGAAATTAAAGAAACCTCGGAACAAGAACTGGGAACCAAGTACATTCGATACATTTCATCGAATTTAAAAATTCAGAACCAAATTTCAAATTTGTGTACCTTTTTATTGAAGAAAGCAAGATAAAATATACTGTTTAATTATGAAGAGGTCTGAAACCACCATGGAGAAAATTTTCCTACCTCTAATGATAATATTTCATGTTCAAGGATTGGAAACTCTACCTTTAACTGAACTTTGTCAAAAATGGGAACTTTTCACTCTAGCTTATAATTCCCCAAAATATCTCTTTAATTTCGTTCTTTTCTACAGCACGATAGTCCAAATTGCTTGGATTATTTTATCTGATGAAGCAAAACGTGAAACAGCGTTGCTCTTAACTTTTATTCTTCAAATGTCAGCCCATATTTCTTTATATCAATCCAGAAGACACATTAAATCACTACTGAAGCAGATTTCAGGAATTTTTACAATACTGGAAACCAATTGCAACATGAGAGGGTTGAAAATTACAATATTCATCTATTGTATTTGCTTAAGCAGCATTGCTTCAACGTATGGAACAATATACTTGAAATCCATTATGACCATCAATGCTCATCGGTTATTAATACTTCGTCTTACATTGCCGAAGAATTTAAGGAATATTTTACATTCATTTTGGATGTAAAAATCGTATCGACTGCATTTGTATTGTGTTCCTTAAATGCTTCTTTCGGTGGTTATTATTCTTTTGCATGCTGCTGTGTAAAATTCCTGTTCACTAAATTTATTTTACGTTCTAAATTTTTAATTATGAGAGGTGATTATCATACCATATTTCGAATCTATGACAAACTAATTGAAATGATGATACGTATGGATAATTTTCTGGCATATTCAGCGTTTATCAATGTATTGGGTAATTTGGCTGGAATCTTTTACACACTCTATGCTCTCATAGTCCTGTCTGAGGATGATTATTTGTGTTATATATATTTCGTGGGTGCCGTAACATGTTATTCATTGTGGCTTCTCATGATTATGCTGTCAGCATCTGCAGCTAATCAAGCCGCCAAAGAGGCAAAAGCTTCTATTATGTCAATACCAGGGTGGTTTCCGCAACATTCCAAGCAGTTAAAGATGTTAGTGCGCAAAAAATACAAACATAAGGAATTTTCTTTGACACTATGGAAAATTTATGTTGTTAAAAAGTCTATGCTACTAAGTGCAATAGGTACTCTTGTTACGTATGGGATGATTGTAGGAACTTTGGGGACTGTTCAGATTTCAGAGAATATGGTTAAAAATGCTACGATTACTTAAGTTTGATTTTTATTTATGTTTTGCACTCAAAATTTTGAATTATTGTTTTCGGAAATTTAAATGTTTTATTGTTGTTTCTTATCCCACTTGATCGACAGAAAAATGTGGAATAAGTACATGAACCTGTGCGTTTTTAAACATTGAAGAACTGTGCCAGAAATTGAGAGCAGCTGGCTCCTATGGCAACCAATACAAGCCAAGATGTGGACAGAAGTGACTTGGGGAAGACAAGAAGGGTAAACTTTAAGACCCGCCTCATGCCATTGAGTTCGAGTATGTTCACTGCGAAACCCCTAACTAGAGTAGTTTCATCTCGCCCACTGCCTGTCCCAAGCAAAGCAGCACCAGGATGGTTTCCTTCATACCACTTCTTGTACGGTGGCCTGCCTCCAAGAGGAACTGATATTTTGTTTGACTCTAGTAGCAATTTCTGAAAAGGTAAGGCAGCCACCATGTGTAGAATTTTTATGGCTGCCTCCATGGGCCAGATCATCTGCAATCTCATTCCCGTGCGACGGTACCCACTGAAAAAAATATCTTAACATTGGCACTCAAATTATTTAATAGCTGCACAATATTCGTTGTTGTTCTATCACCATGCCTTCACCATTCAGATAGATGCAGAATAGAGCTGCAACTATCAATGAATATCAAAATATCTCTATTGGCATTATCAGTAAAGCAAAAATTCAAATCCTCCTCTATAGCACAGAGTTCTGCCCGAAAAACTGAGCAGTAGAATTTCTCCTACAAATCCTAATACCATTTCCCTTTTTGATGAAAATTCCACTACCCGAGACAGCCTCTACACCCATACTGTCATCAGTATAGATCTGTAATGCGTCTCACGGGACTTTTTGAATGGTCTCCAAAGCAAGCTACCTAAGATACTCTGGATGTTGAGTGTCCTTGTGAGTGTATGACAGGGATGGCGAACCCAAGGCACGCGTGCCATTGATGGTACGCGGCACCATATTTTGGGCACGCCACCGATCAAAATGGTTTGCATTTTAATTCAAAATATCAAAGTTCAATTTGAAATATTACGAGCAACGTGAGTGATCCGTCGCAGATATCAACGAGATTTTCTCAGTTCAAAGAATTATCGGAAACGCTCAAGTTTTTTATGTAACTTGATGTGACTTCATTTAATAAACTGAATTTGTCTCAATTCTACTGGTTTTAAATTGAAGAATTTAAAATACAACTGATTGATTTTCAGTCTAGTTCAATATGAATTCAAAAATTTATTGAAACAAGGAAAAAGTTAGAATTGATTGAAACAGAAAGATTAACAAGCAATATAAGTAAAAATGACAATAACGAAATTTTGGAAACATTAAATTCGATTCCAGATACGTTTAACTGTTTGAAAAAACTGGTTCATGCTATTTTAACTATAGTTTCATCTACCTATGCCTGCGAATCATTATTTTCAGAGATGAATAACATTAAAGTCTCACCTAGAAGCCGATTGGAAGATGACTCCAATTCCGCATGCATTCTGCTAAAAGTAACATCCTACAATCCGAATATAAGTTATTTGCCATATAATCTACCACAACAGAATTCACACTAATGTTACTTTAATTTGAATTACACGTTTAGGTAAAACATTTACTACTATAGAGTGCATTTATTATTTTCTCAATAATCACAAGTCAAAATTATTTGACGGCACGTCTATACCTCCTTAAACAATTCTTAAAGAAAAAATGGCACGTTGATACAAAAAGGTTCGCCACCCCTGGTGTATGAGGATAATTCGGTATTAAAAAAGACCCGTTCTTAGAACGACGCAGCAACATCCGTAAAGTGGGTCAGAGAGACATTCTACTTCATTATGCAATCATCCCTCGCTTTCATTAGTACTAAGTGGACTTCCTCTGTTAAGGCGACAATTGTTGCGCCAATTGTGTACATAACTAGAGGATTTAAGAGATCCGACTACCCTACAATCATGATTTTTTTAAAAAATGGACAAATTTTTTTATGATTTTATTTTATAAGCCATCTTATTAGCTTCATAAAAATACCAAAGTTTTTATTTTCCATTCATTAGAACAAAAACCGCAGGCGTTTTAGTAAAAGCAGATGCCATAACTTTACATAAGATATCAAACTTTAAAATGCGATTTACTCAGAATTTTTTTTTTCCAAAAAACTCAAACGGTGACAGCGATTTCTCAAAAAGTTTTTAAAATAATTAGCTGAAATTTTGTGAGTATGTTCTGTATAACAGCAGAAGTGTTTTAACCCTCAGATTTATCAATCACTGTTTTATTACAAAATTTACAGTTCTTTATGTGAATACAAACACTGTTTTTTTTTAAGCAATTTCATATAACAACTAAGATAAAGTGCTGTAGTTTTTGTACAAATTAAAATATCTCTTACCCTCAAGGTCACTTCAAAAAGGAATAGCAAAGTAATACATCAAAATTGAAAAATTGAGAATTTGTTCATTTACTATTTGTACAGAGCGGGCCCCGTTTATGCAATTTCCCATTTTAGTAGTAATAATTTATTTTTCAATTTATAATTTTAGTCTTTTTTTTTCTTAAAATGTACTAAATAAATCTAAAAACCACACAAAAAATCTCCATATATCCCTTATTTTAAAAAAAGTTGTCGCAAGTAGTCGGATACCTTAAATGTTTTAATTTATTGTAGTGCTGATTTGTTTTCAAAAAGGTTTTTCCGAAACGTTTTGTCAAAAAAAAACTATTGTAACGGATCCAACAATGTCCCCTAGCGGACACACTCGGGTAGGCTACTTCAGTCCAATCCTAATCCTAGGGCTACCAGCAGCTGACTGTTTTGTAATATATAGTCATGTAATGCTATACCTATTCCTTTCATACTTTTTCGGTGCTGTAATGCCTGTAAATAGATGTAAATGTAATAAATATAAATGCAGTGTCTTATGATATTATATTAATTTAAAATGAAAAGTGCTGAATCTTTTGTTAAAGTTACAAATTGATTCAATATGAATGAAATGTCATTTAAGAAATTGTATATAAATCACACTCATGATTAAAAGGTTATTTAAATAATGTCTATCTCTTATGCTTACAATTTTATCTCGATCATTAAGCATTTTATTTGATGATATAAAGATATGTTGTTTAATTACATCAGTGCAATTCCGCATTTTTCATCTATTAAATAACTAAATAAATTCCATTTTAAGTAAATAACAAAAAATGTAGTTTAGTTAAGAATATTGTTGTAAATAACACAATGAAAATTACTTATGAAAGTTTTATTTGCCTGAAATATAGATTTTACCCAACATCAACTTTATCATTTATGTTTTAACAATGATTTCAACATTTGTATTCCAAACATAGCTCTGGTATGAAATAAACAATTTTTGTCGTATAATGAATCTTAAATATTTGAGATGCTATGTTGCTACCATAAAAATATATAATAAATAACAGACAGATCAATATCTTAAGAAACTATCATTTGATTCCTGTTGATAAATTTATGAACTTATTAATCACATAAAATACAAAGAATGTAACGATTTGGAATCGTCGCAGAATAACTCATTACACACAATGGAAATGTTTTAGGTCATTAAAATACAACCAAATTAATTTTTTGAAAACATGATCGTATATGCATTTTTCATTTTCATCAATTTCTTCACAAAAAAATCGCAATTTGATTTAAATTTATTTATTGATTTAATGTACGCAAACCGTAGATCAAAACCAAATTTGTAAAGAAATTGCACTGTTTTTTAAAATTGATTGTTCAGTCGAAACCGCTTTTAATTATTCGTTTTTATGACAGTATGCTAATAATAAAGGAATACAAATTAACACTGTACTAATATTTTTATAAAAACGCAAATCGTAGTAGCCAATGAAGAATTAATTATTTCAGAAATATCTCTGAATCAGCTGTAGCATAAAAATGAAAGAGCAAGAATTCTAAAACTCTTGTATATGTTCTATTATTAGTACATGGATTGATAATATTCAAACACTTTGATGACGTATTTATATAAATGGATCCTAAT
Organism: Trichonephila clavipes; assembly: GCA_019973935.1. Lineage (NCBI taxonomy): Eukaryota > Metazoa > Arthropoda > Arachnida > Araneae > Nephilidae > Trichonephila > Trichonephila clavipes. The sequence continues at coordinate 133,078 of BMAU01020477.1, forward strand.
TCTGTTAAATCTAAAAAATTAGATGACAGAACCTGCAAGCATCGAAACTTCAAATCAGTATGATTTGAAATTACGATCATCGTAATTTTTGAATCTATGATCTGTTATCTACTTGTTTTAATCAACATTCAGAATTGATTAAAAGTTACAATATTTAAGAAAAGTAAATTGTAATTCGTAAAGACATTTAAATAATTTAATTTTAGTATTAAAGGAAAACGACTGTATGTTTCCTACCCTAATTGGTCAAATACTTCCTTTTGTGAACAAACTTTTGCTTTTTTTGGTCTTAATTTTGGAGAAAAAAAACATATCGCACATTAATGTAGAAACTACACACCAAAGTTATTAGTGTTCCTAACTGTGATAGATTTAAAAATTTAATATCAATTTTTGCAGTGTGACGGAAATATTCGCGATCCTTCCACTAATCCTCTTGAGAAATCTTTGGATTATCTCATTCGCGTTTATTCACGTACAACCCTTCTGAAGGAGAAACCGCGTGATATTCAAATTAAATTTACTATATACAGTCAGGGTTTTCTAGCTAGCTGGGGGAGAAGAAGAAAGCCAGGAGTCAGGTAAGATTTCTACAGATCAGGCATCACTACAAGTTATTGAATACTTCAAATATTAAATAGACGAAGATTTAAAGTGACGATTGGTCACTAAACATAGAGTAAGGTTAAACTAAGTGAGATAATTGAATTGATCCTAAATTAAAGTGGTTGATATTCCTAGCTTTCGTATAATTGGTGCATCTAGCTGTTGTTCCACTTATATAGTTCATATTGAGACATTTTCTTCTTGAATTTAAGTGAATTAGTGTTATTAATTTGGTTGATTAATAAATAAGTTGATTTTGAACATGTCTGGTATTCATTCCCTTCCTCCCTCACACATAGGTGGACAAGAGAGAGGGGGAAAACCCTCACAGCAGTACTAGGTTCGATGATTTTCAAGATAATAAAAAAATACAGTTCTTTTTACAAATCCTTTTTCAATTTCTCTGTAAAATGTTAAGTAGAACCCACTTGAAATCTAAATCGAAATTATTGTAAACAGCACCATATGACACTGAAAAGCAAATATAAGGAGAATTCTATTGAATTTTGGATATTTGTACTAACAAGCAATTTTTCAAATTTACACGATTTGGCTGTCAGTTATTGATGTGTGTAGATTTGAATCAACATACGCTGTGAACAAATGTTTTCTAAGAAAATTAAAATATTGCTCAAAATTAACTGAACTGATTAAATTAACAGTAAAATTTAAGTTTGTGCTTTGGTCTCATTTATTATATCGTTTTTAAATTTCTACTACTTAGACTTGCATTAAAAATGTGCTCTTTACGTAAAAGTTACATAATAAGCCTAAAAGTAACACTTTTTCACCTTTTCAATTGTTCGAATAGTTGGAAGTGGCACGCATAATTATTTTTTATCGGAAAATGGCACTCTTCCTAAAAAGGTTGGCCACCCCTGCTCTAGAACCAAATGGTAGATAATGATTTTGGTCGACAAGTAAGCATCAGGGGGCACTTGTTGCGATATTATGGCGAAAGTGACTTGCGGGTTGTCGCCGCTTGTCGGTGGATACATGAGTCTAAACGTGACCACATCGACGTCCTTCAAAAGTGCTACATTTCCTTGTTCACAGCCGATGCACTGTGCACGAATCTTGGTGAGTGTCTTCTTAGATTGGATGAATGAACCAATCAGACCCTTCTCAGTTCAATCACCGCGCCTCTCGTAAAATCATCCATAAGATGGAATTGTTTTCATTGGCGGTGCTTGACTTTCTCTATTATTTACGTGTGTTCTGATAAAAGAAAAAAAAATTCCATAACGATTTCCGCGGCAGACATAAAGGCACGGATATTGCTCATCCAGCGGATTCACTCTCATGTATCCTGTTTAACGTGTGTTGGATAGCTACTAACTCGCATCATTTGCGCCACTCTGTGAGATGAGCGTATTCTTAAATTTGAAAGATTTTCTGACCACTCCTTCTGAATGTTGCATTTTCAATACCACGTTGTGTAACTAAGTGTATTTCCGTTAATACATTTTGATTTGTATAAAAAGTAAGGCGCTTGCTTGACTCTCAACATACCTTTTTATGTTGACCATCTTGTTGCAATCCTTAGAGTAGTCAGCTGAGAAAACTTTTATTGCGCTTAAAAAGTGTTTTCTTCCTTCATATATTTCTTTTAAGTTTTAATGCCTGTTAGTTAACCTTAAAATCGTTCTTGAACTGGCGGATACAAGAACTACACCCTGAACTCTCAGAAACTTCATTTATTTTTTTTAGCCTCTAATCGGGTTTTTTTTCTATATCCTTCAACTCACGCTTTGTTTATTTTACAGTAACATATGCATTTTTGATTTTGTTGTGCTTTATCTTTTAAGATGTTTTTTCTTTAATTTCAAAGTGTGGAGGTAAAAAAAGAACGAGGAAAAGAGGGGAAAAAGAAAAGAAAAGATAAAGATAAAAAGTTTCTGTATACTGCTTTCGTTTACTTTTACGAATAATGCATTTAATTTTTATTTTAAAAATCGTTTCATGCAAAATTTTGCAAAAGACAGTGTTAGCAACCGGGGGCATTATTGTTATTCATATATGTATATACAGATATATGCATACACGCGCACATAAACACACCCATACATATAATGATACAATTTTGAAAAGAAATCAGATGACATCCATATAAAGGGATTACAGAAAAGGCCCCTTTAAAAAATTAGTTTCCAAATCAGTTAACTCAATTCAGTTTTGTTCAATTTATATTTGTGGTATTGGAAAAGGATTAAACAGGTAATTCTGAACAGAGATTTTTTAAAAATTATTCCATAAAATGTTATTTAATGTTTCCTTGGAAGAATTTAAGTTATGTGTTTTAACTTTTAAAATACTGCAGTACATTCTCTGTACCGCAAATCTTGTTTTCATTTATTTTGGCTGTGGTACAAAACTGATTATTACGCTATTTAAAGATGATCCCCTCCTTTTCTATGTAATCTCCCTTCCCTTCAGGACAAACGCTACAGATACATATAATTCAATTAAATTTTTTGAAAAAATAACAAGAAAAAGTAAATCCAGAAATAAAATGCGCGTTGACCTTTTTCTGAGCTTGAATATATTTACAAAATACTGTAGAAGCTGTAAAGTAAATTAAAGTTGTCTGCTAACTTAAGTACTGTTGCAGAAAAGGAGAAGGAAGCAAATCATATAAATTTTTTAACAATTCTTGAAGTGACAGTTGTGACGGGTTCTATTTGCTTTTCTTACTAATCTTCTAGGGGAAGAAACCCTTCTTAATTGTTGTAGGACTATAAAAAAGCTTTTTGCGAAGGAATCGTGAATTATTTTAATGAGAATTGCTATTTAAAGTTAAGTGAAGTAGGCAGTAGGTAGATTGTGATTAATTTCAGATTGAAGCTAAAGTTTTAGCGATAGAATAATTGAAGCTACCGCAGTTCAAGTAAAAGGATCTGGAGAGTCAACTGTGGAAGATTATTATTGCTGCATACTTACGGCCTTATCACACACGCATGTTTCGAACAACTCTAGTCTCTTTCGAGCCACTATTTCGGGAAATTCTTATAGCAGCTGTAAGGATGAAGGATTGCCTTAATAAAACTATACACTCTGATGTTAACCACGCCCTATCTTCACATTGAAAAATTACTCGCCGATTTTTCTGATTTGGAAAACGAACCTCCTACATTATTTCTTTTTTTCCACTCGAGCTTTTGTTCACGATCGTAAACAGAAATGGAGCCCATTCTGTTTAAAATATTATACACCATTTATGATGCGTTCGACGAAGCTGAAGCTGTCATCTTTGCCACCATCTTATGGCGTAGGAAGACAAAGAACCGCTTTGGCTGGAATTTTGAGCACTTGCAGCTTACAGCCGTTGCTATGGCAACTGGGCAGAAATTTTTCAAAAGAGTTCTTTGAAAAAAAAGTTGCTCCAAATACGTTTTCGGTGATAAGGCTTTTACTCATCAAAGCTAAGTAATAAGGTCAATTCTTATAGATATTTAAGTAAAAAATTAAATTGTCGGCTCTCTCTCCCTTCGCTTAAAGTAGACTTTCATAGTAATTTGCTAGTCATAAATGAAGTGTTTGATTTACTAAAATGTTTCATTATTCGGTGCACCCACACACCTCGGCGGATGGAAATCGGTGACATAGTTTCAAGCTATGATTCTCATATCATTTCTTCGTAATTTGTCTATTGTCTTCCCTTCTGTCAGGGGAATAACTCTGTATCCAAGCGTTCAAAGTCGCAAATTCATGACCAACATTGTTTCTGTCGAGTCATTGTAAAATTGGGTGCAATTGAAGGTCTGACGTAAAGTGCGGCTGAAGCACGTTAACTCTGATGAGGCTGGAAGTCCTCCCGGTGGCAATGTGTGCAGATTTGGAGTATGAGGTATCAGTTCAGGTCTCGTCCTAATAATTTGACCGTGATATGAAATTGCCAGATCTGTCGCCAATAGTCTTCTTGTTGCTTTTTTTGTGAGAAACACAAAATATTATACAGAAAAACACATTATTACTTATAAACACAAACAATTAAGGGCCTTTTAGGGTTAAAACCGGCAAATATTGTATTTGTAAATAAGTCTTCTTATGATGTCATTTCCTATTTCCGTTTTTTTAAAGCAAATATTTGTGACGAATCTATACGGAACTTTATCTCTAATATTCTTAGGCGTCTTTGGGGATTGTAAATTCGCATACATTTCCAACCAGCTTTGAAAGAAGAAAACGGGATATGCAAATGAATTAAGGCATTTAAGGAGAGCGTTGTAAGTTAGGAGACAGAAGGCTATTGAGCCAAGAGTAGTGACGAAGTTAAGAAGATTCAAGTGGATTACGTGATTAGAGTCTTACTGTTATTAGTCAGCGAAATGCCATCTTAAGGATTGATCTACCTGGAGAGAACAACATTATCGTCAGGTGATAGTTAAAACTTAGTTTATCTGACCACAAGAGTTAATATATAATAAAGTTAGTGTAAAGTTAATGAATGTTAGTAATTCAAGTTGCGTATATTTCTCGGTCCTCTTATTCCAGTAAACCCGTTCGATATTGAGCTTAGTAGTTGATTAATATCATATTTTGTGATTTAAATTAATATTAAAGGTAAATCCCTTTGATGTAGACATATTGTTTAATATTTGTATTTAGAGGGTTGCTAATCGAATCAATTGAATAAAATTAATTTGTTATTCTAAAAATAGCGTCTGGTAATTTTTTGCCTCAATTCAATCTTAGTGTCCAGGGTGGAACCCAGGGGGGTCTCTCACATATTCTTTTCGATCCTTTGCAATGTATTTGTATGGCATTGAAGTTAGGGAAGAAAATGTGTTCACAATTTCTTTAAAATTTTAGAATTTTTTTAAAAATATGTGTGATTAAATTATGCTTAAGAGTCGTATTCATGGATTTCATTTCTAAAAAAAAATCCATTTATACAACAAACAAATTCTAATGCTATTGCTGATGTAAAAAAAATTCTATTCTCTATACATGCAATTGCAAAAATTCTTTTTTCATTGAGGAATTCTATTTAATTTAGTGAGAAGTCTAACAAATAAAAAAAAGAATCGACACACTTTTTCCTTTCGAGAGGTTCTAGACCTTTTCTAGATGTTTCTATCTCTCAACCTTATCGATATTTTTCTAGTTTAAAACGTAGTGTTTGTTACAGAACAAAAATCCACGCTGTCTGGTCAGAGCACCCTTATCATAGGCATCCCTTATCGCTTGAACAAAAAATCAACAATCCGTCACCGCTGACCTCGCTCTACTACTACTCGAGTTTTTGAAAGTCCATCGAAATCACCAATCACCGAACACCAACTTCGCATTGATTCTGAGAGATTATTATCGCTGATAAGTTTGGGTCAACCCTTTTCTCATCGCGGATTTGATGACCCAGATAAAACGTTATCGAAGGTTTTTCCATCCGATGGGACATGGGAGGATAACTTCATTTCTTGAAACTTCCGATAAGCCCCTCATTGATGAAGAAGCTGTGGAATGTGTTGGCTATTTTCCAGACGGTTTATTTATTTTTTTAGATTATTCTCTTTGAGTTTTTTTTACAGGAAGCGTATTACTAGAAAAAGTATTACGCTCAGAGATAAAATTCGAGAAGAGTACGAATTTTTTAAAAAGTAATCACTTAAAATAAAATGCAAATATAAATGCCCAGAAAAAAAAAAAAACGAAAATTTTTCACAGTACCTCCTCTTCATGTTGGTTGGGGTGGAGCTGATCGTGGAAGTTCCCAGAAGGATCCGAACGCAGCAGGTATTGAGAAGTTATCAAATCAGACACGAAATCTGGAATTCTAAATTAGGTATAGAAAACAAAGTGCTTCTCGATATAGCCGTTATGCGTCCCATCTTTGCCTATGCTTGTCCGGTGTGGGAATACGCCACTTACACTAATATTAATATACAAGATAATCTTCAAAGTTCTACTATCCGGATGATCGTAAAAGCCACTCGATATATGAGAAATGATGATATCCGGAAAGCCATTAAAATTAATCGATTTAAATCAAACATTCAAAAATTAGCAAAAAATTTCTTTAAATCCCCGCCGCATACTAACAATGCAAAATGTTAAATCTTCACGACTACAATCCAAATATAACTATTAAAAGATCGAGAAGAGAATTCTTCTCGACTCATATAACCCACCGTAATTTCTAATTTTTCAGTGCAATGTTATTCATTGCGCATTTAATTTGTTAAATTTTAAACTTTAAAATTTTCCACATCTGTATCACTCACTACTGGACAAGCCCCGCCCCCAATATCTTATACTACTTTGCTAGACTTTTGAGCAGCGAATGAGAGTCCATTTCTTCACACTAAGAACCATTCAGAGAGCGACCACTTAGCTCTCTCCCATGTACCTAAAATCTCCAGATAAAGTGGAACTTTTCCGAACGATTGGCTCAGCCAATCAGAAGCGTCCATCTCCCAGCATAAACACGAAAACTGTCGTTCAACATCTATCTCCAGGTATGGGATTGAGGGCCACAAGCGGCCCATATGCCCAGTAACAGACTGCAGACAAGAAATGATAACAAATAGATATTAACGATATTTCACTTTTATGAATTTAAGAATTAAAACTAAGTACGCAATATGCAGACAAAACAATATAAATAACAAGAAATGACGGGTGCTTATCTGAAATGAGATGCCACCTTTAAAACGTGCCAAAGAAAAATCCTCCAAAATCTTCTAATAGTTAAGAGCCTATAATTTCGGAACTCATTAGTGTGGCTATATTGTCTACAAAGCAACCATTCCTCTCTATCTCACTAATTCTTATATGTTATTTAGTGGTGACGTTCGTTTGTGGAGTGGAGTTGTTCTAGTTCAAAGTACCAATTTGGCTGGACGGAAAACAATTCGAGTTAGACAGGATGGATCTCGTGGATAGCTCATTGTTACAAACACAGTTTGATGTGGAGTAGGAGTTAAACCTGAGTAAATAATTAATATGTGTGTCGTCTTCATCTAATTAACGTACTGTTTTGTTTTATGGCTTCTTCAATAATTTGCATAACAGAACATGTACCGTTCGTGCAACTGTGTTCAATCTTTGTTTGACTCGTAAGTTATCATATGCCTGAGGTCCTTTTCTGGTTTTAATAATTGAATTTTGTTCGCAAATAATCAATGAAAATCCTTGACCAACCCATAGACTTTCACTTAGACACTCTCATGAAAAATAAGGTTTTTACTACATGCTTAAATATATAGAATAATTTACAATGAAATATGAAAGGCCATTTTTTAAAAATTGTTCTGATTATTTTGTACTTTTTTTATGCCTTTTTCTTTTATTTTAGATCCCCACAATCAAAGAAATCATGTTTAAAAGCTACATTGATATATTGATCGCAATTAAAAGCGTTTAATTCAAAGTGTATTTACCAAAGTACCAATTAAAAATTTCAAACATCAACTTAATAATTCCTTTTACAGAAATAGGAGTAAAACGCCAAAGGCATATTCGAAAAGAAAAAGATAGAGACAATTAATTATCGCGAAACAAATATAAACTAAAGTTAAAAATTCAATACTCAAATTAGTTTCATTTAGAAAAGGAAATTATGTATTTAGGTTGTATCCAGTTTATTAAAACAGGTGCTTTTAAGTATTGATAATACAAGTTCCTTAATTATTATTCCGAAATAAAAAAGACAAAGAGAAAACGTTATCCTAATTATTAGAAAAACAAAAGAAAAATAAAGCTGTATGAATAAAAATTTAGTCCAAATAGAAAAATTATTCAAATATATTTGAAAGGTGTTCCTGAGAGAACATTTGAATCGCATATTAAATTCATTACGTATAAACGATTGTTAATTATATGCTAGAAAAAGGTTTCTTTAAAATATTTAAGGAAATAAACTATAAATAAAACACATACACACAAGATATATGTTCAAAAGCAAATGATAATCCTGAAATCTTTTTAAAGATTATAAAGAAATTACTGTAAATAAATTTATGGTAAACTTTTTTTTCGTAAATGTAATATTTTACAGATCAAACAATTTTCAAGGCAATGCACTAACATTGATTGGTTTAATATGTAACGTTGCCATTCAACTATTGTTCCAGGATGAAATTTAATGCATATTTTAAAAATCGATATCGAAATTATAGAGGAAAAAAGTATTCAATGAAAGCATAAGTATCGAATGAAATAAATATTCATTGAGAATGAGAACAATGAATGAAATAAACAAAAGAGAAAAACTCTGGAAGAAGCTGTATTTTCTGAAGAGATTCGAATAAACTTAGGTATTAAGCGAGCTTGTGTTCAAAAGATAAAGCCTTTTTTGATTTCAGGGTTATATGGAAATTTTTTAAATTCAATATCGTGCAAAAATTTTATATTGGAATGCGGAGTCGCGAGTTTCATAAGGTAAGGGTTAACATTTTTAAAATCATGTTTCCTGGTGGTATCAAATCCAGTGTAGAATTTTAAAAGCTCATTAGAAAGCACTGTTGCAGCGAATCACTTCTTAACCCTCTGACTGGATGACCCGCTAATTGAATTTCACTTCGAAAGCGGTCTACTTTTTCAAAGCTAGCTAAGCCAAAAATGTTCCGATAAATTTCGCGAACTGCTTCAAAAATGCACGGCAGTTTAATGCCTTCCCCTGTTAAAGCCGCAGGAGGTCCTGAATTGGTTTTGCAGGGGATGATTTTATTGCTTTTCGGTCTCTGTGTTCTTCGAAACGGGAGGTTTCTCATTCACAGCTGTGGCCTAGGGCGAGGATTGTGAAATGGACATTTTCTACACTTCACGGCCAACAGAAAGTTCACCCAATTTATTGCAAATATATATTTCATATATTTGGAAAACTTGCTCAATTTCTGATCTAAAAACCAATTAGGTTTTAAGAAATTTTAATTTTCTGAGTTTTGATTTTAAATTCGGTTTCATTTTAAAGCATTTTTGCATTCCTAGATTGAATTAATTAAAAATATTTTTAACACAATCCAATATTTCGTGTGAAACGGCAATTAACTACAATTTTAGTTTCTAAAATCATTTCTGTTTGCTCATGTTTTTAAGTTTTTGAGTTTTCTCACATTTACTTAATTAAGATTGATTTAAAGACCAATATATTTTTTGACACATAGTTTATATAATTTAAAAGCTCTTTACTTTGTTTTCATTATTTTTTTCCTTTTGAAAAATGCCATGACCAAAATGTACGCAGGCTACTGTGATAAATAATACTTGAAAGGGATGGAATATGACTGAAAATGGTAAATCTAAAATGCAGCTTTTTCAGGTAATATTACAATTAGACTACAGAATACAAATGTTGCAGAATGAACTAAATATTTCCCTGATGTACCACAAACTACATTATAATAAATCTATTGTAGTACTACACTGCAGTATTTTAAAGTCATGCAACAAAAACTTAAACTTGCTTAACTGCCACGATGGGGAACTGAGAAAAAAAAATAGATATTGTTTACAAACTTGGTGATTTCTGGATTACGTTTGTATAACTACTAATTTCTATATAAATATTTTGCATTTAAAACTCTTGTGAATATATAAGGTTCTGATAAAAGTGAATAATTGATCAAATTAACAGTTGTTATCAATGTTATGTCTTAGAATATTTTGAATTAAAAAAGATATTTCAGTCATATTTATTTCAAGTAGAATTTTCATGTAGAGCATAAGTTGGATAGTAACAGATTGAAAAATTAAAGCTTTACAGGCAATGGAATTTTTTTATGCCTTTACAAATTTTAAATATGTTTTTCTCAGATTTTTAATTTTGAAGATGAGAGTGTTTTCTAATCCCTAAGGCGTTTTTCCTGTTCAAGATAGAGTCTTGAAATATCTTGTAAATGTTCCCTTACATATGTTCTATAAAAGTTCATATGGATTTAGGTCTGAGAGCTCTAGTTATTTTTTAAAAATATCTTAATGTTAATATTTAAAAAAGTTGGGTTTTTTCCAGGTTTAGCCATAAAAATAATTATTAAAATTCAACAAAGAGATATATTTTAAATTTTATACTTTTTGTTTCCAATAATCTAAGAAATATTAATCACTTACAATAATTAAATATTTTTAATAATTTAACATTTTAGAAAAGTTTTAAAAATTTCAAAACTGTTCAATGCTTTAAAATTGTGAAATAATGGCTTGTCAAACTAACCTATTATTTTCAGAATCAATATAATAGTATAATTTGAATATAAAACAAAAATTAATTTTACTGTGACAAACTGTTTACGACTTCTACTCATATTGTAAAAAGAATGAAAGATAAATATATAACATAGTGGCAGTAAAAAACACATTCATAATATGTTAAAATCCTGTCCCGATACAAATTTCAATGCATTTTCCAAACTGTAGCTAAAAACAATTATATGTTTATTAGGACAGAAATTATTTATATTTAGATATATTTTTCCTTATTAAGTACATAATGAATAATGGCAAGATAATTTGTAAAATCCTGAAAGATTTTAATGAAGAAAAAAGCCAGACATAATTTTAGATAGTTAGAAATTTAATTATATAATACACAAATATGCATGTTTTAAAAGAAATAAGTTGGCTAAGAAAATGAAATTTACTAAAAATTTCCTGAATAAAGTAAATCAGATTTCATCCTCAAATACATATAATTGTAAGAAAAGGTTTTATTCAATTTACAATTAGTTACAAAAAAACTTTTATAAAAAATAATTTTAACAGGTATAAATAGCAAAAAATATCAAAGAAGTATGAGAAAGACACATACATGTCGTTTACAGAAATGTCACAGTGTGATATTTTTCGAAACACGGCACTGCACACAGTCCAACATTACAGTCTTTACATTGAAAACGAGTTTTTGATGTTTAACGACTAAATCGTAAATATAAGAAACAACAGTCAAATATCACGAGTGCAGACGGCGCTCGCTGATATTTGAGTGAGAAAATTACAGCAGCATAAAATGCGACCTCGTTTGAATTATATCTAATGTGCATATTTGGAACTGTTTAGCGTACTCGAATTAACTCAAGTGCACACGTCAAGGGTTTATATTGCATTCTAAGTCAACACGGTGGCTACTGACGAGCGACTACGTAATTTTGAACCGCGGTTAAGTGACGAGGACGATACCTGAGCTGATAACTCCCCTTCCAAACTTCCACATCACACCAACGTGAGGACTTTTGACCTCGACGTGTTTAACGTGCATCAGCTCCTCTTCAACGCTAAACTTTTGTGGTACCAGGGCTCGAACACTGGACACGAGTTCATAACCATGACCATCAGGCTACCGTGGCCGCAAAAGAAAATAGCAAGTTTGAAAGAAATGTAATGGAGAAGTATATTTGAAGAAATAACTTCAAAACTTAACGAAAAACCAAAATATCAAAATTTATTTTAGGAATAATAGTGAATATAACTTCGTACACCTAAAACCACTTTACGCAGTGTATTTTGAAAGTGAACGTTTCCCCTTTTAGAGAAACTTACTATAATTATGTCAACTTCCTTTCATTTTGCTCTAAGGGGATCCCCGAAACAACGTAATTTTTTGAAACACAAAATTACTTATGGTTGAATCTAATACAATTCCCTACAAAATGAATGAAAACCCTTTTTTATCATATAAATTGTGTTTGAATAGGAGATGGTTAGTTAATAAGAACATTTAAAACGTGTCGGCAATCTATGGACCTGTGGCACGTGGTACAATTCTTAGTGGCACTCAGCACTACTCTACAAATTTGTCAATTCTTGAGTGGATGGAAGTTGATAATAGACCTTATTTGACAAACATCTTCTGAGTTATGGACATTTATGGAACTACAAAATAATCTGAAAGATAATTCTAAGGATAAATTTACAGCTATTTTGTAAATAATTGAGTGTTATTGCTAGGGGATTTAATTGTTGAAAAAGAAAATTGCATGTACTCTGCTTTCCACTTATGATTCGGCATATCAAAGTAAAAAATCTTTCCTAATATGAAAAATATTTCGACTCCGCAAAGAAATTGTTTAACAACTGAATGCTCAGAATCGTGTCATGCATTATACCCCTGGTTTTGCGATATGAAAGAAGAGTCGTGAAAGAGTTAATTCGCATTACAATTTTTATTTAACTGTAATGAAGGGAATCATTTATATTTCACTTTGTCTATTTCTTATTTAAGTAAATATGTTGGAAACATACATTTTTAATTTTTTTTTATCTTTGTTGAAGAAATAGTAACATTTTATATTGTTTATTTTTATGTTAATAAATGTATTTTATTGATCCATAATTAATATAAAATAAAACTGTAAATCTAAATTATTTACCTCTATTCTTTAAATCTGCAAATATTACCGTAAGAATCGAAGGATTTCAAAAATTTCCTACTATGTGGCACGCTGAATGATACTGACAGATTGGTTTGGCACGTCTTAGCTACACAGTTGCCGCCCCTGATTTAAAATGTTGGGTAAGATAACCATTATATTTTTAAAATTTTATAAATATACAAAAGGAGAGTATTTTGTCAATACATGTTTTAAAAGGAGTAAAGTTTACGAGAACGAAATATAAAATTGCGTTAAAATTATTGGTACTCTATCAACCGTACTTATATATATTTATATATATATATATATATATATATATATATATACGTCGATATATATATATATATATATAAGAAGTACGTCGATAGAGTACCGTAGTTACTGCCAACTCGTGACAATGAATTGGAAATTAAGTTCACAATTCATTGTTATTAAAATATATAAAATTTTACATGACTTATTTTTGTATTTGTTATTTTTATATTCCTTACTGAGAGAAAGCAACAAATGGGAGTTCATTACCTGCCAAAACTGCAGAGGCCTGGTTGTTTACTCCACAAGCTCCTACCTTATGCTTACTCTGCCCTACTAAGTAAAAATGCCGTCTTCTGCTCGTCAAGATCATGGAATTGCAGATATTGTTTTCCATATATTTTAAATATTAGTTTTCTAACTTCTACATCAGCCTTTTAATAGTCTACACTCCTGCAAAGAAGTCTGAATTCAAAACTATAAAAACATATTATTCCCAACAATGTCATTTATACCTTTATTTTTTATAATCTATGAATGCGTTAAACTATTAATTTGTTATCGCGACTATTTAATATTAAATGCGAAAAAAAAAACGAATAAGTTTCAAACTGAAACTTAAATTGAATTTTTCAAAAATTGTCATCGATATTCTCATAACTTTTACATATTGTCATTTTAGCATATCACACATCTATCTTCTATGCAAAAATCTATTATAAGTTCATCAAATGTTTCAGCATATTTTTACTCATAACATGCAGTTTTCAACCACATTGTGAGGCCGCGGTAGCCTAATGGTCAAAGTAACGGACTCGTAGCTGACGTGTCATGAGTTCGACCCCAGCACCACTGAAGATCCGCCGTGTAAGGGAGCGATGCTCAAGCGTCATCCTCGTCACTTGACCATGGTTTAAAATTACGAGGTCCGTCGCCAAGTGAGTGAATATTAACGTCGCACTGTTCAGCTACACGAGGGCTTTTAGTGATGGACCTCGTAATTTTGAAAAATGGTCAAATGACGAGGGCGACACCTGAGCTGGCACCCCCTCTCCTAACTACCACACCACACCAACGAGAGGACATTTCAGCTCTCGATAGATTTAACGTGCATCGCTGCCCTACACGGCGGGTTTTTTGTGGCACTGGGCTCGAACTCGAGACATGCCAACCATGATTCGATACCTTGACCACCTGATACCCCGGCCACAGGTCCGTCGCCAAAAGCCCTCAAGTAGTTGAGTAGAGAAGAGAGAGAGTGCGACTTTAATATCCCCTCACTTAATTAAATTATATGAAATTTAAGGAATACTTGAAAAAATATTAGAAGTCGAATATATATATATATATATATATAAAAAATTAATCTAATGATAATTTTAAATATCCAAAGAATTATTAGTATTTATGGTAAATATATGTTTTTCAACTGAGTATGTGAGACACGCATAAATATCTTTTCGAAATTCCAATGCAGAATTTTAGTGGAGCTAATACAAAATTCCTAGTTTTGCATGGTTAAGATTATAAAAATGTCCAAATTTTAATAACCTTTTCTTCAGTCAACCACTAATGGAACATGAATGATGAGGGATTATGCATAAATATATATTTTTTAACTTGAATTTAAAAAGGATCTTTATATTTATTTATATGCGCAAATGTTAACTGTAAATTTGTCCAGATGCTTTTAAATACTCTTTATTTGAAGATTCAAGTTAAAAAATATAAACTTGAAGTTAAAGTTCTCTTTGAATGAAATTAATGTTCAGACATTCAAAATTCAAATATAATTTGTTATCTGAACAATACAAAACAAGGGATTCTATGTAAGATGCCCTGAATATCTGGCTTTAAAATTATGAAAAACTAAAAGATTTAAATAGGGTTTTTTTTAACAATACATATAAATTTTTGCAAATAATGTAATACAGAAGCTTAAAAATTATTCATGTTTAGAAGTGTCCGAAATTTTAAAAGATTTTAAATTTTGAACCTTTTTTTTTTATTTTTTGACACATAACAAAATAATCATTTTTAAAAAAATCCCTGAAAGTATTGATTAAAATAAGAAAAATGAAACAGTAAATTATCCTCAATGTTTTAATATATAATTTGAATTTAAATACTACAGATATTTTTTAAAAACTTAGACATACATTATAAAAACTTAATTCCATTTGAGAATTTTAAGGTAAAGAAAAAAATGAGAATTCTCAACTCGTTGACTTGCTATTTGTGTACACTTTAGGTTGAAGATTTTACGATTGCCACAGGAACCGGTCTCCCCGTGAGCCATAAAAGTTCCCCTCAATGCCCATTGTGTCTCCCCGACCGTCTCTAATTATCTTTCAAGATCGTAAACCTTTAAAGGGGGAAAAGAATTCGGAAAATACGACCTTACCGGTTTTGAACACATTACTTGAAGGGGAAAAAATCTGTTTGGTTCATTTTTGGTGAGTCCCCGGCCTTAGGAAAAATTCAGTGTGGTCCGTTTTCGAAGCCTCTCTAGTAGGGCGGAAAAATCCGTGCTGTGCTGAAAAAGTAACTATCGTTGAGTTAACTGAAATTATTAAAGAAAATAAATATTTTAAAGAGAGGATGTTGAATTTGTTAAAGAATTAATTCAATATACGATCGAGGACCATAAGAAAGCGGAGGAAGACCGTAAGAGAGCAGAGGAAGACCGTAAAAAAGAAGCCGAAAATAGGTTACGAGAAAAAGAGCTTGAGCTTGAACTAGCACGTTTAAATGTTAATTCAGATAACGAGAGAACAGGTGAGGGTTGTAACACGCTGGATGCGTTGGTGAAAAGTGTTCGAATCCTAACGGTGAAGGTGCCTAATAGACCTGAAGGTTGGGCATTCTTTTTCGCTTCGTTAGAAAGAGCCTTTGTATCAAAAAATGTGCCCGAGAAATTCAAGTCGGAGATTTTATTAAATTTGTTGGGAGAAAAAGCTTCAAATGTGTTAACATATGTTAAAGATGACGAGCTTAACAATTATGAACGACTAAAATCAATAATACTAAGAGAATATGAGCCAAGTGCAACTCAATTCCTTGAACAATTTAAAAAAGCTACGCGCCATCCAAATGAAACATTTATTCAATATACTTCTCGCTTAATTACAAATTGGCAGTATTACTTAAAATTAAGGAAGGTCTCTGATTTTGACAACTTAAACGATCTTATTGTGTCCGACAAAATTTTCAGTTCGCTTGAAAAAGAGGTAGCGTCACACATTTCCGTTCGAGCAGGAAATGATTGGTTTCGCCCACTAATGCTTGCCAAAGAGATAGACTTGTATAACACTTCTAGGGAAAAGAGCTTAAAACCTTTGCAGAATGTCCTTACCAGAAATAATCCAGTGAAAAACGCGTCAAGGGTATTTTTGAGTGAGATTAAAGATTCTAAATGTATTTGTTGCACTGAATCGCATCCATTATATAAGTGTGCAGTGTATTTAAAACTTCCCATAAATAAGAGAATTGATCTGATTAAAACTAATAACCTTTGCTTTAATTGCCTTTCTACATCTCATAGAGCGGAAAAACTGTAAATCGAGATTTGTTTGCTCTGAGTGTCAAAAGAGACATCATAAAACGATACATTATACAGCCCAAAACCAGGAAGTAACGAATTCCACCTTTGAACCTCTTAACACATTAGCGCCAGTCTTCGAGTCGCGAGTAGAAATGCATAACTTATTAGCCGCAACGAGTATAAACAGAAAAAAATGTGTTTTGCTAAGCTCAGCAATTTGTTATATAAAATGTGAAAATGGTTTATTCCCAGTCAAAGCAATTTTAGACAGCGGATCTACATCTAACTTTTTAACGAGGAGCTTATGCGATTTAATTGGATTGAAAAAATACAAGAC
Source organism: Trichonephila clavipes (assembly GCA_019973935.1). Taxonomy (NCBI): domain Eukaryota; kingdom Metazoa; phylum Arthropoda; class Arachnida; order Araneae; family Nephilidae; genus Trichonephila; species Trichonephila clavipes. The sequence goes on from BMAU01020477.1 coordinate 150,125, forward strand.
TAATGTTTCGGTTTCGAGACTAAACAAAACAATATAATTCCAATAGACTCGCGTGTTTCAGTATCTATTAGCAATAAAGAAGGGAGTTACATTAAAACATTAATAGACCTTTTTTGGTACCAGCAATAACGGAAGATCTTGTTCCAACAACGAAAATCGATTTTAATCTGAATAATATTCCCAATCTTAAATTAGCTGACAAAAATTTCAATATTCCAGAGCGCGTGCAAATGCTATTAGGTGCAGAAGTATTTTATGAATTAATGTTACCCGGACAGTTCAAGACGGAGGGTTCAAATGTAATTTTTCAAAACACTGTTTTCGGATTTATCGTTTCCGGATCTACTTCTTCAGACGCGCAGGGAAAAGAACATTGTGGGTTTATTCAGGCTGCGGATAATCTAGAGCATTCAATTAAGAAGTTTTGGGAAATCGAAAATGTAGAAATCGATTCTGTTAAAACCAGTGAATTAGATATTCGTGAAGACCATTTTAAAAACACTCATTTGAGAGATGACCAGGAAAGATATACGGTGGCGATGCCATTAAAAGAAGATCCTTCATGTCTTGGTGAATCCAGACAAACCGCGATTCAGAGATTAAACTCCTTGTGGAAACGACTAAGGAGAGATAAAGAATATTTGTCCCTGTATGAGAAATTTTTACAGGAATATGAGGATTTGGGCCACATGAGGGAAATCAAGGTGGATGGATCTGGAGTTTCATTTTACATGCCACACCATGGTGTTTATCGCCCCGAAAAGTCTACAACTAAACTGAGAACTGTTTTTAATGCATCAAGTCCTTCAACGAGTGGGAAATCTCTAAATTCAATTCAATTTAATGGTGGACTGGTCCAAGAAGACCTCTCTTTTCCATTATGGTTCGCTTCCGAAAGCACAAGTATGCCTTTACTACGGATATAGAGAAAATGTTTCGCATGATAAACATACATCCGGAGCAAACGTGTTTGCAAAGAATTCTGTGGAAGAAAGGCATAGGAGAGCCAATAAAAACGTACGAGTTAACTACAGTAACCTACAGCACAGTTAGCGCACCTTATCTAGCCACGAGAACTTTGAAACAGTTAGCGATGGATGAAGCTAATAATTTTCCTTTAGCAGCTCCTGTGGTGCTGAGTGGCTGCTACATGGATGACATACTATCGGGATCCGAGAGTATAGAAGAGGTAATCGAGTTGCAGCATCAGTTAATAGAAATGTTCAAGACCGCAGGGATGCATTTTCATAAGTGGTGTGGAAATTTACCCGAGATAACTTCCAATCAACAAGAGTATGCTTTCTTGGAGTCTGATGAGACTAAAGCTCTAGGAATAATTTGGAATCCTAAGTTAAACTGTTTTCTTTTCAGAATAGAGCAACAAAGGCCAACTTCATTCACCAAAAGAATGGTTTTGTCTACTATTGCAAGAATCTTTAACCCTTTGGGTCTCCTCGGACCGATCATAACTTGGGCAAAGATATTTATGCAAAGATTGTGGTTGCTGGAATTGGGATGGAGTGATGAACTTCCTTTTAAAGAAGAAAAGGAGTGGCGTCGATTTATCGTCTCTTTGGAAGCCGTGAATAACATCTCTATTGACCGATGTATTGTGATTCACAGAGCGGAGAGCATTGAGTTACATGCATTTAGTGACGCATTGGAAAAGGCGTATGGTTCATACATTTATCTCAAGTCTATATCTGCCTTTGGAGAAGTCAAAGTGTGTCTCGTAACGAGTAAAAGCCGAGTGTCGCCTCTGAAGCAAATTTCCATTCCAAGACTTGAACTGTGTGGGGCAGTTCTTGTCGCTAAATTGATGAAGAAGGCATTGAATCTTCAGATTACAGCTGTGCATTTTTGGTCGGATTCGACTATTGTGATTTCATGGATACATCGAGAATCAAGAGAATTGAAGACGTTCGTGGCTAATCGAGTGTCTAAGATTCATCAAATAAGTTCCTGTGACCAGTGGCATCACATTGCATCAGAACAGAATCCTGCAGATGTGTTATCTAGAGGACTACTTCCTGAGGAGCCTCGTGACGACTCTCTATGGTGGCATGGTCCTGAGCTTCTACAGAGTACTTATTCAACTACTGTCATTGCAGAACCAACCCAGAGGGAGGACTTTGACTGCGAACTAAGGGTGTCTGAGAGAACTCTGGAGACTTCATTGCTGAGTTCCAAGAACTTTGACTTTTTCAACCATCTTATGGATCTTTCTAATAATTATTTTAAAATAATACATATTGTTTCTTATATTTATAGATTTTTACACAATTGCAGATCCAAGGTGAAAAAGAGGGGACCTTTAACTACAAGTGAGGTAAATGATGCAGAAACCTGGCTTATTAAACAGGACCAGAGTGGCATTAACTTAAGTGATCCGTCAGGTAATCTTAAATCTTTGAACATATTCCAGGATGATAAAGGAATCCTGAGAGTTGGTGGAAGGCTGGAAAAAGCTTCCATACCCTACAGCCAAAAGCATCCAGCTATACTGGCTAAAAATTCTAAATTGAATAAAATATATTTCATAACTTTGCATAAGAAATTATTTCACGTTGGTCCACAAGGACTGCTAAATGCAGTAAGATTGAGATTTTGGGCTTTAGGAGGTAGAAACCTAGCTAGGAAAACGGTTCATACTTGTGTGGTGTGTTTCAAGTGTAAACCAATTCCCTCTTCTCAAATAATGGGCAATCTTCCTTATGAAAGAGTATATATAAATATGGTCCCTCCATTCAGTATAACCGGACTAGATTTGGGAGGTCCATATTTTGTAACTTACAAACACCAGAGAAAGGGCGTTTTGAATAAAATTTATGTTTGTGTTTGCATTTGCTTTGTGACTTGTGCCATTCACCTAGAAATTCTTTCCGATTTGACTTCGGATGCAATAATTGTGACCCTTAAGAGATTCATGTCTAGGCGAGGAAAATGTTCCAAAATTTATACGGATAATACAACAAATTTTGTTGGTGCGAATTCTCAACTAAAGGTATTTTATAAGACCCTTAACTTTCCAGATCAAAATCTGGTGGCATATTTCACTGAGGAAGGTATTGAATGGAATTTTATTCCACCAAGGGCCCCACATATGGGAGGCGGGCATAAAGTCAGTGAAATATCACCTCAAGCGAGCACTGGGAAGATCCTGACTCACATACGAGGAGTTTGAAACAGTGATTATCCAGGTGGAAGGAATTTTAAATTCCAGACCCCTTACACCAATATCTAATGATTTTGATAACTTGGAGGTATTAACGCCTGAACATTTCTTGATTGGTAGATCAATTAATTCTATTCTTGAGCCCCCTAGTAATTAACATGAGTGACAACAGATTAAGCCGTTGGCAGAAAACAACAAAGGTAATTCAGGTAGTTTGGGAAAAATGGAGTACCGATTATCTGAATACTCTCCAACAGAGAGGAAAGTGGATGATCGAGAAGGACAATGTAATGTGTGGTACAATGGTAATTGTAAAGGAGGATTTTACACTAGTTTGGAACTGGCTTTTAGGGCGCGTCGTTGAGGTCTATCATGGTTCTGATGGTAAAGTGAGAACAGTCAGAATTAAAACAAAGACAGGAGAATTTAAGAGGCCTATAACTAAGATTTGCATTCTACCTATAGATGTAAATAGTTAAGGTCAATTTCCATTTAAGAAATTATGTGTTTATCTTTAAATTGTGTTATTGTAATTTTAACTTTTTTTTACTGAAAATTTATAGTACCTTTTATATATATAATAATTTTGAAAACAATTGTGTAATTTTTGTGAATTGTGAAACTGTATTGCTATTGTTGAATATTAATATTGCAAGGCCGGGGGTATGTTCGAGCATGCGCAGTGGGCGCCGCGCGGTGGTGATTAACTGTATTAAGCGAAACGTGAATTAAGAGTTTTCAGAGTGTGAGTGGGAGATCAGACGAGCGAGAGCGCAGAAACGGTGCCCATCGTAAGTGTTCCGACATACTCCCTGAGCAACCGAGTGTGAAAATAAAAGAGTTGTGTCAACATCCTCGTCTGGTTTCCTGAGACAAAAACACATAGGGACCACTTCCCCAACAAACCCTATCAATGTGCGTGTTAGACTTAGTCATTATGCTATTATTAAAGTGAGATTAGAGAATTGCCTTTCCGAAATAGAAATCTTGGTGCAAGATAGAAGTTCAGATTGGATTATAGTCAACCGAGAAGAAATCAGACAAGTGCTCTTCTATTGGACTATAAACTCAGATAAGTGTTTAATTACACTCATGGACAAAAAAATTAGTGCACCAAGAAGGAGTCGTTAAAATAAAACGAAATTTTTTACGCGTAATGACTACTTGCGTATAAGTAAATTATAAAATCAAAGAAAAAGATCATTTATTTCAGAGAAAAAGGCAAAAGAACGGAGGATTTAATACCTTGTTGAACCCCCTCTAGCGCGAATGCACGATGCGATACGATCGGGCATTTAGGCGTACAAGTTCTGTTTAATGTCTTCAGACATTTCGTTCCATATTTGCTGTGACCTTGCCTCTAGGTCGTTCAAACTCGTGGGATGTCCACCTCGCCGTCCTAAATTATCCCAGATATGCTCAATTGGAGACAAATGTGAATTTTAAAAATTAAAAAAAAAATAGAATTACTTATATGAAGAAGAATTCACTAAAAGCATTGTTAAAGGATGTGGGAATATATTTTCTAAACACAGAAAAAAAATGGTTCTTAAAGTTATCTGTAGGGGGCGCTGAAAGGAATTCATATTTCTAGAAGTCTGCATACTAACAATGCTTTCAATGCACATCGCAATATTCTTTATAAATTGTTTAAACTAATTTAAAAATTTTTATAAATATTTGACTGACATTTTGGTCGTGTATGATTATTAAAGCTAGACTGATGTTGACGGATTATAAAAACTAGATAAATGGTTTGCCTAGAAGTTCTGTATTTTAAATATTTAGAGTACTACAGGATAAAAATGAAGTTCTCGCAGTCGTCAAATTTAAAAGGGAATGGAGTTTTCAGTGGCAGGGGTGGTAACTTTGATTTTTCTTATAAGTGCAAAATGTGTAAATCCAGACCAGGGTAGATCTTTCTTAAAAAGACAGCTATTTCAGTTCCTCTCAGCATAAACATGTGCGTTTATTATCATCAAGTAACGACATGTAATTATTATTATTTCTAAAATTTGGATTAAAAAATTTTATTTTTCTATAGAGGCGGTATGTGTGCATTCTTACTTTTATTTCAATTATTAATTGAATAATGTGTAACATTTTAATCTCAATCTTTATGGATATAAGAGAAGAGTGACTCTCACACTCATTCACTTACTCATCACGGGATCTCCGGACCTATTATACCGACCAACTTGAAATTTAGCACCGATGTTTCTTTTGCAGAGTATAGATCCGAGAAAAAAGATTTTGCGGAAGTCGATTCCCAAGCGTCATAGCTAAAAATTTCCATTTTTGAACTATTCGACCTACACATTTGAAAAATGGTAAGCAATAACTTTTGCGGAGTAGAAAATCGATAAGAACAGGATTAGCAAACAGCGACTCCCAATGAAAGTTGCGAAGCTTTACAGCAAAAAAAAAAACTAACATTTTTTTAACTATCAGGTCTACAAATTTGAAAATGGTTAAGGATGTTTGTTTTGTTGAGTAAAGGCTAGATAATAACGGATTTTGTAGAAATTGACTCCGAGAAGAAGTTGCAGGAACGTAAAAATAAATATAACTCCTTTCTAAGAATTTCAAATCCTGTCTTTTTTAAATCAAGAAGGGAAATTTATAAACAATATGTAGTCATACAATATGAAATACGTAAAGAAGTGGGCGGGTAACGGCTAGAATTAAATATATAAATATTCAATGTTTCTTGTGTAGCTATCAATTTTAGAATGTTAATTGTGTACATGTAAATGTACAAAATTAATCTGAAAACTTAGCGTACCGTAAGGTTAAGGGTGCGCGTTATACGCCGTGTATGAACACGATAGCTTTAAAAATAAAAAATAAGAGGCAAGCATCTATATAAAATTAGACTTTTACTTAGATCAGAATATTGTTTATTTAAAAGAAATGCCATACCTAATGAACTTAAAGGGTTGTAATTCTACAAGTATACTATTTTTCCAAAAGTCTGGACTTGACCAAGCTATAGGCTATCTCATTACCATTCAATCCAATATAGGAAAGGGACCTATTGAAAGTATATAGAGTGTTTATAAGAAAGTCGAGCCATATAAGATTTAGAATATTTAGGCTTGTCATTGTGACGGGCTCATCACTATTTCAACTAATTATCCTCTAGGGTTTCTTTGGGGCCAGAATGGCAATTATTTCCAACCAACTCGAGAAGAAAGCATGAATATTCAAATTAGGAATCTTATAAATAGTAGAAATTTAGCATACGTGGTGTGGCTATGAGAAGTGAATATTCGAGGTCTATGTTTTACTAGTGCTTAAGTTAAAGTGAGAGGAAATCCCGAGTTCCAAGATTTAAGCTATCCGTACATGTGCAATCAAGTTAAAGGTGGATACCACCCCACAAGAATAAAAGCCCCGTCACTTAGAATCAAGCGAATTGCTGTTTACCCAAGATATAGCGGTAAGACTGTTAAATTGAATTATTAAGACCTGTGTAGTTAGTGAGATTAGAAAAAGTCGGTCGAGTTAGATATAGTGGTCAGTTGTGCGATTATTTGGTAATACGAATAGTGTGTCCTTTCACTTCAGATTCACATGAATTGAATATTAGTGCTATTATTGTTTGTTTAAGTTAAGATCTTAATAAAGTGATATTAAGATAAACGTTATGGCTGCTTCTTAGTTCCTTCCGACAAATCTAAGTTGCGAGAATAATGTAGAAGTGGGGCACCCACAAACAGGTACCTTACATCATATCCCAAATAATTGTCCAATGAGAAAGGTGCTATGTAGAAGCACGACTGTAAGTTAAAATCCAAATGTCCCTGAAGACAAGATCAGAAGCAGTGTCATTAATATCAATCCATTACAAATTGCCATAAGTCCAGACCTAAAAACAGAACAGTAGTTAATATTCCTAATTTTAATGTCAAACGTACCATCAAGTGTCTCAATGTGCACGCTGCTTCTAGAAATACCTACCGTCACCCATCCTGCCATCAGTATAGATTTTAACACCGAAAGAGGGATGCCATGAATTGGCTCTAGAGCAATCTGTTTAGTAAATTATGGTGTATCAGACCTTTTACACACCCTGGTCAATAGCTCAGTCTGGAGATGTATTCGATCTAAGTCGAACTTAAAATGGGAAAAGAGCTTTAAGAAGAGAGGTTCAACATTACCAGAAAACAGACCCATGTCACTGCTGATATCTTCCTGGAGGGGGACACTGGTCTAACCATTGCAGAACTCTCATTTATTAAAAAGATAGAAGTAAATGCACTTTGGAGAATACCCCCTGTTCTTTCTTGGTATTTTGGGGGAAAACCTCGTTGGTCTCACCAACTTAATATTCCCACGGATCAGCAGACGGCTCTATCGCGCATTTATAGTGTGGTCACATTAAATCTCTTACCTTTCAACAGGGCCAGGAAGTCTTTCCAGAGTGTCATAGGTACGAGGCTGATCAGGCATCCCCCATCATATTAAAATTTGGATTTTTTGGCGATTTTTGGTTTTATGGATATGGTGTAGATAAACTATACCGTTTGGGATAAGAAACAACAATAACAACAAAATGTTAGGTTGGGGAAAAAGAAATCCATTATTTTTGCATGGAATTCAAAACTTTATTTAACATGTTTCGGATTGTCAGATTTGGGTCAAATATGTACTGTTTTGTTGTATAATTTGTTGCCATTTTAAAGGTAGCTTCATATTGCCTCTCTTATAGAAGTCTTGGCTTTTATGGGTGAAATAACTCCAGTAATCAAAATTTTCACAATCTTCTCTTGATTCCAATTTCTTATCACTCTGGAAGTTTTTCAATGCGAGAAAAAGGTGGTAATAGTTTGGTGCTAGGTCCGGACTGTATGGTGGATGCATTAAAACTTTCCAATCAAGCTCCCAGAGTTTCTGGCGAGTCACTACAGACGTGGCGTTGTCCTGATGGAACACAACACCTCTTTTAATGGCCAATTCTGGCCGTTTCTGGTCAGTCACTAGCTTCAAACGGTCTAGTTATTGACAGCAGATATCTGAATTTAGTGTTTCGCTCTACGGAAGCAACTCATAATAAATTATTCCATTCCAGTCCCACCAAATACATAGTAGAAACTTCCTGGATGTGTTAGTCTTGGTTTGGCCATCTTTTAAGCTGCTTCACCGCGCTTTGTCCACGATCGTTTTCACACAATATTGTCGTATGGGAGTCATTTCTCATCCCCAGTCACCATCCGTTTAAGAAATGGGTGAATTTCATTCTGTTTGACCAAGGCTTTGCAGATGGAAATTCGATTCATCATATTTTTGGGGTTAATTGGTGTGGCACCCAAACATCAAGCTTCTTTTTTGAATCCAACTTTGCTCAAATGGCTTTAAACTGTTTTATGGTAGATCATTAGCTTCTGGACGATGCAACGGCTACTAACATGCCGGTTAACTTCGATTATTTCTGTGATTTTATCGACATTTTCGATGATTGGTGTGGGGCTACTTTAACATCAACAATGCCTGAAGGGAATCAACGAAACCAAAATTGCACGTAATTACCTGTTACAGTATCAGCACCATAAACACCATTTACAATTTCATCCTCCTGGCTTGCATTTTCGCCTTTATCAAAGAAAAACTGTAAAATGTATCGAATTTTCTCTTTGTTGACTTCCATTTTTAACACCCTGTGACTCACAACTGAATGGACCAAACTAAAAGCAGCAAACTAATTTTTTTAGTGTGAAATGTCACCAACAACATAGATTAACAACGAGCATAGATTAGAAATTGTTTGATCGATACTTCACGAGATATCGACACTACAGCCATCTACCGAAAAAAAAGACCAATATAAGAGCATTGCACTCGTACATTTCGCAAAAAAGGGATGCGTATTATAACGCAAACATACCTAAAAATTAAAAAATGCAGCTTATACATAAGTGTAGGTGCGCGTAATACGCCAAATTTCACGGTAATTTTCAAATGTAAAGTTTTCAACACTTTTTTACATGTTTTTTCCGATTTAAATAAAATTCTTTATACTTCATCTTAGGCGATATTTCAGTTATGTGAAACGGAATCTCTTTTTTTACTATAAGAATCGTATCTTTTTGGTTGCATGAATAAATAGGGTTAAAAAACAGAATTAGTAAGTGTACGTCAATCTAGATATGTATTATAAATGCGAAAGTTTGTTTGGATGTTTGTGGGTGTGTAGTCGTCTTTCACACAAAAACAAATGAATGGATTTTAATGTAACTTAACAGTAATATAGCTTATACATCAGAATAACACATAGGCTATAATTTATACCATAGGCTATAATTTATAAAGATAATGTGTGAAGAGTCCAAAATATAACGATATTTGTCAAGTAAGTAGGAAAAAATTCTGCCATCTGCAAGCAATTCTGGCGTGCGCTGCAAAAAAGCCCCCGACAGCATATATCTGTCTTTTATTTGTGAAGAAACCCTTTTTTGTTTTGACTTCGCAAGGCGCTCGCTTCTAATTTATTCCTGTAATCAGCGTAATCCCTAATTTTTTTTTATTTCAGAATAAAGCTAAGTTTTAAAGGGAGAGTTTTTTAAAAATCTCTCTTTATTTGAATTTTTTATGATTTTATTATGCCTATTTGGTAGTAAGAAATTGGTTTTTTTCGAAATAAATACTTTTATCGCTTCTGGTTCTTAAAGTAAATAAACTTCCTCTTTCACACTACATCACTTGGACAAATTTTCATAATTTGTTTGTGGTTATTAGTTAATTATAACGCTATAATTTTATTTGAATAGGCAAATATTGCATTTTTAAGTATAAAAATAATTATAACTACTGTACTGTATTTTTTGAGTGAGTGAATATTAAGGTCACACTGTTTAGTTACAAGAGGGCTTTTGGCGACGGACCATGTAATTTTGAACCATGGTCAAGTGACGTGGATGACACCTGAGCTGGAACCCCCTTCTCCTTACTACCACACCACACCAACTTAGTAGGAATATTCAACCAATACTTAGCAGGAATATTCTTTGAAATTCATTCTTCCAAGATATATGGCAGCACGGGTTCTATGATGAGTATTTTAGCGGGGAAGGCGAATAGTTTGGTAGCAGATATTGTGGTTTCAGCTGATGGCGTTTTCAGCGGATTACAAAGATTATCATTTTTGTCTCGAAAAAATAGTCAATGTCAAAATTTAAGCGTCTTATTTGTTTTGTATGTTAATGAAGACCTTAGAAAACGATTTGACTATTTATTTTAAGTGAAAGGTGTGTATAATCAATTTTACAGTTGAATATCTTAATTAATTAATAAGCTATAACGGATTAAATTTCCCAAAATTGAGTATTTTGTTTATGTATATCCCTTAATTTTCAATGTAGTGATCCAAAAAAAAATATTGCATGAAAAAAACTGCAGTAAACTATAATGCAGTAGATAAAGCATTAACGTGCATCGTTCCCCTACACGGCTCTTTTAAGCTCGAGCTATGAAAGTAGCTAGACATTTGTCAACTTGACTCTATCGTCAACATTTCGCTATGTTTTTCATTTAATAGCCATTATAATTTAAGAAACGGTGCTGATGCGAATATTACAATTTTAACATAAAATAAATACAACAGAAAGTAAAATTAATGTATTACACTTTCAGTTATAAATTATTTATACTATTTTAAGCGTTCATTACACAAAACTTTTAACAATCTGTTACTTTTGCTGAGCAGAGATCAGCTTAGGGAGGTATTTTCAAAGATTGACCCTCAAGAGTGTTACGGGGAATTATAAATAAAAAAAAAAATCCTTTTTATCAGCTATTAGATCTACATACTTAAAATTTAACAAAGGTGTTTTTTTCTTTCTTTTTTTTTGTTTAGTTCAGATATGCAAAAAGCTTCCTTTGTTTAATTTGCAATTCACTTAAAATTAACTCATTAAAAACTTCTTTATCCTTCAATCTGTGTTGCTTAATTTTTCAGTTTTGGGACCGAGATTTCACAGTACTGATTACCACAAAAATGTTATGCACGCATGTAAATAAAATTCCTTCCACGTGTATCTCTACCGCGTTTCTCTCGGAAATGTTTATGCACCAACAAGATTGTTTTATTTTAAAAAAACCATTTGAATAGAAATAGTAGTAAACAGGGCTTTGACCGACCTTTGTGACCTTGTTTATAATTTGTGTTTATAATTCTTTTTGTATTTATTTCCTGCATTTAATTTTTTAAAAATGAGAACAAAGAACACATAATTGTCTATTTATTTTTTAAAAAAAATATCGACGCATTTTTATTTATATTAAATTCTTGTTTTGATGTAATCGACTTCCCCATCTACATTTGTTTTAGACATCGTAAGATAAAGTTGGCTTACGTGAATATATCTAACATAACATTAAATTATTATTGACAGTATCATCATCACTTTTTATCAGATCATTTTCAACTTTTCAACTCAAAATTTTGAAAGTATTTTCGCTGATAAAGTTAATTGTAATTTACGCAACTTAGCTGCAATAATTTGCTGACAATTTGTTTCCCTCAAAAAATTTTCAATAGTTGCATCTTTTCTGAGAAAAGTAAGTTGTTATCTTTTGTCGAAATTAAAATAAAAATAATATTTGAGAACAGTTAGAAAAGTCTCTAACTTTGAAATGCGAGTAGATTTTTTCTTTATTGTTGTAGATAATTGAAGTTCACAAACTGATTGCTCAAGTTTTTTTTAGTTTTCAAAAGCATGTTGAAATTATAATATACCTCATCATTTATTATAATTGGAAAGTTGAGCTTTAGCAACATGCTTCTCTATGCGTATGCCACTCAGACTATAAATGCTGTTTTAAGAAGCAAATAGAGAGAGTTTTAAGAGTCGGTAGATATTGAAACACGCCACGTATGTTGTTTTTCTTGCAACAATACTCTTTTTGTGGGGAAAGTGAGTTTACAGACAAAGTTCGCTTTCCTACTTGAATTTAGAAAATAAGAATATGACAACCACACACACATAAAAAAAAATAGGACTAGGGTCATCCGATTAGTAGTTTTATCCCACTTGGTGACAAATTTGGCAAAAATAATAATATCGCCAAGAGATCATCGAGAAGCCTGTAGTATTTATCCTCAAAGGAACTACCATGCTACATAAAGGACCTTTGAGACAAATTTTGAGTCATATATATAGTTTGTATATGCGTCAATTTGTCTTCGTGTAGACCAGGGGTGTCAAACTTGCGGCCTGTTCAATATATTGGCACACAATAACATACAATAAAATGCCAAAATTTCTCCCGAAATAAAAAAGGAAGTAGAAGAGACGAGATGTCAAGTCTCAGGACGTACATATTAAATTTTTCTTGTTCTTGTACATATGTTTATTATAATGTATTACTTGAAATACGTTTCTATAAATTTTGATTTTCTTTGCGGCCGACATTAATTTAAACCTTGTTTGGTTGACCCAAGTCAGCTTTGAGTTTCACACTCTTGGGGTAAACCAGGGATGGCACGCGTGCCATTCATGGCACGCGACACAATATTTTGGGCACGCCAGCGATCAAAATAGTTTGCATTTTATTTCAAAATAACAAAGTTAACTATGAAGTATTACGAACAAATGTGAGTGATCGGTCACGGGGAGCACACTCGTTTTTTGTCTTGCCTTAGTTATGTCGAGGACTACAATTGCAAAGTTTGTCTATGCATATTATAGTTGATTTCATTGACACAACTGTGTTTTAAAGTTTATTTGTGTTATATTTACGATTTTTAAGTGCTATTTAACATGGCTAGTTTAGCGGGAAAAAAATAAAAAGGGCAAGATAGTAAGTATAACGGAGAATTTCAAATTTGGTGAATCCAGAAATATGGCATTGTTAGTAAAGGCGACAAAAAGGTGTGTGTTTTATGTTCTGGAATAGTGGTATGCAGAACATCGTCTGTAAAAAGCATTTCGAAACATATCGCAAATCCACTTGTCAAAAAGTGAACCACATCAAAAGTAATTAATTGCTTAAAAACCGATTGGCAGATGACTCCTATTGAGCATACATTCTACTAAAAGTAGTATCTTACAATCCGAATATAAGTTATTTGTCATCCACATATACACAATCTGCAACAACAGAAGTCACACTAATGTAACTTTAATTTGAATTACACGTATAATTAAAATATTTACAATTATACAGTGCAAAAGGAATTTTTTCTTAGTAATTAAAGAGTTTTGTGTTCTTTGTAATTAATTTTATTATTTTCCCAATAATCACAAGTCAAAATTATTTGGCGGAACGTCTGTACTACCTTAAGGTATCCGACTACGTTCGGAACCGTGATTTTGCAAAAGCGTATAAATGGATAATATTTATGATATTTAGTGTCACTTAGATTAGATAATGCATATAAGATTGCTTTAAGAATAATATTGCAATAAAAAAGTATTCAAGTACAATATTTTGACAAAAAATAAACATAGAATGACCCATTTTTAAAACATTCTCCTTTTATGAAAAATGCTTCTATTATAATAATATTTTGCCTGTATATAGCTCAGACCTCTGTACAGAAGCTCAATTAGAATTTTTGAAATATATAACTTAGAAGTGGATTATCCATGTGTTTTACGACAACAGAGGGGAGCAATTTTAAGAAAAAAAACGCCGATACTTATTTCAAATGGTTGTAACTCTGAAAATAATGTAAATTTTTCAAATATCATAGTGGAGCCTCTGTAGAAAGGTCTGAGCTATATACAGGCAAAATATTATTATAATAGAAGCATTTTTCACAAAAAGAGAACATTTTGAAAAAAGGCAATTCTATGTTAATTTTTTGCCGAAATATTGAATTTAAATAATTTTTTTGGTCAAAATGTCCTTAAAACTATTTTATAAATGTATTCTAATCTAAGTGACACTAAATATCATGAAAATTATCCATTTATGCGACTTTTTAAAATCACGGTTCCGAAAGTAGTCGGATACCTTAAGGTATTTTCAATTCACCCGTGCGAAGTACGGGTATACCAGCTAGTTACGTATAATGAAAAAAACATTCATGCAAAAAGAGAGACATTGAAAAATTTGAAGCAAAAACACATCTTACACATACACGAGGAATCAACATATTGGGTTAACAAGTGACACATACAAATGAAGCTGTTCTTTTTGAAGCCTTAGATTCCTAAACGACTCATAAAACCCTAAATAATCCCTTTTGAAATTGTTGGATTAATTGTTTTATTAAGTCGTTTTTCGAAACAATACGAGGGCTATCATAATTCCTTTTGATAATTATTAGGGAAATCAGAGTCCCAATTCAATATTGGATATGTTTTTCAATCTTTTTTGTGTGAAAGACATGGTGAACAGGGACGTCTTAAAGCAGGGGTGGGCAGACTTTTCCAGGGTGTGGACTACTTTTAATTTTTTCAAGCTGTTGCGGTCCCCCCAATGTCTGTGGCGCACACAAGGAAGGGGGGGGGAGGTTTACCGGTAAAGACCCTTCTCTATTCTTGATTTTTCCCCCCGATTGATTATAATCCCATGTATCAAGTACGTTAAACTTAATTAATTTTTTGTTATTAATATTTTTTTATTATTTAATGCTGATTATTTATTCAGTAATTTGTTTTTTTACTGTTTTTTGTTCCCAATAATTCACAAAATTTTTAAAAAAAGTATATTTGACTGCGTATTGGGGTACGATACGAGAATGATAGACTTTCGATCCTCGACATCGCCTCCCCCTTGAAAAATTCTTGTGTGCGCCATTGCCCAGTGTCGGAGGTGTGGTAAGATCAGAAAAGGTCTACACAATATTTATCATAAATTATTAATAAATACGGAATATGTACTTACCGAACTGAAATAAAAAAAACTAACACTTTTAAAATCGGGTTTAAAGCAAAACGCAAAATACAAACATAATAATAATAGCCACAAATATAATAATATCAAATGATGCATTTATTATCAAACAATTCAAAATACATAAAAAATAAACGTTTAGAAGACGTTTTCAGTAGAAGATTTAGTCTGCATATTCCAGCCAATCTTGAATATTTCCGTATATAATTACTAACTGTTAAAATATTCAGGCGGTTACCCCAAAATGGCTTGGAGGTCCACCGGTAGATCGCGATCGACGTAATGCTTACCCCGGTCTTACAGAATGGTCCAACTGGGACCGGGCCCAGGGCCTCGTCCACAATTGCCATAATAAGATAATTATTTGAATAATTTTAACGGTCAAATGTTTTTCCCGGCTGTATTCTCCGAATAACAGGGAATTTCGGACGAAATGTCGAATGGCAACATGGGATGACCGTCGTCCTTGTATAAACCTACCACCATACACCATCATTACTCATTCAGTCAAAGGACGGCAGTCGATCGAGCTGGTTTGTGTGATTGTAAGTCATGCATATTTATCTGTTTCTTGTTATTGTTTTTAAGAGTATTTGACAACTTATACTACACTGGTGTGCAAAAATTAAGGACGAAGTCGAAAAATTAGCATATCAGCTGAACGAAGAGGCAGAGCGGACAGAAAGACCAATCAGGAGATTAAGTAAGGTGATGTACGGTAGCACATGCGCAGATATGCAGGTAGACGTAATGGGGGAGTGTCTGAGTAGTATAAAGCATGTTGTCGGTGTAAGATCAGTATTTCTGGCAAAGAGATTGCACGCCGTATAGCAGTTAAAATCACACTGAAGTTGCTGCCTCAGCGAGAAATGGCGAATAATCAATCTGTTAGACGACATCTGGATGCTTTTATCCGAGGTCGAATCATTGGGAAGTTGGAGGAAGGCCGCAGTGTGACAAGTGTGGCTGCAGAGTTCGGAATTGCTCACAGCATCGTTTCACGACTTTGGAGACAATTTCAAACTACAGGAACAGCTATCCGGGGGTTCAGTAGTGGTCGTCCACGAGGAACCACACCCGCAGATGACCGGTACATTGTCTTACAGGCCAGAAGAAACAGGCGGCAGACAGCGGGAGAAATCGCTAGACACACGACACAGGCGACTGGACGACCGATATCGCGTTTTACCGTGGCCAGAAGACTGCACGGTGGTGGTCTGTTTGCACGACGCCCTGTACGGCGTGTACCTTTAACGCCTGCCCATCGGAGAAGGCGTTCTCTGTGGTGCCGGGAACACCGGAATTGGAGAGACAATGAATGGGGACGAGTACTCTTTACAGATGAGAGCAGATTCAATTTGAGTAGCGATTCTCATCGCATACTCCTCTGGAGAGAGCGGGGAAGCCGCAATCATCCCTCGAACATCATTGAAAGGGACAGGTATGGAGGTCGAGGTGTTCTCGTTTGGAAAGGCATCATGCTTGGTAGTCGTACAGACCTTCACATCTTCGGCGCAGGTTCAGTCAACGGGATCCATTATTGTAACGAGATTCTTCTTCCATATGTGCGTCTTTTTAGAGGCGCTATGGGTCTGCAGTTCCTTTTCATGGAAGACAATGCACCATGTCATCGCACAGTAGCTGCCGAACAGCTCTTAGAGAGTGAGGATATTGAACGTATGGATTGGCCGGCACGATCTCCGGATCTCAATCCCATCGAGCATGTATGGGATTTTCTAGGCAGACGCTTGGCAGCTCGTACCTTACCACCAGTAACGATTAGGGAGCTTCGATTGGCGCTGCAAGACGAATGGGCAGCAATGCCTCAACAACTCATTGACACCCTCATTCTCAGCATGGGCAGACGCTGTGAAACCTGCCTAGCAGTCAGGGGGAGATCATATTCCCTACTAAAGACCGGATGTTTCTTGCTGGACACCCATCACAGGGATGTTTCGGCCTTCAGTCGCATTGCGCTCCATGCTACTTTTTCAATCAAGCTTCTTTTTATCCCTCTGATTTCTCTTTTAGTAAGTGTTGCTTACATTACACATGTCCTTACGTATTGGGGATCTTACGGTATTAAATGTGTTGATTTGGAAAGCTTTTGTACAAAGTTATATTGAAAAAACCGTCTCGTCCTTAATTTTTGCACACCAGTGTATGTGCTGTCTATTTTTAAGGATCAAAGGAGGGGGCCTACATTTGTGTAGGGGTCCTTGGCCTCAAGAAGTCGTCCCTGATGAGGAATAAATTAGTGACAAGTAATAAAAAAACAAACCACACACTCATAAACTATTGACTTTTTTAAAAATAAATAAGGCCGAATTACTTTATACACAGAACACATAAAATGAAATATTTTGTAAATAAAACATGCACTAATTGTATATGAAAGATTTAATTAATTAGCCACTTGATAAAACTGAAAGTAGAATTTTGAGACAAAAATCGCGAATGGACTAAGTGTACAAGTTGAGATGTCCCTTTATGTTTTGATGGATTCTGTATCCGAAAATTATAGATTTCATATTTTATGTTTATGGTAGATGTTCCAGAAGAGGCTATCAATATTTAGATCTTCAAACAGGTAACGAAACCTTCCAAGAACCTTGCCAGAATATAACGCAAGAAAAAAAAATCCTCCACAACCATCAATTACAAATGTCTTCTTTTTCATATATAAAAACTCCCCTTTTCTCTCTATTAACGAATACAAATAAAAATCCTCTGCCGCCAGTTTGTTTTGACTGACAATGATGACGTCAACTGATTCCGTGGATAATAGAGACCATTGTCGTCATTACTGACCTTCGACGAGTTTTTTTCCTACTATTTAATAAGACAGGTGTAATGGAGCCGTTTCCTGAGATGGTTGACCTTGCTTCAAGTCTTTGTATCTGTTATTAGATGTGTTTAAGGTGTTACCTTCCTTTAATTGTTATTTAAAATGAAAGGTTAGTTCTCCCTTAAGATGCAAGCTTCGAACTCATTCCGTCATGTTACTCCTGCAGATTAAGATTAGTGGCATATTGCCATTGCTGTAAAGGCTTACAGGTAGGTTTTTAAGGGAAGATTAGGCAAAGAGCCATGGGGTCGATTGGAGTTGGCAAACTCGACCCATTTGTTTTAATGAGAAAGTACCTGGGAGACGAATGAGATGAGCAAAGGTGTTTTAAATTGAGTTTGAATCATCATTGTATATATTTAAATATCCGCATTGGAGCAGATTCGTCAGAGAGGGAGAGAGAATATGAATCATAAAAGAAGAGGTAATAAATAAACATAGCAAAATATAAATATTTACAAACTGCAAGTCTAGTTTTATTTCAGTTACTGAATTGGTCAGCAGTTGTATAATTTACTTATTCATTTCTGCTGCTTGTTAGGGTGGATAGAATTTTTTTTTTCCTTCAGAATTTCGAAACCTATCTTGTAAGGATCTTGCCTCCACGCATAGAAATGTGGGAGAAAGGGAAGGAAGACTAGCCATGTTAAAAAATTACTTAGTTTATTTGCAACACAAACAAGAACACAAGTTTGATCACCTAAAACCAAGAGATGAACCCAATTAAAGCCATATGTAGACAATTAACGAGGTACGCGAAGTATGAGAAGACTTTAATTACCAAAAACACTTACTTTAATTCAAAAACACTGCCTTCCTAGCTATCTAATCCAGCGTTTCTCAAACTGTGGGGCGCACTTCCCTAAGGGGGCAGGATACCCCTACTAGGGGGGCTACAGCATATCGAAAAGTCAAAAACGAAGGATTTAAGAGAAATTACAAATTTACTGAAAGGAAGCAAAACAAAATATACATTCGGGCATAATAGAAAATAAATTTCGTATTGACACTGATGTAATATACTTATAAATGTACCAGCACTGCACAATATATTTGATAATTAATCTCACAATACTAAGTTAATAACAAGTTAAATAATTACTAGTGATTTACATAATCTAGTTTTATACAAAATTTAATACTTAACTTGATAATATGTACGGTTATGATTAAAATTGTATAGCAGCTTTAACGTCAAAGTGCATTATTATTGCGTTCAATTCATAGTTATTGTGTGAAGGGGGTGGGCATAATGAAAATTATGATTGAAAATTGGGTCGAAAACATTGAAAGTTTGAGAAGCACTGATCTAATATATGTTCAATCTCCAGTGACAAATCGTCACTTAAATTATTACAATGATCGAATACTAAATATCTGTGTTTCACTACAAATTTGATCAGTCGCTGTTCTATCTGTAGCAGTCTATCCTCTCTTTCTCAAACTTGAACGCCTGAACTTTATACAGTAGATATAATTTACATGTTCACGTTATCTTCTTCAGAGGGAGTGTTTTAATAAAATAGTTGTTAAGGACTAAAGATTCCCGAAGAGGATTTGTTAGTGAGAAGGTCGCGGGTAGAGCTGTCACAACCTATGCGATTGTCTGGTGTATAGGTGAAGAAGAAAATAAAATAAAAAAATAATTTTTATGTTAATTACTGCAACAAGGGGAATGAAGTTTAGGCATTTTAGCTTTTCTTAAGGTAAAAAGTCGAAGTAATTTTTGTTAAATAAAAACAAGTATTTTAGCACTTTTTTAACATGTATTTCGACAAGAAGACATCTACTAAATAATTACAACATAAAAGGATAAAGTATTCCACAGACTCTTAAGTATTAAATTTTTTAAAAACCTACTGTCGAAACTACAGTGCACGAGAGAGTGAAAGACAAGAAAAAAAAAAAAAAAAAAGATTGTGTCGGGCTGACTCGATGGCGCAGGGGGGGAGAAAGCTAGAGATATGAAATATTGCAATGTACATTGTTACACTACTATTCAATACTCAGTACTCATTTATCAATTGTCGTCGTTTTCAGTACTTATTCTGTAGAAAAAAATCTTATTTTGAGTCTAAAACCATCTAACCAAAATTTTTTCCATTTTTTTCGAAAATTCACTCCTTTTTACGGCAATATTAAATTTTGAAATTATTTTTTTAATTATTTTTCTCCTAATCTGTATAACATGGAAATATTTACCACATAAGTAGATTCTGATTAGCAATAATTTCTTTTTCACCACAGAACCACGTTCCACCTTACTGCTTATATTGATATTTTTTTATAATCCTTTCGTTATTGAAATAAGCCCAGGGGCTGAGTGGTAGTACATCACGCTTCCATGCCACAGGTTCGGGGATCAAATCCCATGTTGGGCAATGTCGATTCAGCCTTTCATCCCTTCAGTGGTTCGATAAATGTGTACCAATCTTGCTTTGGTTCTGAACTCAGGAAGTTTCGCGTCAGACTGACCACTTGACCGAATCATCTGTACATGAACCTCAGCACCTAAGGTTACGTAAATTGAGGTAGGCACAATAGGCCTTGGGCTGTTGCGACACTGAGTTCAGTATGTTATTGAAAGAATACTATTAAATGTTTCTTATGAAAAAAAAGTACCACAACACTGGGAGTGTCAAACTTCTTTTCTGATGATTCAAAATTCAAAAAAAAATATTCTTTTTTTTATTTTATTCATATTATTAATACACAATTACAATTAAATAAATGATCAAGTCGTCATAAAACATTTTACTTCTTGTTTTTCTGTCTTGATTATAGAATGCGAAAAAATTCTGGCAACACCTAGGAAGATAAGGCACGGATACTAAAGACATAATCTTTCTGAGTACATTTGAAAAGTGAGGGGGAGAGTTTCAATAGCATGATGTAATAAATAAATAGTATATTAGCTCTTTCTCTGAGCTCTCAAATGTTGCTTATAAAAAGAGGTAAAATATTTTTCATTTTTCCCTAATTTCCTACGCTTTGTACTAACGAAAGAGTGTAAAATGCACATTTTTTTAAAAAATTTCTGCTATTATAGTTCACACTCTCCCTATATATATTTATTTATATCCTGTTTAAATGTCCAATCGTTAATAAAATACTTTTTATTCATCCACTCAAGTTCAAATACATTTTTTAAACGTAGTGGATGACACTTGATGTTAATACAGTTTTTTCAACTATATTAATTAATTAATTAAATTTAATTAAATAATTATAGTTAAAGAGATACATTTCAGTCTATATTATCCTTCTAGGTGACAGCAGCATTGGATAGAACAGCTTTTGATAAATTTGTGATGAAAATTTAACTTAACCTAAATAATTATATGCTAGTTAGACATCAGCATTCCTTCTACACTGGTTTAAAGATAAATTCTTACGTGTTACTTTTACTGACTAAAATAAAAATTTTCTTTGTTGGCCTAAGTAGGAATTGACTTAATTTTTTTTAATTACTTGTCACACACACACAAAAGTCAGACTTGCATTGTACATTTTGAATCTGAAATTTTAATAAACTGGCATGGAATTATTATATTTTTAAAAATTTATACAAATGTAATTCATTTTTGAGTTTAATATTTCGAAAATAATTTGAGATATATCCTTTTCATGTTGTAACAATAATGATATAAAATTTTAATTCCCATTTAAACTATAATGCATACTATTGCAGGTTAAGTTACAGTAAAATCCAGCGTATAACGTGCACCGGTGTAGAAAGCGCACCTCTTTGTTACGAAGAAATCTGAAATATTAGTATACATTGCTTTTATAAAGGGTGTTTTTTGAGAAGGATAGAACTTTAAATTGCAATAAAACAACGATGTATTATTCGATTGACATGAATTTTTTTTATTCGAAGGTTATCTTGTGGCATTACATTTTAAATAGGATTTCTGGCATAGGACTGCCACGGCTGGCTCGGATGTAGTCCAATCTGGACGTCCCATTTTCGATGACTTTTTCCAACATTTGTGGCCGTATATCGGCAATAACACGGCGAATGTTGTCTTCCAAATGGTCAAGCGTTTGTGGCTTATCCGCATAGACCAATGACTTTACATAGCCCCACAGAAAATAGTCTAGCGGTGTTAAATCACAGGTCCAAAACGTGAAATTAGGCGGTCACCAAACGTGTCTTTCAATAAATCGATTGTGGCACGAGCTGTGTGACATGTTGCGCCGTCTTGTTGGAACCACGGCTCCTGGACATCAGGATTGTTCAATTCAGGAATGAAAAAGTTAGTAGTCATGGCTCTATACCGATCACCATTGACTGTAACGTTGTGGCCTTCATCGTTTTTGAAGAAGGATTCCACCAGCCCATAAAGCGCACCAAACAGTCAGTTTTTCTGGATGTAACGGTGTTTCGACATACACTTGTGGATTAGCTTCACTCAAATGCGACCGTTTTGTTTGTTGACGTAGCCATTCAACCAGAAGTGGGCTTCATCGCTAAACAAAATTCGCTTATGAAAATCGGGAACAACGGCCATCTCGTTTTGGGCCCATTCGACGAATCTACGCCTTGCTTGATGATCGTTTGGGTGAATTGCCAAACCAAACTGAGAATAAATCGCTTGACGGCTGTTAAATCGGTCGCCATCTTGGAAAGTAATGCCAACTTAAACTTCTATACCTGGAAAAAAACACTCTCTATTTTAAAGTCATTTCTTTGAGGTATTACCCCAGATTTTTGAAAAAAATAGTATACTTCTGGGGCTACAACTCTTTTAGTTCATAAGACAGGTCATTTCTTTTGAATAAACAGTATTTTTATTCATATAGAAAAATCTTTTTCTTATATAGAGTAAATTCTTTTATGCCCATCTCTTTTGTAATTTTTAAAGCTATCGTTTTTTATACTCGGCGTATAAACGCGCACCCGTAAATTTCAATCTTATTCCTTGCGTTAAAAGTGCGCGTTATACGCCGGATTTTACGGCATATAAATAAATTCCTCTATCATTATTCCCCAAAAATCATTATAATTTTTGTTTCAAATAGTCACAAAAGATGCGAGAGACACTTAAAAAAATTAAAAACTCTTTTCTTTTGTATTATTATTTTATGTATGTGATGAAGCCTGTGAGAAGAGTACCACTCATTCTTGTATCATTTCACACACAAAAATATATTTTATTAAGCTTCGATTTTCTTGTAGATATTAACTCTTAACCCTTAAATGTGAAACGGAAATTAGATATCTAGCCCCTCTCTCTCTAGCTCAACCAATTCAAAATAGTTTTCATAGAAAAAACAATTAAGGGTGACAATTTAAGTGTTTCCTTCCGCCGTATTATTTCCGCATTAGATAGATTGTATTTTAATTGTGACACCACCTAATTTTAGAAGGTTGATGGATGATCTTATCTTGCATCATGGAGTGTTGAAGGAAGCCAGGTAGGTACCATTTTTTTTTCTTTTGAAAAATTGGCAAGGATATTCAAAACAATAACTCTTAAGTCTGAGTACTGTTCCAACAAGATTTCTACGAAGATTTATCGTCTTTTTATTTGAACTAAATGTTTCTCACATTTTTCAATAATACATTCTTTTAATTGAACTAGAAATAAATATTGAAGAAAAATAATGCTGCTATTAAAAATAGGGTTTGACTTGAATTAATGCCACACTGGAAGCTGTACAAACGTTATTGGTGATAGACTTAAGCAATTTCGAGTATAATCAAGCAGAGATAACATTTGAGCTAACTGAGCTTTTTTTCTATAACAAGGTGTGGATTTTGAGGTTTAGTTCCACTAAAACGTAGCACCCCCTCAAAATTTCTTGGATCTTCAGAACTCGAACCACAGTGAATCGACTTGAATATTGCCTGTCACAAAGCTAGTTGGCAAGACAATTGGTGACTGCACACAGACCGGATAATAAAAAATATCTTCAGACTTTAAAAAAAAATGAACAGATTCAGTTGTTTAACAACCTATTATAAAATAAATATTTTAGAATTAGAAAAAAGATAATAGAAAGTAATACAAAATACACACACTATAATTTAAATTCATAAGAATATCAAAGTTGTATGTCCTCGCTATATTTAGCCCAGGTCTATTGGAGATAAGCCTCGTACTTTTGGATCACTGTAACGAGAACGATACCTAGCAACAGCGGCGTAGGGGGTCTGTCCCGGGCGGCATACGAAAAGGGGCGGCGGCTAGCACTGTGATATTTAAATTCAAAAAATATTTCAAACTCCAAATCGCGCCTGCTCGATGAAATTGACGGAAACGAGTGAAAGCTTTAATACACGCACAGATACAGGAAGTTTATTAGTCGCTATACAATCGCATTAATTTTTATGTTGCTTAGGCTTCTGGCAACCGGTAATGTGTGAAGTCAATGATGCTCGGAATTATTTGCAAGCAGAGGGACTAAATATCCACCAATGTGCTAAAAAAATGCGTGCTTTACAAATCGTATTAGAAGCAAAACGAGAGGAATTCGTGGATGAAGCTTTTATATATTCTAAAAGTTTATGTGAAGAGCTTGAAATTTCTTTTGAACTAACTCCCAAAACACAATCAGGAGAAAGCATTTATTTGGTGATAGAAGTAAAGATGTTCAGTTATCGTACGAAGATGACTTGAAGCGAACAATGTTTTCTTCAGTTGACAGAGTAACTCCTGAAATTCGAGAAAGATTCCAACAGTTACAGAATCTAGCTCAAAAATATGCTTTTTAAGGCCTGAAGTGATATTGAGCATGGACGAACTTAACTTAGATCCTCCTCAAAACATTAATAAAGAATTCCAACTTGAGTGCGTGATACAAGCTTTCGTAGCTGCAACACACCCAGGCTGTAAAAAAGAACTCATTAGGTCCGGCTCTCTGGGTTTATTAAAATATATTATTGAGTCCAAACTTGAAGATGGCTTACCAAACATTGTCATAATGTTGAGTATTTTTTAACATCTGCCATCAGTTATGCCAGTTGCGAGAGAAGCTTCTTTATATAAGCTAAAATTAATCAAAAATTATCTCAGATCGACTATGTTCTCGTTAAGGCTAACAAATTTAGCTATTCTGGCAATTGAACATGACATACATATTGATATTGACAGTTGTATAAAAGATTTTGCTATGAAAAAAACGCAAAATGTGCATTTTTAATCAATAAAAATATTTAAAGTTGCTTTTTTTTACTTTTACTAATTTTCTTAACTAATAATTAAAATAAAAAGGCGACAAATTTCCGGTCTGCCCCAGGCGGCGAAAACCCACACTACGCCACTGTACCTAAGACAGTAACTCAGTGGTCATTATTATTTATAAATCACGAGTTCAAATCTTAAGTCTACTGCAGACCATTGAGTTGAGTAATGAAGGCCACAGAAAAATGATTTGAACCGGGTTTGAATCCTTATAAACCCGAGAGAAGTCACACTCTCGATACTATCATTAGTGGTCGCGCGGGGTGACTGATTCACCCCAAACCTTTTTTTATAGTTATTTTTATTGTACACAATAAAAATCGTAATTCCAGAGAATAATTTAACTAAGAGAAAGTATACTTCCCCACTTTTAAGGAATTTTCAATTTTTTCTTTCATAATTTGAGAATTAAATCCAGTCAAACAGAACTAAAATGTTTCAAATATGCGTGGCCTTAATAAAGGACACAAATCCCAGACACTTTTCGCTAACATTACAGGAATGATATTTGCAGGCCAAACTGTCATGTTTTCTTCAAGTTATTGTAGTTTTTTTGTCTTTTAATGATCGACAAATAGCATGTTGAACTTCTTCATGCTTGTGTCTTTTTGACAGGGTGAAGTGTGTCTCGTAGTACACTTGTGGATTAATATATTTTTTAATGAAGTTTTTTAGGTAGCATTTCAAAATGTTCCTTTCATCTCAAATGTTTCATGTTCATCGCTTTTATCAAATTTAGTTTCGCTATCATGATTAATATCCATCATTTCATCAGCCTCATTCCCTTGCTTTTGATCAGTTTCATCTTCATTCAATAGAGATCGTGAAGGCCCATTTCTTTTTTTATAATCTGTTCATTTACATTCATAAACCATAATGAGTCGTACAGGACAGTAATCAAAATCCCTAAGTACTTCACAGGGGGCAAATACAGTCTGTTCACCCTAAGATATATTATAAACGCGAAAGTTTGTGAGGATATTTAGGCGTCTTTCACGCAAAAGCAACTGAATGGATTTTAATGAAACTTTACAATAATATCGCTTATAAATCAAAATAACACATAGACTATAATTTATAAAGATACAAAGATATTGTGTGAAGTGTCCAAAATATAACGATAATTGTCAAGTAAGTAGGAAAAAAATTCTGCCATCTGCAAGCTTTTCTGGCGTGCCACGTCATCATATATCTATCTTTCATGTATGAAGCAAAACGTTCCCCTCTGTTTTGTCTACAACCAGGCACCACTGCGTGCTCGATTCTAATTTTTTTTGTTTTGTAATCACTATTTTTTTTATTTCAGAATAAAACTTACTTTTATCGCTTCTGGTATTTAAAGTAGATAAGTTAAATCTTTCACACTACACTACATCATTTGGACAAATTTGCAACTTTGTTTGTGGTTAGTAGTTAATTATAACGCTATAGTTTTAATTGAATAGGCAGGTATTGCATTTTTTAAGTATAAAAATAATAACTGCCATACTGTATTTTTTGGAAGTGTAAAAAAAGCACCTACTAAGAAAAATAGTTGTGTGAAAGAACTATACTGGCACCGAAAAATGAGACTGTTGCGAAAATAAATAAAAAAATCTTGGGCGAAATAGCCAGCGAAACTTCAGTGTATAACTCCATCGACACAGTCATGTCATCTGATGACACTACAAGCCATCCAGTGGAGTTCCTAAACTCTTTGGATTTATCTGGGGTGAAATCACATAAGTTGAAATTGAAGGTAGGTGTACCCGTTTTGTTAATGCGCAACTTTGACGCGCCAAGATTATGCAACGGTACTCGGTTGCGAATCACCGAACTAGGAAGGCATATTGGGAAGGCCACAATCTTAACTGGAGAAGCCAAGGGAGACAATGTTCTTATACCACGCATCCCAATCATACCCAATAACTTACCATTTAATTTTAAACGCCTGCAGTTCCCAATAAAAGTTGCATTTTCATTGACTATCAACAAATCACAAGGCCAAACCCTAAAAGTAGCAGGCATACATTTGGGCACGCCATGTTTTTCCCACGGTCAGCTCTACGTGGCTTGCTCACGCGTTTCTAAATCGCAAAATCTGCATGTTTATGCAGAACGAAAAAAATCGTTTAACATAGTTTATAGGAGTATATTGCAATAGCTACCTATAACTTTTGCATTATCATCAATCATCATATACATCCGTACATCTATCAACACAAAATATAGGGATTTATAATACCTATCAGTAAGATCATCATCAAAATTACTTAGTTTCAGTTTACATACATTACACAGCATGGAACAAGGGTCTCTCAAAGTAACTGTCTGTCTGCTACGCCTTCACGACTAAACCGTAGAACCAATTTTGATGAATTTTGGTATAAAGATAGATAGAGAGGACCTTGGAGAAGAAAATAAAAGCTATCCTGCGCAGACGAAGTCGCGAGCACCAGTTATATATATATATAAATACCTATCTATGTAAA
The DNA here is from genome assembly GCA_019973935.1 of Trichonephila clavipes. Classification (NCBI taxonomy): domain Eukaryota; kingdom Metazoa; phylum Arthropoda; class Arachnida; order Araneae; family Nephilidae; genus Trichonephila; species Trichonephila clavipes. Next base: position 177,653 of record BMAU01020477.1, read on the forward strand.
TAAACTGTACTTTACCTAAAATTAATTTTGTTAAATATATGAGGTTTTTTTAGTATTCTTTAACATGAAATTCTTTTAGCTCGAAAAAAAAATTCATACCCTCTCAGTTTTGTGTTAAACGATTTTCACTGCATGTAAATTCTCTATAAACTATTTTAATGATCCGAACTTTAAGATTCCTTAATGCTATTTGTTTATCTAAAAAGTAAAAATGGATGTTTGTATGTATGTATGACCTCGCCTCACACCAACACTGTTCAACCGATTACTATGAAAAAGGACATGTATTTGTGCATGCAACTTCACTCTATCGCCAACATTTCGCCATGTTTCCATTGAATCGCCGTTATAATTTAAGGAACGGAGTTGCTTGCGAATATTACAGTTTTAACAGAATAACAACAGAAAGTAATAATAACGTATTACATTTCTAAATATAAATTATTTACACTACTTTAAGTGTTCATTACACAAAATTTGTAACAATGTTTTGCTTTTGCTGGGCAGGGATCAGCTTAGGAAGGTGTTTTCAAAAATCGACCTACAAGAGAGTTAAGGGGCGTTATAAATAAAAAAAAATTTTCAGCTATTAGATCTACAGACTTAAAATTTAACAAACATGTGTTTTTTCGTTTAAATGCATTTCGCGTAAAATTAACTCATTAAAAACTTCTTTATCCTTCAATCTATATTGTTTAATTTTTCAATTCACCTGTGCGAAGAACGGGTATACCAGCTAGTAGAAAATATTTTGGAACAAAAGTGATCACGTGGGGATCTCAAAAAAAAAAAATGTTTGCTACTCCCAAAAAAGGGGGAAATAGGTGACAAATACTTTTTTATAGTCATATAGGAGGATACTGACAAGGTCATTGGTAACAAATGAACAGTTTTTCATGAATTAAATATTTCGTGAGCCTGGGTGACTCTGTGCCCCACTCAACCTCTCCTGAGTAAATGGTGTGGTGTGGAAGCAAAAAACGGGAAATTTCAAGTTAGTTCATCTTCGTCTAAGTTGAAACTCTTAATTATGAGATCCGTTACCAATAGCCCTAATTAGCTATAAATTCACGTTAATTCAAACCTTATAGCACTATCTTTTATCTGTTTGATCTAGTAATGGCTATCCGAGATCGATTAATCGAAAAATCGATTTCTCCGGCAAAAAAAAAACGATTTTTTAAATCGATGTGTAGCCCTGAATCGATTCAGTGAATCGATATTTCATCCTAGAAAATCGACATTGGATTTTTTTCGTTTTGGTAAAAACTATAAAGTTGGTAAAAACCATAAAAAACAAAGAATTTAAACACTATTTATCGCAGGCAGCTGTGCACCTGAAGTATGATCCTATACTTTACTGGCAAGAACAGAAAAACTCTATTTATCATCACGTTCACTCAATAGCCACGATTTATATGAGTATCGTAGGATCATCTGTTCCTTGTGAGCGCCTTTTTTCGATTGCCGGTAAAATCGAAAGTGATGAGCAGAATCACTTGGGTCCCATTACACTTGAGAGATTCTTGTTTTTAAAAAGTTTAGATATGAAGCGTTGAGAACTATAAGCTATATAGTCTATAACAAATACATTTAGAAAATAGAAGTCTTCTTTTATACCTGATACTTTGATATGGTAATAAAGATAATTGTAATTGTTGAATCCCCTAAACTAAAAAAAAAAAAAAAAAAAAATCCCCTGATTTTACTGATAAGAGATCGTTTATAATATAGTATTTTTCTTGTTTTTGATAAAATGGATTTATATTTATATTGTAAATGCAGACTTGAAAAAAATCGATTTTTTAGACCTCGATTTTTTTGTGAATCGATTCATCAGGTTACGATTCGAATCGATTTAAAATTCGATCTTTTTGGGAAAGAATCACCGTCCCTAGTTTGATCATCGTTGTAAATTTATATTTCCATATACCAAGGCTGAAATACATTAAATCTATTGAGGCTCCATATCCTCATGTTGGTGTAAAGTTGAGGTTTGGAGAAGAATGCCTGCTTAAATGTCATTCGCATCACTTGACCGTGTCTCAGAATTACGAGCAGTGGTGTAGCGCCCCCGCATTGCGAAGGAGGGGGCCAAAACCTGACTGCCGCCCCAGTACCTACCCTTTGTAAATCCAAGTTGGGGCCGAAAACTTGACTTTGCAGGGCAGCCCAAATGTTCTCTGTTAGCTACTGATTACGAGGTTCATCACCAGTAGCTCTTGTATCGTTTCTAATCGCAACATTAATTAATAATCCGTCAACAAATTTACGTTCGTGGTGTTTGAGTAATTTTTTTAATTTTTGTTCTTACGCTTAATTTTATAGCTTTTTTTAAAGCTGTGCTTTTCTTTTATCAATGGGCTTTAAAACCTAGACATTGTCTTGACAGTGTTATCATTTATCCATTATTTGATACGTTTATGATCATTTACGCAGTGATGGCTAATTAAGACATACTGAAAGCGATTTATGTATAACACTGCTTTATGTGTGAAATTATATGCGAGTAGTGTGATTTTTACTACCAATAAATTGGTATTATTTTAGTCATTACGATGATGTTAGAATACTATTAATTTGTGTCGCAACGTTAATAGTCGATATATTCACTTAGGTTAACTAAATAATGATAGTAAAAATAAAAATAGAAGCATATAAATGTTTGAGTGGGAAGCATTAACAATTGGTTTTAAATTATTGCACTTTTAAAATTCTTTATGTTATGCTGTGATCTGTTGTGCAGCAATAAAAAAAGTTCGCATTTATTTATTTAATTTTTTTAATTCATTAATTAAATTTGCTGGCCCTTAATGATATTATTGTAGTACTTTAATCTAGAATTTTAGTAATTGATTGAAAAAAAATTCTCAAGTAATTATTTAAGGAGAAAGTTCAAAGCTCTATTTTACCTAATATAGATATTTTTCGGGGAAAAAAATTATTTATTTTAATGGGAATATAAGCAATTGGAATTATGAAAATTCGTAGAATGATTTCTGAAAAACCGATAGAGAGCTATGAGTGAAGTTAGTTATTTATATGAATACAGTAAAATTCAAATAATTTGAAGCGGATAAAAACCTTTCAAACGATTCGTATATAATTTAAATAAAAATATACGAGAAAAATACTATTACATTAATTCTAGAAAAGTTGATTTCAAATAAAATCCATTCAATATACGAGTTGAATATGACAAGTTAAGAAAAATTTATTTTCAGGATGTCTTCTGTGTAACAATTAGTACATAGCTTGTGTTAAATTAATCTATTATCAAAAGTAGGAAAGATAAATGCAGTATGAAAAAAAAAATGGGGGAAATTACCTGTAGAGAAGTTTTAAAACGTTTAATAATTTACATCCTTACTTTTAAATATTATCACGTTAAGAATGTGTTTCTTAAAACTGATAAGGATTTCACTTATAAATTTACGCTTTAAATTCCTAAAAAAATTTTTTATATAATCTTTTGAATTTGAAGCACGAAGAATACATGATTGTTTGAAATTAATATGCATAGTACAATTTAAATATTTATTTCTCTATTCATTGATATTTTCATTCATTTTTCAAATATTTCTGTTAAACCTTTATTTCACTTTAAAATTAAAAATGATTGTCTTTTCCTATATTTTCTTTCAATGATTTCATTTTCGTAAAATCTATAAAAAAAATACTTCAGCCTATACTCTGTATTAAATATTTTGCTGAGACAATACACAAAAAAAAAAAAAAAAAAAAAAAAAAAGGGAAGTAAGAAGGGTTATAAAATGTACAGTTATTTTATAAATCCAAGAGCGCGAAAAAAATTCTTATTGTATTTTCTTAGGGTTGCCATCTTTTGATAAAAATAGAAACAAATATTTCAGTGCTTAAGATTAAGACGTTTACTTTTGCCATTTTTGTTACTTAAATGAAATCTTTGAGATAAGTAAAAAATACATCCTAAAACTTGGATGCTATCTCTGCTATTAACATATCACGTTATTAAGCTAAATTATTTTTTATTTTCAAAAGGCTGTTGTCCCTTTATCACAAATAAGAGATACTGAAAAGATTTTTTCCAACATAAAATATATCATAGTTTAAATTAAATAATGTATCACCAAGAATTTCTAGTAAATTATTACTCTTACACGTTGATAAACTATAAGATTTCAATTCTATTTATACGAATTCCTTATTAATACAAAGTAGAATTTTTTTCGAATTAGAAAGATGTACATTTTAATATTCTATAAATTTTTTGTTGGAGTCACTCATTATCCCTTCAATGCAATAAATTCCATATTTTGTCTTCTATACTTCCACAAAATGGATGTCCATTTGTTATTTATACGTTACATTTTCATTGAATATTTTTCAATTTTAAACCTGAAGTCAAGGAAAAATATATGGCATAAACATAAAGTCATATTTATATTGGAATATTGCTCTACACGAAAAAGTTTCCCTTAGTTTGAGTAATTTTTAACACGAGGTAAAAAAAATGTCAAAATAAATATTGTAAAAATTACCATACTGAAAATATTTTAAGTGATTTAATTCAGTTTTCAAAAGAATTTATTAAGATTGATGTAATCTGTTACTGTGCAGTAATTACATGACATAAATAGTCTTATTTGTGCTTGTTTATCTTTTTCGAGCAAATTATATCTTTCACGAAATTTATAGCTGATTTATACAGTAAAAAATTCTTTAATGTATTTTTTTATTATTTTCTTCCAGTGGCGTAACGGCGAATATTAGTCCACCCCCTACAAACCCAGGTTTTGGGCACCCGATCCCAAATATGTATTTTTTATTTTTTTAAATATTTAAATTATTTTATTATTTTTCACTCGTTTTTCTCTCTTCTTTTTACATGGAGTTCATGTTTTTCCTGTCTAAAATTCAGTTTTATGTTTAAACATACTAATTTATATGCTTGATTCCATTTGAGTTTACCTTGTTTTGTTAATCTAATAGAATGTCTCAAATATTCTGTAATAATAAATTTGCTTAGTTAGTTTTTCTATAGGATTTGATTTTCTTTTAATAATTAAACCGTATTAGAATTTATATACATAATAGAAAAATATTATAAAGAGTAAGAGCAATAAATTCAAATTTTCTAATCCTTTTCTAAAACCTCTTGACTCATTCTGAACAAAAGCTAAAATAATTTGTTTCTACATTTGTTCCATCTAGGGAACAGGTTACATTATAATGAAAATTTTGAAATCCTCAAAATTTTCAGTCAGATATCAACACTTCAAAGTATTTAATCTCCAATAGACTTGCTTCACATTTACTCATTCATAATTCCACTCTTTCCTCCTATCTATCCATGAATTGTTTCTCTAAAAGTGTGATGGCAGGTTTTATCCTTTATATTTGCTGCTTACAAAAGTATTTGATACAACTATTTAAAATAAAAAAATTAATAAAGAAAAATTGTAAAAATAAGAATGAAAATTAGTAAAAAGTAAATAATTCTAAGCCTACGATAATATTTTTACTTTAAAAAAAAAAAAAGAAGGAAAGCAATTTTACAAAATCAGAGAATAAATTTCTTAATATTTTCGTAAATTTGATTTGTCAATCCAATTATAGCAACACTTGAAAGTAATTTTAGAATCCTTTACGATCTTTTATAAGAATGCTACTCATTTTAAGAAAAAAATTACTATTGTAAAAGCCCAAGAATAAAAAGCCCAAAGAATTAAATCTACAACGTCTGTGAAAATTTCTTTCTCAGAAGTAATTAGTTCTACGAACCCTTCAGAGAGGGCGTTACTGTTTCTACAAAAATTCAATACGCAGAAAAAAGCTGATTCTTACTCTCAGAGTAATTGGTTTTTCTGAATTACTGAGAAATTTTAAACACAAGCAAAGATCCATTAAATGTACCCTTATATGCAAATATATCTTTATTAAAAGTAATCATATACTAGTGTTATGCGCCAGCCACTTCCATCCATCCAAATGCGAAAATCAACAACTCCAACTTTTTACATAAAGTTTCACGTGGGATTTCAAAAATGGCCATCTTCACAAATAACAAAAATTCAAATGTACTAATATTCGTGAAATCTGACGAAGTTTTGATTTACAATTCTCTAATTTCTAAAGAAAATTTGGAAAAATGTCTTTATAAAATCAAATGTGAGTCTGAATGTGAAGAAATTCCGAAAGGATCTAAAGAAGTTTCCTCTAAATCGAAGGAGTCAAAAAGTAAACAAAACAATATTACTTCTGCGTCAGTTTCTAATTGTGGTAAATTTGTGTGCGCTTGTGACTCCAGTAGTTTGCTACATTTGTGGGAATATGAAAAGGATATATGGAAAACACGAGGTGCCCGTTCATTAGTTCGAAAATGTCAAAAAGCGATATTCACTAACTCATGCTCAAATATAATTCTGGCTGATCGCGGTGGTGATGTTTTTGATTATTCAGTTTTGAAAAACAAGGAATCTGGTCGATTTCTTCTCGGTCATATAAGTCTTATACTAGATATTGCTGTATCTAATGATGATAAGTATTTAGCTACATGTGATAGGGATGGTAAAATAAAAATATCTTGTTATCCTAATAGTTATAATATCCTCAATTACTGTCTTGGTCATCAAGAATTTGTGTCTTCAATTCAGTTTATATCATTACCTGAAGAAAAGCTATTATCAACTTCTGGTGATGGGACCATTAGGTTATGGCAATATGAGAAACCTATTTCTGAATTGAAATGTGAACCTTTGTATGAAAATGATGTTCTTTGTAAATGCTGTAATATTGATTGTAAGGATGAAGCAAAAAAAGAATCAGGCAATCCAATTTCTGAAAATATGGTGCTAAGTGAAAAACAGATATTATTTTCTGTTCGTTGTGTAAAATACTGTAATAAGTATGACTTGCTTGCTATCCTTTTTCACATACAGTCTGGTTTAGCAATTTATCAGTTTAATAGTACTGACAATGATTTTACATTTAAACAATTTATTTCCCTTGATTCTCCTCCATTGGATGCTGCTTTTTTGAATGATGGGCAGTTGCTTATTTTGATTAAACATGAAACTGCTGCTTTAAAACATTTTGATTACAATGTTGCTGAACAGAAGTTCATTGCTATTGTAGATGAAAGTATTTTCCTAGGGGTTAAAGACATTCATCTCTTTTATGAAAAATACCAAGGTATGATGTTTCAAGAGGATTTTGTATCATTATTTAAGAGAGTATATGAAAGTAATGGTAATAATGATGAATGTCATGATGAACAGAACAAGAAAAATAAAACAGATTAATCTATAGTATTTTTTTATGATTTCATAATGCTGGTAAAATCCTAGGAGAGCCCACACCCTTGGCGACAAACCGAAAAAAGCGCCAAGCCAGAACAAGATGGCGCCAAGCGAAGCCGACAATGGCGGCAAAGGAATATAGTGAGATAAGGTGGATGCGTAATGAAAATATATGTAAACAATACAGAAATTAAACATTGAAGATAAAAAATATAAAAATGGCACTTTCTTACTGCTGATCTTTTCCAAGTGAAGGGTACAGCGTAACAGCAGATTTTAAAAAGCTTTAAAGATCTCATCGCTAAGCGAATGATCGTGTGAGCGCCGCCATATTTATTCTGCGAGGTAATGGTCAAACATACATTCGGCGTGGCTGGTACAATTTCGAAGAAAGCGTTTTATTGCCGATCATTACATTTAGGACATTCATAACTTGAAGCAATCAATCCTTCCTTCATACACCATTAAATCAATTCTTTCTTACCTTTCGCATTCAACAAAGTAAAAAATTCTAAAGTATATTCCCACACACACGCAGCCAGCTCGGAGCCCAACAACAAAATGAAATTCGAAATCCACGCCCACAGTATACGAAAATGCTAGAAATAGTTAGGGTTGCCACATGCAGTGTTTAAAAAAGTCGGGTTACCAAGATGGCACAATTATCGCTAACCAAAGTAATTCGCGCCAAGGGTGTGGACTCTCCTAGGAGTGAACCCATAATGCCTAAATCGATTACCACTCATAATAATAGAAATTGTTTTGGTCTATTTCAAGGAATGGTTATATTTTTTTGTATAATTTAATTCGTATTTTTCAAAGTTTTCTTTTCATGTTGTATGCTTAAATTAGCATAGTAAAATTTATTTATTTTTATCTTCATTTAATGATGACATTGGTAAAAAAGGATGAATTGTTGAAGTGGTATTCAATGTAGTGAATATTTTTTATTCAAATAAAAGATACAGATGTAGATATTTTTAAGTTTGTTATTATGGGTTAAACTATATTTTTTAAATAAAATATTTCTTCAAAAATTGTATCAAATTATTGTACAAATTTCTATTCTCTTGTTTTGTTATAAATGAATTATTAATTTGGATATACTTCAGAATAAAGATTTTTGAATAAGGTGACTTTTTTTATACAGTTTCACACAGATTTTTCTTCACTTTGGTATGGTTTTTGCAAGCTTTTCTATTCATGGCTGGATTTCCAGTCACGGTCAATTAAAATACTGATTCATTTTCTTGAACACACAATTTTTGTCTTTGGTCATATCTTATCTTTGGATCCTACATTTTCTTTTTTTTTTTTTGGACTTTCAATTGTTAAGATGTTGTTGCAAATATCTTCAGTGCATTATATAACGAACCTTCAAAATTTTATTTAACTTAAGGGTTCTTGCATATTATTACAACTGTATTGACAACATTATAAGAAATGAAGCACATGGTTGCTAATTCAGCTTGTACAACACATGCAAAATCAAGGTTGCCAACTTGGCGAGTTATCTGAAATATTGGTATTGTTGTGATAGTATATAAGTACCAAACTATGTGTAATTCTCATTTTTAGGATTTTTAAATCTTCTAGTGAAATACCCTTTATATCCATTTTGTTGGGAAGAATAATAAAAATAAATAATTTTACATTCAGAATGAACATAATGCATTATCACTTATTTCATCTTGTAGCTCTCTCAAACTAATGTCCTGAAGTATTAATATTTGGAAACATTTTTTATAATAAGCATTTGATAGAACACAAATTTAATGGTAAGGTAATATAATCTCAGTTTTAACTTATTCTTAGGATTAATCATGAAAAAACAAAATGTCAAGAAAATGGTATTAAATCATAAAAAAGGACTAATCTTCCAAAAAATTCTTTTGCTTGCTCTGTAAATGCAATTTGTTATAGCGAATTTTCAATATTTATAGTATTTTGTAAACTCATTTCTTGTTTTTATATTCATATATTCAGTTTTCTTAAGTCTTTGGATTGTTACTATTGATGAAGCTATTTTGTTAAAATATAAATTGTTGCCAGTTAGTACTCAAAATTTCTTTTGTATACCTCTAGACAATTTTCATTCTTTGCCAAAAAAGAACATAAATGGTAATGAAATGAGCAAAATTAGAATAAGAAAGGAGAAGGTATTTATAACTGATTTCGGGGCTTGCATATTATTGCTACCTATTGGCGACATTACATGAAATAAGGCATGTGAATGCAAATTCAGCGCATAGGACACATATGAAATTGCGGTTGCCAACTTGGTGAGTTACCATGAATGGTGATAATTGTTGTGTTAATACGTAAATACTCTTAATTTCATATGTCTACTTTTGAAAAGTTTCCAGTGAAAATTTTTGGTACTAAGGTATTATTGCAATCTATTGGCAACCTATGAAATGAAGCACCTGGTTGCGCGCCCATTCAGCTTGTACGACACATGGGAAATCGGGGTTTCCAATTGACGATTGTTGCGATAATAAATAAGTACCCATTTTTTTGTAATGTAATGTATATAGAAGTAAAATGATTTCTACAAAAAATCAAGTAAAATTTATTAATAATTGTTTAAAAGATGAATATAAATAATTGAATTAACATTTCAGATCTTAAAGGTATTTATATGTTTATAAATCTAACCTCTGCAGCAATGATTTCATATTGATGAGAACAATTATCTCATACTGAAAGAGAGTCATTCAGTAAGATCTATCATAATTTTATTTATGGTTAAAATTATTTTTCATTCACTGCTTTAAAACATTAATTTAAAGCAGTTGTAGGATTAAAAGGACAGCAGGAGGAAAGTATTTTAAAATGTATTCTGTCCATAAGTGTGGAACAACTTTAAAATGAAATGACAAGAATACATACACACCTTAGAAACAAATGCATTTTGACAGTAACTGTATTAAAAGACAATTTACAGTATAGTTTCACGGCTTTTTGTAAATATAGGGTAGAGGTGGCATACACTCTTTTGGGATTATTTTATAAGATAGTAATTACAATTTTTGAATAATATAACTCTCATCTGAAGACTAAAAAGTTGTATTATAAAATGAGGTGTGCATGCTTAATATTTTGATAATACATTATTTCCCTTTGTAATGAAAAAGACTATATATGTATTGGCTTGCAAATTGCATAGATGCTGTGTAGAGGGGGCTGATGTACATTAAATCTGTAGAGCTCAAAATCTTCCTGCTGCCATGGTGTGGTAGTTTAGAGTGGGGGTCCTTGTCACTTGATCAAGCCTCAAAATTAGGCATTCCATCACCAACAGCCCCTGTGTTGCTTTTTAGCACAATGTTAATAGTCTCTTGCAAATTGCAAACAGTTTGTAGATTTATAGTATTAACCACATGGAGTTTTAATCTCACACAATCCACCAACTTCTCAAAAGTATCTGCAGTGTAAAAAAGCTTTCTAGTCCTATGTATTCGACATCTCATTTTTAAACATTCTCTTATGGTTACGTATGTTTAATTATGTAGCCCTGAAATTGGAAGTTAAATTCTACCACAGCAACAGAAGAACTTCGGACATATTCTGAATTAATTCATCAACTTCAGAAAAGAAAAACCTCAAATTTTATACTATCTTCTGACAAAGAATTGCAATGCATTCTAAGAGATAATGATATTCAGGAACAGAAGTTCTCTTTTAACGTAGGTAATTTTTATAAAATTAGTATCCACATGCTTAGAGTTGTGGAGAACCAGTTTTTGTAAGTTAGTATCAGTTGAAAAATTTACAAACTTAACCGTTTTGAGTGTAGCGAAGCGAGCATGTTTTGTACCGAAAGTGCGGAGACAGACATGCGATCACACTGCTGTTAGTATTATTTTCACGTCAATAGAGAGCAGTTGTATTCATTTCAACTGCATTTTTTATCAACTTAGTTAATTGTGGTTTTTAGTAATAAGAATTAATATGAAACACAGTGGTAAGTAGTAATGAAGTAGAGCCGTAGGTTGTGGTACGGTAGAGAAAATGAGCCAATGTTAAAAGATAGATAACGATTGGACTTTAATTTTTTTAAATCATCATCAGATCGTTAAGGTTAAGAGATAATTTTCACCAAAAAAATAAATAATTAAATTATATCAAAATATTGGCTCGTTTTTTCTGCCGAAACGAAAATTAGATGCCTCGTGTGCCAGCGAAATGAATCACTTATACCCAGAATCAAGGGAAAAAGGGTGAATGAAAATGACAATATCAGAAAACACTCCCCCCGCTGGGGGGGAGGCCAGTGGAGGAAGAAGCCAAACGAGAACGAAACCTGAGTGAAGTTACGAGGGCGAGAGTGGAAGGGGGCGAAAAGCCCAAAAACAAACGCGTTCGAGGAGCACCAAAACGCAGTAGAGAGAAAGAATTGCTGCTATTTTTTTTTATGCAGCGAGAATAAAAAGAATGAAGTCTGCAAGTAGGAACTTACAAACGTAACAGCAGGATGAATATGCAGGAGCCAGCTTTTACACTGATCCCAATTTTGACAAGTGGCAAAGGCATTCGAGTGTTGTAAAATGTAGCAATTAAGTATTTATGTTGTGTTTACGGCGGTTTCAAGGGTAGTTTTTTCTGCCGTACTACCCTTCACAGCTCTTGTACATTAAACTACGCATTTGAGAGAGAGATTCCGCACTTTTCGCATATATATAAGAAAATTCTCCAGCACTCAAACGGTTAGATTGTCTTGTTTGTTTTTAAAGAGAGTGCACAAGAGATGTTAACGAAAAGAGTTCCTTAAATATTGATGACCTGTTTAAGGTATCCGTGATTTTCAAAAGTGCATAAATGGATAATTTTCATGATATTTAGTGTCACTTAGATTAGAATATATGCATAAAATTGTTTTAAGGACATTTTGACAAAAAGAATTTTTATTTAAATACAATATTTTGGCAAAAAATTAACTTAGAATAATCTTTTTTCCAAATGTTCTCCTTTTGTGAAAAATGCTTCTATTAGAATAATATTTTGCCTGTATATATCTCAGACCTCTGTTCAGAGGCTCAACTAGAATTTTTGAAATATATAACATAGAAGTGGGTTTATTCAAATTTTATGACAACAGAGGGGAGCAATTTTAAGAAAAAAAACGCGAATAATTATTTCAATTGGTGGTAACTGAAAATAATGTGAATTTTTCAAAAATTCTAGTTGAGCCATTGTAGAAAGGTCTGAGCTACATACAGGCAAAATATTATACTAGAACCATTTTTCACAAAAGAAGAACATTTGGAAAAAAGATTATCCTAAGTTAATTTTTTGCCAAAATATTATATTTAAATAAATTTTTTTCGTCAAAGTGTCCTTAAAACAATTTTATGCATGTATTCTAATCTGAGTGACACTAAATATCATGAAAATTATCCATTTATGCGCCTTTTTAAAATCACGGTTCCGAACGTAGTCGGATACCTTAATGAAAGTACTTTGTTGAACCGGGTACCTCAGGATAAAAGTGTAGGTTTGGTTAAAGTTCTGAAAAAATGCCACACTATTGAAGAGACATAGAAAGAAATCTTTAAGATGTTTCATTTAAAAAACTGATACTTCATGTTTCAGTATTATTTCTAAAGGGGTTTTCAATGACTTTGCTTGGAGCATCTGCTCCAGTTGAGAGAATATTTTTTGCATTTTTGGGGTACAACAGAAAGGGGTGACTTTCAGTATTTACTGTTAAGTATCTGCTAAATGTTAAAATTAATTCGGAACTTTCTTGTTTGGAATTTGATGATGTATTTAAAAAAAAAAAAAAAACATTTCTGAAAAAGTCGTGCCTAGTGAAAAATACTACTGAATAAATAAAGTTTTAACATTTTAGTAAACAGTTGTAAAATGTGTCCTCTCCCTCCCCCATATATGGTGAACCTGTACATATGCATTTTGGGATGTGCAGCTCTTGCAATCTCTTACATGCTTTCTCAGAGTATTTCCATCTTTTGCGGTTTTATAAAGTACACCTTCGTTGTTGCGGAAATATTTTCCTCGGTTTTCAGTTACTCTCATTCGTGTTCACTTCGATGATGCTTTTTAAATCGATGTCAATATTCGATACAAGACAGGATTTCACTAAATGGTTTTGAAAAATCGAAAACTGTAATTTTCTGTTGGTTCTTCAATGTTTGAAATTTCGATTGAATAGCAAAAAAATTCATGTGCACGTTGTTTTTCATACAGATGAAAAAGTATGGCTTATAACTTTCTCTATGTAAGTATGGTCTATAACTGTCTATATTTTTGTAATTGATCGGCTGTCGAGAATGCTGTTTTGTATATATAGTCTCAGTTGTTCCAATATTTTTTTCACTCTCTATCTAATGGGGCGGCCCATTAAGAAATTCCCAAAATAAATTCATAACTTTTTGCCTGTGGTAGCTAACTTTAAAAACCTATCATGTGTGTACTAGATATTTTATATAAAATTTTTTTAAAATTCAATTACTAAATCAAGATGTTTTTAGTGACCCAATATATTTCTCCTAACATCAAAAATCCGGTATATACTATATACCATTAGAGGTTGAATTAGAAATCTATAAAACTGAGTTAACTACGAAATTTATTAAACAGGTTGATGTAGCTAAGTTAGCTGAATTAAAATTTCAAATTTTATTATTAAAAGATAAATAATATGATGTGACAATTTTTATGGAAACACTCCATTTGAATTAGATTAGAATTTAATAAAAGTTTTTAGGAGGAAATTCTTGTTATATTTCAATTAAAATATATATGACATGAATAATGCATCGTAATTTAGTTTAGCATGGAATGGAGAAGATAAGACCCCCCCCTTTCCAATTGAGAATCAACACAAGATTAAATTAAGATTAAAACACACACAAAAAAAAAAGTAATGTAAAAAAAATTTTTAAGTCAATTCCTACTTAGATCAACAAAGAAACATTTTATTTTAGATTCTTTTTATTAAATAGTTACAATTAATATAAATATGTATATACATATGATAGAATCACAACATTAAGTGGTAATTAAATTTTATTAATTATCACTACAAAACAATCGTGTACATAAAATTTCAGTTCAACTGAATGTTTTAAAACGTGAGAAAAAAACCTTTTCAAGTTTCGACAGAAGTCGCCAAAATGGTTGCTAAGTCGCCAAAAATGATGCCAACGTGGCTGTATTTGTAATTCTTTAATTAATTAGTTTTAATCAATTAATTTTTATTAATTATAATTAAATTATTGTATTGTCATCCAAAATAATCATGTATATAAAATTTCAGCTCAATCGAGCGCTTTAAAATGTATTTTATTAACGATTGAAAATTCCACCAAGATGAATAAATATACAGAGTGTGAGTTAATAGTAGGAATTAAAAAACAATAATCCAGCCCCCAAAAATGTTTTTTTTACTGATTTTTATCTAGACTTGTAAATTAGCACAGTTCCAGTAATGCTTATAATTAATACCTAGCTTCTTATAAAAAGCATTAACATTTTATTGATTATACACATTTTCATCAAAATATTTTGGAAATATGGAAAAAAAATATGTTACTTTTTTTTCTTTAACTACACACATCGATAACATATTTAATTATAAATTATATTTTCTTGTCTTTTTCACCATGTATTAAGGTTTTACCGTATGGCGAATGTACTTCATAATTGCTATTTTTACTGAAATAAAAACTTTTTTTTTTAGTTCAGTGTGGTTCTTAAATTTTTCGATCATCGCGGTCCTCTTTTATGCATAAGCCTGACATCGCGCTCCTTCCAAGAATTTGAACACCCCTCTCTGAATTGATAACCTTGATTGAAATACATGCTCTGGTAGAATTTTTTCAATGGCGGCAGTTTAGTGATCTAGTCGAGGATGGCACATCTCTTTCAGTTTTACTGCTAGACCTTTCAGAATCTGTAAAAGAGGGAAATCTTAACATTAAATGAGACCTTCTCTGATCCCCGGACCACAGTTTAAGAAGTTAGAAAAGTAATTACTATATTCATCTCAGCAGTATACACCTATATATAAGTGTTTTAAATTCATTGTAACCTTTCAAGAACACAATATGATTTGATTGATCCTTGTAATGTTTTAAGACTTGTACAGAAAATGAATCTATCCAAATATTGTGTAGTTAGCAATACATATTTTATTCAGAAATACATTGTTTTATTATTATTTTTAGTTTACTATTGTTTTTATTGTGTCCTTCCCGAAGGGAAGGAATGAAAGTTGTCAGTCTGAGACAGGTTGCACTTCTACACAATAGATGGCGACACCACCTATTTCCACCTCCACAATTTAGGCATAGAACTGGAGGGGAGAGAAATATTTTCCAGCCCCCAGCACTCGTGGTTTCTGCTGCGACCGCCCACAAGACTTTCGGACCCACTGATTCAATGAGCATGTACTCCGTGTGTATTTGGAGAGTGTTTGGAAACATCAAACCCAGGCCTTCCGGTCTGGAGTCCGATGCTCTAACCACTAGGCTACCCACCACCCTATTAGTTTAATAATGTGGAAAAGCATTTTCATTTTTTTGCTATTTAGCACATTGAAGACGGTATGCAGTGGAATGTATATAGCCTGATTTGATTTTAATCCCCTTTCCTAACTTCCACACATGTCAACGAGGGGTATTTCAGCCTCCACCAATTGGACGTGCATCAGCCCATGCACGCGGTTGGTCTTCAGTGGTACTAGGGCTCGAACCCGCGACTCGACAACATCGGTCACGAGTTCATGCCCATGACCACGAACTATATATAGCCTGAATTCGAGCGTATTTTTTGTAAATATCCTCTTTGAAGATAGGTAGGGTCTGTGATTACAAAATATTTTTAAAACAAAAAACTTGTAAATGAATTTAAGCATTTCGAATAATTGAAATCAAATATTGATATCAGTGTACAGAATTATTTCTTATTATGATATACAATCCAGCATTACTCATTTAATATTTTTCCATTAGCATAACTAGATGCAATAGCTTATATTTAGGTTATATCTGTTTACCAAATCTCCAACATCAATATTGTTAAAAAATGTTTGAAAATTATCTAAATAATAATTGTTTTTGAAAGTACATTAAATTCAATCAGTTTATAGCAATGTTTTTTTTTTCAAAAATTCAAAATATTCTGGAATTCTAATTCTTCAAACCTATTTATCAACATTTAACTTTAAAAGTAATATATAATCAGACAAGCTGTGTACATGTCTGGAAAAATAATATAGTTTCTCAAGATAATTTTAATGTTTAGTGAACTTTCACATGTTTCATGTATACTTTATAATCAAACGAAACAAGCGTTTTTCAAGAAAATAAACGTAAATTTCTGTAAGTTCATAAATAGTCTAAAAAATTGGAAAATATTGAAATTAAGTGTATTTTTTTTATGCCCAAATTTTTGTGTGTTATTACTATTAAAATATATTTAAAAATTACTTTCATCATTGAAACTGAATATTTTTCTCTACTATTAATTACTCAACTAAAATGTTAAAGGAATTATATAAATATCTCAAGAGGAAATACTAAAATTATATTGCAAGCTGTAACTATATTTTAAATGTTATTCACGGATGAGAGAGAGAGAGAAAATTCCAAATACTAACTTAAAATAACTGTTGAAAAGAAATACATATATATTTCAAGATATATGAACATGACTTGTAATGTTCAAAAGTGAATCTTTATTTTATCTAAAGCTGTAACCGCTCCTGTTATAATAACTTGAACTGATAGTCTTAAGAAGTAGAAGCGCCCTCTAGTGACCAAACACCTTCAGTAGAGGCCAGGTGAGGAGAATGTGGTTGCTATGAAAAACCGTCCATGTTCTTTGCCCATTATTTTTGTTAACGATATGTGTTTTCTTTGTGTTTCCTAACTTAAATTAATACATATTTGTTACACTAAAGGAGACTTCATTGAGCCCAACCCTGGATTTATAACATTTGGTTTAATCTTTTAATGTTCAATGCTCATTAAAACAATACTGTTAGAACTGATAAATCATTAATAAGATTTGATAGCTTTCACAGAATATTATCTGCCCAAGAAAAAAAAATACTCCACTTAAAAATGTGAATCCAAGTATTTACTCCTTTGTCATGAAAAAGTTCCATTGAAATAAAAAGACATTAGTTCCATTGTTTATTTTATTTTCATATTGAGAAAAATACTAAACATCAAACTGAAAATTGATTTGTGATGTAACAGAGACAAAAATTAAGGAAGATTCGGACATTATAGAATCTTCACAATTTATTTGTGTCAGTGTTTCCCATAACTAGATTTCTTTAATGCCTTAAACAGTTTGTCTCTGAAAAGAGACATACTTCTATTACACAGAATTGACATGGAATTATGAACAAAAGCACCAATGATACGAAATATTGTGTAGTTTATCATTTACATGAAAAATTTTAGTTGACTTTTTAAAAATATAAAAAAACATTTTTTTTTTCCTCTACAAAAATCATGATTGAGAACTTAACAATTTTTATAGAAAACACTTTCTTAGAAAGATATATGACTATATAACATTCGAAGGCTTGCAGAACACACTTCCAGGTTTCTTATAATATTTTCAACACAAATAAACACAAAACTGGATAAAAATGCAATTCCTGAAGATTACACAGAGTCAAGCAATAACTGAAATCAATCATAAACATCAAAGCACATGTTTTTTGTTTGTTTGTTTAGGTATAAGGGCAGGATAAATATGCAATAAACATATAGCTAACTAAACATTTAACTTCCAACTTTAAAAATTCTAAAGTCAATGAGAAGTACTTTATAAGTTGTTCTAATTTTTCAAATATTTGAAAACTAAACAATTTCTAATGTAGCACCATAACACAACATTCACAATTGAGCTTCAGAGAAATATCAAGCAAAAACACATTCATTTGCTCCAATGTGATAGTGATACATTTAGTCTAAAGTGCAACAATTTGAAAGCAAAAGGTGAAGAAATTGCATGTGCGTCATTTCTTGCAAAGTGGGATTTTACATGTGTTGAGCTTATTTCATGCTAAGTCAAATATTCTACTCTTTACAATTTTTTAAATTTACATTTTACCTGCCAAACATAAGGAAAGATATCATCAACCTCTTTTTCGAATAAACAATTACTCTTCTAAATGATCATGTTAGAAGATTTAGGCATAAAAGATTTTTAAAACATACATAAGAATGATTAAAAAAAGTAATTTAAACTGATTTATATGGAACATTAATCAAAAAATGGAATACTAAAATCTTATTTAATTTTGAAATAAGATTATTGTAAGCAAATTTATATTCAAGTTGATTAATTATAATACAATATTTTATCCTTGTTGATAAATGGAATTCAATATATAAAACTTTATTTGTAAAATAAATTTCAAATAAAAAGTCACAATTTTGTAATTTAACAGAAGAAAAACATTTGATAGAAAAAATTGTGCTTAAATTGTAAATAAAAGAACAAAATAATGATATTCGTAACTCTATATAAAATAAAACTATAATGTGTCTATGATATAGGATAAAATATAATAAAAGTATTTTAAATTTAATTTCACATAAATGTTACTTTAATTAATTCAGGTTTCATAAAACATGTATCTTTCAAATTAAAATGCACATTTTTGAGAACTACACTTGTAAATCTTAATAATTTATCTAATGGATGAAAACTTTATAAGGATGAAAAAATAAGCATATAAAAATCAAAAATTTTTGACAACTAATATTTGAGAAACACTGAATACAGTCAATAAAATTGAAAACTGCATAATTTGCTCATACTGAAATGCTTTATAGACAGAAATATCACAGGATTATTATCATTACAGAGCACAAAATGTATTCATAATTTTTTATTATATAACAGTTTTTAATGATAAGAATTAATGAAATTCAAAATATTGCTTTAAATCTAATTGAGAATAAGTCAATTGTTTTTAGATTTGTTTTTCCACAAATCTACTTTTGTATCAACAGCTGCAATATCAGATATTAGCTGCTATAAATGATAAACATGTTGCCGATTTCAAACAAAAAAAAATTTAAAGGATTAATATAGTTTAAAAATTTTACATACATGTATGCAATGAATAATTTCCAGTTTCATTTGACCATAAATGGGATTTGATTATTTAAAGTTAATATTATCACTGTTATCAAATTTAATTTTGTATGTAAAAAAGCTTTGTAAAAAAATTAACAAACAGGCTGAAATTAACAATGTTTATTGAATACTTTAAAAAAAGCAGTTCATGATTTTAAATAACAAAATAAAGTATTACATATTTAACCTGCTCTTGGAATTGCAAAAAATAAGTTTCTATAGAATAAGAAAAATTATAATCATAAATAATTACATTGAAATAGGTAAAATTGTTTTTCCCCCTTTCAACTAGCATACACTTTTTATCTTAAAATATACTGTATATGCACATCTAATCAATTTTGATCATCGTTCTACTCAGTATTGCATATATGTATATGTCCATAGAAATATGTTAAATTTCAACAGAGTATATTTATTTTCATTTGTATTCACAAGAATAACAGCAGCAGAAACAAAAAAATGTACGATGAGAATTGATTTGTTTCATGGGAGTTAAATATTTAAGAAAATAGTTAGCAACATTTGAAAAAAAAAAGTAATAATAACAATTTTTTATAGTATATATATATATGTATGTATATATAGGCTACAGATAGGCTAAATATCTTTGAAAACATTTTGGCAAAAATAACACAATGTGCGTCGTGAAAAAGGGACAAAAAGTGGAAACAAATTAACAAAGGCAATCTAGCAGAGTACAGAGCACACAAATGAAAAGCCAAAAAGTACTGTAACATGAACTATAAAAAGTTTATTTTCTACTTATAACCGGAAAAACTTGTAGAGTGTCTGTTTTCTCTTTTATCACACTAAGGAATGAAACTCTTTAAATAATAAAGTCCCTTATAAAAATAGCAAGAGCACGGACGTGTGGCTTAAATTTTAATGTATTTTTTAAAAAATATTTGAAAAAAAAAGTTTATACATACTTAAAAGAAAAATTTTCATTTTAATATATACTATTAAAATGAATTTTCAAAACTACTGTAACAAGTACATTTATGGACAGATATTTGTCAGAAAAAAAGATTCTTTAAATTTAGAACAATCAACAAGAATTTTATGTATACACTAAAAATGAAATAATTGCAATTTAGGAAAAATATGTACATATTGGAAAAAAAAGAAATGGAGGGGGGGAAAAGAGCACAAAAGATTTGGTTACTTAATTGAACTAAAAATTTTAATAATTACATTTTTATATAAAAGGGCTATCATCATATTAAAAAATCATTAATTGTTATGCACAAAAGTTAAAATGAAACTATATTAAATTAAAAGAAGTTGCAACTAAATATTTTTCTTTTTTTAAACTGGGTTGTTTTGGGTAAATAGTCAGTATTTTATATTTTTAATTGAATATGTTATTAATAAGCACGTTTATTCAACATCTAACTATTATAAAATTATTACACACATAGTATTGAGGCTTCATAAAACAGAAGCTTCTTTTGAAAAATAATTTTCTTTAAACCATAAATTGCAGAAATGTAAATCTGACAGCAATTTTTTTCCGAATTTTAAAAACTCATTATAATATACATATTTAAAATTTGTGAACAATTTCTTTTTATATACTTCAACCTTTAATGGAACTATAAATAACATGTTCAATTGAGTAAAAGTATTAAAATTTGGATGGCTTTTTATTGTATGTTTTAAATAATATCAAAGGTATCATTTGGAAAGGAATAAACATTTGAAAAAAACTAATACTTGTTTTGAAGCATTTAATAATTAATTACAGAAATTTATGACAATGATCTTAACAATTTTATTAAATGCAACCTTAAATTTCCTTATATTATTATTAATTTTTTACATTAATGTTTATTTTCAATGCTCATTTTTTTTTAAAAATGTTAATATTTGTTTAAGGAACACAAATAAAAATTTTTAAGATACATAGATATTACATTGATGAGATTTTAATTATTAACCTAATTATTTCCTAAGAAAAAAACATTTCATTGAATATACAACAATAGCTTTCCCTGTTAAAGTGAACCAAAAAAAAAAAAGCATTCCTTCCATGATTTATAGATGAATATCGACAGGAAATGGTAAAGAGATTAATATTTGAAAATACCATAAAGGAATAAATTATAGTATATTTATTTCTAAAAATAATTTTAAAGATATATTTAGTATTTGCAACAACATTGTTAAATGCATCTTATTTGAAATGTAGGGAAACCCTGATACAAAAGAAGATATGTTCTTTTTAAATATATTTTTAAACAATTTTAAAATGATAAAGGCTAAGTGCAATTCCTTCATATGTAGAAGATTATTAAAACCCTGTGAAATAATAAAAATTCACAATTAATTTCAATTTATAAGCAATTTTAGTTCATTACAATTTCGAAAGAATTAAGTATGACATAAAATGTTAGATATATAAGAAAAGTTTACCAAGTAAAGTTAATTTTGCATATATTCACTAATAAAAATTTCATAGACAGTCTTTGCATTTTGTAATAAAAAATTCCTAATGTGAAACTACTTGAGCATAAAGCAGAAAGATTTATATATAATGACAAATCTTTCAGTTGTGTTGCAGTAAAAATGGATATTCATCTTCAAAATTTAATTTTTATTCAACTATTTTAACTGACAGCTAATTGAGCATTTGTAAATATAATTCCACATTATAGTTTGTATTTAGTTGCTAAAATAGTTGACTGTGATAGAGAATAATTAAATAATAATGTATATATATAATTAAAATTTATAAAATTAAGTTGAAATCCACACTTTTAGACCCTAACAATCTAATAACAGACAAAAAATTTTAGTATATTCTTAATGCTAAAATCAGTAATTGCATAACTTCTAACACATTAAAGTTTCATTTAATTGTGTGATAAAGAGAAAACAATTA
The DNA here is from genome assembly GCA_019973935.1 of Trichonephila clavipes. NCBI lineage: Eukaryota > Metazoa > Arthropoda > Arachnida > Araneae > Nephilidae > Trichonephila > Trichonephila clavipes. The sequence continues at coordinate 199,952 of BMAU01020477.1, forward strand.
TTTCCTTTTTTAAAATTTCTGTACAGGCGCTGAATTCATTATCTAAAACACTTCAAACAGTATTGATCTAGCTTTACATTGGATTAATGAACAATCTAACCAGAGTTCCTCTCCAACAATATACAAACAAGCTAACTTTGGTTGCATTCAACAACATATTTTTTTTTGCTTTTTTATTTTAAATGTGGTTTCTGTTTTGTTTTGTTTTTCATTGAGCAATGCATCCGTTATTGCTCTGTCTTGACAAAGCTGACAGTTCCTGTTACGAGCAAGTACTCGAAGCGTCCGTCCCAAGCAGTTCAAATGACGGGTCGGGTTTCAATGTAACACCAGCACCGAATACCGCCGAGAAATTTAAGCACAAGGTGCTTTTGGCACGTGTAAGGCAGTGAGACACTGAGAAAAATTTATGTCTGGTCCTGAAGCTTCAACAATCGTCTATTTTAAACAACAAGTATATAACACATGCACAAGGGAGAAAATTTTTCAGGTGTCTGTTGCATTCTTTCTTGAGTTGGAAAGAAAGGAAAGAAGACAAAGAGTGATTAAGTTCTGTTGGCACTGCTTTGCACATCCTTTCCTCAACTGCAGCAGATACCAACATATTTTACTGTACAGGTTTCTCACAGAATGAGGCTTCTGATAAGTGATGTCTCATAAAATCCAGATGTTTTTTTAGAATGATATGGAGATAAAGCAAAGTTTAGTTGTCTGCAAGCACCAAGACAGAAGCATTAAACCACACATGAAAGGTGTGCATACAATCTCTTAAGGTGGTGGTAGGGGGGAAAAGTCCCTAAAACAGTAGTATGTACCCAAAGATAGAAGAGGGACTAAGTGCAACATAGAGCTGTGTGCAAAGTAGGTCATTACAAGCTTTCAAAAAATCCTCTCTGTGTTGTTCGAAACTGTTGCTGCAGTTGAACGGATAGTAACACTCTTTTTTTTTTGCAATATTATCACAGCTGCAAACCATCATACAAACAAAAGTTCCTTGCAGTAACTCACTTTTGTAAACTAAAATGAAGTTTTGTAAGATTGTTGCAAAGAACCGCAGATCTTCAGACCTAAATTCTAAACTGACTTAGCTTCAATACCTTGAGACTAGAAAGAACTTGCACATGGATTGTTCACACACAGGCTTAAAATTATACCTAATTATCTTCGGCGGCATCATATTAAGCAGTATTTTGGTCATGAGCTAATTTCTAACAAAATTCGAAGCAACATTTTTCTGGAAGATTTAGTTTGCTTCATGTGAACATCAATTTCTCTCCCTGAGTTCTGACAAGCGATGGGTAATAGTAAGAACAAAGACATTCTTTTCAAGTGCCATTTCCAATTTCCCAATTTATTCTATTAAGAGTTCTGATAGTATCCAAAAATAAAATAATTCTACAACAAAACCATTATTTTCATTACAAACAGATGTTTTCAAAACATACACAAGGATTTCTTTTGAAATATTCTTTATGTTGAACTACACAAGCAAATAAATTAACTATCTTTAAAAATTTTCCAGAACTGTAGCTTACCATTTATAATATGAAAACAATAAAATTATACCTATTGCACAGAACTCAATGGAAGCATTTTCAAGTGCAAGTTTTTTCTTCGAGAAAAGAAGCATATTTTCTAAAAATAAGCTAAATATTACAGAAACAGCTTGAGATGATCTGATGAAAAAAGGCTAGCAATTGTGTCTAGAATAAGCTATAAAATGCTTTCACATTTGTACTTTTCATTCTATCATATAAAAAATGAGGAATCCAAGACTTGTGAAACACAAGTTTTTGATTGAAACTCTATACAGTGAAAATTTTGAGCACAGTCACTGAGTGAAGTAGTGTTTTGATCAATAGTGTAAAACACAACGTTTGCAGACTAACTGTGATTCTTTTCAAAAATACATTGAAAATTAGTAACAGAGAACTGTTTACATTTGGAGTTTTCTGCATAATTAATTTATTCTCTCAGTTGTCTATCTAATTTCAATGAGAACCAGAGATCTATAACTCCCTGTGTGCACAGAAATAATAGATCCTTCTTCAATGATGGCTAAGAGAAAGGTGAATGAATAAATGAGGTGGGGTAGAGGATGCTGTGAATTGTCCTATTCTTCTCTTTTATAGGTTTCTTCCTATTTATGGAGAGACTGGACGGAATAAAAATGCTGTGTGGGAGGTGGGCATAATTCATCTTCAGCTTTTTTCCCATCTAACTGATGTTCTGAGTTGATGAGGAGGCCATTATCATCTGGCCATCCATTCAAGTGATGTAACTGTTCATTCTTCAAATGAAGCTGAAAATTTAGTAAATGCCATTTTTCTCCAGTACCACTGCAACAAACTTCGAATTAATCTTTTTCGAAGTTCATCGGTCAACCGAAAGGAAGCGAAAAGCCTCCCAGGGTTACAGGCTAAGCCTAAAATGTTAACATCTGCAGAGAATTCTTCTAATGTTCTGTAATGTTATACTTGATATTCTGCTTTCCTGGTATCTGAAAAAAAAGTTTACAGTTATCTAACATATAAATATTTTAGAAAATACATAGTTGAAAAATTAAAAGCAATTTATATTTTAAATTTCAGATATTTTATTTAATAATTACTACAGTTATTTTATTCTAATGTAACAAGTAAGCCAATGTGTAGGCAATACTTAAAATAAAACTTTGAGTATAAAACAAGTAATATAAAATTTTTTTTTTAAGTCAATTCCTACTTTGATCTACAAAGAAAATTTTTATTTTAGCTACTTTTTATTAAATAGTTACGATTACGCTAAGTCGCCAACATGGCTGTATTTCTAATTCTTTAAATAGTTAGTTTTAATCAATTAATGTTTATTAATTATAATTAAATTATTGTATTGTCAACCAAAATAATCATGTATATTAAATTTCAACTCAATTGAGCACTTTAAAATGTATTTTATTAACGATGGAAAATTCGACCAAGATAAATAAACAAACAAATAAATATATAGAGAATGTGACCTAATAGTAGGAATTGAAAAATATTAATAAAATGAATAAAATTAAACTATGATCTATAATGGATACACAACTTTTCATTCAGTGAATCCATTACAAAAGTTATTTCTAAATTAATTGAAGTTATAATAAATTTTTAAAAAGATTTTTTAAATCGAAAATGCTAAAAGATGACTTTTTAAAAAAATAAACACAATTAAATGTTAAAGCCAAAATTTCAATGATTCCAAACCACATTCCCAATATTTTATGTGGTTTATCTAAGAAATAAAGGGTCACATCAAATTAAAATAAAAGAAATATTGCATAAATAAATTGTTTTATCCCTCATTTCATTATTATTTAAATTTCTATCCTTTCTACGGTATTGGAGGAAACACTGAGAAATTGCCATTTTCAAACTTAAAAAAATTGCTTGAATTATACATGTATTTTTAAGTCAAGTATATTTTGTTTATATCCTTGCATTATTACTGTTGACAAATATTTACTTTAAAAAGGAATTTTCTGTAAAAAGCAAAAGTTGACAACAGTGCATGAACTGATAGTCTGGAAATATGTCATTGCATTTACCATGTGTCTATAATGTCACATGAATTTATCCCATTATTTATGATTATAATTCACAAATGAACATATATATAATTTTCATTAATATAATTTATCGGCCAGAAAACACATTTGAAATATTTATTGTTCATATAACTTCTTGAAACACTTATTTTCATTTCCCCTTTTATTGCATAATATTTTTTCAAAAATATATAGTAACAAATTTACAGCTTTATAAAAATATATATGCTCAATTAAGTGTTTTTTTTTTAAGAAACTATAAATGTAACAAATGAATAAATGAATAGCCACAAAAAATAAGCTATTTTTTAAACAAATGCCAATCCAAAGTACATTCATTATAATTAAAGAAAGTAATACACATTTAGACATTGTAAAGTAATTGTTCCTATTGAATTAAAAATAAATTTCTTAAGAAAAATCAAAAATTAATAATTATTTTTAAGGTTAATTGGCGTAATAAATCTGAAGAAAAAAATATATTTAATATCACATTCTTACCTATTGTACATGCTTCCTCAATTGCTATTTTGCAAAAAAAGAAAAAGATATTACAGATTAAGTATTTACAGAAGAAATGAGGAACAAATTAGAAATTACAGAAATAAAATATTTTTTTTTCTATAACTTCCTACAACCGAGAAGAAAATACTAATATTAAAGCTGCTTAAACTATGACATTGTAAATATCTTTTGAATATTAAGATTTCATAATTTTTTGTGTGTAAAATTAGTTTCTGAAAATCACAAAATACATTTTTTTAAATTTCAAAATTAATAAATGCTTAAATGTTATAATAATTAGACCATTGAAAAACTCAGAATCAAATACCAAAAGAAAAATCATTAAGATTTACATCCAAAAAAGTAAAATATTTGTTACTAATACAAGGAAAGCCTATAGTTTTCTTTAAAAAGACACAGAGTAAAAAGTTCTAGGTAACAATTATATTAATAAGTGGCAGAAAAATAATTCAGGTTCTTTAAAAAGTATTCACTAATTAAAAAAATTAGTAAAGAACCCTTTTAAATTTCATTAAATATATTTTTACTAAATAGTTAAATACTTTGACGAAAATTTTTCCATAAATCAGAGATACTCAATATGATAAAAATATATTACCATAACTATTTTCAATATAATAGAAGACACAGTCTGGAAAATAGTAATTAGAATTTAATTTTAATCGTGGCAAACTTTTTTACTGAACTGAGAAATGTGAAATGCATAAAATAAGCAAATTATTTATAAGAAAAAGAATTTTCAAATTAAATATAACATTTTTCAATTAAAATTTAAGCACACTGTTTTTAATGATGACAGGGAATCGAGAGTCTTTTAGGAACAGATATGAAGATCATTATTTCAGATATATATATATATAAACTGTATTTACTATTTAAAAATTATCACACATGAAAAATATCAAATATAACTGAAAAGTAATACTCGAAATATTTATGCAAACTTTATATTTTTCTTACTCTTTCAAAATATCTTCCCACACATTGCACCATATTCCTCATACATATATATATACATATAATGCACACATATGTTTTAATATTGGTTTTAAAATGCAGAAAAAAAAAATAGTTCATATTTTCTTTGAAGAAAATAAAAAAGTTAATTTTTATTTATAGAGCTAAAAAATTTGGTACTTTTCAGACATACATCCCACCGGTTTTACAGAATTTGAGCAAAATTTTATTTTAAGTTTTGTGAACGAAAAAATTTTTGGATATTACTTTAATAATAAAATCTCAATATTTTTTTGAGCAAAAATTTTAACAAACCATTTCTTTAGCTTTAGAAATTGATTAATATATAACACATTGTCCCTCAGTAGTATGCCTCCTTTTACTTGTAATGGTATATATTTTTTCATATAAATTTGTACCTATTCAAATTTCATGCTTATAGAAACTGAAATATTTCTTGATATAAAAATGATATTGCTTACATCTAAGGATATTATGATAAAGAGTAAATATGTTGACTATTACTTAATAAAAAGGATTTAACAACTTATACATTTTTTCAGACCAAACTTCAATGATTAATATAAGATCCACAAGGTTTATTAATACAGAAAAATTGACGGATTAGTTAAAAGGTTTTTTAATATTAAGGATGAAAGAAAGGAATTTGCCAATAATTCCAGATAATAACACACTTTTAACTGAACACAGGGCTCAATTTTGGGGTTAACATATCAAGATATTGCTTCAAAATTCTAAAAGAAAATTAATTAAAAAATTTAAACCTAACTGCAATTACAAAAAAGTGTAGCAGCTATTGGGATAGATCTATTCAGGTTCTTATATTCCACAGCAATAACTGTAACTAAGTTAACAAAGCCATTTAGTTACTTCTATTTTTAAAAATAATTTCCCTAAACTAAATAATATAATGATTTATGAAATATATAAAAATTTTTTCAATTTTTCTTTCACGAAATATATATTAACAAGTGATTTCATTATATAATATTTAGTGGTTAAAAACATTAAAAAAAATTATATTCAGGAGACAAAAATATGGGGGAAAAACCTTATCCCAGACAAAAAAAAAAAAAAAACAACAACTTAGAAATAGCTCAATCCATATGTTACATTAAATTGAATACACATATATCAGGATATTCATTTCCCAAACATATATTCATAAATGTATACATTCCAAGCATATCAGTGCAATTATAAAAAAATAATTTAAATTTTATTAAATATACACTTATTGTAAAGTTTGATAGCAATAAAGAGAAATTAAAAATACAATCAACACAGCATAAATTGCTCTTTTAAATAACTCATGTAACAATTTACTAACATGAAAGGTTATTCTGATACTTAAGAATATAGAATTTATGAGTTACATGCTAAAGAGAAACATTTAAAAACAAAACTGCATTCCAAAACTGAAGTACGACATTTAATAGTAAGCTGCATAAAAAAAAAGATAGGATAGTAAAGGCTACACCAAGATTTATAGATTAAAAAATGAAAATCGGATCACCTTTTTTTCTCCTTTGTTGACATGGAATCCAGTTGGTTGGAAGGAAAAAATGTTAAGTTAAATTTCAATCAGAGTAAATTAAAAGTTAATAACAAAGTCAGGCTTTTATAATAAGTTTAGTGAAATCAGCGATTTTTACAATAAGGGTGCAAGTTATAATGTGAAAAATAAAAGCATTGAACAGAAAAATAAATGTTTTTTTGAAAATTAATTTAAAACTGGCTTCACGTCATATCAAAATAAATACAAATTACAGTCTAAGATTATAACGGGTGCATCTAAAAGTTTTTGTCTTATAAAACATAAAATAATTTTTGATAAAAATTACTTATTTATATAATTAACTGATTATTGATTCCCAAATAATCCTTTTAAACAAAAATTCACTCAGCCTGAAGGAGTATTAATTATAAGTTTCTTAAATGAATATAGCTTTTAAGACCTAAGACGAGAAAATTTAGATAAATAAATCTTGATTTATTTTTAGATTTATCAAGAATTTCAAAGGGGAAAAAATACTTCTAGTTAATCATATATGCAGTAAAAAAAATCTAATTTGATATTTTGAGATAAGAAAACCGATGTCTGTATCAAAATTAAAAAAATTACTAAAATAACCAAAGCAAAACCTTCATTTCAAAAGAAAAGTTTTGTAGTATGTAGTAGAATGAAAAGGTTGGATAAAAATATTTTGAATCATAATCAAAATAAAGGTGTAAATGTATTTTAAAAAATAAAAGACAGAGAGAGAGAGAGAGAGAGATTAGTCTTTACATTTCATTAAAAAGCTATCAAAAGTTCTTACTAGGAAAAAAAATACAACACAAATATTTGAGACGGAAAATTTAATACTCTGTATCTCTTGTATGAATATCTATCTGTATCTGTATAACTAGATGATAAAATATATTAATAAATAATTTCCATCTCAATTGTTTGTTTTAGGCAGAGCTTGAGTTTTAAATTTAAAGCTAGTACTTTTTTATATTTATGTAACCATATTGATCTATCAATTAAAAGAAGCTGTATGGAATGTTATCCATGTTTTATACATTAAAAAAATTCACAAATTTTATAATTAGATAATTTAAATCATGTATATTTAAACTTTGAGACATACTCTTTCTTCACTGTTTGAGTAGCATTCATTTTTTCAGAACAAACTTAACAAGCCTATTGTCTATTACATGTGTGTGTATCACTTTTTCTCATAACAATACTTATTTGTAGTTAGTTAGGGTACAGTATTTATAAAAATTCGTATCACTTTTTAAACTATTGTAACACATTAGACTATTGTAACTATTTAATTTAGGATTAATAGACACATTGTTAAAGATTTGTTTATTTTAAAATAATTTTTCACAAAGATCTATATTTGATCTCAGGCTGGACAAAATACAAATGAATCATTTTTAATTCTTTTATTTGGGGAGAGGGAATAAAATGTTATCAGTGATTTGGACATTTAAATGAATACTTTACGTAATTAAACAAATTAAAGAAATTAGAATAATTTGAACTAATTAAAAATAACAGATAGTTTACAGAGAGATTATAAACATTTGCCTTCTAATGAAGTTTTATTGACTTCACAACTACAAGCAACGGACCTCATAATTTTGAATCTCAGTCTAGCAACGAAGCCGAGATTCGAGCTAACATCTCATTCTAAATTTCCATTCTATGTCAATGTGAGGACTTTGAGCCTCATCCAATTTAACATGCATCAACCTCTCTATATTGTGGGTCTTCAGTGGCTCCAGAACTTGAACATATAATTTGATAGAAATCATGCTGGCTAAAAGTTTGTGACCATGACTACTCCGCTTTACTGGTCCCTTAATGAAATTTGAAATATTAGTGCTGATAGTAGAGTGATATTTAGAAAATGACGTATGTTCATATATGCAAGTATCTACCATATTGATGATTAAGATAACAATGTTTGAAAGTGATTTGTGATCAGTTTCATACATTATAAAAGCCCTAATTTTTTTTATTATAAATAAACTACCAAGTACTATTTAAAAAAAGTTTAATTACATAACAAATACAATTAATTTATATTTTTAAAAAATACTGTTGAGAGTTTTTTTTAAAAGATTTCTGGTGGTAATAAGTTGAAAACAGTGCCCCCACTAAACTAAATTACTGTAAAATTCTCAATTGTTTGAAGATTAAATTAGTAGATAATTTAAAGATAGCTTTGATACATCTTCTGCATAAGAAAATGTTTAAAAAAATGGTTAAAAAGATGTTCTTCAAACTCAAAATAATATATCAAGAAAACAACTTGCAAATGAAGCTCATAAATTTGTTGCATTTCAAAACTATAAAGAATATTTTCAGAAATATTACAATTCTGTATACGTTATGTATATATCTTTGTATGTAAAAAACTTTTTAATCACAAATTTTTTTCATGCTAATCTCTCTCTCTCTCTTTTCTGTCTTCAAGTGTGCTTCACTATCTTATCTAAGTTCTTTAAAATTTTCTAAATATATGAATAAAAAGGTTTAAAAATATTTCTCAACTAAGAGCCCACCTTTATGCAAATTTTTAAGTTTTAAAGTTTGTAAAGAACATAACATTTCCTGAAACAATAACAGCTAATAAATAAATCTAATATTGAAATAATTATTTGTTGACTTAATAAATATATATTATTAAACAAAAAATCAGAATACATTCTCACTTTTTCAGCGGTACAGGACTACCTCCGTGTGAATGGCCTCCATTTCTCGTATCTGCTATTGGACATGTCACCATCATATAGGCTGTTCGGAGTTCAGGATAGAAGAAAAGAAAATCATTATAGCAGTACACCATGTAAGTAGATAAGTATTTTTAACAGGGAAAATACTTTAGAATTTTTCCTGTTTCTCATCATTTATTTTCCTTTCAATGAACACATGTCTTTTGAATAACTAAAATTAAGAAAGCTGGTGTATTAAACTCATTTCTCACCACATGTTACATTCTTTCACATTAAAGTCATGCAGGCTGTAAATCATGTAGTTACAGTGGTAATTTTTTAAATTTATCAATGTTCTCTGTAACTCATATAATATTCTCACTGTTAATAATGACATTTTATGTTAAGTAATTTTAGTACACTCTAATAGAATTATTGCATATCAACAGGACCATTTTTAACTTCCCTGCTGCCCTCGGCACTTCCAATTGTTATGCCTCCCCCACTATTTTCGTAGTGCCTCCTTCAATTCTTATCTTGCCAGTTTTGGTCTGAGAGAGATTTTACCTTAACTTTATTACTCTTTTTCCTTTCTTTGCTTTTTCTCTTTGTACAGTTTTTCCATTATCCATCGACTATAAACCCGCCATGTCCTGGACTGGCAGCATAAGGAAAGGACACTCTTGTTCATTTCTTACCTTACGGCATCACGGATCATCCATTATTGTATGAACTGTTATCAACTTGTTAATTATCTTTGTTTATCACTTTACTATATGCAATAATATGCTTATGTGGATAAGGAACTTCATTTCTCAGCGTTTCTCGGCCGTTCGTTTTGGAAATGCTATTTCCAGTTTTAAACAAAGTGAAACTGGCCTGCCCCAATTCACTGTGATTAGTCCTATCTTATTCAACATCTTTATTAATGATCTCCCTGATCTCTTGGCATCTGATGGACTGACCAATACGGCTCTATTTGCGGATGACCTTGCCATCTGGTGCAGCACATCAAAGAGGGATCAGTCCAAACTAAATACTATCCTAAATCTGACCCTTGAAAGATTACACCTTTGGTGTATTGAAAATAATATGACTGTAAACTTAAAGAAGACTACTTGTCAGTTCGTCACTTTAAATAGACAACCATTCAGTCCCCAATTGGTTTATAACGGTATGCTTGTTCAACAGAGTGATGTTTCAATTTATTTGGGTTGTGCTCTTGATAACAAATTGAAATGGACTAAACATGCTGAGCTTGTTGTTTCTAAGGCAAGAAAGCGACTCTCCATTCTTAAAAGATTGACCGGAGTTAAATGGGGATGCAATAGGGATACCTTAAATACAACTTACAAGACATATATTCAACCAGTTCTAAATTATTGCAATGAGGTGCTGATCTCTGCCTCAGAGAACGTTAGAAAACTTCTTGACACTTTCCATAACCAAGCCCTTCGCATGATCACTGGCGGAGTTAAAACTACTCCAGTACTTGCCATGCAGTTACTTTGCGACCTTCAGCCATTCACTAATATAATTGAGAAGAATGCTGCTATTCTCTTCAATAGACTTATTAGACTCCCAAATAATTCATTCTGGCGGGACTATGATTCTGATGGAGGATGGATGTGAGAATCTTAAGACTCAAAAGGGCTTTATTCAATGTGTTCGTGAGAACATTCAATATAAAGTCATTAATGATGTGCCCTTTGAATTACTGTCTTTTGCTAACCCACTCGACTACGCAATATTCGACATCAGATTGGACCTTGTTCTGAATGTGAGAAAACATGATCTAAGTCCAACTGCTCTTCACGCTATAGCTTTGGAAACTATCAATACCCCTTCCCACCGGAGGAGTGGCTTCGCATTTACACAGATGGCTCACTCTTGGACTTTGCCCAAGGCGCTGGCATTGGTGTTTTTAGTCACCTCTTCTCCTTCTATTTACATGCCAGCCCTTTGACAACTCACTTTGATGGTGAGGTTGAAGCTATACATATAGCACTTCAGCAACTTGCTGTTCGTCTTCCCCCCATTGAAAGAGCTGTAATTCTTTCAGATTCTACTTCTGCCCTTCAGGCTTTGTCCAACTATAATGAGAATAATTGTTTACGTGTGCAGAATTGTAGAGAACTCCTGGGAAAGATAAAAGGAAAGATCGTTTTCAATGGGTACCATCCCACTGTGGTCTTTGGGGAAATGAGAGGGCAGACTTTTTGGCAAAAAAGGGAAGGGGTATCCTTCAGAACTTTTGCAGAGACCTGACACTTCATTCTGCCAAACTGGAAATTAAGAGGATTTTTAGGGAATCATTTCGCCTTACAGCTTCTCGTGTTGCTCGTGATAAGCCTTGGAGTACACTATGTAAGAAATCCCACGGTATAACCGGACATGACTGCCTTTGTGCTCATCTGTTTCGTTTTAATTTAGTGACTTCACCTATCTGCGTTTTGAGTGACACTGGACAAGACATGACTGCCGCTCATTTGGACGAGTGCTCTGCACTGAATGATCTTAACTGCATTGTAAAAAGGTATTGGAGAGCCCGTTGCCTAATGACCTGATGGTCAATGGCCTGGCATTTGTAAAATAAAAAAATAAATCACTTTACTATATTTTACTTTCAGACATCCTTATTCTTTGTTGAGTTACTGTCAATGTACTAGTAAAATAAAGGTTTTCTTTGAGCTTTGATAGTTTCAAAATCATTAATGACATCATTGTAATATCATTTTGAGCACATAGCGACATCAAACTATTAAGCTTTTTATTTTCCATAGTTCTGTGCACACACACACAAGAAACACATACATGCTTCGCTAGACGGTGGTTTGGTCGCTGTAATTAAAATTTTTTTTTTCTCTTTTTTTGCTCTCCAATTTTTTGCGCCTTAGGCATGTACCTAAGCGGAAAAGCGGCCCTGCATATCAAGCATATTATTTATCTTTTCTTTCTTGCAAAAAAAAAACACTTCAATTTGCATTTTTTTTAGAAATACCAAAATTTGCCAGCAATTTCCCATTCAGTTTTACTACCACTTGATTTTGATGCAGGCATAACAAATGTAATACATATGAGTAAGTGTTAACATAAATTAATTAACCTTTTTTTTAAATAAAAAAAATCAATATATTTCCTTGAGTATTAACTAACCAGATGCAGAATAACAATAGAACAAATTAATAAATTTAACACAAATAAAACTTTTTCTTGTTATCTAAAAATGGAGTACTTAATGTTAGGCAAATAAAGCAATAAAGGCCCAGTGGTCGAGTGGTAGCGTATCACGCTTTCACACTATGGGTCTGGGTTCTATTCCCGAACTGGGCAAGGTCGACTCACCCTTTCATCCCTACTGCAGTGGGTCGATAAATGATTACCAAGTTTTCTTGGTGATTTAAACACTGGGGGTCTCTCTCTCTCTCTCTCGCTTCAGACTGACCACCTGATCGGGACATCTGCTAATGCATCTCAATGCCCAATGGTCATGTATACTGGGATGGGTACAGTAGGCAATGTCCCTCATGGGCTGTTGCACCACTGAGTTTGAGTTCAAACAAAGCAATACAGTAGAAGTTTATAGTTGAGTTGAGTTATTTTGTTATTGATGATTAAGATATTCATTGCTACTGGCAGGAAAAATGGTGCATTGATTCTAAATAACTAGTAAATAATTGATGAATGTTGTTTTTCCTTACCATTAAAAGAATTTTCAAAAAATTAAGTTAAAATATTTTAGTAGAATTTTCGCTACATGTAGTTTGTGAGTTTGTCATGTTTGTTGTAGAGGATGATCATATTAAAAATAAGTTATTCAATGATCATATACACACAACTAAATGCACATAAAGTTTTCAGTATAATTCAACTCTTTTCAATTAACAATAAGTTATTAAAGTTCAAATGTTAATGAACAACAGTAAAACCATATTTCAAATAAAATTTTGAGGGACAAGAAATTTTTTTTTCTGAAAACTGAGATTTTCTGACTAAGATGTTTATTTTAAATTCTATGCATCCCACACATATTTCTAGACACATATGATCACAAATAAAATTTCATAATAGAACTTTAAAATAATGTGTAACAGTTTCTCTCAATGTGTTTTTTTAAAAATTTTTTTCTATCAGTAGTAAAGCTCAAAAAGTTGAAGAAAAGTATTTACTTTATAATCAACCAATTATTTGTTCATTCCCAAAATAATTTAATATTTCAATTTGATCAACACTCCTACTCCCTCTCTTTTTTTTACAGATGGTTGGCTAGATATCAACGAAGTTGAATATATTGCAGGGATTTAAGATTACTTTTATCCATTCTTTCATTCAAATTAAAAAAAAAATTAACAGAATTTGTATTAAATTGCTTGTAAGCATTCTTATGGTATTTAGTCCTCTTTGGATATACTGTATCAAAAAGACTTTCTTCTTCTTTTTAAAAACATCCAATTAGTCATATGTAAAATTCTTGAAAATGCAATTTTATGTTATAGGTCAAAGGCAAAGAAATCTATGACAAATAAGGTATATTATGATAAAACAGAGCAGAAAGTACAATGTATTACTAAAAGGTTAAATTCAATAAATATTAACTATGTTATGCAATAATTCACCTAAAAAGCCAAAATGATGAAAAATAAATGCAGTACACATATACAACCCTTGCATAAAAAATATGTTATATTAAGACCATTATCATTTCAATTAATGCATTTGCATAGAAAAATATTACAAGATATATAACAGTATTCAAGAGAGATGCAATGTTTTTTCAAATAAATAAATTTTTAAAATTTAAAACTTTACATCAAAATTTAGCTTTATCACATTCCCCCCCCAAAAACACATTTTCATGCAAAACCAATTTCTATTAAAAAAATTTCATTATTATTTAATGTTAATGACCCCCTTTAATGTCATACTATATAAGGGCTATTAACTGCTATTATACTATAAGGGCTATTTGATGGACTTCATAATTTTGAACTATGATCAAGTAAGGGGTGAGCTAATATTTAACTCTTAACTTCTATACCTCAGAAGAATTTTAAGACCCAGTTCTTTTTAACATGTAGTAATCCCGATTATTCTGAAGTTGTTGAATTAGGGCATATTAATTATTATAACAGCATCTATTATAACAATTAATACAGGATGGTATATAACAATGGTTATCTAAATTTTCCATATATATACACCCCTGTGGATATAAAAAGACTTTCAAAGTACCTTCATTCTAAAAAAATCCACAACTATTCTACATTCTATAACACGAACATTCTCTCCTCATTCAACAATGATATTACAGTAAAAGAAAACTTGGATGGACGGAATTACCATAATTATTTTGTTAGAAGTTTTGTTTTTGACCATTAAGACACAAATGTGTGATACATAAAATGTGAGTAACTGTAGATTCTGGGAAGAACTGACTTATTCCAGAAACAATTTTTTTAATGCAGATAACTAGTGCAACATTCTTCATAAATAAACTTCCTTGTGACTAAGAAACATAAATTGTTCAACCTTTTCTTTCAAAACAAAATGAAAAGCCCTTAATAATTCATGAGATAATGTCTGACAATTTGACAATCTTATATCGGTAACCTTAGTCACATTGAATATCTTAACATAAAGTGACACATTTGAAATCCATCTAGGTGAAAAAATTCAACCTTGTTGGTGGATTGCATGCCTTCGTTACCAACCAATAGGCTCACAAAGAAAAACAATTTAAGAACTACAGCATAGTATTGAGAGTATGAATAAAATGCTTAAGAGGAAATTTAGAAGAATCTGAGAATATTTTTGAAAATTACATACTAGAATAATTTTATTACAAGGAAAATACTTTTCCAGTTGTGCTGAAGACACATTATTTAAAAAATGCAACCTTGAAATTAACTCCGCCAGCTTACCTCATTTTCTAAAGAATTCCTTAATATATATATGCTATACTTTGTATAGGTTACCGGCAAAGTATGAAACGCCAGACGTTTTTAGGCAAGGTATGAAATATGACATTTATTACATACTTTGCTTAGGCATTCTATAGAATGACTATAGCTATTTAGGCAAATCATGAAAAAAGCTCATGATAAGGCTATTATATCAATGATGCACATTCCTAAAAATACAAATGTTATTTTGACAAAATACTGAGAGTGCCATTAAAAAAATTATTCAAAATACGTAAAGGAAAATAAAAGTTGTACCAAACAAAATTTATGTCTTTCTTACTAAGGGATACAGAATTTTCATATAAAAAACAAAAATTAAAATAAACCTACTTGTTGCAACATGGTAGGCTTGAATGACATTTTGAATTGCATTTCATTACATTTTTCATGCAAAAACAATTCTTATGTTGGTATTTTGTTTTACACATGCATTTGATAAATCCTTGGCCACTTCCAATGGACTGAGCAATTGCAACTGACAGGAGAGGAATTTTATGGTCAGAAATATCTTTCGATTTTAAGCAAATTCTTAGGGCACAAAGTAAATTGTGATTTCACATATACTTGTTTTAAAATTTCTGCAGAAGTTCCAAGTCGATAGAAACCATTCTTTTCCCACTCATTACAAGTGTCAATATATTGGCATTTGGAAAAAACCACAAGTTTCACAATACATTTTTTAAAATAATTTTCTGCTTTTTCCAGGAAGGTTCATAAAGGTGGATGTACAGTTCAATATTATAACATGTAACACTTTTGTATTTGGTTGAAAGTTCTTTAAGAATTCTTTTACTTCCTCAGAATCTGTGATGTAATACTGTATAGCAGTGCTTCCCAACCTTTTTATCTTCCAGACTGGTCAACGTTTGATAATTTTACCGTGGCCAGCTGAGGGTGGGACATTTATTATTTATATTTTAAATTGTTTTTATTTTAATAATTTAATTGTATTTAAACATGCTTACAAAATAAAATTCAGTTGCACCAAAAAATTAATGTTAAGTGATTTTACATGAAATATAAAGTGATTTTCATGGAAAGTCGCATAACCACTAAAGAAATACACCCCAGTAAATAAAATGGAAATAATTTAATCCTTCCATACCATTTGATCTACAGAGAAGGGGAGGGGAACCACTGCTGTATGGTTCTGATGCCTTCTTTAACAGGTTAAATAAGTTTACTTTTATTTTCCACAAACATCACATCATAGCTTTTCAGCAACCAAGAGTCCCTGGATTCCTTCTTAGTAGTCATTTTGTATATCAATTATTAACCTCTAGTAAGTAATTTCAGTTAAAAAAAAAGAAAAGAATTTTTTTTTTTGCAGCATTAACTCAAATTTGGGGAAGCTCATCGTCGATTAGTTGTTTCATGTCTTTAGACCAGGGGTCAGCAACCTTTTAGCTGTGGCCTGTCAAACCAATCAACCAATATGATTCAGCATACAACACAGTAGGGCATTTTTGAGACAACTCATGACAAATTTGTTGAGTAGTGCAAAGGGCCATTGAAAATTGTACCGTGTGCCACATGTACCATAGGTTGCCAACCCCTGCTATAGACCATGACTCCTTCTTCAACACTATGGCTGGCACCTCCCTTTTCATTCAGAACAGGAAAAAACCAACTCTTTGTTGAACAAGTTTAAGTAAAATTGAGTACTTTGACACTTCCAAACAAACTGCAATGTGCAACTGAGCTTCAGGCATGCATTAAAAGTTTCATGGATCGCCATGTAATATTCAAAACAATTTGGAGATGTCTTTCATACTTTTCCGGTTTCTCATTAGGCATTCTATACTATGCCTAGGCAATGTATGAAATAAGAATCGTTTATGCATTGCCGGCTAGTTTTAGGCTTTCTATAGAATGCTGGATTTCATACTTTGCCGGTAACACACACACACACACATATATATATATATTTGGTGTTAAATAAATAGTAGAATAAAACAATATCTTTAGAAGCACAAAAGGCATTTTTAAAAATTGAAAGGAAAAATGCACACTTATCAAAATTTGAAAATGGAAGTTATATAACTGGTATTACATAGCTACATGCCTCAAGTGATAAAGAGAGGCAGTCTTTAATTGAATACCAAAAAACTCAAATAGAAACAAGATACAAGACTGGAATATAAAAATTATGAAATCTGAAAGTTGGCTAATTTAATTTTACAAAATGAATAGTTCTCATCAAATATGAAAAAGCAGTCATGAATTGTACATTCGATAATTTTTATTTTTCATATAATTTAAATATTTAAAAGTTCAGTAATTGCAATTCAACCAATGTATTTAAAAAAAAGACTCAAGTTACCTTTCTCAGCTTTTCTTCTCTTCCTCTTATTGCATATTTTTACAGCACATACAGACAGTACAATGGCAGCTATGAAGAAAAGGATGCCACCCACAACGCCAGCAGTGATTGCTTTACTTCTATTTCTATCTTGAAGGTCACCTGTAATCATCATACAATACTTCATGATTACATCAAATAGTTATTACTGTTTCAATCACAGAATAAAGATAAATCTCTATAACTTTAAAACTGGACATATTCATTTTTCTAAACCCAATTTTTTAAACAATGTTAAAAATATTTGCAAATGAGTTAATAAAAAGTGATCCAACATGAAAAAAATATTAACAAATTTAACTTTTTATAAAAAAAATTGGTCTATCTCTCATTAAAAGGATTCTCAATGGGCAAAATTTAATCTATAATAGCAATAATTAATTCAAATAAGTTACAATTATTTTTCTCCCATATACTTACTAAACACTATCACTTGAAAATTCTATGACAACTAGTAAAATTAAAATAAAAAGCATCATTAACCCTAATTTTAACAGAAACACATGAAATGAATATTTTAAAATAATACATAATTGTAACCAAAATTTACAAAAATTATAACTAAATAAGAACATGATATTTTAAGAAAGTTAAAAAATATTTCAAAGCTAATGAATACATTTTAGAAATTGGCAATTCCCATTTAACAGTTAAAAAATTTAATTAGACAAGAAATAAAACTGCATATACTCATTTAAAATATGAAACCATAGTTTTTCATGTGTATACAAATAAAGCTGAGAATGCATGGTTTGATGTATATATGTAAATGATCCTCATGTACATGAATGAATTTTTACCTGCCTACAAAGGCAGTCATGAGTAGATGGCCAATGAGTAAGGCAGTTTATGTGAGTTATGATGGGTTTTTACTTCTGACAAAATGACAGAAAAAAACTTTAATACTATGATGTTAAATTTTGTAGAAAGTCTAGTGATTCGCAAGTGGAAACAATTTAAACAAATTGTAGTAATCACAATGTCGAAGAAATTGGTATGCCTCCCCTCCCCCCCAAAGTCTGTACCATTTTCAGATTTATGCTAATGTCTTACTTAACTACAGTGTACGGTTCATTACAAGTACACACCACATGGAATGACCATCATCAAAAAGTACTTTCAAAATATTTTCTGTTATCTTCAAGTTATGAAATGCAAAACAGATGAATTTGTGAGGCAGTGGGTAACTGGCATATTCATTGTAATGACACATATTTTTATTCTTCATATTTGATACAGATTTGCCTGGATAAACACAAATACAATCCTTCAGATTCCCTGTTTTCTTGACATGGGCTTGTGTGACTTCCAGCTTTTCCTAAAGTTGAAATTCTTACTAAAGAGGATAAGATTTCAGTCCATAGAAAACACCATACAGAATGGGACAAACCCTCAAAGTGGCACCTCAAAAGAGATATTCCAGTAATGGTTCTAATAGTGGCAATTTTATTGGAAAGGTGTGAGGTGGGCTAAGGGGATTATTTTTATGAAGAAAGGATTACGTAATTTTTATAAATAAAGATGGGATATATTTGAAAACACTTATATACAGAATGTCATAACCTATTAGATTAGTTCTGTTGTGCATAAAGAAATCCATAATTGTTAGAAGAAAGTTTCAATCTTTTAAATACAATGGACTAAATTCATGTGACGTCATAGTCAAATGATAACTGAGCCACGTGTTTTCGGCCAATCAGTTCATAAATTAATGGGATGTCATAATTATATCATAAATATAATCACACGTTTCCTGCTAATCAGTTCACGCGCTCCGGTGTTGTCAAGTTTTGCTCTTTGTAGAAACTTTCTCTTAAAAAGTGCATGTAAACAAAATACATTTTATTTAAAAGTATAAACATAAAATACCATTTTTTTTAATTTAAAAAAATCTTTTTGAAGAATTTTTTCCCCTAACATTTAAGCATCTTTACCCAAATATGAAATTTGATCTGAGTTTTACAAATAGAACAGCAAGTACAATTAGTTTAATGTTTGTTTTGAATTCAATGCAGAATGTGTGTTTGTCTTTATTATGTGACGTCATGAATTAAGCCCATTAGTTCATGTGCTTCACTGTAGCCTACTTTTGCTTTTTGTAGAAACTTTCTTTAAGAAAGTACATATTTTTCAACGATATAATAATGTACATAGTTAAACAAAATGCACTTAATTTAAAAGTATTCGTATTGTGTAAGTATTTTCTTTAATTTTGAAAACTGTTTGAAGAATTTTAACACACACGTGAACTCTTCACCCAATCATCAAATTTTAAATGCTATCTAAACTTTACAAGTTGTACAATTAGTATGTCAATTTTTAATCAATGGGAAACACGTGATTGCCGTTATCATGTGACCATCATGAATTTAGTCCATTCTATAATTCAGTTCATATTTAACTACACACATCTATATTTTTGCAACTCTGGTTTGTAATTTGTACAATATCTATTAGTACTTTATTGGTTCTATAGAATGACAGATATATGTATTATTCTTTATCATAATAGAAAATGAAAAAAAAAAGCATCTAAAGAAAACAGGGAATACAATGGCATCTCTCATTGGCAGTTCCCAAAAATACTTTAACATACAGCTAACATTTGTAATCTTATACTAATGTAATATCTGCATTTCTTATAGTCAATGTATATTAATAGGTAATGACAAATGCCAGAAGACCCAACTAAACGACTTCTTAAGAAAATACTTACAGGTCCAATTCATTTCTTGCTTAATTCATATACTATTAAAATATGTTCCATAATGTATGTATACCAAGCAAATAGTAAAACAAAATATTAAGGAAGATAAAGTAATATAAATTAAATAAAGAAAATATATAAATACCATGAATTTCTAATTTCACTTCATTGCTTGGTGGTGAAGCAACACTTTCATTGGAATAAGCTAAAATTCTAAATACATATTTACCACCTTGAAGAAGCTTGGCTGGAAGAAAAAGCAATTTTTTCAATGTTAAAATAGAAATTATATGATTAAAATAACTTAATAATTTAATCAAAAATTTCATTTGGGAATTTAATAAAAATTATGATCTAATTTTAAAGGAATATATATTTTTACAATACAGTCGAACCTCTATATTACGAAACTCTATATAGCGAACTGTTTCCTGAAACCAAATATATCCTAAAATAACCTTCCAGTAGTGAAGTGCATTTTCTATATAACAATTTTTTTTCTTGCAAAGGGATTTTTAGTGCATAGCAAGCATGTGAGGCATATTATGAAACAAAGCATTTTTTCAAACAAAACAGCAAGCAAAAATTAAGATTTTAAGAGTAATTAAATTTGAGGACTCATGTATTGATGTATGTTTAGAATTTCTAGCTATAAAAGAAGAGAAAAAATAATTTAATTACCAGTGAAAAAAAATGACTCAAAATACATATTTATTGTACATGGAAATTTATAACATACATATAAAACAAATGCATATATTTTGTACCATAAATTAAAATACATAACAATCTAAATATAAGACCAGTTAAATTTTAGTTAATGACTCCAGCATATTTTCTAATTTTTTTCAAAAAGAAACAAACATTTTCAATCTATATTACATATAAAAAATTTCAACAAAACAACTGATCAAGATGCATCTTTTTTTTTTTTTAAAATTTTAAATGTTTCTATTCACACTGCCATGCAATTTACTTTTGAGGAAAATCTTTCATAGATAATTTAAAATAAATATTAATATAGAAACACATTTTGGAGACTTTTAGAAAATGCCTAGTTTAGAAAAATAATTTTTTCTCTCTTTTGAACATACCTTCAAAATGAGTCACATTTTTAATGGGACCCCAGTGTTGCCACTGAGCATCATTTTTGTAGTCAATCATATAATGTCCTACTGGAACTCCATCTACAGGAGGATTCCACGTTATACGAACGCCCAACAATGTTTTAGTTACAGTTACATTTCTCACCATCCCAGGAGCTGGTTTGGGTGGTGCAGGGGGTTCAGAGGAAACTGAAACAAGTATTGACATTTATATTATCAGTTAAAGGCAGAATTTTAAATTTAATTTTAGTATTATCTATATAACTGTAGTCACATTTTATTCTATTTTGAAAACTTCTTTTCTATTCTTTTAACATTTTAAGTATTATGTATAGTTTAAAACATTGGCAGCTGCAAACTTATGATAATTACAAAAGCAACTATATAAATATATTTAATTTCATATAAAATTATTTCAGGTAATAAAATAATAATAAAAGAAATCACAGAAAAAAATGCTTTAATCACAAATAATTAATATAGAAAAGAAATAAATAGAAATAAATTAACGGTTTATATATTATTTTATATAATCTAATATTAAAATTAATTGAGCATTTTTCTGAATCATTCTGCTTTTAGATATTTTTAAAACTGAATGAATATTAAAACAAATAATGCAATCTAATAAGGTTAAAAGATAAATAGCTGTTAAAACATGGATATACTTTTTGCCATAATTATACAGACAAAAATCAATATGTATTTCATTTACAACAACATTTATTAAATGAAAGCAATGATGATGAAGAACCATAAATAAATTCTTAAATTGAATTCAAAATCTTGAATAACAGAGTAAGTTTGAAATATGAACTTTCGTAGTAAAAAAAAATTATTTTTAAGAAAAAATAACATAGTTAAAATAAGAATTAATAAATTCCTTAAAAACCTAAATTTTTGCAAATGATTTATATAATAAAATTTAAATGCTTTTAATTTATGATTTCAAACTCACAAGAAGTAAAAGAAAGCAAGTTAGTTTAAAAGGAATATGAGATTTTATAGACTGAGAAATGTAAATACATAATTTTAAAGTAACATCATAATTAGCAGACTTTAAAAAGAAAAATACAAGAAAGAATTTTAGAAAAGTTAGAACTTACCAGGGATAGAGTTACCAGAAGAGTTTTCATTAGGTGATGTGAAATTATTACCCAAAGGGTCAGAATAAGAAATGCTGCTACTACTACCACCACCACCAGTACTATAGTCAGAAGCTGAAAGTTTAGTTTGAAGAGTGAAGTTTAGAAAGAGGAAATTTATGTCACATGATTATGGAGAAATGAGCAGAATTTTGATATCATAAAAAAAGTTATCTTTTCTATTAAATGCAGAAATACTGAATTTTATAAATTCAAGAATAAATACTAGAAAGATAATGGAATAAGTGTATTTTAATGTAATATTCTTCCTGATAAGTTATGTATTATTAAATAATCGATCACTATTTCATACATACACTAAAATTCTTTTTTCATATGAAGATTCATTAAAATAATTATATTTCAACCATCTGATATATATAAATGTATTTTAATTATAGCTACTTACATAAAGGTAAAAATGATATCTATTTAACATCATGTCTTGGAAGAGTTAGAAAACTCTACAGTATTGGAAATGACAATATATGGAATTATAATAGATTATTTTAATAATAATAACAATTTAGTTTACTTTTATTTAAAAATTTTTTTTCTTTGTTAACCCTATTGAATTCAATTCTTTACATATTCTAAATATGACTTAAAATACATTAATATTAATTTATCCAAGTAAAATGTTTTAAAACATATTTAAAAAACTGACTTATAGGGCCCTATACTTAAAGAACAATAAAAATGAATACTGAGTAGATTTTTCAGTAATTCATTGAAATATGTTTTGAGGGTAGCTTAGAAATAAATTTTTCCAGACGCTTTTGATATTTCCTTTAAAAATATTAAGAGTTTTACTCTAAAAAGATACAGGTAATGACATTTTAAAATCAAATCCCCAATCCACCCTTCCCTTTCTTTCTCACATACACGTAATTATGAAAGCACATTATAAATTAGCATGAATGAAATATCAGGTGCAAATTATTTTGTGGCAAGCATAAATTATAGCTGGGTTATGACACAGTAGATTCTGCATTTCAATTTGATATTGGATTTTAGTTAGTCATAAATAACTGCAAATGTAACTAATAAATTACAAACAAATTTGTTTTTCATGAATGCAAAAGACTTGCAAAGCAAATATATATACTATTATAGTAGTGTCCCCAAAACTCGGCCTAATGTGAACCGAAGGGGGAGCAAGTTTATGAAAATGCTGGGTTATTGAGAATGGGATTAAAAAAGAATAAGTACGTGAGTGTTTCCTCAGAAAATATTGTACTACACTTGTATGTATTGTTTGTTCAACAATACAACAGAAAATAAAACTGCCCAAATATTCCGAAACAAAGGACGAGTATGTTTTATGAAGGTATAGAGCCTTTACTAAACGAAAAATGAAAATCAATGAGTACATAGAATACAGCAATTTACTTGATACGATACAACTCAGAAAAAGTATTTATGAAGGCATAAAGCTGTATATAATGAAAATTAAGTAGTTGGCTTTGTAAAAACTGACTATTTTTTAAAAAAATGTGCAATGCCCTGTTGTCTTCCATTGCTGCTTCATTATGAAGACAACAAACAAACAGTAAGTCCATTACCTATGTACCTTGTTGTTTAAAATTCTGAAGGGTGGTTTTGACAGCCTTTAGTCAATAAATATGTTATATTTTAGGAGTTTGTACAGTAAATGTTACATCCATTCATATGATTTATATGTTTGCATCCACAGAACCTTGAATGGGTCTGTACCAAAAGATTTTCTCAACCTGCGAAGGTATGGGGAAGTTATCCGGATTGCTGGGTTATTGAGTGATGAGTTTTTGGGACTCTACTTTATTCACACATTATATTTGGAGCTTGTATTTCATTTCTTAAAAAATAAAAATAAACATAAATCTCCATTGAGCTGATAACTGACAATGTTCATCTTAATCACTAACGGTGGTATTCTCAATTGCGAGTTATTGAAAAGAAAACTCGCGGATTGGGTAACCCCCTCTTGACGATAACTCCCGAGTAATTCCCTTTTCTTATTCTCAAACTGACGATCACCGGATCTGAGAACTATGCGTTTGCGAGATGCTAAAACTTGTTGTGATTGGACACTGATAATCACATGGTATATTGTTTACATGTATCTTGGCGCAAGACTTTCGATTCACAGCTATTTTTTTCTTCTCATGTCTAGTACGTCAAATAAAAGTAAATTTTCTCTAGTGGAATCTTATTGAAAAATACAAGATGTTATTCATTGCAAGATAACCAGTGCAGTTTACAATAAGAAAAAAGAAAAGGCACGGGATTGCTTAACTACTGATTTCAATCCAGGCAGCCTTTCCAAACGAAGTCGACAAGAGCTGCGAAATAAAAAATCCCAAAAACGAAGAAGCTTTAAAATGTTTAAACTTTCAAAACTGGTGGAGGAACCAAAAAGTTATTGACCACATCGTTAGATGAATTGCTGGCCGCTATGGGTACCCTCATTGAACCATTGCCGTATAGATACGATTGCAACGACGATTATGATACTGCTGTTTCATCAGGAACTCAGGGTAAGTGTACATGGATTTTTTTTGTCTTTATTTAGCTTTTAATTTAAATTTTCCGTATTATTCTGAAGATTTTTCTGATAGTGATTTGTGTTTTATTACATAAATGAACTCTAATATGAATCATCTAATATGAATCACATTATGGAATGTTGAGTAAAAGAATCAATATTTGAACAAAATTTCTTTTCAAAATACACATTTAAAATGTAAAAGTTAATTTTTCTGTTATCCAGGAATGCAAATAACATGGTCGTAAAAAGAGTTAAAAATTCAGTTGGTTTGATTTGATTTATAATTAATGTTGCATCTTAAAGCAATGTGAGGTCTATTTGCAATGAACTTCATCATTTGAACATCTGTCAAATATCAAGGACAACATACCTGAATTAGTAACTCATTCTAAATTGCCAAAGTACATTAACCCGAGGACTTTTAACGATGACAGATTTCAGGTTTTCAGAGGCACTAAACTCGATGACTATGAATTTGTGACCATGGCCCCTTGTCTATTGTGCTCTCAAATATTTGATTAGAATTATGTAAAAAAATAACTCAGGTTGTGTAAAATGTATATGTATTTTTCGTAAAAAGAATAAAGATGACATGCACATATATAAGAGAAGAAGATGTAAATTATTACACCTAATTAAAAATGATTAAAAAGAATTAACTTGCAAAATCATGGATTTATGTATTAAAGTAATTATCATTGTTTAATGTGTAAAATGAATCAAACTTGAAAATGTATACTGTGATTTCTCATTAAATTATAAACTGTGCATAACCCCCTTTATAGTATGAAAATTTATGTATAATGAAGGACTTACAGAAAAGTAAAGTTATTTAATAAAAGTAGGCAACAGCTTACAAAATTTCTTTTCGATGAATAAGATTTATTTTAGTGGAATAATTTGTAGTGTGGTAAAAAAATTAATGTATCAAAAACTGTAGTGGCATATTTAATATTAAATTAACAATACTAATGTATGTATTTTAAATTATACTAAATAATAAAATTTATGTATTTTTTCTAAATTCTATCATTTATTGCAGTAGAAACTAATTGAAGAAACATCCGACTTCTCTATTTCTCATGCTTTCTTGTGGAAAAGTCACTAGTTTTTGAAGAAAATGAACTTTATTGTCATTTAAATAGTCAGATTTCATTTTATCACTATTTATTCTATTGTTTGCTTGATTTTTAAAAGAATGAAGATGTCATATTTTTTATAATGAATTTTAACTTCAATAAAATTTATTATTCCTATTTTCAAAATGTACAAAATATGTTCACAAGTTTTCAGAATAATTTCAATTTTTTTTAAAAAATTATATTTATTATTTTTATTTTAATTTACTTACTAATAGTTACTATAAAACTAATTGAATAAGGTTTTTTTTGTAAAGTGAAATGTTAAAAAATGTTATTAGGAATAGTTAATTTTGAATTTTTTCTGCTACCAAAATATTCTTTTCTGAAAAAGTGTAAATATTTTGTATATGTAAAATTTGTTTTCTGTTCTATATTGTAAAACATTGATAAATATGTGTGTATATATAGTGTTTTGTGACAAATAAAATCAGATTAATACCAATAGTATAATTACTTTTGTTAGATGGAATTGGAAAAGATTCAGTAACATGTTCTGTTTTAGATAAATGTGACTTTAGATTCAATTAACAAATTTATTCTTCACAAAAAAACTGGATTTTTCATTCTAAGATTTTATAGAACTCATGAATTAAGAATAATTAAATCAATGATTATATACATAATAAACATTTTAACCTACCAAAGGGTTGCTGGAAAATTTTAAATAAAAAAAATATAGATAAGGATATATATACTTGTATACAATCAAACTATAAATCGAAATTTTAAAATAATGCAAGTTTTGAATTCTCATTGTATAACATTAAATCATAACTTCAAATGTAATTTCTAGCTGAATCATGAAAAAAAAAAGTGTATTGAATTGCTAACATTGTTCCTATGAAAACTGGCCTTCTTTCAATGCTTCTAAATCCTCAAGCAGAAAAAAATTGAAGCGTTCATCCATATTTGTTTACAAATCCGCGAGTTACCCTCCGAAATTGGCGGGTAGAATCCGCGGGTTATCTTTGGATGAATAATCCGTGGATTTGGCACGATCCGCAGTTGAGAATAATGATGCTTCGCCAATCTCTGCGAGTTACCTCTGGTTCGGGGATAACCCGCGATTGAGAATACGACCGTAAGTAAGTACAGATTTATCTTTTATGATCTATACACAGATATTCTTGGTACAAAAATATTTTGATAAAAAACTAAATGATAATTACTGAATGTTATCGAGCTGGACAAGCAATGAAGCATGAACAAAGGACAATGCATTTCATTACAAAAAAAAACTGCCACCATTTCTAAAATTCTTCTCATCTGCATTTACAGATTTAACCATATCTGTGGTAATCAAAGTAATTTCTTTTACTTAAAGATCGTTCACAAAAGGCCGAGAAAAAATATGAAGTTGGTAAAATAGTACAATATGTAAGTCTCAAACAGGAGACCTTTTTCTGTGATCCAGCATTATTAGACTGATCACAATTATGTCTTGATTTAAAGCTTCAGGGGGATATTTTAAGAATAAAATGACACATTTTTTTGGTTATTACAACTAAAGTATCCAATGATTTTCTGGAAATTTTGTTTACAACAATTTAAAATTGAACTTATTGACAGAACAAATAATATAAAAATGCTGGCAAGTTACAATTTTAGGGAATAAAGAAAAATATGAAAACACAAAGGCATGTTTTAATGCTGCATATAAGATAGGGTAAATATTTTGTGCAGACAGTCAAATTTTAAGTAAAAGGAGGGAGGAGAATAGAATACCCCTATAAAATAATCATCAAATCAAAATAAATTTCATTCAAAGATGTTTAATTTTATTCAATAAAATACACACAAAGAAAAAAAATCCACTAAAATTATTCATGCTTTTACATATTAAAAGATTTTTAAATGACAATCATATGTAGAATTTAAGTTTACATAAGTTTAAAAATGTATGATTACATAAATATTAATGCATAAAACTAATAAATGACTGAGCCACATATTTGATTTTTTTGGGGGATTATAAAAATATTACATATCACATTATATTTTAAATAATATAAAGAGCATATTATAAATGGTTTTTCTTATACAAAGTGCATAATAAGGTTTTCCTTATGCAAGTTGCTATATTTCTTTTTCACACACAATGCACAAAATACTGTACATATACAAAATTAATAAAAAAAATTTAATATGAGTATTAATGACTTACATTTTGTTTTGGCCCTTATAATAGGGCTGAACATTCCATCTCCCAACTTATTTCTGGAAAGCACTTGAAAATCATATTCTGTATCGGCTTGTAAATTGTAAACAGTAAAAGTGGTTGCACCATCTGGATAAACTCTAATAGTTCGCCAGTCACTGTCACCTTGATCTGCAAGCCTGTACCTAGGTAAAGACAAAGTTAGCCTCAAAGTAGAATGAGCATTTTAAAAACAAAACTTTACATCAATATATCATAAAAAAGAGCATGCATATATTCAATACAAATTAGAGCTCTTACCATATGACATATGTTTGTTCATGACCCCCATCATATGCAGGCAACCAAGTCAAAGTAGCAGCTACTGTACTAGTATTTACAGTCACATTGGTTGGGGCATGTGGAGTTGTTCCTGGAAATATATATACAAAATTGTGTTAAACTGAAAACAAAGCAAATTTATTCTAACATAAATTATATCCTAATTTTCTATCAGAGGAAAACTTGTAATTCAGCTATTCATTTTAAAAATTCTATTAATTAAAACTAAATTTGATAGTATAAAATTTAAGCGAAAAATCAACAATTATCAAAATGAAGTAGAGAGCATCTGGAAATTTTTGATTCCCTACAGTTTCTATTTCCAGCACAGAACTTTTAGAACACAAATAAACCTGAAAATACTCTACTGCAATTACATAAAGTATAATCCCCCTCTCTCACCAAAGATGTTATTTACAAAAGTGTTGATTAAAATATAATTTTTCTATCAATATATCAAAATAACAAGTTATCAATTCTCGGCAAAAATAGGAGTATAAAAACTATAACTATTCCAATAGTTATAGCTACTATATTAGAATGATTTTTGTTAATTACAAAACATCAATGGAACAAAACATTCGTGGCAAATGCTTACAAAAACACACACACGTAAATTCAAGTTATTACACATGATTTTTAATAATGGTCATTTTTAATAATAATTTTTAATAATAATAATTATATTAAGAAGATTTATATTTATATTGTAATCTAAAATAAAATTAAGGTGTTAATATTTTACTAAAATGCCTGCACCCATCAACTAAGTAAAACTGATTACCTCTCTACTTAAATATTTCCAAACTAATGGATTATATATGAAAAGAGAGAATACATTTTGACTTGCAGATCATTTAATTAAAAAAAAATATATATAAGGGGTTCTTTTAATTTGAATAGTAATAAAAATTTTGCAAGGAAATTTTTTTTACTAATTGGTAAATTCTGAAATGTTTGATAAAGATTTCTCACCAGAATTTGATAAAACAATAATTACTTTCAACAAGTAAAAGAGTACTGGTAACCAAAGTAGCAATTTCATTTTCCAAAACACATTCGTACCGACCATGATCTTCTTTCTTCAGACCCCTTATAGTTAAATTACCACCTCTTATCATGGCTCTATCTCTGGGAAGTTTCGATCCATCAGCCTACGTAACAATGATCAAATTTATTGTAATACATGTAAAATTTGATATGTTTAATTAAAAGATTTGTTTATAAATTCTAAGCTAGAAACAAAATGCATTACACAATGCACATCATTGATGTAATATAATTTAAAAAGAAATATTTTTGAATGAAAACATGATGAATATAGATCAGAGGTTCCCAAACTTTTTTGTCTCAGAGACACCTTGCCATGTTTTTCGGTTTTGGGTAGACCCCTGCTTACCTAATATTGAATTTTTGCAAATTTAGCAATTTAAATATCTTTTTGATGGCTGGTACTACTAATTACTTTAAAAGAATGAAATTTCTAATGTAGTGAAGTACAGCATTTAAAATTTAAGAAGCACATGTTAATGAATTAAATTAAAATTAATTAATTTAATACATAAAACAACTGTTACATAAAATAACTAAACAACAAACAAGTTTAACAACATAAGAG
Organism: Trichonephila clavipes; assembly: GCA_019973935.1. NCBI lineage: Eukaryota > Metazoa > Arthropoda > Arachnida > Araneae > Nephilidae > Trichonephila > Trichonephila clavipes. The sequence goes on from BMAU01020477.1 coordinate 230,290, forward strand.
TGATGAATCTGCTGCTTCAATAACAATTTTTCAATATTTAATATCAATCTAGTCGGGTTTAACCTTAAATGTCCTTAGTAAGTGTTCAGTCTCCCACCCCTCCCCTGCTTTGTTTTTGAGATTGGCAAACTCTCTGAAACTCCCTCTCACTAGAAAAAGTAATTAAAAACATTCTTATAATATTCTATAATTTGTGACAGCAAGTATGTTTTTAAAGCCAAAATTTCTGATATCTGTTTCTAAATTTTATTTTAAGATAGGTAGGGACTATTCTGATCAGTTCCTATTGTAATATGACTTTTTTCAATGTGACTAGACATTGTCTACTGTGACATTAATATTAAAAAAAGTAATATCAAACCTAGTTACAAAATCAGAGTAAAGGGCATTTAAATGTTGAACGTAAGTTAAAATGTCCTGACAGATTGCCTGTGACTAATTGAGAATGTTCGCAAAGTCAAATATTATACTTCTTTAATTTAATTTTGGAAAGAAATGCTGAAATGGTCCTTGTCTTAATAAAATTTATGCTGTCACCTAGTAACCACAAATTAACCTCAATAAATTTTGTAAATAAATCAGTTAGATTGGTAAAATCTGGTTTCCACTAGATCAAATTTTTTTTAATGATTAAAGTCACGATCTGGTTTAAGAAGAGCTTCTATTATAGACCCTCATTTACATCTCATGGACCTCTAAATTATTTTTTCGCTGGCATGGCCCCCTTGCAGGTCCTCATAGACCCCTGGGGGTCTATATAGACCACTTTGGGAACCACTGATATAGATGGTTATTTAAAAATATCTCAAAATAAACTCATAATAGAAAACTATTACAAAAAGTTACATTTTTTGCCTTTGACTGCGCTTCATAATAATTAGTTTCATAATATTCAAAGCAACTATAAAAATAATAGTGTGTGATTTACATTAAAATTCATTTTTATATATTTTATTTGAAAACTCTTAACATTCAATTTGGAAATGTCTGTTTGACTTTCGAGTAGAAATTAAAGAACAATTTTATAGAAGATTATATAAAACCTAATAATAAGAGTGCAATTCTGTTCCAGTTTTTGCAATATTCCTTGCATAAAAAGTATTTATACACAAAATATTTAAAAAGTTTTAAAATGAGAAAAAAAATCTAAAAAAATAGACTTTTTTTTAAACACTTCATTTTTTACAGACTAGAATTTTGTGCTCAGAAGACAAAATTTGAATATATTTATTAATTGGTCAAACATTTAAAGGAAAAAAAAAGAAAGGTAAATTTATAAAATTATCAATAAAATTATGTTTATTATTATGAAAAGTTAACTTTTAAAATATAAAATATTTTAGACAGTCACTTAATACTTGCTCAATGCATATATAAAAAACAAACATTACTTTTTAATATTTTATACATCAGTAACTATTCATAGCATTTCAATAAAATTGTTTACATACATTTTATTTTCAAAACTAAAACCACAAATAAAAAAATCATATATGTAGCTGTTATTATTTTTCTTTTTATTATTAATAAGAATTAACTGATATTTTTCAAAATGCATGGAATATTTCATTTACATTTCTTAACATGCAACATTTTTTACCTAAAATGATTCAAAATATTAAAATTCTTGCAAAAATTTTTAGAATCATGTGATATTTTAAAAAAATTAAAACATGTAGTTGTCATGTAATGTACATGTGAAATTCTGTTAATTGTATTTACAATTATTTCAATCTAATTGTAATTACATTTCACAGAAAATTGCAAATATACTAAAATACAAAATAATAAAAAAAATGGAAAGTCAAGAGTAAAAGACTGAAAATTCAAATAACTATAAAAAAAGGTAAGGATCTTTAATCCAACACAGTACAATTTTAGATTAATCTCTTTTAATAGATCCAGTAGGGAGAAGACCCATTTTAAAATAATAAGTTAATTTACCTTATACTTTCTATATTAATCACATTATTCCTGATTTATAAAATATGTTCTAAGAGTTGATTAGTAATGAGTGATTACATTTAGATTGAGAAAAAATACAAAACCAAAAGAATTCATCCAAAATATGAAGTATTAGGAATGCATTTAAAAAATTAATGAGGGAAATGCTACTTCCTATTTTGCAATAAAATTATTAGATGTACTTTAAGCATGAATTATTTATAAAACAAGATTTACTTTCAAACAACAAATAACTTATACATAAATAATTTATATGGATCTTTGAACGATGTTCAATCATAAGTTTTGCAAGTCTCTCTCTCTCTCAGATCCAAGAATCCCTACCTACCAAGAGTCAAGAATCCAGAGTCCCTACCTGTTATCTTAAGTTCTTATGAATTAAAAGGGACCAGATGTCTTTTTCTATGAGAAACTAGCTAAAACAGTTACCTTACTGGATTAAGATAAAAGCCAATAGAAATACAGATAATATCACTAAAGGCAGTTTTCGAAATATGTACAAGAGTTTGAAGTTAACACGAAGCACATTTTCAAAGAGAAAAATGCCTCAATTTTTATAAAAATTTGTGATATTGTAACTCATGCATTTGTTTATAATATAGTGTTTTTAAAATTTCAAAATACTTCATAAATAATTAGTTTTTCCTTTTAAAATGTAAAGGGATAACTCATTTACCATTACGATATAGGAGAAAAAATGCGAAACACGTTTCATAAAAAAAAATATGTCAACTTGGATAAAAATGAGTAATATGATAAAATAAGTGGTTCTCTACAGGATAGTGAAGCCAGAATATAATAATTAATGTTCGAGTGCTTTAATATATGAAAAAATATTCTGAATTTGGTCTTATTCTTTAACATTAGTCGAAGATAGCCTTAATAAAAGAACAGAAAAGTTATTGAAGTAAGATTATTGCAACTTTACTATATCCTTTTAATGAAACAAAAGTACATAGACTACAAATTCTGCAAGCATTTTTAAAAAAGAAAAGCGTTACATTCTAGAAGATTTCCAATAATTAGAATAAGAAGTATCAACAGTGATTAGTTATATACAACTTCACTGAAAAATGCACCATTTTATATGAAAAATGTTCTTTTAAAGAAATATTTTAGTTCCTTGTTTAAAGATTAAAGCTGAATGATGTAATTAACAATCTTTTTTGTCCACTGTTTTTTTCCTTAAATAAAATAATCATACTGTTAAATTTTCTCATTAATATTCTTTTTCCACATAAGTACATTCTTCAGTAATAATTTTTTTAAAAATTAATGGATATAAATAGATTATATAAATTTAATATGTGATATTTTTAGACTTTTTTGACTATTTATTAACAACTTTATATTTATGAATTTAAAAAATTAAATAAACATCTCCATTATGGAACACATTTCAAAAAGTTATTCAAATTCCTCCATGTAATTAAATTATTTTCGTAATGAAATTATTGAATTTATTTAATTTAGGATAGATTGAATGAATAAATGAAAAAAAAAAACATGAAGAATGACAAAAAAATTAAATAATAAAAATTAAAAATTTTTTTATTTAAAACTTTTTTTTAATATACATTGCAGGATAATTTTAATTGAATTTGATTTTGCACAATTTATTTTAATTTATGTCATATACAAGGGTCATCTGGAAAGTAACATCGGCAAAAGATCTATAAAAGGCACGAAACACAAAGGTACAAGTCGAGTAAATTGTGGGTGTTTATTGCATGTGGCGGTTGTAACATCTTGATCATTGACATTAATATTATTGTAGTGTGTGAACATGTTGGTTCTAATTTCTTCTCCCAATAAATGCAAGAAAGGTCTGTCATAAAGTTTTTGAAGCACAGAAGATATCGCAAATTGAAATACTCAGTCAACTGTGTTTAGTATTTGATATTCCGATTAGTATTTTCCAATGTGATGAGTAAGCACAGATTGTTTGCCATTGGTGTCTGGATTATTAGGAAAATAGGTAAAAGATGAACAGTGTTATGACTGGCATTGTTTATCCTGAAACACTTGCATTACCAGAAATTATGCACAAAATGGGTGTGGAAGAATCTTACACCTGAGCACCAAACTAAATGTATGGGAGCAGTACTGACTTTTTTTGCAGAAATGTCACGAGGAAGGCAACAGGTACCTAAATAGGATTGTTACAAGTGATGAGGTGTGAGTTTTTCACTTGACCCCCAAACCACGCAAGAGTCAGAGTGGCATCCCAGTGGATCTCTGTGCTTGAACCTATCTAAGCAGACTGTATCCAAACAGAAATTGAGGAACGAAGACTTTTGAAACAGAAAAGGCATCCCACTTGCTGATTTCTTGGCAAGGAGAGCTCCAGTGAATGCTGAACTTTATTGCACTACACTAGAGAACTCATGATGAGCCATTCAAAACAATAGACAAAGGGATGCTTAGTGTTTGCGTTGAATCATGACAACAATCCTCAACATATAACAAATTCCAGAAAAAACTCTGAAACAGAAGTTTTGCTGAGGGCTGTTTGACTATCCATCTTATAGTCCCAGTCTAACTTACAGCAACTACAACCTGTTCTTACATCTAAATCAATTCTTGTCATAACTTTTACATAGATGGAAAACCTGAACACTACTGTGACATGCTGGCACCATTCCCTGGTGGCATTTTTCTGCATATGACACAGAACTATAAAAACTTATCCCCCAATATGACAGTTACGTTTCCAGTGGTTATGTAGAGAAATAGCAGAAATAATGTTGTATCTTTTGCAGTAATTCTTTTCAAGTAATCATGGTTTGTTTCTTTTTGTGGGCTGTGGAAAACTTACTTTCTAGATGACTCTCATAGCACTAATTTAGATAATATAATATACATTTTCCTAAATTTTAATTATTTTTAAAGATAATAAAAGTATTTCAAACCTTTAATTTTCACCAATTAGGAAAGGTTACCAACTGTATATGTTCAACGAGTATGCTATTTTAAGTAATGGAGAATTTACTAAACACTTTTATTCTTCCCTCTTTTTTTTTCAAAAAAAAAAGAAAAAAGAAGCTTTTATCATTATTAACCAAAATGATAACTTGCAAAATTCTTATTTAAAGATAGACAATGGCATAATTTCTATGGAAGAAAAATGCAAATATATCTTTTGAAAGAGAGACATGGTAAAAAAAAACTTACACCATAACTCTAATTTCCATGTTGGCAAAAGCATTTTTTTTTTTTTTTTTTTTACTTTTAAAATTTAGTGGTAATTTTTAGATGGTTATATTAAAAACCATTATATATCAGTTTTTTAAAAGAACTCTTTTACATCAAAAGCATTCTTGTTAATAGCCTTACAGTATGGACAAAAATAATTTATATCTATTTATTCTTTTTCATTCAAAATAATGTTGTTCAGCTGGTGATCATTTTATGAGGGTCACCCAGAAAAATAAACCCCATAAAGTTACACAAAATAGAAAACACAGCATAATTTATTTTAAAAATCAATTGTTATTCACTTGTGAGGCATCTTTACTTCTCAATATAACCATCTTCTACATTTAAACATTTGTCACATCTGTTAATGAGCCTTCAGTATATATCAGAATTGTATTAATGTTGTTGTTACTAATACCACCTGATCGGCAAAGGCCAGATCAAGGCCCATGAAATTCATCATGGCAAAGGGCTAAGCGATGCCTGTCGTTAGCCGTAGCTTTGAGCACAATACAGGGGACAGAATGATTTAGCTCGGTTTCACCCCAATTTTGAGGGAGAACACCCTGGGGGCAGTCAGAGGCCTCCCACTTTTATCCCCTTTCACCAACCTCATGAAAGGACTTGCGGCTCGACGATTATTTAAAGTACCCCATGCTGAGAAGGCACTATACATTTATAAACATCCATGTCTTCTCCGAGATTTGAACCCAGGTCCAAAGGCACAGCAGCAGTCAGCGTCACTAACCACTATACTGGATGAGGTGACATGTAATTTTTTTCCCCAATACTTATTTTTTTTTCTTGATTGATGATTAATTTTACTGTTTGCATTGGATCTAATTAGAATTTAAAGTCATGTTATGAAGATGAGATCCCAATATCTTGACTTTCATCAAAACTGTCAACATGTGAACTTGGAAGTCCTAGTAGATTTAACAAGCATCAGCCTCTCAATATGATAAGTCTTTTGTAGAATCAAGACTTGAAAAAAACAAGGCTAGCTCTCAGGTCAATTAAAAAAAAAAAAAAAATCTCAGTTTTATTTTCGGACTTAAAAACGCTCTTCATGAGTTAATATTGATGGAACTATAAAGTAAATTCATGAAACATACTGCACTAAAGATATTTATTATGTACAAAAAGTAACAACCCTTAGATTCAAGTATATTTCCTTTGAAAAAATCCATATCTAGCAACAACTTCATAAAATGAAAGAAGAGAAAAATAAAGTTCAGATATTAAAGATAATGAAATTTTTTCCCCATTTAAACAATTTTTGCTTTAAAATGCTTTGAGTTAAAGACATATCAATCACCAAAAATTTTTTCTATTAAATGAGTTAAAAACTTAAATAATTATTGTATATCAATATATGTAAAATAATACATGAAAAAATCACTTGAAAGAGAAAAAACACACAAGAAGACCTAGTTTCCTACTATTGAATTTGGGTTTGGACTCACTCTTCGCCAAGTAATAGCAGGCTTAGGTTGGCCGAGTCCTTCACAAGGCAATTTAATTTCACTGTCAACAGGTTTTTGATAAATTTCTTTAGGTTTTAATGTATATACTGGAGGTTCTAAAAAATAAAATGTTGAATATTACTTTACATATTATTAAATGTAATTTTCAATAAAAATATTTTTAAATTTAAAAAGAAAAGTTCAATTTAATGAGTAAATAAACAAGTATGTAAATAGAATTATAATCTATGAAAACCACTACTACAAAATCAATTAATAAAGAAAAAAGCACTGAAACTTTTATGAGGATACTTAATCAACAGACATTTCATTCTAAATATTAATTTAGACAAATTTGTTCTAGAAAAGCAATATGAGATTTAAAAAAAAATTGAAACAATAACAAAATAAAAATAAATTTGAGCAATTGTCAAAAATTTTCAGAAAAAATCAGTTAACCAAAAACTTGCAATTAGAATACATAACACACTATATGCACAAAATTAAAAAATAAAAATATGACATGATTACAATATTCTGATGCCATTAAAAAACAAATATCAAGTCAATGAATGACACAGTGGGTAATATGAATTTAACTTTTCTGTTATAATTACAGATCATAGATGTTATTTAGGATTCTAATATAAAAATAATTTAATATGGATGCATAATATGATACAAGAAATTCAAATTAATATTATAATTGATAAAATTCTATGCTTATTAATTTTTTTGATAGATAATTATAGATATAATGATTTTCCTTTTTGAAAGTAATTAGTTGAAAACTAATACATAAATCTACATAAATCAGAATAACTATTTTTTAAGCAAAAAAATCATCAATACAATTACTAAAAATTTATCAAAATAAATCATAATAACTCTAACAATAGTGATACTTGTAAGAAGCAAGGCATTTTGTACTTAAAATTTCATATATTAGACTTTTTTTTTCTAGATTCTCAGATGCAAATTTTAAGCATTGATATGTAAGAAAAGTCTTAAAATATTTTTTATGCAAAAATCCTTCAGTCAATTTCTATTATAATGAAACTAAAAATGTTATTAAAAAAATTGATGCAACAAAAAAAAATTACTTATAAAAAGTATTTAAATAATACAAATAAATTTCTTACGCATATTAATTCAGCTTGATTTTTTTTACAGTACAACAAAAAGATGAGAAAAATAACTCTTGAAATATTTTTCTACCAAATTTCATTATTCTTGAATTTTATGATACTAAATTTGTTTAAATGTTTTTCAAGCAATTTTTGTATCTAGCTTCATAAAAAAAACTCTATGTAGAATAGCAATAAATATTGTTATTACCATATTTAAAACATTTTTTAAATAGTTAATGATGTCGTTACTTTGCATATTTTTTTTTATTTCATAGAATAAACAAGTTTTTAACATTCCTTTTAAATGTTTCTTTTCTTTTTTTGCCTTTTAATTTTTAGCTTTTTACTTGAAGAATACGATAGTCATACTTTTTTTTATGTATACACTAGATATTCTCTCTTAATTTAACAATAACAATTTCCTCTACCAAATAACAAAATGTCCAATAAAGTTACTTGTACATAATATGGTTACCATTTCACAAGATGAGCAGCAGGAAAAAAAAAGTCAAAGAAATTATTTTATTTACCATAACATTGTTTTTGAACTAAATAATTGCAGATTATATTTTCAAAAATATGTATTCAACAAAGGAATATATTTTGTTTTGAAAAGAAATATGCTATACTATACTGGTTTACTACTAAGTATACTATATTTATAAGGAATTGATAAAGTTTCAGCAAATAAAAAAATCTGTATGTTGAATTAACATTGCAATGAGGCTGTATCTTGGGCTGTTATTTCAACTTTGATAGAAACAAAGATAATCTAATCCCTAAACTTAATAAATCAAGACCCTGGTAAGGCCAATTGTTTTATATGGCAGTGAATGCCGGACAATTAACAAAGAAGATAAAGAGAAACTAATGACTTTTGAGAGAAAAATCTTAAGGAAAATTTTTGGTGCTGTTGGAGAAAACGGAACCTGGAGAATACAATACAACCTTGAACTTCATTCAAAATATAGAGAACCAAACATAGTCAAAGTGATCAAGGCTTCCCAAATGAGGTGGCTGGGACATGCATTTTGAAATAGCAATGAAACTCCTCTCTCTGTTAAGAAAATAACTTTCCAAACTCTAGAGGGAAAGAGGAAGACAGAGAACAAGGTGGATGGATAAAATAGATAATTGGCTGAAGGACTTGGGAGTTAACCAATGGAAGAATATAACATTGCATTGATCAAGATGGTGTAAGTGGACTGAGACAGCCTCGCCCAGTAACCGGCTGTAGTTCTTGAAAAGAAGAAACTTAAGAAATACCTGAGAAAATATACGGATTCTTTTCTGAATAATATATAAATATATAAATAATAATAATAAAATAAATATAATAAATAATATAATATAATATAAATAAAAATATATAAAAATCTGAATATTATATAAAAAAACATTATTGAAACTATAAATCAGTTTTCAGGCAATATCAAATCATTCTTAATTTAGTTAGTATAATTAATTTTTTTACTTAAATGTATATAACTATGCCAAACATGGATTTATATATATATATATATATATATATATATGTTTTTATCAAATATAAACTTCAATTTAAAAATCTTAAATCTTGATGAAATAAGAAAACATTCAAACATAATATATGAAGTTATTTCAATGAACTAAAATTACACTTAAATGAGACTGGTTTTAAATCATTCTGAGTCTTAACTAAAAGGATACTCCAGAAACTTTCAAGTGAAGGATCTGAATGAGTTATTTCTTTTATAAATTTTTATTTGTCTTCATTCAATATTTGTTGTATTCATTATAGAAAATTCTAAAGCTTAAAAGGAATACATTGAACTCTTTAACAATCATAACTTCAGTTTTTCTTTCAGAAAATCTGCTATACTTTAATTAACATAAGAAATAAGGATAAGTATTCTATGTTTTTAAGGCCTCCACTATTTAAATATATATTGTACTCTAGAAGTTTCTATCTTAAATTAAGGAGAATATATGTTAGAAAAGAGGGTTCATATAATAATAGACGAATAAAGTAAAAATTTGAAACACACATAATTTACTTTTAGATGAATTACAAATCAGAAATATTAAATTAATTTTTCCCAATCCCACATTATTTCTATGCAATGAATCTCCTTTTTAAATTAATCATCTATTTTCCATGTACTTTTAGAATAAATTATTGCTTGATACTGAAACTTTTAAAACTACTGAAAAAGATATGGAAAGAAAGAACAAAGAATGATTCAAATAACAAGTGATTTAACAGATTTCAAAATATTTTCAACAGGATTATGGTTGCTACATTGAATTCAAAACATTTTCAGCTTTTTTAAACACAATTAACCCCTTCAAAAAATTTATTTTGTTGAATAAATTTATTTTTATGTGAAAAAGAAATCAATAAGCATTGAAATATGAAACACTTTTTGTTTCACTCATGGTTAGGTTAAATGAAGAATTAAGCAAAAATAAAGAAAAATTAAAAAGAACAAATTTCTTATAAAAGTTCTTGTAAAAACATTATATGATTAAAAACTTTTCATTTTCATAAAAGTAGAAACTTATGTTTCATTGAAAGAGATTAGAGAGAGATTTCAAAATAGTATAATTCTGAATACATTAAATATATGTTTGCATAAATATATATATAAGTAGAGTATTGATTTCCTACCTCTCACTAATACATCCATAATATTGGATGTTCCTGCTGTTCCATGTATATTATAAGGCGTACATCGGTATCGTCCCTGATCTTCATGACTAACTCTTTGAAATAATAAAGAGCCATTATTCAGGGTTACAACCCCTGGAATGGAATTAGGATGATATTCTCTGCTTTCTTTAGTCCACATAATAAATTGAAAAGGTGGACTAGCTTGCACATAACATCGTATAACACCAGAGAGTCCAAGTGGAAGATATTGGATGGTTGGTGAAAATGTTACACGCGCAGGATCTGTAGTTTGAAAATAAGAAAAAAGTTAAGGAATTATATTAAAAATAGAGAATAGAATTGAAATAAACAAAGCAGAACTCTTTATATAACAATAAAAAAAACTAAAAATCCATCACATTAATACCTAAACAAATTAACAAAACATTATGTAAAAAAATATTGTAAAAGAGCAATCTATGCACAAATTAAAAAAAATAATCATTGAAAATTAACTGCTTTTGTATGAGTATTTAAAATTAGTAATAACTAGATAGTCAGTTAATATTAAACCAAATTATGGGTAAAAAATAGATATAACTCTATGTACTAATTGTTATATAGAATGAGTATAGAAGAAAGACAATACTATAAGCAAATAATAAACACAAATTTATTTAGTACAGAGTACTTTTAGAGACCAAATTAAAACATACATTAAATTTTTACATTTATATCTCTTTTAACTTGAATGATTTCTTATTTGTATATTAATTTCAGACAACTTCACTTCACTATTATGATTAAACTTGATTAAGAATTTCTTTTATTTGTTCAATATACTTTAGGAATTTTGATAAGTACAGTTGAACCTGTTTTTGTGCGGTTGATAAAAACCGCATAAGAATAACCGCACAAAAAAAATGTTCGAAAATTTCATGAATTTTTACATATAACAAGCCAATTCGTCAAAATACTGCAGAAAATGTTTTTTATGCAGTTGCACAAAAATAAAATCGCATGAAAAAGGACCGCACAAAAAACAGTTTCCACTGCACATTATTCTGTAAAAAATTCTTTTTAGTACATTTATTATGCAAAATGAAGTTAAAAATTAATTTTACATTGAAATACATTACTTCAATAATTTTTCACAGGTACTTTTTAAAAAATACTACTATAATATGGTCGAATATTACTTTGTATAGTACCAAATTATATAATGAATATCAAGTAAAATTTCACACCTAAATTGGTACTGAAATTTGTAATTCAGAGAATCAAATCTATTTTAATCAGGTAGCAATGAAATTTAAGGGAAAATATATTATTCACACTGAAAAAATAAAAAAAATTCCTAAAGATCCAAGTAAAAATTTTTCAGGGTTTAAAAAAGTCTGATCTTTAAAAATAGTGTGCTAAACTTACATTCTACACTTAGAAAAGCAGATGCTGCATCTGGAGTCCCAATACCATTTGTCACTTCACAAGTAAATTTTCCAGAGTCTTCCGCAGATGTAGGACTAATAAATAGTGTCCCATCTCTACGAACACTTGTGCGAGTTTCTAACCATGACAGTTGATTTATTTCTACACCATTGTGAAACCACCTGTGAGTAAAATTATTTGGAAGGGCCTTAGCTTCACAAATAAATTCAGCTCGATCACCTTCTAATTTAGTAACATTACGAGGTGGAGTAACTATATAGGCAGGACCTGAAATATTAACAATGAAAATAAAATCATTAATGAATATACATATAGATATATGAAAATAAAAAAATGAGTTAAATAAATAATGAAGTTGTGAATTTTTCAATTAATAGCATAATCCATTATGTTACAGATAATTCAAGTAAAATAATTCATTAGTGTAACACTGGAAATAATTTATAAAACATTCAATTATGAAAATTTCTTGTAAGAAAAAAAACTGGTAAATTATAGTACCTTTTTCAATAAACTTAAATGAATTTTTTAAAAAAATGCAGAAATCATTTAAATAAAAAAGAGCGCAACAAATAAACAATGTTGTAACACAGAAAAGCCTGTTTTAGTAAAGAAGGAACGAAACAAGAGATCACAGGAAGTTTCCCCCATTCATAAAAAAAATAAATTCTTCAGTTATTCTGGAACATGTAATAAATGTAAAGGAAACATTAACCTTCAGTTTATAGGTGGGTTTACACTATGATCAACTATTTCATGAGGCAAGATTAGTATAGTGTACATGTGAATCCCACTTTGAAATATAAATTTGAGAGAGGGGGTTAGGTCTACACAGGATGAAAAAGTTGCGTGTAACGTAAATCTACCTTTAAACTTGAAGGTTATGCTAAGTATTTAACTTTGTAAAATCTGAAAAAAATAATCACACAAGCAACTAAATACTACATGATATATCTAATACAGCAAGAACAAAAGTTTTGTATGAAATAAAAAAGTTGATTCAGTTAAAAAACAAATATGTTGTACGATACAGAAATACTTTTGATTCAAATAAAAATGCAACATGGAATTTAGGGTTAAAAATTTTTTAACAACTTCAAATTTTGTAATAACCACAAAAATAGATAAGAAAACTAACATTAGATAGACTAACTTGTTTACAATTAAAACAGAAACTATGGAAAAATGTTGAAAAATATTTTAGGTATTTATATTAAAAAATAACTTTCATAATTTAGACTTGAACAACAAATGAGTTAAGTTGAAGCCGTAGATAAGAAATGAATGTAACATTAAAAATTATACTGTGAGATCTTTTTTGTATTTTTTTTTCAGTAAAAGCAACAATTTTTTTTTATAAAAAAAATTAATATTGATCTTAAAAATACTTTTATCTATTATGAAATTAAAGTATCTGATTTTTGCCACTAAATGTAGAATTTTTAATATAACTCAACAAAGATTAGGAACAATCATTTAAAGTTTTTATGTTAGTTTAACATGGAAATGTTTTCAAGTTTGTATAAAAAAATATTAATTTATCACACATACAGCTTCAAATTAATGAAAAAAAATACAATTAACAAATTTCTAATAAGAAAAAGTCTAAAAACAGAAAAATATATGTCAGCAAATAAAACCTGTGTATTCATGGAAGTTTTGATGTAAGCTTCATAGAAATATTATGTAATTTGTAAGCAGATTTGTAGAATTTTTTTTTCTCTTCATTTTGTATCAACAAATTCTATTCATTAACAATTGGTAAAAATTAAAAAAAGCACTTCTAACAAAATGCAAATTGTGCAAATTCAGCAATATTTTAGTTACAGTTTAATATGAAAAAGATATAACACTGAAGAAAACCTTTGAAATAAAAGGACAAAATGTTGATTTAGTAAACTATAGATAAATGCAAAAATAATTTAAGAATAGATAACAATGTTAAAAAATTATTATACATATTGCATTGTTTAATAGTTTTTATACAGTTACTTTAAAATAAATTTACTACACTTAAGCTTCCTGTTACGAATATGGAGAAGATACTTTATATATATACATAAAATTTTCTTAGCAAGACTTTTACATTTTGCATTCAGAGCATTTCAAATGCAATATCTGTTAAAAATTATTTGTGATAGTGGTTATTACTTTAACTGATATTTTATTGTATATTAAGTTCCGAGTTTTTCCAAATTCGAGAATAAAATCTATTCATTATGCTTTCTGTTTCCTTTTTTCTAAAATAAAATCTCAGGATTTATCATACATGCAGTAAAAAGATTGAAATAGTATACATGAACTAATAGCAGAAATGAATTTTTTGAATGGTATTAATATTACATGAACCAAATCCATGTTTAGTTACACAGTTTGTAGTAGGATCCTTTCTTTCACTGAGAATATTGAAGAAGGAAAAATAGAAATATCGATGTTCAACTCTTCTCTAAGAAAGGCAGCAAGAAATAACTGTTTGTTTAAAACAAAGTAAAAAAGTAAAGGGAATGTAAGTTCCAACAAGATTTATGGGCCTGAATTTAAATTGCTTTTATAAAATTATAAAAATAGGAATTATGAGCACAGTTATACTTCTGTTCTTTAAATATAATTCTGTTGAAGTGTATAGAGAAAAAGAATATTTCACACATTTCAACCTTTTTTAAAAATATATTTCTAAGAAATATAAAATAATAATTTAAAAGACAAACATTTAAGAAAACTTAGCTCACAGTATAACCAATTTGAGCATCATTTATTATATTATTTACATATTTGGAGTTTACATAAAACAATAAAACAAAGTTTTGTTTTAAATTTATCCATGAGTATACATTGGGCAAAAGAGCACATAATATAAGACAGCAATAAATGATTATCTACCACTTCAGAAGCATAACAAGTGGAACTTTGAAGATGAATGAATTACAAAAAATGAAAATAAGAATGAATGATCACTTTTTAGTAGCTTTATAGTTTTGTTCAATGTAAAAATTAAGCAGGTTTTACAGAGTAACTGTAAAAGAAGTCCCAGAAATAGTCTAAGAAAAGTATGGTGAACTTAAATGATAGATTAAAAAAAAAAAAAATTAAAATCATTAATTTTGTATATACAACCCAAGATACATCATCCAATTAATTTAGAGATTAGGAAAACAGAATCATTTATAGAATGGATTCACCTATAATTTTATGACTTATTGAAGGTTAATGAACATTGAGCATATAATAAAATATGACAATTTTAATAAAGCAATAAATATGGTTCTCTCTCTTTTTTTATACACATCCACATTCTCACAAATTTTTAGGTAATATTAGATTCATCAATTAAATGAAATCTCTTCTAATTAAAAATGTGCTCACTCTTTAAGAATTTTGAAGAAATATATCACATTTCTTGCATTCAAAGTTATTTCATACAAAATTGGAGAAGAGAGAGGGAGGGGGGAAATGTTGAATTACTTTAAAAATTATTTTATTTTGCAAATGACACAGCTTAAATTTAAAAATAACATTTAAAGTACAAAAAGAGTAGGTGAAAAGAATTTGAAACTTTAAGGGCTATATGTATTCTATTTAGTCATGCAGTGCAGTCTTTTGAATGAATGAAATTTTTACAGAAAAAATTATTTCACTTATATTTTTTATATGATGCCGGGGAAAAGATCCGGGAGACCCTGCTTTATAATCCAGTCCCAACAGGTTTTCTGTGCTGTTTTTAGAACTTAGACCAATCATGACTTTCTTCAGCAAGACATATCAAATTGGTGTGAAAGACACTCCAGGCTGCCCTCTGTACCTTGGTAGAGAAGCTATGAATTTTGTTCACCTGACAGTTTGTGCTTCCCTAGCCAATACAGGGGTTTTAATTTTTCTTCTAACAACTTTACTGCAAAAGCTGGTTAATATTGGGTTGCTCATGGCCTATGTTTTATTTGTCAGCAAAACAATTTGATCATTCTATAAGATTCAATAAATTATAAACATTTATTTTGTTATTCTCTGCCTTCATATTTTAATTGGAGACTTTATGTTTATGAAATTACATATGTGTTATTTTATAATTCTTTTTAGGTTCTTAGCTTAATGAACACAATTATTATATCAGTTGATTTAAGTATTGAGTATTTTATTCAAAATTTTATGAAATCATAAGTACTTAAAATTAAATTATTTTCATTTAAGCCTCATTAAATGATAGATAAATAAAAACAGGTACATAATTGAAAGTAACTGAATTCAGTTTTCCACAATAAAAATTTTATTCATCCCTGAATGAGGATTGTTATCAATCCTCTTTTGTGAAAGAGAGACTATACTTTAGAACATTCAATCATGTTGTTAGTAAACATAAAATTATGTCCTTTGACTGTTGTTATTATTTTAGGAACAGTAAATCAGACATTAACAGGAACAGAAATTAACCCATCTAAGTTTTATAAAACAATAGAGCTAACAAAAACATACATATAGCGCATTCATTATAGAATACAAGAACAACATCTAAAAGGGAGATTCCTTGGAAATACATGCAGAATCCCATTGGACCAAAATCTTGGAGAAAAGGGGATTTCTCTTGAATGTGTACAGAATGTAATTTGATTGACATTTAATTGGTAAAGGGAAGATAGTTGCAAATACAGTGTGATTATAAATTGCTGAATATATCACAAATATGAACCTAACAATACAAGGACATTCAGATTTAAGACTGTTAAAAAGTAAAAGGATGTTTACTTGAAATAAATTAAAAAAAAGGTACTTGCTTATTATTGCAACAATGCCAATGTTCAAAATAATTCGTCAAGTTGGCAATCCTGATTTTGCATGTGTTGTACATGCTGACTTGGCAAATATGTGGTTTGTTTCATATAATGTTGCTAATTTATTGCAATAATACACAAAAACCAAAAAAAGAACCTAAAAATTTAGGAAGAAATAAAAATTACCAGCAACAATAACTTTAGATGTAGCTGTTACAGTTCCCTGCTTATTCCTTGCCATGCATGTATAGTCTCCAATATCTGTCTGTCTCAAATTATTAATTCGCAATTCAGTAGGAAGAATTTGAACAGTTCTGCTTTCTTCTAAAGGAGAGTTATCCTAAGAAAAAAAGAAAGATTTTTTTTATTAGTTCAATCTAAAAATCAAATAAGTGTATTTCTTTTGTAATTTGGAAATGATCATTTCAAATATGAAATTACTAAATAAACAGATTTAAAAAAAATCATATTCATAAATTTAGGCCATTTCTTTTATTTCTGTCAAGACTAATGAATTACATATTCATATTACAACAATAATATTCATATACAACATACACATTACTATAGTTCAATGAGATACCATTTTAATACAATTATAACTAATATGATAATAAATACAATTTTTATCATGCATTTTATACAAAATACGAAAATGGGGGGAGCACACTTCTCCTATGTCTTTAAAAATAGAACATTAAATATATAACTTCATTTGCCATTTACTGGAACATAATAGTTTCAATTTTGATGAACAGATTAATTTCAAGTAAATTAATTTTACATACAACAAAAAATTTAATTCTAAGAGAAATTATTTAAAATTAACAGATAAACTCAACATTGAGAGCAGTAGTAAGATAAATTTCTTCAAAAATACTAGAGTGGATCTCAAGTGGATTATAGATGCAAATAATTATTTTTTCCAACTCCCAAGTTATAAAATTGTAATGATCATAATTCTCTATTCATTAAGGAGTTAGTTCATTGATTACAAATGATATACCATAAAATCCGGCATATAATGCACTCTTTTAGCACAAAAAAATAAGATAAAATTTAAGGGAGCATGTTGTACGTCGGGTATAAAAAAGAGAGCTTGAAAAATGAAAAAAGATGAGCAGAGAAAAAAAAGAATTAGATTTTTATACATATCAAAATACTGCTTATTTAAAAGAAATGACATTTCTTATGAACTTTAAGGGTTGTATTTCTAGATGTATACTATTCTTTCAAAAGCCTGTGACAATATCTCGAATAAATGCCTTCAAAGCATATGAGCATTGCATACGTACATTCCAGGCTTCTTCGTAGAAAGAGGGGGGGTGTGGACGTTATACGGCAAATATATCTAAAAATTTAAAATTGCATTTCTAAAAAATGGGCGTGTGTTGTACACTGGATTTTACGGTGTTCACATTATAATGACTTAGCTGAAAATTAAAAAAGAAATTTCTAAATGTGTTAATCTTAAAATATAGGTTCACTTTTAATTGGGAAAAAATGCAAAAATCTAGTTCAAAATATTTGAAAAGCACTCCAAATGTCCTATGAACAGAATAACAGAAGAAATTTCAGCGATGGACAATTTTATGATGTGTTTCCTCTAAAAAATCACCAAGTAATTAATATTCAGTCCCATTATGAGTAAGATACTAAAACAGTGGCGTAACAGAGAACATTAGGGCCCCTCTGCAAAGTCAGGTTTTGGGCTTCAAGCGGTACTTGTCTTCAGTTAAGCTTTGGGCCCCTGCAATGCGAGGTTGTACGTTACACCACTGAATGTAAACCCAATAACAAGGCATAAAAAAGAAATGACATTAAAACACAATATTTAATAAAAATGCAAATAATTATTTCATTAACCACATGTGTATACATTAGATAAATCTTTCATCCCTATCATACAAGATGAATTTTCAGTTACTTTATCTAAAAATAGTTTTAAAAAACTAATGGTCTTTTATTCAACATATTACGATATTTGAACAGACACTAATAATTCATTCAATCTTCAGAAAATAATTCAGAAAAAATTTAAGGTATATAATAAATCGACAATATATCCTACTTCTCTTTATTCACAAGGTTCTTTTACGCATTAAAAAAATTTAGTTATGTTGTACAAAATTTATCCTATGCATAGTAACTTTCTAGATGAAAATATCTCAATAAAACTGTCATTTCTTTTTTTGTAGAAAGACCATTAGATCTCACCATTATCATAAGAATATCCTGTAAATTCCCTCATGATGATTCTTTTCATTTGACAATGTAGTAAACAAAGTTTGATTGAAAACAAATTCATTTTATTAAAGTGGATAAAACTAAACACGTATTCTATTGAATGTAATCATCTATGATTCTGTAAAAATGCATTTCCATGGTAACTACGTTATTTTGAATTGTATAATGCGATCGATTGAACAAGTTTTTCATGGTATATCGAACAACAAAACTTATCCCCCTGCTAGAAATGTATTCTTTGGATTTAGGACACATAAATATATATCTGTTTTGAAGATATATTCTAATAATTCATAATACGATTCCGTTCTTTAAAATCGAATGTAACTAGATATATAACTATTTATTTAAGTTCAAAACTATAAATAGAGAAAATGCGCTTAAATTATTCTGCAACCCGCGGTTTTGGTTGTTTGATTGATTGTTATATATCTTAGATATTCTTTTATTATAAAATATTTCGTCTTCTGAAAATTTACCATTGTTTGTTTATTTGCCGTTGTTTTAACGTTAGTTCTTTGAAAAAATATTTACATCATGAATCTATTTTTAATACAATCCAAAGATTGTTTGGATACCACTTGCATGTTTGTAAGTCAATTGAATACGTTCATCGGATCTTGTGGTTTCCTATTTTAATGTTGTAATTTTTTCTATTTTCGTTCTCAATGTACAATTTTAATCAATTATTTATTCTGTAGGATAGTACAATAGTAAATTAGTGATCATGGTCTTGAATTCAAGACCTGGAGACTCTCGAATTGTGAGTTCAAGATATCGAATTGTGAGACCAAAGATATTGAGTCCATGTATACGTTATGGAGTAAAAATTTATTGCTGAGTAAATTTTAACAAAATCAGTGGAGTTCTGGGTGAAAATTTACACATTGTTCTTTTTTATTGTAAGGGGTTTCCAAGTGATAAACACTTCTGCTTTGAGGAATTATTTATTTGCAGCGACCTTACAGCTCAACAAAACGACTCCAAAACTGAACTGAATTGATCTGTTATTCTTGTAGCGTGCCTGTTTTTCCCATGTGTTGTAGTTTTTGGAAGCTTACCTCTTAATTGCTCATTTAATCTTTTATCTTTAAAGTTAATAAAAATTTATTGTTATTTCATTCAACGGTGTTGTAGTGAAGAATGTCTAACCACGCAACGCGGCAGTGGTGACCCCTTTTGGACTTAAAAACACGTAAGCTATTCTGTTCTACTGGCGAATGCAATACAAATTCTTCTACTACGGATGATCAGTACGTGTAGCGAAAGATTTTTTCCCCCTCCTTCTCCTCAAGGCCACTTGAAGCATCTGCTCGGAGATTCGTTTCGCTTCCTGCTTATTCAACAATATGACTAGTGAAACCGTTGAAGTCGCTCGTATTGCTTTGCGGCTGCCGCCGTTTTGGAAATCGAACGTTCGTCTATGGATTGCGCAATGCGACCATGCATTCACATTCAGTGGTATCTCCAGTGATGATACTAAGTATTCTGCTTTGGTTGCGAACCTGGATTCTGAAACTCTCTCCTACGTGTCGGACATTGTGTTAAGCCCTCCGAACAGTGACAAATATCACACTCTCTCGCAGCGGCTCATCACCCAATTTAGCGATTCGGAGACTCAAAAAATTAAGAAACTGCTTTCTGACCTTCAGCTAGGAGATGAGAAGCCCAGCCACCTGTTGCGAAAAATGAAAGAGCTGTCTAATGGCCAACTCCAGGATGACTTTCTGCAAAGTTTGTGGCTTCAAAGAATGCCACCACATATCCAGACTGTTTTGTCTGCATCCTCAGAGCCTTTGGATAAACTGGCTATCATCGCTGATAAGGTTTCTGAGGTTGTTGGTTCATCCTCAACTATCTGTGCTGCCACAACTGTTCCTCCACCATCCCAGTCATCTTCATGCAGTGTTCAGCCAACCATGGACTCTCTCGTCAGGCAGATCCAAGAGCTGTCTCTACAAGTTGCTGAACTGACAAGAGAGCGCAATTCTTCTCGCCACCAACGATATAGTTCTGACCGCCGGAGATCACATTCACGCTCTAGGAGTGTCAATAGAGGAAGTAGCATCTGCTACTATCATCGCCGTTATAAAGAGCAGGCCCGCAAGTGTGTTTCCCCTTGTGCATTTGTGCAAAAAAACGAGTAAGCTCTGTCATAGCTGGAATGGCAGAGCCCTCGCAACATACCAGCCGGTTATTTTTATTACACCGCAAGTCTGGCCAGAAGTTCCTCATAGACTCTGGAAGTGAAATCTGTGTCATCCCACCTTCTCCAACTATGAATAAATCACCTCAGTCTAACTTCTCCTTATTTGCTGCTAATAATACCAAAATTCCAGCCTATGGTATGGTCCGTAAAGAACTGAACCTGGGTCTGAGGCGACCTTTTATCTGGACTTTCATAATTGCTGATGTATCATCTCCTATAATTGGTGCTGATTTTCTAAAGCACTTCAACCTTTTAATTGACCTTAAGAAAAAAAAGGTTGATGGATGTGGAAACTTCTCTTTTCACTCCTTGTGTTTTTTCAAATATTGTACAGCCCTCAATCCTCACTGTAGATGCAAACATTAGTTTTAAAAACATCTTATCGGAATATCCAGACCTCAGCAACCCTTCTTTAATTTCCAAATCAGCATCACATGGCACAGTCCACCATATTATTACTACTGGCCCACCAGTCACTGCCAGGCCTAGAAGGCTACACACTAAACTATATGATGCAGTGAAGGTAGAATTTGAATTTCTTCTTGCTCAAGGCATTATTAGACCTTCCAAAAGTCCCTGGAGTTCTCCTCTTCATGTTGTGCCCAAATCTGACTCTACAGTTAGACCTGTTGGGGATTACAGGCAGCTGAATTCTGTTACTGAGTTCGACAGCTACCCCATGCCTTATTTGAATGACTTTGCTCATGCACTACATGGCAAGAGGATATTTTCCAAAATAGACATTTTTAAGGCATTCCACCAAATCCCTATAGCTGAGTGTGATATTCCTAAGACAGCTGTAACAACTCCATGGGGTCTTTACGAATATACCCATTTGTGTTTTGGCCTTGTGAATGTACCACAAACCTTTATGCGATTCATGCATGAAGTACTAAGAGGACTTCCTTTTTGTTTTGTCTACTTGGATGATATTTTGTGTTACTCAGAAAATGCTGAGGAGCTTCGTTCTCACTTAAGAACTATATTCCAAAGACTGAGCTCATATGGTTTAAAACTAAATATCTCTAAATGTGTATTTGGTGTGACTGAACTCATTTTCCTTGGCCACCTTATCACTCCTGATGGCATTAAGCCATTGCCTGACAAAGTTCAAGCAGTTCTTGATTACAAACAACCAGAGACTGTTGGCTCTCTGAGAAAATTTTTAGGACTGTTAAATTTTTATAGACGTTTCTTGCCCAAAGCAGCTGAACAACAGTATCTTTTAAGTGAATTTTTAAAAGGTTCTAAAGGTAAGAAGGACTCAAAGCCTTTAAACTGGTCTTCTAAGGCAATTACAGCATTTCAGAGGTGTCACCTTCTGCCCCGCTTGCTCTTCATGTGGACGCCTCTGATTATGCCATAGGAGGTGTACTTCACCAAGTTGTGGACTCTGAGCTACAGCCATTGGCTTTCTTTTCCAGAAAACTTACTTCATCTGAAAAGTCTTACAGTGCCTACGACCGTGAACTCCTTGCTATCTACTCGGCTATCCGACACTTTCGGTATATGCTGGAAGCTAGAGATTTCACAGTGTTTACTGACCACAAGCCCCTCACTTATGCTTTTAGGCAAAAAAGTGACAAGTGTTCTCCACGGCAGATCCGTCAGCTGGATTTCATCTCTCAGTTCACCACAAATATTGTACACATTCCAGGATCTGACAATATTGCTGCTGATGTTCTCTCTCGTGTTTCTGCAATCACCTTCCCAAGTCAAATTGACTGACTGTATTGCTGAGACACAACAGACTGATCAGGAGCTTCACACCCTAATAGCATCTGGAACTTCCTTGGAATTCAAAAAGGTAACTTTTCCCAGTTCATCTACTGAAATTATGTGTGATCTATCAACGGGCACAGCCAGACCCTACATCCCAAAACAGCATCGCCAAGATGTTTTCTCTGCTATGCATAATTTATCCCATCCTGGCATACGTCGATCAGTACATTTGATGAAGCAGTGTTTTGTTTGGCCATCAATCTCATCAGATGTAGCTAAGTGGGCAAGACACTGCCTAGCTTGCCAAAAATCCAAAATTCATCGTCATACTAGATCACCTCTTTCATCATTTCAAGAACCTTCCCAACGTTTTGATCATGTTCATCTGGATCTCATTGGACCTCTACCTCCATCAAATGGCTACACCTATTGCCTGACAATGATTGACCGTTTTCGAAATGGCCAGAGGCCCAACCTCTCAAAGACATAACTGCTGAGACTGTGGCTGAGGCCTTCTTTTCCTCTTGGGTGTCTCGCTTTGGAACTCCTGCAATTCTCACAACCGACAGGGCAGGCAGTTTGAGTCCTCGCTATTCAAAGCTCTTAGCAAACTACTTGGTGTTCAGAAGTGTCGTACAACTGGATACCACCCTCAAGCTAATGGGATGATCGAAGAATTGCACCGCCCATTGAAAAGTGCAATCAAATGCCATGCTACTGAGCGTTGGACAGAAGTACTCCCTATCATCTTACTTGGTCTACGAGCTTCTCTTAAAGAAGATATTCTGTGTACCCCAGCTGAATTAGTTTTTGGGACCACTATTCGACTGCCAGGGGAGATGTTTGACTCTTCCAAGCCAGATGATGATGTTGTGAATTTTGTTTCGAAACTCAAGTCTCACATGCAATCAGTTCACCCTAAACCACCAAAACACCATGGCAAACGTCCAGTTTTTATCCATCCAGGACTGTTGGAAGCAACACATGTTTTTCTTCGTCGAGACATGTTACGTCGTCCACTTCAACAACCCTATGATGGCCCTTTCAAAGTCTTACAAAGGAAGGATAAAGTGTTTTTCCTTGACATCAATGGTAAACGGGTATCTGTATCTATTGATAGGTGCAAACCTGCCTTCTTTCTTAACACTGAGGACTCGCAACTACCTCAAACCAAGAATGAAACACCTGCTACTGTGGAACCTAATGCAACAGCTGCAACTCCTGTGCTACAGTGGAACATGATCCAACAGCTTCAACGCCTACCCAGCCATCTACACGTTCTGGTCGCAAAGTTCATCTTCCAACTAGGTATCGTTGACACTGGAAAGGGAGTATGCAGCGACCTTACAGCTCAACAAAACGACTCGAAAACTGAACTGAATTGATCTGTTATTCTTGTAGCGTGCCTGTTTTTCCCATGTGTTGTAGTTTTTGGAAGCTTACCTCTTAATTGCTCATTTAATCTTTTATCTTTAAAGTTAATAAAAATTTATTGTTATTTCATTCAACCGTGTTGTAGTGAAGAATGTCTAACCACGCAACGCGGCATATTAATGTCACATTTAGAAACAACAGGAAAGCGAAAAGAGATTGCCCTCGTAATTTTGAACAATGGTCAATTAACGAGTATGACACTTGAGTGGGCATCCTACTCTCCCAATTTTAAAATAATAGAATCTATTCACACTTTGTCTCTTACATTTAACTGTTAAAAAGCATGGGCATGGCTTCTACCGAATCAGCTGTACCAATGACACGGGTAGCCAAGCAACAGGGGCCCAACATGTGTAACTACAGTCCCTTTAACAGGGCTCTCACATCTAAAAGGACCAAAAGGGAATTCTGATATAGGGCCCACTCAGAACTAGCTACGCCAGTGTTGAAAGGATTTAAACGTTCACCCTTTAAAATGAAAAGGGACATATTTATGAAATATATCTAATTTTAAGATCACGGTGTAGCTAATGAATGCATGTATTATAATCACGCAGTTTTTTTTAATATCCTGTCATTTGAAATTGTGTTTTGAATTTTAGTTTTGTTAAACAAGATTCGAACAAACAAGAATGCGTTTTAAAAACAGGCATATTTGGAAGTAAAAAAAACATTTCATCATAAAAGTATTAATAATTAAACGGAATTTATATATATATATAATATTTTAATATTTCTGGAGAGTGGTAAAAATAATTGTAAGATGTGGCCGGTGATGTGATTTTCTGTGTTACGTGGAGCGTGGCCGAGTACGGTATTATCGAAGAGGCACTCAAGTAAATCGCAATTCCTTTTTATTCACATCCGGAGACGCATAAAGATCCAGTAGGGACGGCATTACACATACAAGAAGCAAACATCACAGCACAAACACAAAGATAAACATAGTACGCGTTGCAGCAAGCTGATTACATGATGAAGGCAGGTAGACAAAAGAGAGCGATTACACAAGATTTTTGCTTTTTATACCAGCAGTACAAGCGCGTGTGATTACGTAATCATAGTTCTGATTGGATAGAATGGGCAGGATAGGGATTTTGGACTAGCCGATTAAGATTTCAATGTTAATTTTAAACCAAAGAGTTAATAAAAAAGATACTAGAGGGAATTATTATATATATATATATATATATATATATATATATATATATATATATATATATATATATTAAAATCGGTTGAGTGAGTGTTTATTAACGCCAAACTCTAAAGCAATACGAGGGCTATTGGCGACGGACCTTATATATATAATTCTGAACCTCGGTCAAGTGAGGAGGACTACATCTGAGCTGGTACCCCCCATCTCCAAACCACCACACCAATTGAAGAACAAGTTTATCTTCGTCAGGTTTAGCGTGCATCACCCTCTCTACACGGCGAGTCCTCAGTGACACTAGGGCTCAAGCTCATGACATGCTGGCCACGATTTCGTGGTCATAACTACTAGGCTACCATGACCATCACCTGTATTAAAAAATCAGAGTTATATTAGGATTAATTGGAATAAGAGATACGACAATGTTCCTAAAATTTCTTGGAAGATGCATGCATCCACATAAGCAATTTAAAACATTTCGTTTAGATGTATGTTTTAAAATCATTTTATTGCGACAAATCCTCGATCTTTAATTAAGGTAATAGTTATTTGAACTTGAGTATGCAACAACAGGATTTTTCTTAGAAGGATATTCATTAATATCTATATTTCTAAGAAGAGCAAGATTTTTTTCTTACTTTTGAAAACTATAAATAATTATGTGACATCATTTAAATTAGATAAGTGTTGTTTGTTATAGAATTTGAAAAAAAAAAATTCCTCTTCTAAAATAAATCCTACGAACAGGACAAATCCTAGGGTGTCAGCCGCCCGCGTGCTAAAACCTAATGTGCCGCCTCTCTAGAAAATTGTTCATATTTTGACTAATACTTAACATCGTCGTCATAAACTTATGTACCTGTATAAGAGTAAAAAGTAAAACATTAATAAAAATGCGAATAGACACACAAAAAATCACTTCTTTCCTATATTTTATTTTTCTAAATTATAGGGCTATTATTAAAGATTTTTAATTTCCCCAAATTCATATTTGATTTAAATACTCCAATGTTTTAGGTAATATTAATCATATAAGATATTTTCATAAAGCAACTTTAGCAAGAATCCTTTTTGAGACACCTTCGTTAAGCATTGATTCACAGTGGAGCACCAGTGTCTCTGATAAGCAAGAAAACCTTTTCTGTCTCAGTATTGACAAAACAGCCGCAAATTTTGCTATCAAATGAAGAATATGTGTACAGAGTAAAGATTAGCGGGAACTATGGACCAACACACACTGTACATTAACACTCTATTTTTCTTCAACTATGCTATGATATCGGGAAATCGGAACTTATTTTTTCATTTTTCAATAACTACTTAAAATTCATCCTATTTATTCGACTTGTGAAAAGTTTTATTTTGAGAAATTCGCAACAATTTCTCTGGATTAATAAAAATGCGGCCTGCGGTAGTTCCTTATTTTAACCATTCACGTGTGGCACATGTGCTGCAGGATCGGCCCTGCCTACGTAAATACTTTGAAAGTTCAGTACTAAATTTAATATAGTTTATGATATTAAAACTTCTAAGGTATAAGCAATTTATCGCGAATAAATTGATAGTGACATGTTTTTGTTTTGGTGTGGTTTAGAATTAAAATTCTGTAATATATATATATATATATATATATATATACATATTGTGCGTGTGTGTTTTTTATGTGTAGAACAAACAGACAAACATATGCAACAATAAATATTTTACAAAAAACATGATAATGAACATGAACATGACCATTTCTGATGTTTTTTATCCTCCCTTTTTTTAAAGATACATTGTCCAAACAGTCAAGATACACTGCTGGACAATTGCTAAGGACGGATAACACTATCATCCATAGCAACCGCAAAATGAAAGGAAGCAAAATGAGGAAAATTAGAATAAGTGCGGGATATTAGTAAGAAGAAGTATGAGTATGCAAATTTTTTTCCCACGTCTGTTCATCACGTGATAGCGTTCATAAGAGCTTTAAAGGTTTTGACGCGTGTGGACAGTTGTTGTTTCAAGTCAAAGTTTTACAGGAAAGATTTAATAGACGAACTTAAAATTTTTGGCATGTCTCCCCGACATCACATAGATGATTTTATGCGTGGCCGAATTATTGGAAAGATCGAAGAAGGGCGAAAAATAACAGATCTTGCCAGGGAGTTCGACATCGCTCACAGCGTTGTTTCACGGCTGTGGAAATCATTTAAAACTATTGGAATGTGTAGTAGACGGCACGGGGGAGGTCGTGTTAGAAGTACGACGCCTGCAGAAGACGGATATATCGTCCTATCAGCAAAAAGGAACAGGCGCACCACAGCTCAGCGGGTGGCAAATCAGTTTCTTGCTGCCTCAGGAAAGCAGATGTCCGAAAAACTGTTGCCAGACGTTTGAGGGGGAGGAGGACTATACGCACGCAGACCTGTTGTGTGTGTCCCATTGACCAGACAGCACCGTACTGCCCGTTTGCAATGGTGTCGTGAGCATCACAATTGGACTGAACAGGACTGGGCATGCGTACTATTCTTAGATGAGAGTAGGTTCAGTCTGTCATCGGATTGTAGACGGCAACTGATCTGGTGCGAGAGTGGTACTGCTTATCGTCCAGAAAATATCCGGGAAAAGGACCAATATCCGACATGCAGTATCATGGTGTGGGCCGGCATCATGATCAATGGCCGCACGCGTCTACATGTAGTTGCGAATGGGACTATGACGGGCCAACGATACATTGATGAAGTTCTACTTCCTCATGTTCGTCTTTTCCGTGGTGCTGTCGGTGATAAATTTGTTTTTATGGACGACAACGCAACATGTCATCGAACACTCGCTGTTCAGGATTGTCTAGACAGCTGGCCTACGTCTCGTATGGCCAGCGCGTTCTCCAGATCTAAACCCCATTGAAAATGTGTGGGATGCTTTGGGGAGGCAAGCTGCTGGTTGAAACTATCCTCCGACAAACAAGAACAGCCTTATCCGTGCACTCACAGAGGAATGGGATAAATTGCCTCAACAGCAGCTGGATAATGTTGTGCAAAGTATGGTACGACGTGTGGAATGTTGCATCACACTCCACGGGGGACATATCCCGTACTGATACCTTTCTTTAAGGTGCCTTCTGACTTTTAGATGCATTGCTCCATTTCTCCGTACGCAGATCAAATGAACATTTTTTTTCTTTCAGATGTTTCACAGCTTTTGTACTTTCCAGAACAATAAATATTCTTTATTCTAATGTCTGAACAGTGTGGCAACTATATTTTATCCTACTAGGCCTCATGTCTCGCTTAATGTTATACTACGTAGCAATTTGTGATCCGTCCTTAGCAATTGTCCAGCAGTGTACTAAATGAGAAGATATAGCATTGCATAGTATCATTTTCCCCTCACAAAACACATTTAAAGACTGGATATCTCTGGAAATTTGAAGATTATATTGCCAAGATAATGCCGTACTCATTTCTAAACGTTAATAACTATTAATCATTGGAATTTGAAAAGACCTTTTTACGCGGACAATCTGGGAGATCATTTTTCCTTAATGTGCTTTTATCTATCTACAGTTACATCGAAAAAGAAAACATTATTTAGAGATATAATGCAATCCGGCTAAGGCAATTTTCCGACGACAGCAAATTTTCTTCAAATAGACTTCGAATCAATATCTTAATGATACTGAAGATAAAAAATGTTTCGAAATAAGTTATTGGACATTAATATATATACAGTGAGCCACAAGATTGAGTATACACCTTAGAAGCTTAGAGACTTTTTGCAATTGCAAATGAAATATTGCTTTAAGATGATTGAAATTTTTAACTTATATACTTTAGTTTATGCTTTACCGTACTCTACTAATAAAGTTGTTACGTTTATTTATTTTTTACGAAAAAAAAAATAAAGGATTTGAGACGAGAGGAAAAACAACACCACAAAAATAAGTATACACCTTTATTAATTTCCTTTTAACGTACAAATTAATATTTTGTTGCATAACCTTTTGCTTGAATTACAGCTTGTAATCTTCTGGGCATAGATTCTACCAGTGTTTTAGTGGTTTCAACAGAAAGTGTTTAGCCCATTCTTCTCTCAGAACCTTCTTGAGAACTTCCTTGCTTGTGATTTCGTGCTCATGTACAGCTTTCTCTAATTGAGACCACAAATTTTCTATGACGTTTAGGTCTGGAGACAGGGCTGGAGTGTGCAATTACTTCCTGCAATGGTACAGCAAGTATAACTGCACAATCTTCGCTGTATGCTGGGGTCGTTGTCCTGCTGGAATATGAAGCCTGACACAAATCCCAACTTACAGGCACTTTTTTCAAAGTTATCCTTTAAAATCCTCAAATATACATGCTTGTCCATAATGCCATCAATAAAAGCAAGCTCTCCATCTCATCCAGCCAACATACAACCCCAAACGAGGACAGATCCACCCCCGAACTTGACTGTCTTAATGGTGTTTTTAGGTGCCAGTGCTTTCCCAGCTTTTCTCCATATTTTAAATCGTCCATCGCTTCCGTAAAGATTAAACTTACTTTCATCAGAAAATATTACAGTGTTCCAGAAAGAAATAGGCTTTAAACGATGTTCTTTGGCGAAAATCACTCCTTTTTTTTTGTCTATTCACATACTTGATGAGTGGCTTTCGTATTGGTGTACGGCCATGAAACCCATATTGGTGAAGGGTACGTCGAATTGTTTCATCTGATATCTTTTCCTCGATTGTAGAGGACATCGATAAAGCTAGTTTAGAGGCACTCACCCTCGGATCTTTCTTTACTGAGTGAATGATCTTCCTCTTCACTGTAGTACTCAGTATTTCTTTACGTCCTCTTCCAGGAATATTGGCCACAGATCCAGTTTTTTTATACTTCTGTAGAATTTTTTAGACACAGCCATGAGTTACACCAATCAACGAAGCGGTTTCTCAAAGAGATTTGCCCTCTTTCGACCATTTTACAACCAATAAACGTTCAGATTCAGTAGTTTCTCTACGAGAGCTCATTTTACGATTTTTAATGAGAAAAAATATTATTTAAAAGCGTTGAAGTGCAATAGCACGTTATAAGCAGCAGCTACTCCTGAAACTCTTTAAAGAAAATTTGAAACTAAAAAAGTGGTAGCAAAATTTACAAATATAAGAAGTGTATAATCAATTTTGTGGCATGGTTTTCTATCTTTTCTTCGAAGCGCTTAACTTTTTTAGTAATAAATAAGTTAACTATAGAATTGTGTTATTATAAAATGGTAAAGCAGAGGTTAAAGTATCTAGGATAAAAAAATTATCTATTTTAAACCAATATTTAATTTGTAATTGGAAGAAGTCTAAAAGTTTTAGAGGTGTATACTCAATTTTGTTGCTCACTGTATATAACTATTATTTGGTTAGCTGAGTTTAGACTTTTTGCAAATGAGATCTAATGCAATCAAGTAACATATATGCATGTCTTGATACAAGTGCCTCGTCTTCAATTTCAAGAATATAAGTATTTGTCTCCTGATGATTCTCAATTCAATCTACAACGACAATTGACAATAAGCTTAGGTGACGTGACAAGGATGACACCTAAGTTGGCTCCCCGCACCAAACTACCACACCAATTGTGCACCGACAGATTTAACATACACCCGCAGATCTACACAGTGAGTCTTCAGTCGCACTAGGGCTCGAACCCACGACTCGACAACGCCGACCACGAGCTCGAGACCATGACCACTAGGCTATCGCAACTACAATGTTTGGTTGCGATACCTGTCATAATCAAATCAACCAATTAATCAATTTTTGGATACTTTTTAAAATAAAGATTCAAATCATAATACATCATTCGATATGACAATTTTGTTTTGAATTTTCAATATAAGTTTTGTAGCAGGTAATTAAACAAACTTCCCCCCAAAAGAAATTCTATTTTAAAAGCAAATATTTTTTTAACAGCAAGTGTAACATTCCAGAAAATAATTGTTTTATAACACATTTATTTTTTTTGTGTGACTTTTCCAGTATACTGTTGTGGACTAACTCTCGGAAACAAGATATAAAAATGATGTATTAAAGAACAAAATACTTACCTTAAACCATATGAGATTAGGGGGTGGTGTTCCCTCTGCTTCACAGGGTAAAGACACAGATTCACCAACTTTAACATATATAACATCCGGTGGTTTCATTTTAAAATGGGGTGGTGCTGTAAATATTAATTAAGAATTAATTTTGAGAGAATACATTGATAAACAAAAGAACATATTGAAACATAGTATGTGTTCGTGAACCATAATTTTGTCGTTTATTAAAAGCAAAAACAAGATTTCATGTACGAATATAAGAGGTAATTTCGAAATAAAACGCAAGTTTATTATTTACTTTCAAGGGATTATTTTAAAAAAGAAATTTATGCAAGTATAAGTGTATCTAAAAATACTTAAAAATTCCTCAAAAAAATTTTGCTTAGAAAGAAATGGTGCCTCTTTGAAGAACAGAAAAGAACATTCTAAAATTTAATTTTGATTGTTCTTAGTAAAATATTCAAGTCTCAGAATAAAAATTGTGCCTAGAAAATTTGTCGTTTTTAGCTAACTCAAGAGTATTTTCAATATATATATATATAAGCAATCTAAGTGATGTATTTAAGATATTTGATAGCGTATCCAAAGTATCCTCTAAACCAGTGATCCCCAACACTCGGGCCCTGACCGGGCCACCCAAGGAATATTAAATTATGTCAATTTTATTTACTACGGTGTATTTCTCTCGGATTTGTGCTAATTTCAATGGATGAAAAGTTAACTAGGAATTTTTATATGTCACCTGAAGCCGCAACAGTAACACGCATGCTCAAAAGATTCAGAATGTAAAGATGTTTAGAATTTATATATACATCGGGATGTATAAAATCTAAACAATCAACGCATCCCGTTAGCGGTCCGCGGTAAAATTATCAAACGTTAACTGGTCCGTAGCGATAAACAGGTTAGGAATAATTTGCCTAAACCAGGGACGAAGAACCAATGACACGCATGCCATTGATTGCACGAGACGCAATATTTTGGGCACGCCACCGATCAAAACGGTTTGCATTTTAGTTCACTATGAAGTATTAAAAACAAACGCGAGTGATCGGTCACAAGGGACGGCAGGGAGTACTCTCGTTTGTTAATGTGTCTTAGTTACATCTTGGATTATAATGACTTATGATGCAAAGTTTGTCTATGGATAGTATAATCAATTTCATTGATAATTTCAAATTTGGTGGAGCGTAACGTGACTTCATTTGATAAACTGAACTTGTCTCAATTCGAGTGGTTGGAAAATTGAAGAATTTTAAATACAACTCTCTAATTGATTCCCAGTCTAGTTCAATGGGAATTCAAAAATTTATTAAAATAAGGAAAACGTTTGAATTGATTGAAAGAGAAACATAAACAAGCAATATAAGTAAAAATGCAAGTAAAGAAATTTTGGAAACATGGAATCGATTCCAGATACATTTAGACGTTGAAGAAACCGGTTCACGCGGTTTTAACCGTATTTTCAGCTACCTACGCCTGCGTCATATTTTCAGAGATGAATAACATTAAATACTCGCTCAGAAATCGTTTGGCTGATGACACCAATTCAACATCCATTTTGCAAAAACTAACATCTTACAATCTTAATATGTTATTTGTTATCTAATTTGCAACTACAGAAGTCCCACTAATGTTATTTTACTTTAAATTACACGTATAACTAAAACATTTAACGCTGTACAGTGCAAAATGTATTTTTTTAGTAAGTAAAGAGTTTTAGTTGCTAGTATTTAATTTTATTATTTTCTCAATAATCACAAATCAAAATGATGTGACGTCTATAGCTCATTAAACATTTCTTAAGAAAAAATGGCACGTAGATCCATAAGGGTTCACGGTCTAAACCATCAGTTTATTCCACAGAAATGAATATTTGATTATGCATTTTTTGTAAGATTCGTTTATTTGTTTATGTCAGACACTAACGAAAATATTAATCTATATTCTCATCCCAAATTAATTAAAAAAAACCACAAATTATTTTCATAAAAATATTAAATCCAAAACGATTTTTATAAAGAAATTTTCTTCAGTTATTTTTTCTTCTTCTGATTTAATATGGCAGTTAATATTCGAAAAACAGTCAATAAAAATTAAAAAGAATAATATAATTAATATACCTCTTTAAATATATAAATTTACGGAAAGTACTGTATGATGGAAATGGAAACAAGACAACACATAAAAGAAAGATTAATATTAATTACGAATAGGCAAATGGAATTTTTAATCAATTAAAAAAAAGATAGGGCCATTACTC
Organism: Trichonephila clavipes; assembly: GCA_019973935.1. Lineage (NCBI taxonomy): Eukaryota > Metazoa > Arthropoda > Arachnida > Araneae > Nephilidae > Trichonephila > Trichonephila clavipes. The sequence continues at coordinate 263,981 of BMAU01020477.1, forward strand.
TTTTTACCTCATAACTTTTTTTAAAAACAGGAAAGTGAGCGCGTTTTCTTACTCTCATATTCAAAAATGAATACAGGATGCTTTTTTCTAGTTCAAATCGCAATACCAAAATATTTTTTTTTTAATTTTTAAAAAATGACAGAAAAATAAATTTTGTTTGAAGAAAATATAACTATTTTTCAACTTTTAACACGCCATTTATTTCTCATGTTTTTTTACCCTGCATTTTAATTTAATTTTACTGTGACTAAATCTATGGGGAAAACGACAGAGTGGAACTACGGTTTTCATACAAGATTGCCCAAGGCAACAACAGCTAGCTGTAAACGATTGCTATCCTGGTTCTTACTGATTAAAGACGCCGAACCAAGTCACAAAGTTCTCCCCTTTCGACCACCCAAGTTTTAAAAGGGGGAAAGAATTGAAGTCTGTTGCATTTTTGAAGGGAATAGCAATATAAGAGTAAAACGTTTTCGGAATAACTTTTCAGGAGGAAGGTATCCAGTTAGAGGGTTAATTAATAAATTGTTAATTAATTTAATTAAACAATATATTTCAGGTATTTAGACCTTTATGTATTTTTAATTAAATAAAAAATATTGGACAGTTACCTAAGTTTAGTGAAAAATACAGCAAAATAATATAAAAATGACCCAAGAACTATAACAGCACTTGAGACTCTTAACTGTTGGGTGGAATTTTTAAACTCTCAGAAGATTAAAATATTAAAAATAGTTACGTAACAGTCTTCATAAAAAAACTAGAATATGAAAAAAAATGTCTTGAAGATGCATTTTTTATGCTATCTGAATATTAAATACTTGGAAAAACTTTCAAAATACACAAAATGTTACTAATACCTGAATTAATATCCTCGAAATTTAGAATTTTGAGTAGTTAAGAGGACAAACGCTGAAGTAATATTTTCTCCTCTTAACATCCATATCTTATCATTACAGGATTTCGAGACTTACTGAATTAAACAAGAAAAATTTTCATATTGTTCCATAAAATAGTCTTTGGTAGAATCATGACTTAAGATGATGACTCGACTTCAAGGCATTACTGAAGAACTTGATGCAAACCACAGTGACGACTTATGATTTCTTAAGACCCTGGGCCCCTATGTAAAAGAATTGTCAACCTATGACCCTTTTAAGTAGACAGTACATATCATACATTGTCAAGTACTTGGTCAAACTGTTACTCATAACAAATTAACATGCGTAACTCACGATCTCAGAGACCTATACACGAACTGACCCGACCGATTGCCGCTTTGTGACTAAATCAGGAATGATGGTATATGGTAGTAAGCTTAGAGCTTAGACATAGAGGATGGGCATGGCAAAAAAATGCAGTCTGGCCATTGTTAGCAGTTGATATATAATTCCAAATTTACAATTAATCGTAGATTTTGTCTGGGAATAATATTTGACGATTAAAATTCTTCAGATCATGATCTTATTGAGGCTTGGGCCTAGTTGACACATGCCTTAAAACGTCCCTGTCTATAGGAATATAGAATTGGTGGATGAAGGAAGGTAGAATCGAGTGACGGGAATGATTGCATTATTAGCCTTTTCACATCACCGAGTGTGAGGATAAGCATGCTATGCAAGTGATAATGATGGATCTCCCACAGCAAAATCGGGAATCAATGACACAAGAATTAAGGTTAGTTTCATAATAATCTGCATCAGGCTGTACAATTCGACGCCGTCTGCAGCAGAGAGAAATTTCAAAAAGGCATCCATTGCTGAGATTACCTTTTACTGTGTACCATAGACGAATGCGGCTTCAATGTTGCGCTGAATGCGGGATACGGACAAGCAAATGACACGGCGTTATCTATTCCGACGAAAAAGGATTCTGCCTTCAATGGTCATAATCGAATCAGGACACAGTGGTGAGAAATTGTATGGCTCTTAAATTATGCGTTGTCAAACCAGTCAATCACTTGCTGTTAAGGTTTAAGATTCCATTAGATTTTACTCTTGGACACTTTTAATACTAACACATTGCAGGTACATTCGAAAACCACCGATACGTTTCTAGGGTTTTGGAGCCTGCTGTCAAGGCTTGCTGGCACACATATTTCAATAAGGCAATACGAAACCACGCATTGTACGCAACATTCTGCAATTCTTTGTCCACCATTGACTGCTGACTTCGTCCATTCGTTCCCTTGATTTATCGCTCACTGAATACTTGTGATCAAAACTTAGCAAATGATGGGCCTAGTATATACTCATTGCTAAGCTAAATGAACTTTGGTATGTAAAAGTAGAATGGTCTGATGTAGACCAAGAATGCATCCACAGTCTCTTTCTTTCAATGACAAGGCATATCGTGGATGTTATTTCACCCTTGTGTTTTATGTTACTTGTCTAATATATTTGGTTTTGATGTCACTTGTCTTTTATGGTGTTACGTTTTTGGACGCGATAGTATACATATTCTCAAAATAATTGCAATTTTTAAATGATCATAGTATATCACACTGAATCAATAGATATACAAGCAAATAATATTAAAACTACCCACATAAAAAGCTCATTATTCATGGAAGTAAATTTGTTTATTCAAGAAATTCGTATTGGGGAGATTTAAAGAAAAATATTCTAATTTAAAATACTTTCCAGATAAAAAAAAATTTGCTCTAATATATTAACATAAATCCTCTCTATATCCTTTTATAGTATTATGTTCTTAAAATTTAGAAATATTTAATCAATACCAATATCTTTTTTAACATGTAAAGAACACATTTTCCATTAGCATGTACTGGAGAATTCAGTAATTCCTTCTCCTGAAAATCGCAAACAGCAAAGGACAGGAATAAAAGCACTGAGCGGCTGTTCCAAAAAGGAATTTCTTTATTTTTTTTAGCCCCAGTCGTCTAATGCTTAAACTATGTAAAGAGTGTTTTTTTCCCAGGTATAGAAGTTTAAGTTGGCATTACTTTTCAAGATGGCAACCGATTTAACAGCTGTCAAGTGATTTATTCTCAGTTTGGTTTGGCAATTCATCAAAACGATCATCAAGCAAGGCGTAGATTCGTCGAATGGGCCCAAAACGAGATGGCCGTTGTTCCCGATTTTCATAAGCGAATTTTGTTTAGCGATGAAGCCCACTTCTGGTTGAATGGCTACGTCAACAAACAAAACTGCCGCATTTGGAGTGAAGCTAATCCACAAGTGCATGTCGAAACACCGTTACATCCAGAAAAACTGACTGTTTGGTGCGCTTTATGGGCTGGTGGAATCCTTCTTCAAAAACGATGAAGGCCACAACGTTACAGTCAATGGTGATCGGTATAGAGCCATGATTACTAACTTTTTCATTCCTGAATTGAACAATCATGATGTCCAGGAGCTGTGGTTCCAACAAGACGGCGCAACATGTCACACAGCTCGTGCCACAATCGATTTATTGAAAGACACGTTTGGTGACCGCCTAATTTCACGTTTTGGTCCTGTGAATTGGCCTCCAAGATCTTGTGATTTAACACCGCTAGACTATTTTCTGTGGGGCTATGTAAAGTCATTGGTCTATGAGGATAAGCCACAAACGCTTGACCATTTGGAAGACAACATTCGCCGTGTTATTGCCGATATACGGCCACAAATGTTGGAAAAAGTCATCGAAAATTGGACGTCCAGATTGGACTACATCCGAGCCAGCCGTGGTAGTCCTATGCCAGAAATCATATTTAAAATGTAATGCCACAAGATTATCTTTCGAATAAAAAAAATTCATGTCAATCGAATAATACATCGTTGTTTTATTGCAATTTAAAGTTCTATACCTCTAAAAAACACCCTTTAGTTTCCATACTTGAAAATGAACAGTTCAAACCGCTCTATCATCAAGTAGCAGCCATAGTCGCCAGAGTGATCTCCCATCAATAGCTTTACGCTGAAGTAGTGACCCAGGATTGGAACACTAGATGGCAGCATAGCCTATCGTTGCTGGTTAATTATGTAATCCATGGAGAGTATAACTAATACGTATCCAATAGATCGCGACAAATGATTCAAAGCGGCTGCAGCGTAAGCGTCAAACAGTCCCGAAATTTCAACCAGTGATTGCCCACAACGTCAACGGGGAAACGTTCCAATGACACTCAAACATACTGGAGATGTATATCAAGTTAATGGCTTGAAATTGTTTTTCTATGAATTGCTCAAAAAGTTTATCTACAGCATACAAACAATTTTCTTCTCTAGGAAGGGGAAGGGGGTATGGAGTGATTCCTTCTCTTGCAGGTCGCAAACAGCAAAGAACAGGAATAAAAGAACTTAAAGACTGGTCCTAATAGAGATTCCTCTTTGTCACAGACGTCTAACGAATATTCGGTGTCGCTGTGGATCGTCAGGTTGGCGGTTCGAATCAAAACATTCACGTCGAGGTCAACAAAATATTCCATCGAATGATGATCGGATTAAAATGGCTTGATTTAATGTGTTTAAGTTATAATGGAGTAATAATAATATTGAAATATTTTTTTCTGCTTGAAAAGTGTTCCGCGCTTGGTTCTTATTCTCTAAACATTAGATGACAACTTTAATAAATTCATTGAAATAATCTAAAACTTACCATGCACATCGAGATGTGCCCATGTTCCATTTTTCGGAGAGTCCGGTGGTCTGTTGAGAAAATAAACTTTACACTCGTACCATCCCTGATCACTCTCGTGAACGTTGGTGAGATTGAGCGATGCTTTCTCAGCAAGCGACACCCTACCTTCGTAGCCCTCCCCAGCGTGTGGTGGGTATCCGTCGTACCAGATGTAGATTGGGATTTTGGTCCCTTGCTTCTGCCATTGTATGACATAGGGCACAGGCTTTTCCTCGGGGTACTCGAACTCACAACATAGTATGACGTCCTCACCCAGAGTGGCAGTGAAGTGTCTCGGATTCTGGTCATTTTTAGGAGTGCAACCTGAAATGGGAAGGACACGCTATTAATCAGTAGTTCAGAAAATAAATTGAAATGAATGTAAAAGGAGATTAATAAAGTAATAAGAAAACGAATAAAAATGTCTTCCCCACTAATAGAGTTTACCAAATTTAACCTGAAAGATCATCATCTATTCATAATATGGAATATTTTTTATACAATATGATTATCAGCGTCACACTTCATATTGTAGCAAAACGGAAATTTCCATCCATCAACAGAGAGTTCCAATATAATAACTCTTAAAAATCAATTCTTTATGTATATGAAGCCCCAAATGCAAATTTACACAATACCTGCTAATATCACACACTATCTGGCCAAAAGTATCCAGACTTCCCTCCAAAGAAGTGGATTTGAAAGGTAATGTAATTTGATGCGTTACCGAAAGCTATAAAAGTTTTAGTAGTGGTTTGTCAGGTCATATTTATGCGTTTGTGAGGCAATGAGTAAGTCAAAGGAGTCATGACTTTATAGTTTGACTCCTGTGGGAAAACAGTTCATGAACTTTCGGCCATTCTGTAGAAGCCAAAATCCATTGTGAGTGATGTAATTATGAAGTGGAAATGTCGAGGTAGTGAAACTGCACGAAAACGAAGAGGCAGACAAAAAAAAGTAGTGAACGTAGACTTAAATCTTTGAAAAGGACAGTGAAAAAAATTATAAGTCCTCATTGGTTGAAATCACCCAAGACTTCGAAGTTCATCATGTGTTAGAGTTAGCAGCAGGACAGTTCATCAGGTGTTAAAAATCTGGGAATTAAAAGCCGAACATCACTCCCGAGAATCAGAAGCATCGAATGCAATGGAGGAAAGTTTCCCGTCAGTGGACAGAGGATATGAGGAAAAATGTTCTTTAGTGATAAATCTCGCTTTATGATCTGGCAATTTGATGGACGTGTCTGGGTTAGGCGGATGCTTCTTAAGTGATCGCACTGTGCTAACTATTAAGTTTGGTAATGGCAGCATGGGAATCCAGCGGGGATTTTCCTAGTTTGGCTTGTATCCCTTGGTTCTGTGGTTGGAGCCATGAACTCCGAGATGTATGTAGACATTCAGGAGAATGCATCTTTCCCAGCTCTATGGCAATATTATGGGGAAGACTCATTTCTCTTTCAGCTGAATAGCTATGTCATTCCCACACCGAGACTCGCACAGTCATGGTTTGAAGAAATAAATGTTCAAAAACTGGACTGGCCTTCTCACAGTTCCTATCAAAATCCCATAGAACACCTTTGGATAGCCAGAAAAATCGGTCATCCTTCGTTCATTTCAGCTGTGATGGACGACTAGAAGTCAATTCCTATGCTCACTTATCAAAAATTGGTGGAAAGTCTTTATAAACGTGTACATGTTGTTATCGATGGAAAAAGAGGGCCAACTTATGCCTCAGGATACAATACAAGGGGTATCTATAACTGGGGAACGTTAAAACATGTTTCGGGACTCTCCAAGGCCATACCACTGGATGTTCATGTACTTATGGCCAGATATAGTTTAGGCCTTAGGTTCGTGATACAATGCGTATTTTGTTGTTGTATTGTAATTAAACAACCTATTTAGCGAGAACGAGATATTACAAAAAACGAGCTCGTTTAGTTACTTAATAATTTAGAAAGCAAAACGAAATGAATTTTAAAAAAAAAAGATTTTTTTTTCAGTAGTCTCAGAAATAGTTTCTGTGGTCTATCAATTATGATAAAATATGCTTGAAAAACCGCGCGATCGATATTATAATACCTCCTTTTTAATCTAAAAAATATATATTTTATGAATACCTCACTTTTTCTTTTTATAGAAAAAACTGTTAAAATATATAAAACACAAAAGAGAAGGTTAAGTAAATTGAATTTATGACTAATCGTCAACAACAATAGCTTCTGCATTCAAAGCAATAGATATCCATCAAAAGTACGATTCAACTCAAAAGAAATGTCAAGGCCAGATAAAAATCATAAAGATAGATTGCTAAAATTAGATGAATGGTTTTGAATAAACTCATAGAACGCATACGAACTGGGAGAAGCACGCTTCAACAACAAAAAAGGGTTTCCATACACGTTTTAAAATGCCATAACGATTCGCGAGATTTGAACAAAGACACCGTTTTCTCTCGCCATGGCGTTACTTATATTAGAATAAGATGAGGGAGGGTCAACAGCGTGCGTACTTAATTAAAAGCGGTCAACTGCATTAATTATTTGCTAGGAAGGATTTTTTTCCTCTTTTAAACTTTTATGCTCCTTGTAATAAGACAAAAATTGTTGCTACATCGAGTATAAGAATAAGACCTTCTTAATACAAATCTTAAATGAAAGTTGGTTTTAATTAAAATGAGAGGTGTACGTTTATGCTTTTTTTTATCCGGTGCACCTCGTGTCCCTTTTCTTTTCAGTTTCATACGATCAAAGGTTTTCGTAAAAGATTTCAGGGCAAAGTCGAGAGGTATATTAAACGGGGCAGAAAGCGGATAAATCTGGAAGTAAAAATTTATGGAAGTTTGTAGCTATATGTGAAATTGAATTAAATATGGAAGTTCTAAATCTCAGTGTGTAATATGTTATTAATTTTCTTATGGGCATGTTTACTGGGTAAATGAAAATTTAATTTTTCTAAGTAAATATTCTCTGAATGTTCATATTCGAAAACTAAAATAGGGTTTTAAATTTTGTGGCTGTTTAAATTTTTTAGCTGAAATATTTTTGTTATTGTTTTGATTTAAAATAGAAGAATATACAAAATGTGATTAACAATATAGCGAGTAAATAAAGAATTTAATTAAAATTAGTATTTTTAGTTAAATCTGTGGGAAAATTAAGTTTTGAATACATATAATTCTTAATAAAATCTATTTGAGAGCCTGAAATAACTCGAAAAGATTAAAATTAGCTAGATACTGCATTATTACTCGTATAAACATTGAAGAGCGAAGAGACATCCTTTAAACTCACATAAAAGAGGATTTAACCAGTTTTATGGTTAGCCAAACTTCCCCCTTTTTATTAGCAACACTGAGCGAAATACTATGAAATACAATATATATATTTTCCCCAGTATTGTAAGTAGAAAGTGGATGGTTGGCTAGACATAAAACTGGTTAAACCCCACTTTTATTTGAGTTTAAAAGCTGTCCTCAGTCAGCAATGTTAATAATACAGCAATATCTATTTTTTGGAGTTTTCCCAAAATCTATGATATACATATATACATCCAATACTTTTTTACAAGAGTTTGAGATAACACGGTACACGAATTTAACCATTTTTTTTCTTTTTACATAATTTTTTTTATTTTAGAACGAATTTTGAGAAACTTTGGGGGATTCATGCCCATTTGATGAGGATCATTTGATCGAATTTATGACAGTTTATGATAAACAAGTAATATAAAAAAGATTTTAAGTTAATTTCTACTTGGATCAACAAAAAGAAAAATTTTATTTTACCTACTTTGAATTAAACAGTTACAATTAATATAAATATGTATATCCATAGAACAGAATCACAACAGTAAGGGGTAATTAATTTTTACTAATTATCATTAAAGTATCGTATTGTCATCCAAAAAAATCGCGTATATAAAATTTCAGTTCAACCGAATGCTTTAAAACGTGAGAAAAAAATCCTTTTCAAGTTTTGACACGTCGCCAAAAGGGTCTCTAAGTCGCCAAAAATGATGCTAACGTGGCTGTATTTGTAAGTCTTTGAATAATTAGTTTTAAACAATTTATTTTTATTAATTATAATTAAATTATTGTATTGTCATCCAAAATAATCATGTATATAAAATTTCAGCTCAATTGAGCTCTTTAAAATGTATTTCATTAACGATTGAAAATTCCTCCAAGATAAATAAATATATAGATTGTGAGCTAATAGTAGGAATTGAAAAAGAAGTCGATAATGACTACGTCGAAGGTGAAATTCAGCTATTAAGAACTGATTTAATTCACAAGGGCTTGAAATTTTCTTCAAGTACGGAACAACATTTTCTTACTCATGATCCTGACGTAGAGCGTGCATTGAAATTTCAATGTAATCCTAAGTTTTCAGTTGCAGGATATCAAGAACTATATAAGCAACTTGATAAACCAAAAAGTTCTTGTAACAAATTTTGTAACAACAACAAAAACCATTAGAGATGTCGTTAATAACGAAAGAAATTCTACATTTGAATCAAAACCGACAGTTGTGCTAGATATATCTGGAAAATCTACGGATGATAGCATTTGCGACCCAGTTCGTCATAAACGTGCACGTTTGTTATCATGTAGCGATGAATAGTTGTTAGTTAGTAGTTTTACTCCTAATTTCAATTTGAACTTTTATATATTATATTTACTTAAAGACTGAATTTTCACTGTACCCTAGTTTTAACTTCTTTGTATTGTTTTTGTTTTATAAATATGAAACAGGAATTTTATTGTTACTTTTTTTGCACTGTTTTTGTGAAAAATATTCAGAGATTTTTTTTATCTTACACGATTTTTTAAAGTTGTGGAACGTATCCCCAAATTTACCATAAGTTGCATGCATTTTTTTACATGGTTTTCTAAGGACACATATCTACCATATATAAAAAAAGAGTTGTTGTATTTATAATAATAATAACATCAAAGTTGATAGCTAATAAATCCCAAAACAAAAAGGAACTAAGCTATTAGAAAAACTATCAAGAACCTGAAACAAGAAACTAATAAGAAAGTATAAAGAAAGAGCCATTGGGCTAAAATGGATAACTATTATGATTTTTAAAGCTGTCATTGATTTAGGACAGTGAAACAGGGTTAATCATTGCTTTGTAGAATCCTAACCTTCCCCTTCAGCAGAAATTTTCGACATAATAATACAGGAGAACACTATAGAAAATTAGGCTTAAGATTACATGTGGAATGAACAAAAAACCAATAAAATATGAAAAGAATGGACGAATAATGCAAATAGGGTTTTACTATGAATGAAATATTTATATAATTAAAATTTAAAATAAAATTAAAAACAAAAGAATACCTAAATTTGTGCTAACCAATATTTTAAAACCATGTTGCTACTACAACAAGCGAATAATGGTATTTATATGTACATGATTATATAGTATAATAAAAAGATTTTATTTTGTTAATTTGTACTGTTTTAAATAATTTTTTTTATAATTAATCTATAATTCTTTCATTATAGATATAAATGTAACTCATTTGTCCATAAATAAGTATAACTGTCACGGAAAAATTTTTATTAGGTTATTTTATTTTGTTAAATAAATTTATGATTGAATTTTACAATTTAAACATGTAACTAATTATGAATTTTAATTTATCTATCTTAGAAGTGAGAGAAAACTGCTTTTTGAATTTTTTTTTACAATGATGATTTCGAACGTTTGGAGTTCTCAATGCTGTTGTGAGTCTTTTTTTCAATTCCTACTATTAACTCACACTCTCTCTGTATATTTATTTATTTGTTTATTTATTTATTTATCTTGTGGTGGAATTTTCATTCGTTAATAAAATACATTTTAAAGCACTCAATTGAGCTGAAATTTTATATACATGATTATATTGGATGACAATACAATAATTTAACTATACTTAATAAAAATTAATTGATTAAAACCAATTATTCAAAGAATTACAAATACAGTCACGATGGTGACTTAGCGACCATTTTGGCGCATTGTGTCAAAACTATAGAAAAGGTTTTTTTTTCTCACGTTTTAAAGCATTCAGTTGAACTGAAATTTTATAGACACAATTGTTTTGGATGGCAATACGATACTTTAATGACAATTAATAAAAACTAATTATCAGTAAATGTTGTGATTCTGTCATACGTATATACATATTTATATTAATTTTAATTATTAATAAAAAGTAGCTAAAATAAAATTATTCTTTGTTGATCTAAGTAAGAATTTACTTGAAATTTTTTTTCTATATTAATTGTTTAAGTAATAGAAGTATATTTTTCTGATTGTTAGATTTTTAATAATTTTAAAAACCAACTTTAAATCTATTTAAATAATTTCGATTAAAAAATATTCGCATTGGGACAGTTTTACACAAATAAACTTCTTCAGAACATATTTATTTTAAAAATATAATTTCAGTAAGAGTGTGTGACAGAAAATCAAAAAGCATCAAAGAAGATTTAAAAAATGCAAGACTTGTCATAGTCAATTTGAGATGTTTGAAAATAAAGAATAATTTTTTTCCCTTTTTTCTCGCTCAGCTGTTACAAAGCATCAGTATATATTGCCACAAAGAATTTGATACATTCTTTTTTATCGCGATGAACCATATCTGTGTGATGTTATTATTTTTAGAAGGATATTTTTGACTTGATATCACATGTTTTCCCGAAAAAATAACATTGTTTGACATATTTGAGAGTAAATATCATTCTAAACTTACATTTCTTTCTAACATTTTAACATGGAATTTTATTTCGAAGCATAAGAGTTTAAGTGTTTTAAGGCTATTCTATACGAACAAAATCAACTTAATATTGATTAATTAATAGATCTAAAAAGATATATAGTAAATAAAAAGACAATATAATGAAAACCCCCAAATATTTAAAAGAATAGACACATTTGTAGATTAAAGAAGTGCGAAAAATTCGTAATATTTTACATTTTGTACGTCATTATTTTAAGAAATAAATCCAGTAGCTCTCGCAATCACTATAAATCAGGGACCTTCAAACTTTTCAACTCATGGACCGCTTAGAGCTATTAGGTGCTTTCGTGGAACAGTATTCTGTTGTTGTTGTGGCTAATGCCACCTGTCTGACGTAGTCAGAACGAGGCCCACGAAATTCATCGTGGCATGGGCAAGAGGTACGCCTGTCGTTGGCCTTGAGCACCATACAGGTGACAGTGCGATTTAAGCCCAGAGAAACTTCCCCGAAGGGACGATAGATGGCGACACGACCTCTATCTCCACCTCCACAATTTCTGCAAGTGAACTAAAGGAGAGGGAAATATTCTCCAGTTCCTGCGCTAGTGAATAAGCCCACAAGACTACGGACCCACTGATTTAACGAGCACGTACTCCGTGTGCACTCGGAGGGTATTTGGTGACATCGAGCATCGAACCCAGGCCTTCCGGTCTGGAGTCCGATGCTCTAACCACTAGGCTACCCACGGCCTACAGTATTCTACATACAGAATATATTTTCAAATAATATTTGAAGTAGATCAATATGTTATAGGTACTTTTTATAAAGTTGTGATAATCCCCCCCTGGGGTGATTATTTCTTTGGGTATCAGAACGAGCCTAGAGATGTAGGATTAACGGAAGAACTAGACGTATACATTTTATCTTAATATAGCTTTATTAAGATATTAAACTTTATTAAGATATTAAACTTAATATCTTTTAACCAATTAAATTATAATAATATATGTGACAGAATCTACGGTGGAAAAACACACTATATATATATATTACCGAATTGACCTAACTCGAACCACTATCAATAACTGACTCGCCTAAACACGATTCCTATACTATTACAGATCCTAATATTAAATAGTCAATCCTACCTTGCTGTAGTATTAGTAAACCATCACAATAATTTTAGATGAGGTCTTTCGATAACTCGAGTGCAATGGTATACATCTTGATCAATGGATCTCTATCACGTATAATTACAATTCTTCGCCACGTAACGTTACCTAAAACTTCTTCAATTTAGAACCATGAACTGTTTACATTCCTCTAATCGCCATTGCGTTTACTCTAACTTCTGATACTTAAAAGCCTCCTAATTTGCATCTTTCATTCACACTTCACTTCTTGGATTTGGTTGGAAAAGAGTTGCCATTAATTCTGACCCCAAAGAACCCAAAGGACATGTTAAAGAAAAGACGTGTGAGCCCGTCACAAAGTCAATGAAAAAAAGTGTAATGCATTTGTTAAAATTTTAATGTAATTCTAAAATAATTTAATCACATGAATAATTTTAATTTGTGATCCAAGTGTCTCACCTACCCATGCATTATACTTAGTAAATGGGATATGTGTTTGCATTTTCTTACATAAATTTTTCTAGCAAGTACAACATTACTTCACGGAACCTCGTATGGTTAAAAATAGGATGTAAATAATCTATTAAGAGGTACATATAAAGAAAACACACGTTTTAACATTCTTTTATTATATTATAATAAATTTTTTTTAAAGTATTAGAAATTAAAGTTATATTATGTATAAACAAAATTTTCAGTTTAAATGACTGGAATAAGCTTTAAATACTTGTGCATATATATTTATACGGAAAGTGAATCCATTTTACAAACACATTTCTAATTATTCTTCGTGGAACCCCCGAGTATAACTCGTAGAACCCAAGGGTTCCATGGCACACAGTTTGACGATCACTACAATGAATAATCATTATGTTATTAAGTTGGTACGTATGGAAGTTCGGTTTTAAGTGAATACATAAAATTATATATCTTTTTTCAAAAGATCCATTTGCTTTAATACTCCTTCTCAACGAGATTTTAATGCATAGATGCCTGTATTGAAGACATTCTGATCTTCAGTTAATAAACTCTGTAAAGGAATTTTTCAGTCTTCAGTTTCATATTGCTTAGCCCGTAAAAACTGTTCCGAATGTTAAAAGAAGGAAAGTCGGCTGGGGCGAGCGATCCAGTAAATAAGTTGGGTGCTACAAAATTTCATATTTTGATTCATTTAATTTCATGTTTTGCACGAAATATGCAGCCGAGCATTATCTCGGAGAAGTTTTGGGCCATGCTGATTAACTAGTGATCAGCGTATAGTTTACAATTTTTCATGCATTTCATTAATGTACTTTCAGTATAACAGATGCACATGAATTCGTTTCCACCAATGCTTTCAGAGCACCATTTTTCACAGATGTTTTAGGTCTTCTACACCATTTTGTGCGGAAGAATCATCAGACCGAATTTTTCAAACCAATGTTGCACTTTTCGATCGTTAATAATATTCTTCCCCTATATCTGGTATATATTGCGTGAAACTTTTGCAGTATTATTACCAAGTACTACCAGTAATATTTACTCATATAAAAATTACACAAATATCGGTTGAATTCGGTTCACGAAACTCAAAACAAATAATAGAATGGAATACTTTTGAGAAAATCTTGAGTCAAATGTGACTGAGGGGATGGACAATAAGACTAAAAAAAAAGTTACTCCAAAAGCAAAAGCATGGCAAAAGCAGGAAGAGAAAAGCTTATATTTAAGGGAAATCCGATATTTTATATCCATCAACCTAATATTTCTATACTTATTAAACAAATAAGGAGTCAAGAAAATATTAATCATATATACCTTTCAATAATTTTGAAAGTTAAAAATTGGTTAGTGCACATTGTCATGTTGGAAGAGAAAGCTACACTGCCACGTTTATAATCAAATGAAGTTTATGAAATACAAAAAGTCTTTAGTAAAAACCTTTAGACAGTATTTAAAAAGTGTAATGAAAAATGTAATGCTGAAATTTTTATTTTCAACAAGCATTTTTTTTTATAATTGACAATTCTTTACATTATACGTTCCAGTAATGTATCAAATTTTTTCGTAGTCCTTTAACAATCTTTTTAAAAAAACCTCAGCATAAAAAATATACTTTTAGTGAAGAGTATTTAAAAAAAAATAGCACTGTTATACAAAATTATTCTTAAAAAAACATACGAAAACAAAGCAACGAGCAAAACACTTCAATGAATCAAATTAAGATTACAGAGAAATAAATGCAACAACTGAATGAAAAAAAAACCCAGAAAGAATAAAAAGTACAGAAAGTAAACATTATAAACATTAAGTACCCATAACCATTATAAACATTAAGTAAATCGATATAATTTAAAGTGTGTGTAGTAGAAGTAGAAGTCAATTACCTTATTCAGTACCGACTTCGGTTAGTAAATTATACACTTAAGCAATTAAACAGTAGAAGTGCAAGAATTCCATTATGAAAATTGATTATATTTTTACAATTCGAATATTTTTCTAATTTAACAAAAATTTTAAAGCTATGACATTTAGTACATTCTTTCCATTATTTCAAATCATTAAGTATAGTAGTACATTTTGAAATTATGCGATATAAGCAGATAAAACCATTTTACAGATTCATAATTAGGAATGGATCTTTTTATAAATGTGTGTGTATATAGGTCTAAAACTAATGGCATAAATTCTATTAAAAGTAAAATTTAATTAACAAAATAGGAAATACTGTGCTTTTTTGTTTTTGTAGAAAATTTAATTTAAAGAAAAATACATTAGTTTTATACAATACATTCGGGTAAACATCTAGAAAGCAGTTTCATGTAAACAGTGTGACTAATTACGTTATATTACACACTTAGTAACATAAATTCAAGTTATATAACTCTATTTACAAACATAAATTTTTAAACGTGATATTTGTACATAAAAATAAAAAATATCATAGTGTAATGATATTAATTTTTTTAGAAAAAGTTAGTTACTGTAACAAGACTAACAATAATCATAAAGTAACATTACACATTTAAAAGGGGGGAAAGTTACGTAACATGATGCTGTAATACTATTGCAAAAATTGTAACATCTGTACTATTAATAGTAGATAAAAGAAACAAATGGATTTATTTTGATCAAAATAAATCAAAATAAATCGAAATTTTTATTTTGTAGGACATTTTTGGTATTAATAAAAAAAACCGGATTATTACATTTCATAATTGTTTCAGTATTTACAATTAATATCTTATTACTATTAATTTCCCCCTTTCAAATGGAACTGCGGATTGGTAATTACAATTGTAGACCTTGTACATTCTTCGAAAACTGTGGTGTCAGCTTTTTAGAGTGGCCCCAAATAGGTGGATATCAATTTCCACAATGTAATTTTGACGTTCAGGTTCCTCCCCAGAGGGAGGCCCCTGAGCTCTGACGATGCGAAATTGTTCCAGGAATTTAATATCGCTGTGAGGCCTCAAACCAAAGAAGCACTCTAGGGATCTTTAACATGCCGCATAAACATACGACGTGGACGATGTAGATTTTTTGCATCATGAAAATTCATAGACTTGAGCCGGGGTCGAGCTCCCAAACGGGCGTACAAAGCCAGCGCCTAACCGACTTCGCTACCCAGCTGTCTTGTTACTGTTAATTGATTCCAACATTTTGTTTTCTTTGGAAATACAGAGATATTAAAAGTTTTATGGAACAGTATAGCTACATTTCGTTAAGAATTGAAAAATTATATGATATTACAATTTGGGGTGAAATGCTTCGTTATATAATGAAATATTACACTTTTTAATGATTACATTTTATACTAAGAGCAAATAAATCTAAAACTAAAAAGCGCTTTGCTTTTTAGTCAGAAAAAAATTTGCTTAAATATAATTCAAGTAGAAGAAAAGAGAACGCAGACGACATTTTTAAATGTAAAACGGTAATTTGTAATTATTCTTTGCTCTTATAATTTATAAAACACGAAATGAATAATAAAAAAAAGCTTTAATTGTTCAATATCATATGTTACAAAAACTTGTTAAAAAGTATTAAATCAAAATCCATTGTGTAAAAATTTTTTATCACCTTTTAAAAGTTAAAGAGTAATAATGAATAACCAAAAAACTATGCATAAATGATTAAATTCATCATTAAAAAAGACTACCCGAACATTATGCATTCTATTATATGGTCAAAAAACAACAATATAAATAATGTAAAATAATAACCTAATATAAATAATAATAATATTTTTAAAAAATCATGAATACAATTTCTATCTGTTTTTTATTAACATTTTAAAAGCTACACAATGCGCGATATTATAAATCGAAATTAATATCAAGTAAGTAAAAATACAATTAGTTTTTGGAAGCCATGTTTTAGGCTTCCTATAAGTTTTATATGGCATTTTTAGGCAAATCGAGAAGTTTGGCATCCAGAATTATAATTAGAAATTTAAATTTTCGGTATGTCTTGATTTTAGCAACACCCCCATTACGATTTGATGATGTAATCTCAATAGACGGAAACTACCACTCATAAAACAGCAGGGTTTTAATCAAAATGAAGAGTGACCCTTTAATTAAAAATAAAGGTTATTGACACAACGACCTTTGAACCTTGAAAAACGTTTTAGGTCTTAGGGTTAACTTGGAGTGAACTAAGGGTGAACTACTTTTAAATTTTTATCCAATTTCCAGATACTATTGTTAAAGTTTTAATTTTAAAAATAATGTGCATATATTCATAAAACAGAGGAAGAGAAGTATAATTTTATTTATTCGTCTGGTACGCTTTTTTTATGATTTTATAATTCATAATAATTTAATATAATAAATTCTAATATAATTCTTTTTAATGTAGTTGCAGGTACTGCATAACATGCAAGCAATAAATAACTTAATTCAATACTTCGTTGAAAAATTATCACAAATAATTCTTACAGTGAATAAAGTATTCATTAAATAATTATTAATGTTTTGTTTTTCAATATTTCCTTTTCGAATAAAATAAAAGATCTGTAATTAGAGATCATTTTGATTTGTTATAAAACAAATATGAAATGTTTTTTTTCAAATACTTTAATTAGATTAAGTGATATAAGCACTTTAGAAATATATATCGACAGATTATTCTAAAAAACTAACAATGGCGGAATTAAAATTGTACAATTTGATATTAAAGAATTTCTGGAATAATAATTACACTGACGGAGGCAAAACTAAAATGTAATTAATTTTCTTCTTAATCAAAGTTTTGGAAACAAAGGATTGATTAGTAGTGAAAGAAAAAACAATATCTTGACATTTTCATTATTTATTTTTGTAGTACTAGATGCCTAAAATGTAATAATGATTTTATTTAAAACATAATTCGTCACTACAATGTCAAAATTAATAGCATCTATGCACCTTTTAATCATGTTTTCTTTGTCATGTTTTATATGAAAAATACCAAAATCAAAATCCATCATCTTTTTCTTTAGAAAAAAAAAAGATAAAGATAATTTGTGCGTTCAGACATGTAAATAAAGAAATTATTCTGTTAAAAATAAAATAGCTTAATTACAAACAAAAATACATAATAATGGAATAAAAAGATTAAGATAATATACTTTTCTATAAAAGCAAAATTCAAGAATGGAAAAGTAATATTCAAATCAAATTTGGTACCCAGTATTTAATTTTCTTATCCAGGCTTAGGATTGAGAGATAGGGTTAAGCATGCATATAGAACAAAATGAATTAGTTTTAAAATAACAAAAAAGGATCCTATTAAAGGGCAATAAAAACTAAATTACAATTTTTCGTTTAATTTTACAAAGATTTATAAAATAATGTGATACTAAAAATACTTCAGCACACTTCTGTTGATTGACAGGGAGCTGCTGTTACCTTAAAATTACTAAATTTTCAACATCGTATAGGAAATATAATCATTTTAATCCAACAAAATAAATTTGTTTACTCTATCACAACATATCCTGCCTACAAATAGGTTTTGTCTTTTCACCAATCTGCGAATCGGCGCATTATTTTTTCCTCACTCACATTCCGTTCTATCTGATGTTCTATCTAATAGTAAAGAAAAGGCTTCGGTATAAATTCATGACAAACCCTAAGTAAACGTACATCAATCTGAGAGTGTGAACTATTAAACACGAGAAAACATCGAATGGTACCGAGAAGGTAGAAGGGGTTTCGAGTTCTTAGACTTTTCCCGTAAGCGGCAAGTCACAGGAGTTAATTCCAAGTCTCCTGCATATCCCGACACTCTATCCAAAATTAAATTCTTCTTAAGGGAACCTGCCCAGACCTTTCATCTGACACCAACTTCTAAGACAGGGAGCTTCTGTAGGCGAGGGAACGACCCCACCTGAAGTCAGTACCAAAGGCAAAGGCGGGCATGTTCAATTTAAAGCGCTGAATAAATTCCAAAGCGCCGACGTAGTTAGCTCGCAGCTAACTTCGAAAAGGCTCTTCTTCCCCACCCCCCTTCGAAATCCTCTGTTCGTTTGCGCCATCGATCCCAGGGATGTGCCATCGGCCCTCGCGTGACGATGCGGACTGGCATTCTTATATTTTTCCTTCAGATTCCCATTCTTCGACGGAGGAACAATGTAGAGAATTAAAGGTAGCAAAATGCATCGATTTCTTGGTAAAAGAAAAGAAATCTCTCTCAGTCTCTTTCTTTTTCAAACTTTAACACTCTCTGCTCCACCCTCTGTTTTGTGCTCGATTTCATTTGGGAGAAATTCTTCTTTAGAAAATTAAGAACAGAAAGCTTTTGATAGATCTTCTTGGAAGAATGGATTGGTTTTCTATGCGCACATAGAAAAGGACACGGATAAACATGGTTGACTTTGAAACCGATTGTCTTGTTGCTTGTCCCGAGTCCCATACGGAGATGGGTGATCGATTCTGCGTGCCCCCCCTTCCCCAGTCTCTTTCGAATTCCGTTAAAAAATCTAAAAGTTTCAATTGGGGACCACAGGAAACGGGAATGACCGAATCTCCTGAGGTCAAAAATCGTTTTCTTGGTCCGGAAGAGAAATAGTCTTCGAGTGATTTCATTGTAGTTTAAAAAGTTAATTGTCTGGAGCATTTTTATCTGACAAGATGTCCTGCTGAGAGAGAGATTTCTGCAATTGTGAATCTAATTAAGTATTTACTTATTCATAGATTTACCTTCAAATTCTTAACTAATTAAACTCTTTTATATACAATTTATATTTTTATATTCAAAATAGTTACCAGGACATTTTTGACTGTATGTTTATTTATGTAGTAGCTTCTCATGATAATCCGTAGCCGCAGTAGCCTAGAGGTCAAGGTCACGGACTAGTGGCTGGCGTGTCATAGATTCGAGATTAGTGCCGCTGAAGACTTGCCGTGTAGAAAGGTCATTGAGTTCCATCGTCCCGTTGGTGTGGTATAGAAGTTAGGAGAGAGAGGGGTGTGCCAGCTCAGATGTTGTCCTCGTCACTTGACCATGGCTCAAAATTACGAGGTCAGTCGCTAGTAGCTCTCATGTAACTTCGTAGTGCGGCGTTTATATAACTCTCACTCATAATATCTCTATGTAGTAAAATTCAGTTGCCCATCCGGTATAGTGGTTAGCGACACTGGCTGTTGTGCCGTAGGGCCTGGGTTCGAATCCAAGAGATGGCAAGGATGTTTGTAAATGTATAGTGCCTTTGTGGCATGGGAGTACTCCAAAATTGCGGTTGAGCCGTAAATCCTTCCGTGAAGGTTGGTGGAAGAGAAAGAGAAATATAAGGCCCCTGACCACCCCTCGGGTGTTCTCCGACAAAATTGGGGTGGAATCAAGCCGTCGCGTACATGGTGCTCAAAGTTACAGAAAACGGCAAGCGTACATCTGGCCCTTTGCCATATGAGTTTTGTGGACCTCGATTTGACATCGTCAGACAGGTGGCATCTCGGTAACAACAACATTAAAATTGAAAATCAAGAAATTTTCCGTTAAATATAAGTCTTAGGATTATTTTTCAGACTTTTATATGTAACGATTTAGGCAATTATTAAAACTTTGAATATGTGTTCAACATTAAAAAAATATCTCTATATTACATAAGATACAAATTTTCAAAAGTTGCATCTTATTCAAAATTAACAAAATCATCGATCGTTTGGTTTAAAACAAAAGATTAACGGCAACATTAATAGAAAAAACAAAAGACAAACTATTTTTGACTTTATATTATGACGTTACAGAAAGTTAAATAGAAAAAGGACAAAAAAAACACAAGTAATTTTTCTTTATACTTTTAATCTTTTTTTAATTGTCATTATTTTATTTAAGAAATGAAATTTTTTGTTTCTACTATAAACGTTCTAATGTTTTCAGAATTACAAATTGTGCACTTTCTGCTCAGTTAGGCAACATGGGATGCCACTACTCTTATTAAGACATAAAAGTAATAAATATATTACAAAATATCATTTTTACATATTTTTCAAAAATAAATCTGTAACAGTGATGACACAGCTAGTAGTATAAATTACTATTTATTTACAGACATCACAGAACAAAAAAAAGAGAGAGAGAGAGAAAAGAAATAACAGCCTAGCTATTGCTAGCCCTAGGATTAGGATTACACTGAGAGTTTGCCTCCGAGTTCGCTAGGGGGTGTTGCTGAATCCGTTACAAAACTAATTTATTACAGCTAAAGGGCAACACACTATCAGTGCCGAGCTTTCAAAATTTTGAATAAAGTTCAGAAAAATGAATTCGATTAACATCACTTTCCAAATTTAATTATTCCCAAAAAATATTAATTGACTTTTAAAAATTTCATCAGTTTCTTGTGAAAATACATTCTCAATTCAAACTGTTTCCTTCAAACTTAGAACAATTTTATGTTAGAAATAAAAGCATAATTTTTTAAGGGTTGAAATTAAAATTGTTAAATAATAATTACAAAAAATAAAAAAATGAATTTCAATCAGAATGCCACTGATTTTTTAAAATTAAAAGTCTTTATTTTACATTTTTAAAAATGTAGTTCACTAGTTCCCTATCTTACTTAATTTCTACTTGAAATTAACTTTTACCAAGTAATGTTATTCCATATATGAATAACTTTCTTTATTCTTATAATTCTAAAAATAAAGTAAAATCTCACAACATGAAAAGCAATAATAAGTATTCCCCTGAAATTTTCTAATATTTCTAGACAATTACCTGATATATCAGTAATAAATAGTTATAACTAAAGTTTTTCAGAGCAATATAATAATAAAATACAATATAAAACCTAGAATATGGCATTATAAACATGCTTCGGAAATTTTTACTTTGAATTCGATTATTATCGTAAAAAGGGCTGTAAACTACACATCGAACTTAGAAACAGAAATCTCTTTGCAATGTTCCAGGAACCCCCCATATATTTGAAAGGTTGGCAACTGTAGAAATCGATTGGCGTATATTTCTGGTACAATACTTTATTTATTACGGTCCCATTGACAAATTGCTCTTATTTCTGGGTATAAGGGATCAATACTTAACGACTATCAATTCCAAGAAATTAGAAGAAACACGTTACAGTTAAACATTTTCTTTTATAAAATGATTTCCACAAAAGTTATATCAATAGTAAAGGGAAGATATATAATGATACTGCCTTACATATATATATCGTCGGTCTAATTATCAATCTGCGTAACTCCATCTGGGATGCTAATTTGATACAGTAGGGCTAGGCGCCAAGTTGTTGTTTATGTTCGCTAAGATAGGCGATAATATTGCAATATGGTTTACTTTGATATTTTTATCGTGCGATAATGTGGTTGCCATGGGGATAACGTATATTAGTGTTAGTTTTTTGTTTTGGTTTTTTTTCCGCGGGATATCTGCTCAGCAAAAGTAACACATTGTTACAAATTTTGTGTAATGAACGCTTACAATAGTGTAAATAATTTATATCTGGAAGGGTAATACTTTCATATTTTCGGTTGTATTTATTTTATGTTAAAATCTTGCCACCACCTCTCCCTTCGAAATCTAGTTTTAATATGAAATAAAAAAAGTAGTGATTATACTGAACGAGGAATAAATTAAAAGCGGAGCGCGCATTGAGGCATGGCGTAGACAAAACAAAAGGATTAAAGAATCGCACCAGAAAGGGCTTGGCGCGTTGCATTCCTATATCAAATCAGTTAGACCAGTGGAGTTACGCAGTCTGATAACTAGGCCGACGATATATATTTCATTGTATATTTGTAATAGGAATAACGAAATTTAAATACAATTACAGAGTGTCCTAAAAGTTTCCGTACCTTACATTGAAAATTTCATTTTTTTTGTGTGCTTAGTCTTCTTTAAAAAAATATCATCTCTTTTTATTATTTTATTGTTCTTTTAATTTTTATCCAGCTGTCTCTGAGTGGCGTAGTTGGTTTGACTCTGGCCCAGTACACCCAAGTTTGCGGGTTCGACCTCGGCCCAAGTCGGTGGATTTTCATGATGCAAAAATCGACAGGTCCATGTCGTATGATTATGCAGCACGTAATTCCACATTTCACCTAATTATTATTAAAAAACTAGGTATTATATTGGGTGAGTGAAAAAGTTCTCGTTTTTATTACCAATAAAGACGAGTAAATAAACGCATGATGAACATTACCTATGATTGTGCATAATCCTCATTGCTATCACTCTGATTGGAGACGAATCCCACAACAGTAAATTTCCAGGGCTTTCGAGATAAAAAAAAACCTCTTGGATGGCAGTTTTCACAGCATAAAGATCATCAAAGATTTTCTGACTGAAGGAATTGTTCAAAGCACGAAATAAGCGATAGTCAGTTGGTGCCAAATCAGGAGAGTGGGATAAACCCTCCCAACCAAAGCCCATTAACCTTTGGCGAGTGATGACAGCAACATGTGGTCTGGCGTTATCGTGATGAAGGATAAAAAAAATACCGCTACGACTGATAAGACCTGGCCACTTTGCTACCAGATTTGAAGGCTGCCTATCTAACTTTAGAGAGTAGAAGGCAGCAGAGGGCCATGGGTAGCCTAGTGGTTAGAGCATCAGACTCCAGACCGGAAGGCTTGGGTTCGATGCCCGATGCCACCAAATACCCTCCGAGTGCACACGGAGTACGTGGTCGTTAAATCAGTGGGCCTGAAAGTCTTGTGGGCTGAATCACGAGTTCAGGGGACTGGAGAATATTTCCCTCCCCGTCAGTTCCATGCCTAAATTGTGGAGGTGGTGTCACCATCTATCGTCCGTTCGGGGAATTTTGCCGAGCTAATTCGTTCTGTAACCTGTATGGTGCTGAAGGCCCAATGAATTGTACTTCTAGCCTCTTGCCACGATGAATTTCGTGGGCCTCTATCTGACTACGTTAGACAGGTGGCATTAGAAACAACAACAACAACAGAAGGCAGCTTTGATGGTTTGATTGAGTGGCATGACCTTTTAACGAACTATTCCATGCACATCCCACCACACTCTCAATAACACTTTCTTGAAATGAAGTTCAGCTTTCTAAGTCAATGCAGGCGGATGAAAAGGGTGATACATAATTCTATGACGCTTTACAATACTGTACATAGCCCGCCTCTCATCTCCTGTTGCAATTCGTGAGAAGAATGGGAGAAATTTTTGTACCGGAAAAATATACAGATGATCCCTTTGCTTAGCTGTCAGATTCTATGGAACCCAACAATACAACTTTCTCGAAAAACCTCAGTTAACCAGCCGTCTCTCGACCGTTGAAGGTCGCTAATTCTTGCACGGTTGGGTTGGGGTTGCTTCCAATGATTTGGTCAATATCGTCTTCTCCAACGTGAATTGGTCGTCCACTCCTAGCCTGATCTTGGCAACTAGAAAAGCCTGATGTTGGCTTCCCTAAATTAGACAATATGTGGTTTCGTCTATTGCATCCTCTCCATAAACTTGACAAACATTGCGACATCCTGCGGCTGCCGAACTCTTTTTATCGAACTCGTATAACAAACAATGCCTCACATGCTCCTTTTCGCTTTCCTTGCTACAACCTCTGAGATTTTTTTCAATTCTATTAGCTCGCACTCTCTATTCATTTATCTTGGGAGAATTTTCAATCGTTAATTAATTACATTTTAAAGCGCTCAATTGAGCTGAAATTTTATATACATGATTATTTTGGATGACATTACAGTAATTTAATTATACTTAATAAAAATTCATTGATTGAAACTAAAAGAATTACAAATACACCACGTTGGCATCATTTTTGGCGACTTAGCGACCCTTTTGGCGACTTGTGTCAAAACTTGAAAAGGTTTTTTTTTCACGTTTTAAAGCATTCAGTTGAACTTAAATTTTATATACACGATTGTTTTGGATGGCAATACGATACTTTAATGATAATTAATAAAAATTAATCACCACTTAATGTTATGATTCTGTCATATGTATACATATTTATATTAATTGTAGCTATTTAATAAAAAGTAGCTAAAATAAAAAAGTTTTTTCTTGATCTAAGTAGGAATTGACTTAAAATTTTTTTTATATTGCTTGTGTGTGTGCTTTTTTGAGGATTAATTGTATTGGACGCAATGCATTTATATTTTAAGTATGGACACGTTTGATTGGCCGATGATTTCGGTCATTACAACGTCATGTGTGGCGCTAATTCTATTGCAAGTTTGCACATCCATAAACGGGTAAAGATTTCGCACTCACCCAATATAAATTAACAAATAACAAAATTGCTACTTTGAAAAATAAACAATATTTAACATAAAAAGAAGTCTATTGTTTTACAAATTAACTAATGATAAGTAGGTAAAATCTCTAGAAAAGCACATTTCATATTACAGATGGATTAATGGATAAGTAATAAAAATAAACATAATATTTTACGATATTACTTAAAAATAATAGAATATAGTGTAACAATAGTTATATTTAAATTTTCGCAACTTATTATTATATAAATTACTAGGCGGCTTAGTTTTACTGAGAAAAAAACATTTACGCTGTTTAAAAAATATTGCAAAAATGTTATCCAAAGCGCAAAACATGCTTTATTTAATATTTTAAGGATTTCGCAATCATTATTCTATAAAATATTTAGTTAAAGCAAAAATTTTATAATTTTGTATATTTTAACGGTTATTTGATCATCAGTTATTTCATGAACTAACGGAATCCGCCCTTTGACAATATCATTTTTTATTATTACTTAAAAAATGAACTAATGTGTTTTAAATTAATCTAAATTCAGTTTTAACAAACTTGCCAAAAATTTTGTAACAACAACAGTTGGCAAAATGACAACAAGAAATTCAAAATATCAAAGGTTAAACTAAATATTTGTAAGAGAAACTAATAAATGCATTAAACTACTTTTCTAATTTCGGTACTATAGTTTAAATCCTGTACAAAAGAAAACAAATCCAATTTTCGATTTTAATATACGTAACGTTAATCATCCTACGATTGGAACTGCGATTTCGAAAAAGTGTGTAAATGAATAATTTTTTTGATATTTAGTGTCACCTGAATTAGAATATACATAAAAATTTGTTTTAAGAAAATTATTACAACAATATAGAATTTAAAAGCAATTTTTTGTCACAATATGATGAAAGAAAGATATATTTTCAAAATATTCTCTTAAATGAAAAAAAAAAATGCTTATATAATAATAATATGTTTTACTTATATAGATGTATAGCTAATTGAAATCAAAAATAGAATCAAGATGGCTAACAGATGTTATCATGGTTTGCGAAACCAGTTTAAATCTAAATACATAAGTAGCAAAACAGAAATACATTATACAAGGCTCTAGTAAGACCAATTGTTTTATGTGGCAGCGAATGCTGTAAAATTAAATAAAGCAGACGAAGAGAAACTGACAACTTCCGAGTGAGTAAGTGAACATTAACGTCGGTCGTACTGTTTAGCTACAAGAGGGATTTAGGGATTTTGGCGAGGGACTATCACACCGCACTAAAGCAGCGTTTCTCAAACTGTGGGGTGCGCTCCCCTACGTGGCGTGATACCTCTACGAGGGGGCGTGCATATTAAAAAGTCGAAAACAGGAGATTATTTCAAAAATTTTCTGAAAGTAAACAAACAAAATGCATTCTGACATAATAAAAAGTAAAACACACATTTACACTGATATTATGTGCCTGGTGGTTAGAGCATCGGACTCCAGACCGGAAGGCCTGGGTTCGATGCCCGATGTCACCAAACACCCTCCGAGTACACACGGAGTACGTACTCGTTAAATCAGTGGGTCCGTAGTCTTGTGGGCTTAATCACGAGTGCAGGGACTGGAGAATATTTCCCTCCCCTTCAGTTTCCATGCAGAAATTGTGGAGGTGGATAGAGGTCGTGTCGCCATCTATCGTCCCTTCGGGGAATTTCGCCGAGCTTTCACCTGTTTGGTGCTCAAGGCCAACGACAGGCGTACCTCTTGCCCATGCCACGATGAATTTCGTGGGCCTCGATCTGACTACGTCAAACAGGTGGCATCAGAAAACATCAACACTGATATTATACACTTGTAAATGTATCAGTACTGTACAATGCATTTTATGATTGATTTAACAATACTAAGTTAAGAACAACATTAATAATTACCAATGACTCCACACATGGGTTTGTCACATATAAAATTACATAAAAAAATTAACCTTCTCTTATCTTGATAATTAACCCTTTAACTGCCGATTAAGCTACGCGATTCGCTCCCCAATGCCACCGAGAAAGGAATAAATAAGCAAATCCCTTGAAATAAGTAAATCCTTCGCAGGCACACTCAAGGTCCTTTTTTTGCATTCAAAAGCCTTCGGAATAGTTTTCTGGACAGCAGTGCACAGAAAAGATCGTCAGAAAGGCATATATATACGTCCAAACAATTAACACTTCGGCTTAGCGAGATGTTTATATTCGCTGGTGGCACTTAAGAGGTTAAAGTCGTATTGTAGCTAAAGCGTCAAAGTATAGAATTATTGAATGAAATGCAATTTTATTGTATGGAGGTGGGGCGCGATGAAAATTATGATTGAATATTGGGCCGCAAACATTCAAATTTTGAGAAGCACTGCACTAAAGGGAAGACATTTGAGCTCTCGACAGATTTAGCGTGCATCGCTCCCCTACACGGCGGATCTTCAGTGGTACTAGGCTCAAACTTATGACATGCCAGCCACGAGTCTGTTACCTTGAACACTAGGCTTCCGCGGCCATGACTTTCGAGAGAAAAATCTTGAGAAAATTTTTTGGTGCAGTTAGAGAAAACGGAATCTGTGGAGAATACGATACAACCTTGAACTTCAATCAAAATACAGAGAACCCAACATAGTCAAAAAGATCGAGGCTTCCTAAATAAGCTGGGACATGTAGTATTTCGAAATAGTGATGAAAATTCTCTGTGAAGAAAATAAATTTCCAAACTCCAGAGGAAAAGAGGAAGACCGAGACCAAGGTGGATGGATAAAGTAGAAAAGTGGTTGAAGGACTTGGGAGCATCAAAAAGATAAAGATGGTCTAAGCCAGGGGTGACGAACCAGTGGCATGCGTGCCATCAATGGTATGCGACACAATGTTTTGGGCACGCGAGTGATCAAAATGGCCTGCGTTTTATTTCAAACTAACGAAGTTCCCTGAGAAGTATTACGAACAAACGCGAGAGATCGGTCGCGAGGAGCACACTCGTTTATTATTGTCTTAGTTACGTTTTGGACTACAGTTACTTACGATGCAAAATTTGTCTATTCATAGCATAGTCAACTTCGTCGACACAACTTCACTTAAAGTTTATTTGTGTTATATTTACATTTTTTAACTGTTATTCAACATCGCTTGTTCAGAACCAAAAGTGCAAGATAGTAAGAGTAATAGAGAATTTCAAACTTGGTGAATCTAGAAAAATGGCATCATTAGAGCAGGTGACAAAGCGATGCGTGTTTTATGTTCTGGAACAGTGGCAAGCAGAGCATCGCCTGTAAAACGGCATTTTGAAACAAATCACAAACCCTCTTGTCTAAAAAGTGAACCACAGCAAAAATAATTAATTGCGTAGAAACCATTTGGCAGATGACTCTAATTCAGCTTGCATTCTACTAAAAGTAACATCTTACAATCCTAATATAAGTTATTTGTCATCCACAATCTACAACAACAGAAGCCACACTAATGTTACTTTAATTTGAATTACACGTATAACAAATACAGGGTGTGCAACGACACAAATACTGGGCAACTTCAATAGCGCGTTGGACCACCTCCAGCTGCAATACATGTCGCCACACGGTCCGGCATTGAGTTCATTAGACACCTTATGTTGTCCTGAGGCAGATGGGCCCACAAATCTTGAACAGCCAACTCTAAATCATGTACAGAGGGACACGATGACATCTGTCGTTTTAGCTGATCCCACACGCGCTCTACAGGGGACAAATCGGGGAGCAGGTCGGCCATGGAAGAGTCTGAAAATAACGTAGGAAGACTTGAACAACTCTTGCTGTATGCGGACGAGCATTATCTTGATGGTAAATTGCCCCTGGGAGACCATTTAGGAAAGGTTCTACATGGGGTTGAAGAATATCATCAACGTAACGTTGGCCCGTTAAGGTTCCACGCATCACAATTAAAGTGGATCGGTTATCATAGGTTATGACCCTTCAGACCATTACACCAGCTGTGCGGGCAGTGTGACGTAGAACAGTGTAGGGGGAATTGTACCGCTCACCAGGGCGCCTCCACACCCGTACACGGTTATCATCTGTCCCCAAAACAATTCGGGATTCATCACTAAACACAACCTTTTGCCAATCTGTGACATTCCACATTGATCTGGCTTGGCACCACTGTAGACGCAGTTGCCGATGTTCCGGTGTTAAAGGGAGTGCACGGAAAGGGCGCTTGGATTTAAGATTTGCTTCTGCAAGGTGTCTGGAAATTGTTTGTGGAACAATTGCTACGCCTACGTCTGCTCCTATCGTTGAACGAGTCACTGTGGGGTCCACAAGTGCTTGCCGCATGATCCTTCAATCCTCTCTCCTCGTGGTCTTCCTGGTCGCTCCAGACCTGGTTTTCCGCGCGTGGGTACCTTCTCGTGTCCAATGCTCCCAACAATTTCTAACGGCACACTCCTAACGATCCACCTGGCCAGCAACACGGCACGTCGACCAGCCTGCAGTTTTCATCCCGATGATCAGGCCTCTCTCAAACTCGCTTAACTGTGAGAAATGTCTTCTAGCACGTTTACGGGGCATGTTTCGCTTACCAAAGTCTTCCTACAATCGGCGGGTAATCGTCACGTTTATGAATCTTCGAATTTGCTCTGGCTTATATAGCACCCTCTTCCTGATTGTAGCGCCACCTCGGCGTGTATGAGCATGTGTATTGGCACAAAACATGGATCATTTGTATATCACATTACGCTGTACTTATTTGCAAAGTTTCGCGATTGTACTTAGCTTCCTTCTTGGGTCGCTATTTTCAATGTTCCTAAGTGTATATCGTTTTTTCCTAATTTCCTCGTCAAAAATATTGCATTTAAACAATTGTTATTGAAATAATATTCTTAAAACATTTTTATATGCATATTTTAGTTCAAGCGACACTAAATATCAAACAAATTATTCATTCGTTCTTTTTTTTTTATCAAAATTACATTTCTGTACGCGCGCGCAGTCGGATACCTTAATAGGAACTTCCAAACAAATAATTTATAAATAATTTTTTAACCTCTGCTATTAATTTACTTTGTAGTTATAATTACTAGAAATTAATGCATCGTTTTCTTTTGTAGTTAAAGCTAAAATAAGCAAAGATTGTTATTCTAAAACCCCAGTGTTATACAGAACTATAAATATACACGTCTCTTAGAACTATGCTTTTAAAGATATCTTCATCACCTATATCACTTTTATTCCATGCACATTCCTAAATTCTAACTGTAACCGTGAACTCAGCCTCAGAGGTCAATTAGCGATCCTCCAATTTACCGTGTCTCGTGGTATACCAACGACTCCAGTTAATTGACAACCCACCGCCTTGCTTTCAACCTAAACTCCCCATCTCATTTACAGAAAAACTCGGCGGGAGTTGAGTGGGAGAGTTCCTTCTTCCGACGTTGAGGTCTTACGCCAACTATTTACTTTCTGGAGCGTGCAAAAGGAGTATCAGGGACCGAGCTGTAATCCCTTTTAAGACGAAACTAACCGAGGATTTTATAATCCCTTCATAACGAATTTCTAAGCGGAGAGTTCGGGGTAATTCAGATGGAAACTACGAAAGTGAAGGGAAAATGGGGAAAAGGTGTGCTAATCCTATTACGTCATTGAAAAATTGTGAACTACCGATTGGATGA
Source organism: Trichonephila clavipes (assembly GCA_019973935.1). NCBI lineage: Eukaryota > Metazoa > Arthropoda > Arachnida > Araneae > Nephilidae > Trichonephila > Trichonephila clavipes. The sequence continues at coordinate 294,810 of BMAU01020477.1, forward strand.
GAAAATGCCCAGTTAGGGAAATAATTTTTCTTTCTCGACGCTCTCGAATGAGATTCTGTGCATGATGTAGTGGCTCAGAATATCGTCTGTTGCGCGGGGTGGATGGTTTGTGTAATGATTTGGAAGTGTGTAATAGGCAGGCGTCACCAGATCGAATTCGAATTCGTAGACTGCTTTATGCTATTAAACGGCGCCCTGGTTAGTTGTAAAGGTCATTCCTTTTGGCGCACCTTTCGGCTTTAAAGGGAATTTCGTCAAGTAATGAAAGGAAAGTTTATCAAACATCATATTGGTTGAAATTGTAGTCTGTGCACTTTTAATGTTAAGCATTTCATAAAACTAAAATAATGAGAGTTATTTCATATTCTGCAACCTTATTTTTAATGAATTAACAGTAATAAAATTGAAAATTTCTCTTAATTAGTAAATTTTTTTTGTGTTACTTTATACTAATTAGTAAAAACGATTTCTTTACAAGGACACATAAAGGCAATATCAACATTCATTTCTATACAATAACCCCAAAACTCAAATTGATTTGACATATAAATGAAATGCTTTTTTCACAATATATTATTTTTGGAAGGAGTGAAGTTGATCATCTTCTCGTGTCCTTTCTCTGCATAACTTAAACTAAGGATGCACAAGAAGTTGCCTCTAAAGGTTTTCTTTGCCTCGCGAAGACAGAAAAAAACCACTTTGAATTGAGATTTCCTTCCCTTGCGTATCCTAAGATTTTTCTCATATTTTCCACTGGCACAGTCACGTCAGTGGGGATGTGCAGAGTAGATACGATGCACAGTGCTTTTCAGGTTAATTACAATTTTGTTTTTGCAAAGGTATGGATATAAACTAGTAACTTTTTAACCTCCGAAAAATAGGAAAATCAGCGATGAATGTTTTGTGTTTAATGAAGAGTGGACATACAAGTATTTCTTTGTAATACAGTAAATGAAGCAATGCGTTTATTGCGTCATGAAGCGATAGCTGTATTTCCCGAAATACAATTTAAAACAACACCACGAAACAAAACATAGCGAATATAGCTTCAAACTCTTTCCAAGGTAGAACGCAAAATAAAATCTGCGTAGTGTGTGAAAAGGCTGAAGTAGCAACGAACATCATTTACAAAGCAATCTACACTTAAAAATAGTACTACAGAAGCAAATATCGCAGTAGTCTACAATCTTGCTAAACACAACGAGCCTTTTTAGGATGGCAAGTTTATTAAGCAGTGTATGGTATTATAATATGCAAGCGTATATTTTGCTCCGCAGTTAAGAAATAAATTTGAAGGCATTTATTGCCAAGAAATGGGGTTTTGATTCGATTAGAGACGAATTTCTGGCGCTGTTGAAGATTGCAATTACATATTTCGTTTGATTTTCTTTAGGCAATGAATGACAGCAAGATTACGAATACACTGTACACTCATCTTGATCCGTGAAATTAATGAAAATTTCGCCACTCTAGAGGATTTACTTAGCCTAGAATCAATTAAAGACAAACTCATTAGTCAGTACTTGCTTAGGTGTCATGTGAATTGTGAGGAGAAAAGTAACTTGTCCTGGAACAAAACAGCAAATATTACGACAGATAGGTCTTGAGAGCTTTCAGTAGAAAAAAATGTAAGTGCAATTAACCTTCGAAATAAAGTTACAGTGAGTTATAGATAGGGATATCATTCCTTTTCATAACATTTTGCATCAGGAGAGCTTCTATAAATTTGCATTGGATTTAAAGCGTGTGGTAGATACTATTGTTAAAGTTATGAACACAACAAAAGCTAGGACATTCCACCAGGGAGAGTTCAAATCTTTTCTTGAGGATTCAGATGTAGAGTATGAAGAGAGTGTAAGGCAATTGAACCTGGGCAAAAATGATCAGTGGCAGTCATCAAGACTTTCGACGGAATTTAGTGATATCTACTGCATTTATTCATGGACACGAGAACATCAACAAAATGATAAATATAGTCTCGGAAGGGCAGAATGAAATCCCCTTATTTCTAGATACGAAGAAGATATGTTATGATATTAAAATAATAAAGTGTGAGGAGTTTAATATATGAGATGATATTTGCAAATGAAATACTTGAAAGTTGAATGAAAAGAATGTGATATTGCAGGGAAAGGGTTTGTACAGGTAAAACGTGAAAGGATGTAAAATTCTTAAAAAAACAAACAAAAACAAAAAACTAGGTCTATTTGCAAGCAAGTAAGAAAATACAATTTTTCTTATTAGGAAAACAGAAGGTGCTGAAAGTACTTTTGCTAAGATTAGGGATCATCAGCAGGGTTTGGAAGGCGAAGTCACAAGATTTCAGGACTTGAAGAAAATTAAGCCTAAATTCAATTTTCTCTCTTATCTCATCACTGCTTATATCGATTGACACAGCACTCTGAGAAACTACAGCTTGAACTTATTGACATGCAGTCAGATCCCGCAGTGAAAGAAATTTTTAAAGATGAGACATTAGTTAATTTTTATCATTCTTTACCAGTCGAAACAATTTTTATGTTAGAAAAAATTCGTTGGAAAAATGTTCTTTACATTTAGTTTTACATACATTTGTGTGCAGTTTTTCTTGCTTGAATATGAAAAAGAGTAAACAGGAATGATGTCGATTTAAGCTCATTTCGGGGCCTAGGCGCAGATCTATGGTCCACCTTATCACTGGTGGATCGAAATTTATAACCAGAACATTTGGTTGTTCAGTTTATCCGGGCTCCTGAACGCCAGCCCAAGGGCCTAATGGATAAATTGGCATTGAACATGAATATAAGAACTTGTAGGCCACGAGAAAAATCTCTCTCTCATATCCAGAAAATTGCAATGAACTTTTTTAATACTCTACTAGAGACTAATAATGCAAATATGCTCAACTTAATTCCATATAATCCTAACAATAAAACCAAAAGGCCAAGAAGAATTCTTCTTGATTCCTACAACCACCATAGTGGTTTTAATTCATCGCAATAATTTTTTCATTATTGCACAACCAAGTAAATTTAATTCTTTCAATTTTAAACTTTAATATACCCCACTGGACAAGCTCTTCCCACTTTCCCTATTCTCGGCCCCCTGGACAGCTAATCGGAGTCTGTGATAACTTTCACAATTGACCAATCAGAGAGCAGCCTCTAAGCTCTCAAACACGCAGAAAAATTCTTCCACTCCGTCACGAAGAAACTTTTAGACACGCCTCCCGGATCTCCTTGTATCAGCCAACCAGCGTTATGTCTTTTGGCAAAATTCGCTTTCGCCGTCTCCCGCATCGAAGGCAACCAGATATGAAATTGAAGACTATTTTCACAGTTCAGATGTCCACAGATGAACGCCCGTTTCAACGAGTAGAATCTCTGAACAAGCCATCTCACTTCTGATTTCAAAACAATTGTAGAAAAGTCAATAGGGCGCATTTGTCTCATTAAACTAATTCTAAAACTAAATGTGTTTAAAGCAATGGAAAATATCAAATTAGAACGACACATAGTTAAAATAAAATTGTTACTAATTTATTTAAGTTATTTATTGATTTTTAAGTAAAATTTTCATCCCCCCTCCTGAAATGCAAAATTAACTAATGAATGCTGTTATTCTAAAAGGTGCGGTCCCATGCTTCCATAAAGTGGTCCCCAATCTCAAATTAATTGCCCAACCCAGATCTAAATGATTAACTCGAAGGTCACTTTATAACCCTCTAACTATTACTAATATTATTTTTAGAAGACGGCATATTTATAATAAATCATGCAGTTTTCCTAAAATAGAGATAAGATATTTTTTATAGTTAGCTAATGTGTCTTTCGAATTTTACAGCACGTCTATTAAAAATTAAGTTATATCATTTCTCATTTTACAATCTTAAAGCATTTTTACGAAACGCAGATATGCAATATCTTTTTTAAAATTTGTTATAAGTTCAATAGCCAGCTAGTAGCAATTATAAATGTAGTTTAGTTATTGAAATGAGAATCACCAGTAATATTCTGTTGTATTTTTTTTGTTTACGTATACCTACAAAATTCAATATGTTGTTGCTAACGCCACTTGTCTGACTGTATCAGATAGAGGCCCACGAAATTCATCGCGGCAAAGGGCTAGTTTGTTACACCTGTCGTTATTCGTAGCTTTGAGCTCCATGCAGTTGACGGTACGGTTGGGCTCGGTTCCACCCCAGGTTAGAGGGAGAACACCCTGGGGGGTGGTCAGAGGCCTCTCGCCTGTCTTTCCCTTCAATCAACTTAACGAGAGGACTTACGGCTCGACGACTATTTAGAGTACCCCATCCCGCAAAGGCATTACACATTTACAAACATCCATGCCTTCTCCGGGATAAGAATCTAGGCCCTACAACACAGCAGTCAGCGTCACAAACCATTATACCGGTACAAAATTTAATATAATGGAATTTATCTCAATACTTAATGTTTTCCTTTTCAGAGATAAATGACCTAAATTTAAATATGTGAAAACAATCCATGTGTGAAAACAGTTGTTGCAATTAAGTTAAATTTACAGTTAATCAATACTTTTACTTTTTTATGTAGTTGATGTTGAATGTATTTACTGAAACAATAAGCAATGATAGAAATATATCTTATAGAAATTAAATGATTAAATTAAAATGATCAAATTATAATCCTTCAGTTATATTTCATTTTAAAAACAATTTGTTTAAGTTCTTAGTTAATTAAAAATTATATTTTTATATGAGTTAAAATCTCCCCCAATAATATCATTTATTAAATAATTACAGTAAACAAAAATGAATGGTTTTATTATGCAATGCTTTATTAAAAATAGAAAACTTATTGTGGAAAAAAACGGCATTGGTGTGATATTAGTAAGCAAAAAGTTCAATTTCATTGAATTTTCAAATACATTAAGATTCAATTTAAATTTTAGAAGTTTTCAGAAAAGAGATAATTGGGGGTTATTCATTGCTTTTAAGGAAATGAATTGGAATTGACAAACTTAGTTTATGAATGACATTATGAATGACAAACTTAGTTTAATCGAAGCCATTACTGTCCAAAATAAAAATAACTGTTGATATTTGTGATGATATTTTCCATATTTATCGCATTTTCGCTATCTGAGTTTCCACGATTTTAAGAATAGGCAAAACTTAATTTTCGATTTTAAATTTCAAAGAACAGAAATTTGTCATATTCTGATGTTCTCAACAAAAGAGTAGAAGAATTGTTTCTAGAATGCTATTCTTCTTTTCCCTTCGAGAAATTGTAAATTTGTATGTAGTCATTTTGTAAAAAAAACCCTCCTTTTTTATGACTTACGAACACAAAAATTAAAAATTTATCAATTGTAGGTTATATATTTAAATTTTGTGAAAGAAATAGCAAACATTTTAGTAACATTTTGTATTGTACATATAGAAATGCAATTATACAATATGGCCAGATCATTTTCTGCTTTCCTTGTAACAAAATAGTGTAAGGAATTCATTTTCTTACACATAGTTGTCAATTTATATTTCACTTATAGTAATCATTTATATTATTACGAAACATTAAATGCCAATGTAATAAATGTAGCTATTTATTTACATTTTTACTTTTGAATTAATTCTCCTTTCCACAGCCCATAAAATATATTCAGATATCGATATAAATCTAAAACATAATTATAAATTAAATAAAATTTTAAAAGAGATTTTATTTGTGCGAATCGCGTTTTTGTAAGACGTTTTATCGTATTTCCTTTCCGTTTGGGGAATGGCATCCGAATAAAAAAAATATATAAAAATATATATAAGAGCCAGCAAGGAAACGTTGAGCGACATCTTGCGGCAATAGCGCCAATCAATGTCTATGTCAAGAAAACTTTGTTTTTTCCGTTGACATAGGAAGAATTGATATGACATGGGATGCGTCGTTGCAGAAGGTTTGATTTTCCAACAGCGACAAACAAATACAAGACGACTTGGTAAAGAAAAGATGGCACAAAAAAAAAAAAAAAAAAAGAAAAATAACGGAGTAATGTCTATTGCAGCTTTAAGTCAATCTGATAATACACTTTGAATCCGTTCGATTTCGTTACGTCATAATTCTTTCGGTGCAAACGAAAAAATAAAAGGCTAGAAATCGTACGTCACCCCCTTTTCAATTTCGCAAATTTACTTTTCTCCCTTGTGCAAGATACGTCATTGGCTAACAGCCAATGCAAAGATATGAGCTCCAATGTGTGTTTGTCAAGATGGCGAATTTATTTTTCGCTATTTTGGAAGCAATATACTAACTATATAGATAAGAGTGATTGAATGGATGCTATTTTTGCTTAAGCCCCCAGAACGAATTTATTGTGAAAAATATTATTTTTCAGCTGTAGGCTGAAATATTTCTTTGTTTTTGCTAAGATATGTGTAACATTCGATGTTACAATATTCAGACTCAACGGAGTCATAACTTTGACATTTTCATCCTACCAGTCATCTATTTTATATCTTTCAAAATGCATCAATAAGAGCTCTACTAGATAAATGTAGATTTGAAAACAAACTGGATAAATTCGAGGAATCTAAATGCTCCATCGCAATTAGTTAAAGATATTGACCCACAACAAAATCACTCAGAACAGACAAAACAGCTATTTTACATAGATATGCAGTTTAAATTTGCGTGGGAACGTGAAATTTTTAAAAATAATTTAATTAAAAGCAACGTAAATGTAAATTCAATGCAGTTTTCTCCATTTATGAAATTGAGAGAAAAATAAATTTAATATGCAAAAAGAATTAAACTATTTTTAACACTTTCATTTAATTTTAAAACTTGAAATAGTTCAAAATGTATTTAAATATTATTCAAGAATAGATACAAGCAGCAAAACAAATATAAATAAGGATCTACAATAACTTCCCCTTAACAATAAATCATTGACAAAATTACGCAGAACGTATTTTATTAAATATTTTATTTTTCTAATGCAAATTATAATTTAAATTGGAATAACATTTACATACTTTTATGTTAAATGTCGAATGAAATATAACCATTTTATAAAGTTTAGCATGTTTAATAATTTATAGTAAATTGATGCTTATTTAACGAAGTTGAAAATTTAAGTACGGAATCTTTAGATGGAACTCCAACCGTCATATGTGCTCAAAACTCTCCTAAAATCTTAGCTACATACCTGTTTCCTAATTAATAAATATTCACTGCAAATAGTTAGTAATAAAAAATGATTTCTATAATTTCTTTGAACCGTAGACGGAAGTAATGTTCTGAATTTCACATTACGTTTTTCTGCAACATTCGCAATTGCTCTAGACTAGGGGTGGGCAGACTTTTCCAGGGTACGGGCTACTTCTAATTTTTTTAAGATGTTGTGGTCCACCCAGTGGCGTAGATGTGGTGAGGTAAGAAAAAGGGAAACAATGAATACGGGATATGTACTTACCTACATAACTACAATAAAATGCTCACACTTTTAAAACCTCCTTTAAAGCAAAAGGAAGGTGCACACACAAACATAATAATAATAGCCACAAATATAATAATATCCAAGGATGCATTAGTTAGAAAAAAATTCGAAATATACATTAAACACATTTCCTTCTAAAGTTAGTTCTCGTAATTACAATCTGTAGAAGACTTAGTCCGCATGCTGTGACAGCCAATCTTGAATATATTCTTATAAATTAGTCCGCATGCTGACAGCCAATCTTGAATATATTCTTATAAATTACTAACTGCTGATCTTCAGACGGCCCCCCCAAAATGCCGTGGCGATCCACCGATCGATCGCGATCGACTTAATGCCTATCCTGGCTCTAGACCAATGGTCACGAAACTTATGTAGCTTCTGAGCTACCGTAACGTCTTTAAATCCTGTGAGCTAGCTACAGAACCAAAAAAATACCAACTTTTAAAAAAAATCTTACATTTGTTTATTACCTAGAAACTTACATTTCTAGTAAATATAAAATCAATTTTAATTAATCTGTATATAACAAAAAGAAACTGGAATTGAATAATACATAGAAAGAAACTGATGTGTGTAGTTAGTAATACACAGCATATGTAACAACAGATTTATTTAGTAGACTTATTACTTTTAATGAGAAGGATGAAACCATTTTGTTTTTGTCATCTCAACAAGTTTTCTAATTTCGATAGAATAAGTAATGGCTGTAATTCGAATACAGTTGTTCAAGTGTTTATCAGTGTTTCACACCGGAAACAGAAATATCACATAGATATGCAGAGCTAAACATTGCCTTTCACTTTGAATGAATGAATGAATATTAACGTCACACACACTGTTCAGCTACACGAGGGCTTTTGGCGACGGACCTCGTAATTTTGAACCATGGTCAAGTGACTAGGACGACACCTGAGCTGGAATCCCCTTCTCCTAACTACCTCACCACACAAACGGGAGGAAGTTTGAGCTCTCAACAGATTTAATCTGCATCGCTTCCCTACATGGCGGGTCTTAAGAGGTACTGGGCTCGAACTCGTGACACGCCAACCACGATCCGATACCTTGACCACTAAGCTACCGCGGCCACGCATTTCGCTTTGAAACAAAACCTGGAGCAAAATTGGTTGTTTTTCTCTGGAACAGAGCGTAAAGAAAGCGATTTTACAGGTAAATCATTTTGAAAATCAATCAGAATCAACTCTATTGCAGCATTTTCATTCTGAAAATCTGAATGCTCCAAGACAACCTCTTTTAAAGACCAACAGTTGCGTTAACGCGAGCTACCGAAAATGTCCCCGTGAGCTATTAGTAGTTTGAAATCGACGGTTTGGTTATCACTGTTCTAGACGTTGGTAAAAATAGAATACAAAATATATTTTAATTTCCTAATTAAAATGTGAAAATTTCTACGCCTTTTTCACTTTAATTTTGGTCAAGTAAAAATTAATATAATTTTAATATTAGGATTCCACTTAAAAAATCCAAATAAATATTGTTTTGGGCATATTGGTAAAATATTAGAAAGAACATGGAAAAAACAAGAGATTAGCTCGATAAACTGAAACAAATCTTAAATCACGCTGGGATAAAATAAAAGAAATGATTTTATTATATTATTAGTAATTAGAATTACATTCTCGTGGTCTATTTTCTCTCTCTGTTCTTACTTTTATTATCTATTTTCGTTAAATAATATCAATTTTATTGAAGAAAATAAAAAAAAATGTACGCTGTTTTATTAAATAGAAAACTGCACCAAATATGATTTGTAAATTACAGATAAAAATAAAATATAGAATGACAGTTATTTTATTCTAAATACGAAATTTCCTATTATCTACGATAACGTATAGCATGCATTTTAAAATATTAATAATGTTAAAGAATAAATGTATCATCCCCCCAAAAAAAAAGAAAATAGTATTGGAAATAAATCTTCATATATATAAGGTGTGCAGTAAAAAAAATATTAAAAAAAAATACTTGAAAAAGATTTTAGAGGATAAATAATACTGAGTTCAAGATAAAACAATAAAGAATAAAAATGTTTAATATCTATAATTAAGCATATCGTTTTTTTTTCTTGACAAAAATACATCCCTTCAAAATGGTAGAACAAGAATTTATTTTTTTAAAAATATTAAATGATGTAAAAATTATTTAAGCAATTCCTTTGGCAATGGAGAATTGACATGAGTTTGAATAATAAAAGCGATTGTACCTCATATCCATTTTTTTATTCTACTTTTTTAGAAGCTTTAATGGTTTGCGGCAAACGATTTCTCATTTTATTCGCATAAATCAAATTCTGTTCAGGATTTGAAGTTTTTACGCCGCCAAATAAAACTATTGATCCATTAAATGCGCAATTAATCGACCGTAAAATTTATGAACTAACACGGGGAACTGTAGGAAAAGGAATCTCCCCCAGATTCCTTAAAATAGAAGAAAAATCTTTAAAAAATAAATAAATAAACAACCTTTTTGTTCGAATTTAAACATATTACCATTGGATCTGCAACATCAATGATTTTCAAAAAATTCATAACAATACAGTTGTATTTTGAGTCGTGAACTTGATTCGTTTTTAGTCTAGGTTTCTATTTCGAGATTGAGTTTTTGTTTTATCATACAGAAATTGAGGTCACTTCTAGGTTACGTAGTATTTGGGTGAAAAAATTATTTCAAAATAAAAACAACAATAATCTTTTGAATGATACAATACAAAAAAAAATTGTATATTATCCAACATGCAACATTTCTCATTACACTAGTAGGTACTTTATTCACTCACGCACTCACCCACACATCCACACATCCACACCACACACACAGTGTTGTTATTATTTTATCATTAATTATTTTATACAAATGTGATTTCTCGATAAATACTGATACACAGGTTTAGTATTTGCCATTAGAATATGCATTCAAGCCTTTTTTAGAAATTTTTCACAGTACTTATGTTTAAAATTGAAAAGTTTCGGATAAACAAAAAAATCTTCATGATTTTGTTAAAAGTATTCGAAATCACAGCTTTTTCTGAAAACGATTTAACATGCTACAATTAGAAGAAAAACTGATTGTAATTACTTAATATAGGTAATATACGAGTAATACACATAAATAACGGTTAAGTGTAAAGCTAAATTGAGTTTTCTACAAAAATTATTTTTCCAAAAAGTACCATTTTTGATGAAATAAAATTACAAATACTTCTCAATAAGTTTATGTTGCTTCGGAAAGGGTAATTTATGATTTTTAAAGAATATACAACATTAGTAAATATATAATATTCTAAAGTTTATATGAGAGTGCCAGAAATATATTAATAAAATCTTCAATATTGTATTTTTTTAAATTTAAGATATCTTTTAAACTATTTCGAATCCACTAAAAATTCCACTTCATGTCCGTAATGGAAATAAACGTTATAAACTAGCAGTTTCCCCCTATTAGCAGCATATTGTAGTATTTGATGATATTTTTTCATTTGACGAATTGGTGGAAAGTATAATAAATTAGTCCCCAAAATTTCTGCTACTTGAACACAATAAACTTGTTTATATATTTTTCATCTCGTATTTTCAGCAAAATATTGTTGAGATTTAGGGCTTACTTATATAAGATACAGAACGTAATGGAGTATTTCCAGAGTTACGGGATCATTCCGTCAAAGAAAAATAGTGCTAATGGACACAATATATATTTATTTACCTAAAGACTAACATACCTCCCTGGTTGAATTACGCAGTTATTAGATATAGCTTTCCGTTAAAGTTGTACTGTGTTTTTTTGGGGAGGGGGCCACTTACGTATTATCGTAACCATATTGGCGACATTATATGAAATGAAGCACATGGTTGCCAATTCAGCGCGTGCGACATATGCGAAATGGGGGTTGTCAATTTGGCCAGTTAACTTCAAAATTGGCATTGTAAGTAAAATTTTTTGTGAAAATAATCGAGTCTTACTTATCCTTACTTAAAGGAAATATAACTTAAATTTAGTTATTTATGGAAATAAGCTTTGTGTGATGCAAATTCTACAAAATATTCTCTAATTTATTGGTCGACAGGATAATACGTAAATACATAATAATTTGCATCAACGAATTCGCATAGAGGTGTAAGTTTGGCAGTTAAAAAATGTCGCCAAAATGTTGTCACTGTTATTATGACTGTGTTCGAACATGCGCAGGGATGGTTTCCACTATTGGCTGTATATCACGTCATTTGGAGACGTCTTTTGATTTGATTATATTGAGAACGACGGTATTATACGTAAGTACCAAAAACTTCTGTTGAATACGATGAAAGAGGAGTTTTAGTAGTCACCACGAGCAAACACCCAGCAGTTTTCAAAAATAAACATTTTTTCAATATTGTTTTCAAATCCACGAGTAGAAATTTGGACAACCTCCAATCAGAATTTTTGGTACGTTACTATATTATATGCAAGTCTAAACTACATATATATATATATATATATATATATATATATATATATATATATATATATATATATATATATATACTAGAGGACCAGACGTTGTCCTGTACACACATCTTAAATTCAAAAATTCCAAATTTTTATGAATAAGCATTAACAATCTGGACTTTTATGAGTAAAATTTGAAATAAAAAGTTATTACAATGTAATTATGTGCCAAGTTTTATACTTCTGGGTTGCTTAGAAGTGAAACACACAAACTATTTAAGATTAGAAATAATTTTAAATAAAAAAAAGTTTAATAATGTGTGTAATCAATTAGCTACACAAATAGATTTGTAGGTTAGAATAATTGTTGTCAACGCACGTGTAAATTTAATAGAAAATCATGTAAAATACTCACTTCAATTGCATACTAAATTTGGAGAATGTATAGTTTTTTATGCACACTTCAAAACTCTTCAAACACTAATTACATCTGAATGTAATAATTTAATTAACACACGATTTATTTCAACAAAATAATAACACGAAATGACAAAATATTTTCCTGAAATGATCACAGCACCAACTGTCGGGATCAACTTGAATTATAATAAAAGATTTTTGAATATTCGATACTGCGATCGTAGCGCAGTCTGCCGGATCCAATGTAAAACATTCCAAGATCAACAATTTATAAATAAACAATTAATTAAATAAACATTTCTAAACCGAATCATAAATCTAAACCATTCTCGAGTCCACTGGAACAGACAAAAACTTTCATCAAAATCGGTCCAGCCGTTTAAGAGGAGTTCAGTTACATACACACGCACAGAAGAATTAAATATATAAAGGTTATTTGAAAATATATTAAATAAAAACTTTAAAATGCGTGTGTGAATCGTCTGCATTTTCGTAACAATAAAGACAGGATTTGGCCAGTTTGGATGAAAATCAATTTTCGACGCCAACTTACGTCTTTTTCAATTCCTACTATTAGCTCACTATCTCAATACATATTTTATTTGTTTGTTTATTTATTTATTTATCTTGGTGGAATTTTCAAGCATTAATAAAATACATTTTAAAGCGCTCAATTGAGCTGAAATGTAATGTACATGACTATTTTGGATGACAATACAATAATTGTGTGAATTATAATTAATAAAAATTAATTTTGATTAAAACTAATTATTTAAAAAATTACAAATACAGCCACGTTGGCGACTTATGTCAGAATTTGAAAAGGTTTTTTTCTCACGTGTTAAAGCATTCAGTTGAAAGGAAATTTTATATACACGATTGTTTTGGATGACAAAACGATACTTTAATGATAATTAATAAAAAATTAATAAAAATTAATTACCACTTAATGTTGTGATTCTGTCATATGCATATACATATTTATATTAATTGCAACTATTTAATAAAAAGTAGCTAAAATAAATTTTTTCTTGGTTGATCTAAGTAGGAATTGACTTAATTTTTTTATATATTACTTGTGTGTGTTTATAACAATAAAGTTGTTACAACAATGCAGGTGAATGTTGAGTTGTATTTTTTGAATGTTTTTAATTAATATATTTTTAACTAATTGCGATATCGGACCGAATTGTGAATCTAAACCATTCTCGAATTTACTTGAACCCACACAAAAAATTTCATCGAAATCGGTCCAGCCGTTTAGGAGGAGTTTAGTGACAAACACACGCACAGAAGATTTTTATATATAAAGATACATACAGTGAAATGTTTTATACATATTGTGATACCGAAATATCAAATTTTTATAAAAGCATTATTGAATAAATGGATTTTTACAGCTTTTGTATCTGACTGAGCTATTATTTATAATTGGTAAGATAATTCATTATAGAGAACAAAACAATTACAGAATACCATAAAATACCTTGGATCAATGATCTGACATGATTCTGCACTACCACAAAACATATCATGATGAATGATAATGAGGTTTTTCTGTATCTTCTTCTGAATTTGGCTCAGTATTCCAAAAACCATTTATTAATACAATCGGTTTCTAGAATCAGTCAAAATGTCATCGTTTAACATGAACGTCTCATATACAGATAACATACACATTACTTTTCTCAAACATAGAATCTAATTACTAAACTTGATTTTAGTAATGAATTAAAAGTCAAAAGAAGTCTGAAAATAATGTGAAAAGCAACGGAAAGAATGGCGCAGTAAAAAAATTCAGTTTTTGTACTGAGAGAGAGATGAATTGTCTCGCGTTGAAATTATGTCAGTAATTAATACTTCAAACAAATTCCTTTATAAGCTCGGTTAACTATATATATATAGTATCAATTTATAAATACAAAGCATTTCTTTATTTTTATGTACTCGTATATTTTTTGAGAATACATCTTTGATTAATAAAAGGTGTTTGTTTCAGAGGTATAGAACCTTAAATTGCAATAAAACAACGATGTATTATTCGATTGACATGAATTTTTTTTTATTCGAAAGATAATCTTGTGGCATTACATTTTAAATATGATTTCTGGCATAGGACTGCCACGGCTGGTTCGGATGTCGTCTAATCTGGACGTCCAATTTTCGATGACTTTTTCCAACATTTGTGGCCGTATATCGGCAATAACACGGCGAATGTTGTCTTCCAAATGGTCAAGCGTTTGTGGCTTATCCGCATAGACCAATGACTTTACATAGCCCCACAGAAAATAGTCTAGCGGTGTTAAATCACAATATCTTGGAGGCCAATTCACAGGTCCAAAACGTGAAATTAGGCGGTCACCAAACGTGTCTTTCAATAAATCGTTTTTGTGGCACGAGCTGTGTGACATGTTGCGCCGTCTTGTTGGAACCACAGCTCCTGGACATCATGATTGTTCAATTCAAAAATGAAAAAGTTAGTAGTCATGGCTCTATACCGATCACCATTGACTGTAACGTTGTGGCCTTCATCGTTTTTGAAGAAGGATTCCACCAGCCCATAAAGCGCACCAAACAGTCAGTTTTTCTGGATGTAACGGTGTTTCGACATACACTTGTGGATTAGCTTCACTCCAAATGCGACCGTTTTGTTTGTTGACGTAGCCATTCAACCAGAAGTGGGCTTCATCGCTAAACAAAATTCGCTTATGAAAATCGGGAACAACGGCCATCTCGTTTTGGGCCCATTCGACGAATCTACGCCTTGCTTGATGATCGTTTTGATGAATTGCCAAACCAAACTGAGAATAAATCACTTGACAGCTGTTAAATCGGTCGCCATCTTGGAAAGTAATGCCAACTTAAACTTCTATACCTGGAAAAAACACTCTTTATGAAGCAATCTAATTGTATTGATAACATTAAATTTATTACTATGAAAAAGACTTGCTTATTAAACATTGATTTTTGATGTTAAGTTTTTCTAATGTATCCAATGTTATTATGCATAACCGAAACGTACAAATTGCTGCATATTACAACTGCTCAGTCACCTGAATTTTATTTTTGACTCTTATTAAGTGAGGTATTTAACTTTGCTTTACCAAAAGTAATCACTGATATAAGCATTACTTTTAAGTAAGTGCACAAGTAAAATGAAAAATATCAAAACAAGATTTGCATAGAGAGAGCATATCCTTATTCTAAGAATATTTTCCTTTAATGAATATAGTTCTAATTAATTCAAATATTTATTTCCTTAATATCTATTGTAACATTTTTTTCCCTTTTTATTCTTCTCATAGTTAGTTATCCATATTTTTTAAAATATCAAAATTTTGAAGGTATTAAAAAAACCCCCATCAAATATAAATGAAGGAACAAATTGATTCTATTTTAGTGCATTTATCAGGTACACATACACATACCAGTTCTTTTTCAGATATTTATAACAAACACTGGAGCTGTTAGTTATAGCTACGGTATAGGATCCTTAAAAAATATTGCTTTCTATTATTTTGTAATTATTTTCAACGATAATAATTTAATATCCAGAGAAAAATGTGATAAAAAATATGCACTGGTAGTTTTTCCAAAGATACAAATAAAAAAGCATTCATAACATTTTCATTAAACTTTTTTTTAACAATCTGTATGCAGTGAATGAAATCTGATATTTGCTTTTAATAGATATTTCCTCCAGTACGTATTTTCTTAAGATTTTCATTCAATATTTACTATTTGTTAAATGATTAACAAATAAGAATTACTGAGATAGATAGATTCTTTATCGAATAAATTCAAAAGTTAAGCGGACACTTTTAAGTATTGATTTATATATTGCTTTTAGCAGATATATTTAGATCATTTAACACGATTCTATTTAATTCGTATACATTTATTTAATATCCAACGCTTCTTCTTTATTCTTTGAATTTTAAGGAACATTACAGTATACTAAGCGTGAATTCATTTTTCATGAGTCTTAAATATCTATAAAACACAAAGTGAAGTCACAAGTCTAATACTCAAATCTGTGTTTACATAGAACAAAAACAAAAATATTTCCACCACAGACGAATATTATTTTTCTTTTTTTCTGTAAGCCAATACTCGAGTAAACAAACTTTTGAGATTTGTTTTCGGCTTTAACACGTCGGAAAACTTCTACATATAAATAGATTAACAGTTTATTTTGTTTAAGACACGGGTCACAGAGTTTCAAAAATTTTAAAATTAAAAGAAAGTCAAACAAAAGTGAATGTTACAGTTCACACAATAAAACTCACCGACGAGCCAGTGCAAAGAAAAAGGGGACACACAAAAGCTGTTATTTGTTATTAAACAAACTTTCTTCTTCGAAGAGAAAATAGTTGATTTACAAGTTTGTTTTTCGAAGTAGAAAATAGAAAATAAGTATTAGAAAAGAAAATATTTAATTTTTCCTCTGCGTCAAATATAACACAATATCATTTTCTTAAAATGTGTGCAGAGAGGATATAGGGAGCTAATATTTATTTTAACTTTTAGTGTTGGAGTAAAGATTTCCACCGTTTGTTTAAAATTAGGGTTTAGAAATATATTTTTTCAGTTTTTTTAAAATGTTTACATTACCAAATCATATATATTTTAGTTCTATAAAAACAATAAATGTTATCCTGAATTATGCAAATGGTTAATGAATAACTATTCGAAGTAACAATGGAATAAATTCTAGTTTATAGAAGTGAAGGCTAGAACCTGGAACTTTTGGTTCCATAAACCGAGTTCCTCAGCCACCCTACCAAAATGATCATCGTAGTACGGAGGCTGTTACTGGTTTATATAGATACCACCACCACAGAAGTAAACGGAATTTTTACTCTAAGTAACTTATCGTCGAATAAAGAAATACATTGGTTAATTAATTGGCTAAATTCATGTGACGTCGTAATTACATGATAACTGCAATCATATGTTTTCAGCCAATCAGCTCATTAAATTTATGTGACGTCATAGTCTCATGATAACTGCCATCACGTGTTTCCAGTCAATCTGTTCATTAAATTTATGTGACGTCATATTCATATAAAAGCAATTACGTATTTTCAGCCAATAAGTTCATTAAATTCAAGTTACGTCGTAGTCACGAGGTAAAGGAATCATGTGTTTCCAGCCAATCAGTTCAAGCACTTTGCTGTTGCCACCTTTTGTTTTCCACATAAACTCTAAGAAAAATTCATATTTGTCAACAATAACAGCGCACATAGGTAAATAAAATGCACTCGATTTAAAAGTATCAGTACACATATAATATAAACTTTTTTTTTAATTTTGAAAATTTTAAGTCTTGAGCATCCTTATCCAACTATCAAATTTGTAATTTATCTAAATTCTACCAGTAGAGCAGCGAGTACAAGTCTAACATCAATCTTGAATTCAATGGAGAACAGGTGGTTGTATTTACCCCATGACCGTCATGAATTGAGTTCAATAATTAAAATAAAACTCAATTTATATGAACCAAATTAGAGGTAAGAATAGATTAACACAGAATAAATTCTGATGAAAATAAAAAAAAGAGAAATTTTCCTTTTATATACATGAAACAAGGTCATTGTGTACTCAGTGAAAAAAACAACGACATTCTAATAGCCAAATAAAATATGTACTAATCGTTTGTATTCTTATTTTTTAATGCTCATTCGATAAACACATAGAACTACTGGAGACAAATTTCCCATTTCGAATTATAATCAGATGATTAGGATACCTACATTGAAAAATTAGTTTTACAGATTTTACATCGTGCTATGTCTTGTTCTTCAATAAATTTTCATTATTTTAAATATTAGGTTGGGGAAAAAGAAATCCATTATTTTTTCGGTAGATGATTGTAGTGTCGATATCTCGTGAAGTATCGATCAAACAATTTCAAATTTATGCTCGTTGTCAAGGTGACATTTTACACTAAAAAATTATTTTGCTGTTTTTTGTATGGTCTATTCAATTGTGAGTTACAGGGTGCTAAAAATAGAAATTAACAAAGAGAGAATTCGGTACATTTTACAGTTTTTCTTTGATAAAGGCGAAAATGCAAGTCAAGCGGCTGAAATTCTGGATGGTGTTTATGATGCCGATACTGTAACAGCTAATTACTTTCAATTTTGGTTTCATCGATTCCGTTCAGGCATTTTTGATGTTAAAGTTGCCCCACGCCCGTCATCGAAAATGTCAATAAAATCACAGAAATAATCGAAGTTGACAGGCATGTTAGTAGTCGTAGCATCGCCCAGGAGCTAAAGATGGACCATAAAACAGCTTTAAGCCATTTGAGCAAAGTTGGATTCAAAAAGAAGCTCGATGTTTGGGTGCCACACTAAATAACAATGGGTCACATACTACAATATCGTGTGGAAACGATCGAGGTCAAAGCGCGGTGAAGCAGCTTAAACGATGGTCAAACCCGGACTGACATCCAGGAAGGTTCTACTGAGCATTTGGTGGGGCTGGAAAGAAATAATTTATTATGAGTTGCTTCCGTAGGGCCAAACACTAAATTTAGATATCTACTGTCAATAACTGGACCGTTTGAAGCTAGTGACTGACTAGAAACTGCCAGAATTGGCCGACAGAAGAGGTATTGTGTTCCATCAGGACAACACCAGTCCACACACGTCTGTAGTGACTCGCCAGAATCTCTGGGAGGTTGATTGGAAAGTTTTAATGCATCTACCATACAGTCCGTACCTGGCACCAAACGATTACCACCTTTTTCTCGCATTGCAAAACTTCCAGAGTGATAAGAAATTGGGATGAACAGAAGATTGTGAAAATCAATTACTCGAGTTTTTCGCCAATAAAGGCCAAGACTTCTATGAGAGAGGCAATTTGAAGCTAATTTTAAAATGGCAACAAATTATACAAAAAATGGTACATATTTGACCCAAATCGGACTATCCGAAACATGTTAAATAAAGTTTTAAATTTCATGCAAAAATAATGGATTTCTTTTCCCCCAACCTATTATTTTATTTTTAGTGTAGTTTTTAAATATGTTGTTTGCAATTTAGATTAAACAAATAGTGTACTAAAATAAATAGGTGCCAATAGTTTTTGATATTTCCTAATTCTTTTTATTACGCAATTTTCATTATATTCCATACTGAATTCAAATTCGGTTTAATTAGCTGTTATTTCATCTTCTGTAAAAGAGTTCGTTCCTTGTTTGTGCAATTTAAAAAGTATATTTTCTTTATCCTTAAAGTATGTATTCTGTTATAAAAAATAAATATTGTATAAAAACTATAATAATTTTTTCATTATTAACAGAGTACTCTTTTTTATTTTAAACGGTACTCTACATTTTTATTTTATATGTAATGTTACAATTTTGATCATTTAAATTTCAGGCAAGAACACAATATTACTTCATAAAATTGAGGAATGTCTTTGATTAGGACGTTGTCGAGTTATATTGATCCACATTTTCAATACAATACATTAACAACAGTCCTTTGTGAACATGTTTACAATATTTTGCTTGATAGAGTAACTTGAAATTTATGATATGAGAGAGTTCTTTTCAACTTCGATTTAATTTAATACGATATGAATACAGTTACGAGTATATAATTCAAAAAACAAAAAATATACGCCCATTTAGAGTGTTATGTAAATAAAAGTATATCAAACCAAAAAATATTTATTTAATTCACAATTTATTTCTAAAACAACAACAAAGAATTTCAGAATACTGTTAAATTTTCTCAATTATAAAATTTATTTTAAATGTAATACGATACTGCAGTCTTATTACGGAATTAAGAAATACAATAAAATAAGACGAGATATTTCGGTTTTGTTAAAAAGCGAATACTTCGTTTATTCTGTCAAAGGAATTATTATTCTAATACCAATTTTAATTAAAAGTGTCATTTTCATACCTTTAGAAAGGAAGTAAAAAGTACTTTGACATAAATAAGAACTGAAATATATCAAAAGGATTAGGAATTTAATTATAGTTTAAGAAAAACAAAAGCGAAGAATGAAAATTTGAGTTTCGTGAATCTTATAATGATAATTATATCTAATTTTAAATAGAACGAAATTATTTATGTATCTCGTCCAATGTATTTTACCCAATTAATTATAACAGGAATAACTAACTGTTATAATTAATTTAACTGTTAATAATTTTATCCAATTAATCATAACAGTTACTTCGTTAACTTATACGGGGTGGGATGCAAGAACTTGATTTCTTGAATATGTTGCAGTGATGTTTGTTGGGAGGGGAGGGGCGTGAGGGGAGGGGTGGAGTGGGATATTTGTGTTTCCAACTTTCTCAGATGCAAACATTTTGTTGTCGAGGCAGCAGCGCGCTTTTGTTGTGGAGGTGTATTTTTCTAACGGTCAGCGATTGCAGAGCAACGTGCCACTCGTTGTCACTTCGATGTTCCTCCACGAAGTCGTGTTCCTGATTAAAAAAAAACGTGTTTTAATGTGAATGGATTGTGACGGGCTCACGCGTCTTTTTTTAACATGTCCTTTGTGTTCTTTGGGCCAGAATTAATGACAACTCTTTTCCATCCAAATTCAAGAAGTGAAGTGTGAATGAAAGATGCAAATTAACAAGCTTTTAAATATCGGAACTTAGAGTAAGCGCGATGGCAAGTAGAGGAATGTTAATATAGTTCGTGGTTCAAGTTTGGATAAGGTTACGTGGCGGTGATTAGAAGTTTTAAATGATAAAGATATAGAGAAGCAAGGTGCATACCAGTGCATGCAAGTAAATACAAAATTGCCTTTAGGATATTAGTGATTGATTCTCCAGATTGCAACAAGGTAGGATTGAATATTTAATATTAGAATCAGTGATTGTATTAGAATTGAGTTTAGGCGATTTAGTTATTGATAGTGGTCCGAGTTAGGTTATGTCGTTATTATCTATATATATTGTGTGTTGCGTATTTTGCCATTGTAGATTCTCTCACATTAATTATTATAATTTAATTTTTTAGAAGTTTAAGTTGAAAATCTTAATAAAGATATATTAAGATTATGTGTATGCCTCTAGTTCTTCCGTTAATCCTACACCGCTAGCTCACGCTGATACTCCTAGAGCAGTGCTTCTCAAACTTTAACTCATGGCGACCCAATTTTCAATCATAATTTTTGTCGTGCCCCCCCCACCCCCAAAATAATAATGTATTGAATGCAATAATAATGCACTTTGGGGGGAGGGTGCTAAAGCTACAATACGATCATAATTATAAACCGTACAAATTAACGAGATAAGTATTAAATTTTGTATATGTTACTTTTAAGTAATATATATTTTTATTTTTTTACTTTTTAGTTCGATTCTTTATAAAAGCGTGTTTTTTTAGTTTGTTTTTAAACTATAATTAATTTTATAATTATTTTTACTATACACGATAAAAATCACATTTCCAGTGAGTGATTTAATTAAGAGAAAATATACTTACCTACCTTCAAGGACTTTTCAATTTTTCTTTGATTTTTTTAGAAAAAATTCAATAAAACTAATGAAAATGTTCCAAATCTGCGTGCCCTTAATAAAGGACATAAAGCATGGCCATAGAAAATATTTTTGAGCAAAAGTGGTCACGCAGGGAACTCGATCAAAACTAGTAACTTGATTGTAAAAAAAATATTTGCAATTCCCCCCAAAAAGAGGGCGAAATGTGATAAATTTATTTTAGTTCCCATTAAGACTGTCATAACGGAGGATACTCTGTCAAGGTCATTGGTAACAAATAAACAGTTTTCCCAGAATGAACGATTTCGTGAACATCAGATGACTCAGCGCATCGCGCGACCGATCCCGTGTTAAAAGTGTATAAAAAAAAGGATATTAGTTCTAAAATAGAATTGCGTAAAAATACATCTTGGCCAAATAATCCTTCAAAGTAATCAATGTGCTTATCCATATATCATATAACTCATTCACATGGAAAAACAGCAACAGAAAAATATTATTTACGACTTTCCTATCAAAGATAGCTAATGAACGTTTGAAGTGGTAAACAAAATCTTTTTTATTTGGTTATAGGAATCTAATGAACGTTTTATTTTTGATGATCACCAGATGATATATATAAATAATATCAGTGTAAATGTGCATTTTTTATTATGTCAGAAAGCATTTTGATTTTCTTTATTCCAAAAAATTATTTTCTTCAACCTTTTATTTTCAATATGCTCGTGCCCCCCTCGCAAGGATACCGCACCCCCAGGGGAGCGCCCCTCACTTTGAGAAACACTGTCCTAGAGATAATCATCCTAGGGGGGATATCACAGGATGCCTTCTGAGCAAATGGAAATGTCTACAAAGAAAGGAAAGGACATCAGAAGACCGTTAGAACACTTGAAAATGTAGAACGAATTCGTGTGTCAATTCAGACCGGTATGTGACAATGATCCAATAATTCTTTTTACTCGCTCTCCAAGAAAGATATTTTGAAAACGTGCAGTTACAACAAGATGGGGTCACAGCCCACACCTCCAGGGTTTCTATATGTATTTTAATAGGAGCCTTCCCCGAATGACTGATCTTCTTGCGAGGAGACGTAAATTGGCCTGCGCATTAACTGATTTATCCCAAATTTATTACTTTCTATGGGCTTATCTCAAGTCCCTGATTTACGAAGATCGTTCCAAGACCATGGAAAACCTACGGAACAACAATTGAGTTGAAATTGACAATATCCCCGTCGATGCGTCTGGAAAGGTGATTCAAAGTTTTAAAAAGGGACTGCATTAGCGTATTGATAACGGAGGGCGACATTGGACAGACATTGTGTTTAAAATAGTGTAAATTCAAATTTCCAATGTTGTGAGGGAGGCGGAAAATAACAATAAAGTCAAATGAAACATGCTTTATTGCACTTTCAAAAAAGGAAGGTTTCAGGTCCCCACCCCCTGTATGAAGTAAATTTTTTCTTAAATATTAGTTCAGAGAAAATGCTTTTGGAAAAATTTAATGGATCATTTTCGCTTGTATCTTTTCTACAGAAACAAATCTTTTTATTTGATTTCTTTCTATACTGTGCTTCCTTCTTCTATGTGCCCGCATTCTAAATTTTAAAATTCCGTGTTTAATAATAATATTTATTTCAAGTAATCAAATTCAAGTCAACATTTACTGTTTTTAGGATACCACTAACATATTTATATCAAATAATTTTTATACAATATCATGTTTTTTTTAAAAAATAAAACTCTTTAAAGATATTAAACATAATTCGCATTCTTGTTCATCACATAGTTCACAAGAATGTTTCTCAAATAATCTTTAATATGTCATATAAACATTTTTAACTGAATTCATAGCGATATAAAAACTTTAAATGCGGTTTCTCTTTTAGAAAACCTAGAGAAGAAAGGAGCTAAATTAAGGAGGGGAATATCTCATATTTTTAAAGGACACACACACACAGTAAGATAAAAGGAGACACTCCAACAATTGTAGTGTTACATAATCTGAGTTGCTTTATTTTTCGATATTTTAAAAATTTATATTATGTATAAAGTTAAGATAATGCCTAAAATACTCAATTTTTAATGTGAGTTTATGTTCCATACAATAAAAGTGAGCTATGTATTTATGATATGCTGTATAGTTACAATTGTTTACAATAATTTTATTTAAGAAAGTTTTTGAAATCTATTGTAACTATACAGCTCAGCATTTATTTTTCAAGGAATAACTCGGGTTAAAAACTTAAAAATAATTTAATTTTTTTTCAAAATTGAATGAGTAAAAAATAAAATCTTTATAGTTTTCAAACTTTACATTTTGAACACGAATTTATCATTTTAAGCTGACACGGCATGATTTTAATAAAAATCTTTCATTTAAAAGTTTTTTAAAATTTTTTGCTTGCATCTTTTATATATTTTATTGTGCTTAAACTAACATAAAAACATTTAATTTCTTAACGAAAAATTAAAAAAATTCACAATGTGATTTTAAAATGTTACTCCTCCAACAATAATTAAAGTACACCCATGAAATTTGATTTATAAGTACGTCAAATTATGTATAAAAAAAGGTGGTTTGAGTTTTGTGATGACATAATTGACATTCGCAAAATACTTTTCTTATACGAAGGCTTTTCGAAAATTCTTTGAAAAATGTATAAATTCTAAATTCAACTGTTTTTTGAAAAATTAAACGCTGTTTTGATTCAAAAATGCATATCATCTTTCATAATATGTATTAGCAGCAAGCATTAGAAAAAATATCAAAATATTTGGCACATTAGATAAACCCTTACCATTTTAATTGAAGAAAAACAAGTGATTTTTTTATTTTTTGTTCTCAGATAAATCAGTTAAATATATTATTTATCATCGGGATGAAAATATATATTAACAAATATATAATTTATCATAATTCAGGGATGTTTTTTAACCAAAAAGGTTTCAGTGATAATGGAAAAATATATAAATGGAATGTAATTCGTTTTTTTATCGGTTTTCTTCAAATTAATCGTGTAGTTTCCCCTTAATAAAATTAATTTGTATTAATCAAAACTAGTTCACTACTTGAGAAAGTTTTACAACTGTCACCACTAACTACCTTTAGTATTTTATAGTTGTATTTCAATTTATTTGACAAGCTTAACTATAATATGAATTATAAAGGATAATTTATACCTAGGAAAGTAAGAACTATTTTTATCAATTTTAATTTTCCCCCCTACACTGTTTTAATGGTGTTAATGGTACAGTAAAAACTGGTTTTTACCCGCTGAAATACATAGTATTTAACTTAAATCTATTCACCCGCGTACATTTTATAATCCTCCTTTAGACCATCAAACTGGGAGAGGGTACACCATCCTCGAAACTGTTAACATTCCAGGATTAAAACTCGTCATAAATGAAAAAAAGAAAAGAAGAAAAAAAAGTTGAACATGAAGTTAGAGATTCACATAATTAACCCAGATATTAAGTCAGTTTAAAAAAAATATATGAAAAGAATGATTAAAATGTTAAAAATAATCTTTCTCGTCCACACGCGAGAACATTGACAAATCTTGCCAAACCATAAAAGCAGCTGTGTAATAAGAGCAGCAATTTTACGATCTGGGGAGGAGATAAAATAGTTAGTTAGCAGACGATGACCCACAAGCCTAATGGAATTCTCAGTTTACGGCTGCCCCTAGTACAGAATGAAAATATGATCATTGAATTATTCTGCTTACTGTATCGAACGTAATGCGAGCAAATAATTTATTGCCTGGCAGGTATTATGCACAACGCGCAGTACTGTTTGGGATCGTAAAAAGAAGAGTTAATATTCATTTTTTTTGCATTAAATATGCAGAGTTGCTTTAGCCTTAATATCTGGAATCCATTCTAATTCTGGCGTTGTTTTGATATTAATTTGATTATGATTATTAATAACAATGTAGTAATTTGCCCAACGGATAATAGCAAATCAAAACGAGTTCTAGAGAGTATTTGAAATAATCTTTATGACGTACTTTAAGAAAGATTATTTGTGAGAAAATCTAAATTCATGCCAAAAATTAAGTACTTTAATATTTGACCTAGTAATATGAAAATAGTTGTATAAACATTTAAGCAAATTTCGAAACCGTCAAAAAACCATTTACATGCTAAGTCACAAACAAAGGAATATGAGAATATTGCCATTTGGCTTCAAGTTGACGTAATCAATGGAAACTATAAAATATTAAAATTTATCGAATTGATAATAAAACAATGAACAAGTTCGTGGAATGAGTAACATTTTTTCAGTAGAAACTTATTAAAAAGTGCACTTTTAATAAGAAATAAGATAGCTAATAACATACGAGGGTCGTCCAAAAAGTAAAGAAGGTTTTGGCACAGCAAAATGAAAATGAAACATACCAACATAAAAAATTTATTTACAAAGCCTCAGTAATTCATTCTATTTTCAATGTTGTCACTACAGTTATCGAGACACTTGTTGTGACGAGAGACCAATTTTTCAGTCCCGATGTTATACTTTCAGCCGCCAAAGATTTGAGCCAGGATGTCACTTCTTGTGTTTGAGAGATCTTCTCTTTTGCGAAATATTTTCTACTCAAATATCTTTATCATTTTGAAAATAAGTGAAAATCACTTGGTACCAAGTCAGGGCTTTAAGGAAGTTATCCAAAAAATCTCACTTAAAATGGTGAAATCCTTGTTGCGTTCATATTGATGCATGAGGTCCCACATAGTTATGAATCAGAACACCTTGGAAGACAGCTTTCCCATATCTTGTTTTGAACGGTGCGTCTAAGGAGTTTCGATAGGAAGAACACTTCGTGCATTCAGAAACACGCAAAGTACTTCACATTTGGTGGGAATTACGATGAAAACAAGCATTTCTAGTGGTTACAGTACAAAGAGGCATGACCGCTCAGCAACTAAACTTGGCTCAAATTGAAGCGAGGGAAGGAGATAATTGGCACACATGCTCTCTCGTTGGTAGAGGGTCAGCCCTGAGCGTAGTGAGCAATCATTCTTTACTTTCTGTAAGGCTCTCCACCATAAATAAATTTTTAGGTACGCCTCCCGTATCTCCTAGTATCAGCCAATCACCGTCATGCCTCTCAGCTGACTGAAAAAAATCCACTTTCCCCGTCTCTCACATTGAAATTAACAAAAATATAAAATATTCTCCACCCGAAAATTAAAAGTTTTGAAATATGCTTTTAATATATTGTTGCTATTTCATATAAACTTTTTATCCTTATATAAGTTCAATGATCAAATCTTATTTCAAATCCGGACTCATAAAAGACATAAATTAAGACAATCGTGATCGTATTTAATTCTAGTCTTAAAACTACGAGATGATTGATTTTTTAAATTGGATTTTCACAGCAATATTTTTTCCCAATTTTTTAAACACTAATAATACTGATAAAGGTCAAAAGGCAATGATCGTTAGATGAACTTTCTAAATGTTACCCCCGTCCTTTTTCGACCATTAAAAAGTAATCTGACCAATAATTCTCTTTATTTTGTTACAGTAGTAGATAGTTAGTGAACGATCTTTTTCATTCTTTCTGTAAAAGTAATGTAAATACGTTTCAAAACATGTTTGTTGAAGATATAAAAAAAATTCTACACCGAGAGAAAAACGAATTAAATAATAATAAGAAGAAGAAGAAAAACTCCCGGGAAAAAAGAATATAGATGGCATTTTCGAATTTTTTTTTGAAATTTGGAATAAGTTTTTGGTATATTTTTTAAAATGAAACAAACATTTACTTAAGTAATTTCATAACAGATTAAGATTTGATAATACTTCGACTGATGATGTAATTTCATTTTAATTTACGCTGCGCTCTGAAGTAACACTGGGGGAGGGGGAGGATATCGGCAACAAACCTCATAATTGTGAGCTACAATCAAGTGTCGTGGAAGGTACTCTCTTAACAAACTTCCATATCACTTCAAAGAGAGGACTTTGAGCCTTGACAGATTTAGCCTTTCTACACGACGGGTCTTCAGTGGCGCTTGGACTCGAACTGGC
The DNA here is from genome assembly GCA_019973935.1 of Trichonephila clavipes. Taxonomy (NCBI): domain Eukaryota; kingdom Metazoa; phylum Arthropoda; class Arachnida; order Araneae; family Nephilidae; genus Trichonephila; species Trichonephila clavipes. The sequence continues at coordinate 322,654 of BMAU01020477.1, forward strand.
GACTGGAGTCACGAGTTCGCGACCATGAATCGGCTACATAATTATGAAATACTGACAGAAAAGCATTGAAAATGTTGTAACAAATACTTTTCAGCACCTCAAGTAATGTTAGTTCTTTGAGCCGATCAAATATCAATCAGTGTATACGAGAGAGAGAGAGAGAGAGAGAGAGAGAAAGAGGAACTTTATCATTAACATCTTAATTTCTCAAACGCACTTTAAAAACACAAGCTGTTTGTTTACAACTATAATAAGCGATAGAGGATTAACTGAACCCCCCAGCAATTTCTTTTCGCCGATACTTATTTTTCCACCAAACAACAAAAGTGTAAATTTGATAAGACATATTTATTTTGACATTCATATCGAAAAATACAACATCATGTTTACGCCAGATAATGTAAACAGACTACAGAATGTTAAAAGCTTTGCTTGAGAACGAGAGTTTGTTGATTTTATATTTTTAATTGGTTATCGATTTTAGTGATAAGGGACATGCAAAAATTGATTTATGGAGAGTGCATTGCTTAAGAATTCTGAAGTCCTTCGTTTACCTAACGGTTTCTCAATTCCTCTGAGATAATGTTTTATCAGATTCCCTTTTCAAAATTCTCAAATCTTTTCTTAGATTTTGTTCAAATTGCTTTGTTAAGAAGATTTTTGTTTAAATCAATTTAAATGCTTAAAAGAAGAGTTTCTTCTTTAAATTATTTAAAAATCATTATCGTTTGCATAAAACTAGAAAAAAATCTTCATTTGTTATTTAAATGATTTAAAATTCTTTATCGTTTGCATAAAACTAGAAAAAAAATTCTTTATTTTTGTTTCTGGTATCTATTAAACTACTGAATTGGAAAAAAAGAGCGAAAGCAATTATTTTTCAACATAACTTAATTTTAATGTTAATTTAAAATCAAAATTTATTTAAAATAGCAAATTAATTCTAAAAAAAAACAGCATAAAAATATTGTATAACTACCATTTAATTCAATTAAGATTTATCGATTCATTCAGAAAAATAATTTTATAACCATGAGTTGAATGAGAGAAGAAAACAGCCTATAACTAACATTTAAACTGTTGAATCTTTGACTAAAAATTTCTATCTCTTATATTGTACCAGTTTTTAAATTAAATAAGCTTCAATTTTGGGAAAAGAGTTTTTTAATTACTTTTAATTTTAGAAAATCTCAAATAAATTCTTCCTTTTATAATATATTTAAATTAATATATACAGAAATTAACTTAGTTCGCCTTAGATTTTTTGAAATATAACAAATAAAAAGCTATTTATTGCATATACAGCCCAAAAAGCTAAACATTATTTCAGTTTCAATAAAGAATTCATAATTATTTAGGATATTATTTCAAAAAGTAAATATTGAATAAATTGCAATTTTTAATTAGAAATACAATGAACATTTTGATTATTGGAGGAAAAACATTCAACTGCAAAAAAGTTATACATTCTTTAATTCATATTCAAAAGAAAGTTCAAAATTATTGTATCTGTCACAGCAACCGAATATTATTACTCACCTATTTTCAACATTTTGAAAGGATTTTTTTGTAGATAATGTTATGACTACTCAATGGAATAAACTAAAATAACTTTTTAAGAAGCTAAGATTTTAATTAAAAATTAAATATAAGACACATTGCAACTCATTATTATTTTCAGCAACTAAGAAATCAAAAGGATTGAGAATAAAATGACTTATAACAGAAGTTCCAGAGATTACCCATTTTCAAGTTTAAGGCGTTTCAAAAATCAAAACAAAGCCATCGACACACAAAACTTTAAATAACCATACACAACAACAGCAACAACAAAAATTCTTTAGTCACACGAAACAACTTAAAATTGTTTTTCTCCCGCAAAGGAAGAAAAAATCGTCTCGCGGGTTTCAAGCCGCAAATGCAATATCCTAAAAGAAACAGATTCAGCAAGAAGTAAAGGGAAGAAAAAAGAAAATAAATAAAAAAAGAAAAGAAAAGAAAGAATACCAAAACAAGCCATCTCCTTTAGACTAAAAACAGGAAGGGGGGGGGGTATGGACTGGAGTAAGGGGAGGGAAAAAAGACAAGCCCAAAAAGCAGAGGGGGAAAAGAGAATTTAAGGGGCAATATACACTGCAAGAACACGATGGGCAGCCCTCATCCAATAACATAGTTCTTCAAGCAAAGTAAGGCGGCAAAAAATCATTTTAAAGGTTATTGATGAGGTCATTGAATGGACCAGGGAGGAAGAAATAAGGGAAAGCGGGATGTTGATGATAATCTGGGTCAAGGGGGTAGGGTCGGAGAAGACTAAATCTTCCTCTAGGGTTGAAGGACATAGTCGGGATTTACCTCCTCGGACTGGGAGAGAGAAAAAGATCCTCACTCTGGCCATTCCCAAACCAGGCAGAAGAAAAAGGGCAAAAGGGGATTATTGTGGAAGGAGTCGTAAAAGAGAAATGTACTGACATTACAGCCTTCCTACAACCTATACATATTTGTTTACGAGTGCTATTAATATGTTGAATATTACCGCAAAAGAGAGAGTGAGTGATATTTCGAATTAAAACCCCCCTCTAGAGAGAGTGAGAGAGAGAGAGGGAGAGGCACAAGCGCTGGCTGTGGCAGAAACCGTAAAAAGTAACGAATCGCAGAGGCCCTCTCCTGTTAACGAGCGTTATGAGGATTGATGGAACAGAGCTTACTTGCTTGCTCGTGTTTTGTAGAATCAATGCACCGTGATAATATTTTGGCGAGGGAAATTTTTGCTCTTTTTTCCGATGTTTACGCTAACGAGGCGTTTTTCTAATAGTTCTCTCCGCTCTTGCTTGTGCAAAGGGAAGGGAATTGGAAATTACTCACCTAACTGTCCCGAAATTGCTTTAATTTGTACCAACCGGTTTGGGCTCGTGATGATTGCTAAAAATATCCCGTATGGATGGCACTTAATGTTGTGGAAGAAAGGCAAGCCTCGTGAAAATTAGACTTGATTTTGGAAATGTAAGAGCGTTTTGTAAAATAAATTTAGTACGCGTTGCAGGGAAAATTCTCCAACGTGTTTTACTTAAAAGTTTTCGCTGTTTATAGAAAGAGTTCTGCTAAATTCTTCTATTATAGAATTATTCTTAGTTTTAATGATCTAATAAACTAAAGTAAAGTATTTATTTACTTTGTACTAAAATACATTCGAAGCTACTATAAAAAATGCCCTGTTTCATTCAAAACTATATAAAAATGAGAAAAAAAATTACAATAAATTCAGTTATTATAACACTAATTGTTTTTGTATTTCATGTTGGAAGTTGTGAACACTCTTCTAATCTTGTAATATGGATTACCAGCATCAATTTACCTTAGATGACTTCACAATCCATATATGTATCAAAAATTTCCCATTTCGAATTTTTTGGGGGCAATATTTAATGAATAAAATTATTTTCTTAAAAGAGATATTAAAAGAATAAAGAGAAAACAAATGCTTTATGTTGACTTCTATTTGTAACGTAATTCTCATTAGGTTAATAAAGATAATGACGAACTTTTTCATATTAAAAAAATATAAGATACACAGTTTACAGCTTTAGTACACAATTAAGTTTCTTAGTACTTCCATTTGTAATTTATTTATAATAAGTTTGAAGTTAACTTTAATGAAATTTACATTTTCTAATATCCATTTACTTTCTTAACTTAATCATAGATGTCACTATCGCTTAATCTGTTTGGAATTTAATCGAATTTGTTTGGTTTATTAATTTTAATATTTGCACACTTTTTTTTAAAAAAAATATACATACGTTTTGCCTAATGTTTTCATATTTTCTAAGTAAAACATGTTCATATAATTTAAGAACGTTAAGGAACAATTATTTCCTCAAAGAAAATCCTATTCACTGACTGCATCGTTTTGGATATTCATAAGAGAATTTGGCTATCATTGTTTGGTTGTTAGTCACTTAAAATTTTATAAATTAATTTTAAATTTATTACATATTTCTAAGCAAATGGAGTTTCCCATACATGTTCGATTAGATTTAGATATCGGAATCTTGTAGGCTAATCCATGCTCTGAATATTGTTACTTTTTACAACTACTACACGATGAGGTGGTATGATGTCATCTATAAGAAGAGGAATTGAAGCCACTTAGCGCTGGGTAAAATAGCAGGTATGAGATATTGCGCCACTTTAGAAGAAGACCAAGCTTGACACCTACCGAAATGAGAACTCCATTGCCTCCAAATTGATTCATCCCAACGGTATTTGTATTTTAGGAGTTATAGAGAAATCCCTTCGGATGTGGTTATCCCTCCAGAATCGGAAGTCAGAATATACATATACATCTGCTTTCGTTCGACGACTTCATTACTGATCTGTCTAGTTCTTGTGTTCCCAGCACCACAAAGAACTCCATCTTCGATAAGCAAGCACTAATGACATTACTAGTCGTCGGGCTAATTGACCACCATTACGCAACTTTCTGGCCTCCGCAAAGCATAATATTGGTCACTCAGTAGTCTGCTGCAAGTGTCTTGCGATTTTTTCCGGCTGTCTACCGTCTGTCTCCTCTTCCCCACAAAACAGACGACGAACAGACGGAAAAATCGCAATACTTGTCGACCGTCGCTGTGGACGTTACTACTGGATTCAAGAGCAGCTGCTCCAGTGGTTTGAAAAATGATTCTATGAGCGATTTAGCACTCCGTAACTATACTAGTCACACTTCGACCATCCTCTATCTTCCCAATGAATAAGCATTGGGTAAGTTTATTCAGATGTCGGCTATAGGATTGCCAATTGGATACGTGTCCAGCTCAACGTTGCTTTAAACTGATAAACCCAACAGTAATAGTTTTCACTAAGATTCTGACTGTACACCGTCAGAGTGTTTTATTTTCTTCCAACACTTGCTTACTGCGTATAAATCATACTACATATATATACACATCCTATAGTACCTGCCTCTTTAAGTTAGTCTCTTGTTTGTTCTTTCCGTTCTAAAACTGCCTGCTCGTTATATAAATTCCTCAGCATCGTCGTATATATTATCCTAGTTTTTCTAATAAATTTTTTTCTTGATATTCTTTTATATGAGAGAAACCTTATTGTTCTCTGTTCATATAATTTCCTTTTATTTTACTGTCTAATTTATCATCCACGTGTGTTAGAAATAGGCTTAACTTTTCAACATGGCTCTGTTTTTTTTCTTTTATGTCGAAAATTTCTGCTGTACGAGGAAGGTGGTACCATAAAGCAACTTAACCCTAATTCGCTGGCCTAATTCAGCGACAGCTTCAGAAATCTTTATTGGTCTCCGTTTTAGTCTAAAGACTCTTTCTATATCTTCAATTGTCATGTTTTTTGGAATACAGTTTCTTTCTTCTTTGGCCTTGTAGGTTAAACAAATTTCTCATTTAGTATTTTATTTTATTTTATTTTCCTATAGTATATATATACATACGATTAACTGTCACAAATTTAATAAAAAGAAGCAATAAGCAGAAATAAAACACTATAGGTCAAAAATAAGATAGCTTTAGTAGTGTTATAGCAAACTCTTAGCTTTAGAAACTAATACTGTTGGATTAAACATAGTTTTAAAGCCAGACAACCTTCCCTTATATTTGCTTAAATCACTAGCCTTAGCCTTTAAATGGCTAATAACATTTAAGAAACAATGAAGAATTCCAACATTTCTATTTTTTTTTTACACTCATGTCCATAAATTTAGGATAATGAAGTTCAGGCAAAGAAAGAGGCAGAAGCAAAACAAATTTGACTTATTATTAAAGTCTATTTATTAAACAAAAGGTAAAGAGCAAAAAAGATGCTATATGTTTGACATAATTAATAAAAATTGTGATTTTTACACCCTGGAGCCAATTTAAAAAAAGAACCTATTTACAAAAAACAGTATAACGTGGTTAGTATGATGGTTAATACGAAGTATGTCTCCCGGATGATGCAATACAGGCCTTACAACGACTAGGCATGCTGAGTATCAAATTATCAATCTGATCTTGGGGAATATTACACCACTCATCAAGCAATGCCCTCCGAAGTTCCGGTAGACAGGTGGGAGGGGGTGGAAAGGCTGCAATTCGTCGGCCAAGCATATCCCACACATGCTCTATTGGATTCAAGTCCGGTGAGTATGCTGGCAAATCCATACGGGTGATATCCTCCAATTGAAGGCATTCGTCTACAATGTTTGCACGATGAGGACGGGCGTTGTCATCCATAAACAGAAATTCAGCACCCAAGGCGCCCCGAAACAAACGTACATGTTGTTTCAGAATGACATCCCGATAGATGTGGCCTGTCATCGTTACAGTCTGAACATGCAGGTCAGTTCTGGAACCAAGAATAATTCCTCCCCAAACGAGCCATCCTGAACCTCCGTAACGGTGTCGTTCAATGGTGTTCTCTTGGTGGTAACGGGTACCTGGCGCTCTCCATATTAAAGTCCGGCGAGAATCAGACTGCAAACTAAACCTGGACTCGTCGGAAAACATCACACAAGACCACTGTTGTGGTGTCCACAGTGCATGCTCTCTACTCCAGGTTAATCGCAAGTGACAGTGAGTTGCGGTAAGTGGAACACATTTGACAGGCCAACGAGTATATAGACCAATGTGCCCTAAGCGTCTGTACACGGTCTGCCTTGAAACTGTTGTACCACTAGCTGAAGAGAGCTGACGAGACTGGTCTGACACCGTCTGTTTCTTTTGGCAGTAACTGCCAAATACAGGTCCTCATTCGGCGTTGTAACTCGGGGGATATCTGTGCTGTAACATCTACTCACATTACTATCATCTTGGAATCGTTGCCAAAGCCTTTAGATGACACTCTGGGCGATTCCAAGTTCCTCGGATACTTCCAGCTGGATACGTCTACATTCCTGTCGTCCAATAATTCTACCACGTAAAAAATCATCCAAATGCTTCCTTTATGCCATAACTGCGCTTGTGAACAATTTACTTCTTTGCCACCATTCCGTATATACCCCTCTTTTAAACTCTCATCATTGTGACGTACTATCCGCGCCATCTGGTGGTTTCCTGTAATTTGCATATTCTATAAGATGTGTGTGATAATTCTACAGGTGAAATTTTTATTTTAGAGTTCAATTTCTGTGTGATTCTGAATTATCCTTAATTTATGGACATGAGTGTATGAATGCATCACTATCACTAGGTATATATACATCACTGAAGATATAAATAGTTTGAAAACTATTTGTATTAATATAAAAAAATGTAAAAATCGCCTTTTTTTCTATTTTCATGCACTGGGAGGCAATAAACTGAAAACGAATTATCTCATTAAAATTACAGAAATAACTCAAAGTAATAATTAGAAATTATGATAGAATGTAATGAAATAAATATATAGCTTACACGATGAAAACGAAACCATAAATACACAAGTGATTATATATATATATATATATATATAGAGAGAGAGAGAGAGAGAGAGAGAGAGAGAGAGAAGAGAGTTTTTACACATACGTAAGCAAGCAAAATATAAAATACCTCTTCTACGCATTAAGTAAGAGTTTATTTAAAAAAATCAATGTGTATGAGGTGAATATGTCAAAATTTACAGGACAGCAAAACAGAATTTAACAATTATTTCAAATTAAATACGTGCACACGCACGCAGGTAATAATTAAAATTTAAAATTGTTATTTATTTTAGATTAGTACAATTTAAAAATCTCATAAACACTTCTTACAGATAGTTAACTCATTACAGTAAATAATTTCAAATATATTGAGTTAAACATAAAAGGGAAAGTCCAAAAAGAAAGGGCTTTTTAATTTCTCTTTCAAAACTTTGGCAACAGCGCTGGATGACGGGTCGTCGGCAATACTTTTGTACGAAGTGTCTTCCCTCGTAGTCTTTGGGGTATAGCAGATCATTCAACATAGCAGCTCCATTGTCGATTTGCACCAAGTAGGAAAGTGATTCGCTTTTTGTTTCAGAAAAGTGTGAAACCTGCGAAAATTATTCGTTGCATACTAGCGCAGTATGCTAACAGCTTTTTATCTTGATGGAAGATCTATGAATGGATAGAAAACTTCAAAAAGGGAAGAACAACTTACGTACATATGTGGCGACGTAAGATAGGGCAGAATATCGACATCAACCATTGAGGGTCGTCGTCTTGGAGGGTACAGTGATGGAAGGGGTGGTTAGTATCCAGTGCAAGTATCACACCTTCTGTAAACAAAAAGCGAAATGCTGCCCTCCATTCCTCCTTGGTGCAGATCGACAATGAAGCTGTCATGTTGAACGGTTTCTAACACTCCAACGACTAAGAGGAAAGACGAGTGACACGTTGTATAGAAGTGTTGACGACTATCCCTCATTCAGAGCTGGATACTGTTGCTAAACCTTGGAAAGAGAAATTGCAACAGCCCTTTACTTCTTGACTTTCCCTCGCATATTTTCTTTTTGTACTAAACGGAGATAAAGATTTCAATTCATTGTCTCTCATTACAAATATAGCATCCCTTTCTCAAATTAAAAAAAATAAATTTGAATTTTCTTCACAATATTCTAAGCCCGGGGTGGGCATTAAGTCGATCGCGGTCGCCCAGTGGACCACCAAGGCATTTCGGGGTGACCGTCTTTTGTCTTAAGTCTTAAATATCATTTCATCATACGAAGGGGGTCTTGAAATATTTTAAAAATACAGATGAAAAATATTCGAATCACAAGAGAAAAAGTTCGTTAAATAGAAAATGTACTTCGATATTCGGAGGTTATTTTACGAAGAAAATCGATACATTTTCTTAGTTCCAGGAAAAATTTCACTAATAGAGAAATTCGCAATATAGAGGTTCGTAAAATGGAGGTCCGACTATATTGTAGACTTTCTGTTAGCTCACTACACCTACGCCACTGGGTCCATCCAGTGGCGTAACGTACACCACCGTAACTTCCGCGTTGTGGGGGCCTGGAGTTCTAGGGGGTCCAAAACTTATTGATGCCAAGTACATATTAGGGCTTAAGACCCAAAACCTGACTTTGCAGGGAGCCCTAATATTCTCCGTTACGCCCCTGAAAGGACCGCAACACCTTGAAAAAATTAGGAGTAGCCCGTAGAATGGAAAAGTCTGCCCACCCCTGTTCTAAGCCATCCTACGTAGAAAAAAATTAATGGGATTACCTGAAATAAGTTGTTAACCATTTATAAAGCCTCCACCTCCAAGGAGAAATTTAGAGCTTATTTTCCAGTATTTAAACTCTTGTGCATTTCTTTAGAAATTTACATAAGAAGCGACATAATAAATAATCTTTATCATGCAAGTTAATAAATTCTGTTTACTAATAAAAATGATTCAATTAAACAATATTCATAAACAATAAGATTATTTGCGAAAATGAACTATCTAAATCTTTTTGTAAGAATATACTAGTTTCAGATTAATTTATCAATTTAATTTTCATAGAGACGACGAAAACAGGTTTACGTCCTGTATATATAATGAAGCCCTTTTAATATAACTTCCATTTTTTTTTACTCCATTGTAAATTATGCTTCTAAATTCAATAGATTAATATTGAATTGTAAATTATGTTTCTAAAATCCCACAATTAAGAAAGTAAAGGCTCTTTTTAATGGTATTTTTAAAAACTTATGCTTCCCAATAGACTTCTCATATGCGAACATAGTATATATTTCTAATTGTGAATACCGATATCTAGGAATATTTCTTCTACAAAAAAGAATCATCCTTAGATGAAAAGACGTAGCAAATAAATAATTTTAAAGAAAAAAAAATTTACGGAAATGTTGACTCCAGAGATTAAGACACAATAAATAAATGTTTGATTCTCTTAAAAAGTTATCCGAGTGGAAATCACTGAAAATAATGCATTCAACAACCAGTTTCGCATCGAGTACAAAGAATAATCTTTGTGTTTGAAATTATAATTATTTCCAGATAAATAAAACGAGTCGTCTTAATGAGTTTTGAGATATCTTCCATTAAAATATTTTTGGGAACAAATAACTTTTTAATGATGATACAAAAGAAAACTGCTCAATTCATATTTAAATTATGAAAGCCACTCTTCAATCCGTTTTAATGTTTTAAAAAAGTTCGCGCTCAATGCACCAAATTAATATATTTATTTTGTCTATTAATGGTAAAGTTTTCTTTTAATGATTTACAGAAAATAGTACTTTTTATTTCTGAAAAATATCGTTTGGTTATTTTTTGTATAATTCTGTAGAAGAATAATCTCGATTAAAAGATAAATAGCAAACTATTGAATGCAAAAGAACATATGTGTACAACTTGATTCATATTTAACTTATAAAGCCTAGCTATCAATGCACAATGCATTTAAATATTTAAAAAAATCCATATTTAATGCTACAAATTAATGCACATACTATATGTCTATTAGTATAAAATATTTCTTTTAATGACTTACAGAAAATAACATTTCTTTACTTCTGAAAAAAAATATCTTTAGGTTATTTTGTGTGTAATTCTTCAGAAGAATATTCTAGATTAAGTGATAAACAGAAAACATTTCAATTCAAAAGTACACATTTGCACCATTCGATTCATATTTAAATTATAAAATCTAATATATTAAATGCTTTTAAATATTTGAAAATAATTCCGCAATTAATGCTTCTATTTATTATACATATTCTATTATTGGAAAATACTTGCATTTCTTTCAATAATTTAAAGAAAATAACATTGTTTTATTCCTGAAAAAATATCGTTTGGTTATTTTTTGTGATTCTGTAAAAGAATTTTCCTGATTAAACGACACATAGTAAACCATTCAATTCAAAAGTACATATTTGTTGAAACTCCTAAGTTAAATGGAAGGGAATACGTAGTAAAACTGTGCAAAAGGAACTTCGAAAGAAGTATATATAAATAAAAGTTTTTTTTCTCTCAACTATTAAGGTTTCACGCCTCCAAATAACTAAAAAAAATCCATAAAGTTTGACTGTCTACCATGTAGAATAAAAAAAGAAAAAATAATATACAGACATTTCCCCATTTCATAGAAGCCGATTACTCTATTTCAAATAAGGATGTTTGCTTAGGTGTTACATTTCTCTTTTATTTGTCTATCGTCAAACATTCTTTATTTACGTTTCTCGTCTTATGTAACGCAAGGCGTAATGTTTTTTGCTGTAAATCGTTTTTGTGTCAATGGTTCTATAAACTGCTTTTACAAATATATGTATTCATATATTGGATGAGAAAATAGTAAAGTTCTCGATTTAAAATGCTGATAATTTTAGATTTCTTTTGAAATTTCATGTATCATATTTTCAAAAGAAAAAAAAAAGTCTTAAATTTTATGATGCAGAGTGATGATATTGAATAAATTGGAAGCTCTACCTGTTTATTAAGCCTAATTAACTCTTAAGAAAATTAATGAAACAAAAATTAAGCTCATTTTTAAATATGGATTGAGTGTGAATAATAATCGATAAACATTACATTCAATTATTATTATTTAATCCATGCAACTATAAAAGAATATATAAAACTTGTTTGTATATTTCCTTAAAATAAATTAGATGTAATTCCTTTTAATAGGTTGAAATCATGACTCTCACATGATAAATGCAACTTAGTAGTCTCAATTTCATTATAAAACTGACATTAGACTTGTATTTGTTGTCCTACTCGTAGAATTGAGATTAATTTTCAAATTTGATGATTGGGTAAGCATGTTCAAGTACTAAGATTTGTAAAAAAGTTTTTCAAAAATAAAATTTCTGCAAAAAGAAAAAGTTGGTGAGAGCGAAGTGCGTGAACTGATTGGCTGGAAACACATGATTGCAGTTATCATTTTATAATGACATCACATGAATGGGCTAAATTCATGTGACGTCATAGTCACGTGATAATGACAAACACGAGTTTCTAGCAAATTAATTCATAAATTCTTGTGACATGATAAATACCAAGTAAGCAAAATTTTTTTAACCTAAAAGTACATGAATAAAATAAAATTTTTTTTTAATTTAAAAATTTTATCAATCCTTTTGATGATTTTTTTTATATTTCAGCATTTTTACCCACAATTATGAAATTAAAAATTTTGCCTAAATTTTACAAACGGAACAACAAGTACAATTAGTTTAATGTCAATTTCGATTCAAGTCACGAGATTTTCTTTATCATATGCCCGTCTTTAATTGAGCCCGTTTAGCAAATTTAATTCTTTTAGATTTAAGATTAAAAAAAAAAACATACCATATGAAGTCACACATTTTTAAATCACATGAATTTAGCACATTTTTTTAGATTTAGGCTCAGAATTGTGCAAAAATCTAAGTTTAGAAGTGTCGTAAAAAAGTGTAAAAATTATTTAAAAAAAAATATGAACCCATTTGTTTTGTATTTACAAGAGAGCATCAATATAAAGCGATAAAATTAAAGCGAAATAAATAAAAACATTTAAAAATATCAGATCCAAATATTTTAACTGATTATTTTTGTAGTTGCAAATTAGATAACAAAATTATATTACGAAAGAGTCAAAATTATATTATAAGAGTAAGAATAAAGAAAAAGAGAGTTCCCTTAATTATTCCCATATTTTAATGTTTTTTTGACCGAACTAAAAAATCAATTTTCTCAATGCATATTCTGGGAATATATTTTTCTTTTATTAATGAATAATACGACGATACACACGAATTATTAGTATCTCATCGAATTATTAATGACTCATTCTAATCGAGCATCAGATCTTGCGTTAGTTGACAAACACAAGAAAAGATGACAATGCTTTTTCTTTTCACAGTTTAATTTACATCATGCACATTAAAAAACTACAATAAAAATACAAAATCAGACAATAATGCAACATACAGTAATCAATCAATAAATGAACCGAAACAAGAATTATCGTTGCCACGATCCCAAACAAAATATTTTTTTACATCGTTTTTAACTGTTTAACTGGAACAATTTTTTCGGAGCAACAACGCCCTCTTTCTTATTAGATAAGAACTTGTAGCAACTTTTAATATAAAATACGCTTGTGCTATATTTACACGCGTTTCTTATCTGATCTATAACTGCATAAATTAAGAAACGTAGCAGGAATTTATGTATCTAAAAAAATACTTTCCATGTTTTAATACACATATGTATTCCCCCAAATAAAAATAAAAAAAAAATCGAATTTTTTAAAAAAAACCCAATATAAATGGTAAAAAGAAATTAATTAAAACTTCTTCTATAAAAAGTAAGAATAAAATTATTCTTGTTAATGATAAAAACTGTTCTGTGTTAATATTAGTTCTAGAAATGCTTTTTAATAATCATGAACAATAGTAATTCTTTTCTGAATTTTAGAAGCACGTGATTATCATTATCATGTGACTATGAAGTCACATGAATTTAGCCCATTTTAAATCGTTACTGTGAATGTTTAGCTATTTTGTGGTTCTGAAAATTCTACTTGAATGATTCATTATACTATTTTAATTTTTAAGCAAAATAATATTTGTTAGATACTGCTTCTAATTTTTAAACCCGAAACGTTTTTAAATAACACTTCGAAAAAGTTTTTAAGAAATTATATTTTGCTCTGTAAGTTGCTGTAGTCGCACTTCCTATTGCATTCGTATATTTTACATTATATTTCGATGATAAAAGCTTCTACGAATTTAAATATATGCTAAAATATATGTATGTATACTACAAACAGCTTTTTTTAAAGAAAAAAAGTATTCAAAGTTTTTAAAGATTTACCAATAAACAATTATAAACGTACTAAAATATTTGTAGAACGACAATTATGTCTACAAAAAGTTTACAATGTTACAATACAAACCCGCATCTAAAACTACTTCCCCATTAATAAATAAACTCTAACGGAAATTAAAGCAATGAAACTTAAATTCCTTTTTATTCCATTAATCGATTCTCAATGCATTTCTACAATAAAAAAAATCAAATCACAAAACTAACGAATAAATAAGTATTATTAAAACAACTATTCATACAATAATTTTAAGCCTTAAAAATGCACAGCTCATATAAAACAAAATATTACAAAAATATAATGATGTTGATTCTAAAAATCATGTTTTATGTAAATTACCAAAAAAAAAAAAAGATTAAAAAATAAATAAAATAAGCCAACAACCTTAAATGTATTATATCTTTTTATTCTATGAAAATTGAAATTTTTTTCTATCTCTTTCCAATTCTTTATTTCAGCTGTAACACTCGTACAAGTTAACAATTTATCATTCTTTCAATCGAATTACCATAACAGAAGAAGATTAAAAAAATAAAAAGAGCTAAGAAAATTGAACAAAAATTAGGTACTTTTCGGAGCCATACATCTTACTCGCAGCAATTTTAAAACGACAAACAAATTTACGCAGCTCAAATAAATGCGAAGATTTTTTTCCCCTTTCTCTGTCAAAACTATTATTAACACTGTCTTGATTTAAGAGCAATCCGAAAACACACACACGCATGCATTGTATAGCCACATGCAATTCTTTTTCAACTACTCTTCCAACTGGATAGCAAAAGAAATTAAAACGAATTGCGGTCCACGAAAAGAAAACTCCCCCTCCCCCATCATTCCATTTTTTCCCCACAGAGAGTGATAAAGCATTTGGATTTTCGAATCGGAGAAAAATACACCCCGGCTTTTTCAAGGAACACAAAGCCTTCCCGTAATAACTCCTTCGTACAGATATGGTCCCCGCCACCCCTAAAAAGACGCACAGAGCATTAGATGCCAGTTCTAAATCCTTTAATTCAAGAGGCCCGGAGGCTATTCTATTTTTCTCCCTACTCTTTTCTCACCTAATCTAACCGTCCTACCAACAACATTTTCGTCTTTCTCTATTTCTCCCCTACCTTTCCAGATTCCCCATAGGAAAGGACAGCGATGGGGAAAAAGAAGGAGGAGGGAGAGAAAAAATACCGGCAAATAAAAGCGATCTCCTTAAAGGTTGTGGAAGAGGGGTGGGGGATGGAAGAAGCGTCGCTAGTGACCAGACCTTCCCCATCTTCCCTCCTAGCCACATTTTTTCTATCCTTATCTTGATGCAGATCAATAGAGGAGAGGCACTGGGATCTCTCGCCCTCTTTTCTGCTCCTGATTCGCTCTCTCTTCTCCGGTTCTTTTTCTATGGAAAAAGGGGGTTTGGCGAGAATCCTTGGCCGCATCAGGAGCCTAGGAGAGAGCTTTCTCGTGTTACGGCATCACAGGTCATGGTGGAGATCCCTTCTCCTGATTTGTTAATGACTGATGTAATGTACACGAGATTTATGCGTGCCTTGAGAGGAGAAGAAACTGGGTCAGTTAATTTACTTTTCCTGGGTAGGGAAGGGAAAAAGAAGGGGAGGGGGAATACTTTTAAATAAATGAAGATGTATCGCATCTCATTTACATAAGTATTCGTTTATTTGAACTCAGGTAAAAGGTTATGGAGTTTATATTCTGGTTGCTTCTAAATATGGAAATCTCATGTAAAGAGAAATTAGATTATACATTCTCCATTAAAATTGCTTAAAATTAAAGTTCATGTGTGCATTAATGACTAAAAATTATTTTTACTATTCACAAATTGAACATTAAGGTATAGGTCAGGAATGAATAACCTTTTCATGATATAAAAGGTCTTGGTAAAATACTTCTATTAAATACCATAAGATGCTGTAAAAATTTCTGTATAACCTACAATTCAAGAATTCTTCTTTGAATGTGCTATATTTTGTGAACTGTTTTTACAAGTTTTGTATTAATTTATGAAATAGAAATATTACAAGATTTTTTTTCATTTGTGTTAATCAACATTATTATGTAGAACTGTTTTGTTG
The DNA here is from genome assembly GCA_019973935.1 of Trichonephila clavipes. Taxonomy (NCBI): domain Eukaryota; kingdom Metazoa; phylum Arthropoda; class Arachnida; order Araneae; family Nephilidae; genus Trichonephila; species Trichonephila clavipes. Next base: position 338,511 of record BMAU01020477.1, read on the forward strand.
CTCATTTCAAATAGCTTTAGAGCAAGATTTTAACATTATAAAAGTCAAAATAGTTCTAATATCTGTCGCGACCCTGCAGTCACTGGTGAAGTTTGGGACACCGAATGAACAACCAATGTTATAAAAATAACTAAGTTAATTGATCTATCAATTTACTGCCAAGCAATGTTATAAACCGAGAGAGCAGTCAAATTGAATCTCTATCATACATTATTAAGACAAGTAATTATGCACTTAATTGCGTGTGATCCGATGTAACTGCACTCGTCATGTCTCGCCCGGATCAACTGAATATCACGGACTAAAACTTCTTTTGAAGAAATCCAAGGACTCCCGATCGTTACTTCACTAATCTCACTTTCATAGCAGCCTAATGACTAACTCTTACACTCACTTAACTAGAGTTTAAATAACCCTCGAATCTACATAAATCACGGTTTATCCACGAGAAATGAATTCTTATACACATACAACAGTTAAGAGCAGTTAGTTTGTTCACAAAAAATGCTTATTTATATTAAGTTTCACATACATTACATATCACATTTTTTTAACGAAATTGGAATTTATTTAGAAGTCTACTCTTGAGCGTTACGAGCAATCTATTCTAATTTTTAATGTTTATAAGATAAAAAAAAATGTTCCAAGATGAACTCTTTTTATTGGAATTCAAAACGAATAATTTTCATGCACAAATTTTTGAGCATAAGTCTAATTTTTCTGAAATGTCTGAGGTTGATGTAATAAAAATATTACTTCAACAAAAACATCTCCCTGCTTAAGCAATTATTTAAAACATACTTATATAGTTTCCTGTTTCCGTTCATAAAATGCATGTTTACGAAATTTTTAGTAAGTTCTTGAATTTATATTTGTTCTTCTTACTTGTGTTTTTATTTCTTTTATTTCCATTTGTATAATATTCATTCATATTAGTTTAAGTATTTAATTGCTAGCTGTTTGTTTGCATCAACAAATTTAAGGTCTAAACGTTTTTCAGTCATGGCTTATATTCGTCACTTTTTTTAGCACTATTATGATTGAATTTTCTGTTGAAGGCGGATGATTAACATCCCGTAAAGCAAGCCGAACCCTACTTAAATATGTTAAAAATATAGTTTTAGAAAACATAAACATAAGAGTTCTCCATTTTAGTGTATTAATGTTTAGTGGACCGTGGTAGTCGAGTGGTATAGGTATCGGATCGTGGCTTGCCTTGTCACGAGTTCGAGCCCAGTACCACTAAAGACCCGTCGTGTAGGGCAGCGATGCACGTTAAATCTGTCGACAGCTAAAACGTCCTCTCGTTGGTGTGGTGTGGTAGTTAGGAGAGGGGGTGCCAGCTCAGGTGTCGTCCACGTCACTTGACCATGGTTCAAAATTACGTGGTCCGTCGCCAAAAGCCCTCGTGTAGCTGAACAGTGCGACGTTAATATTCAATCAATCAATTAATGTTTAGTTCTTTATTCTGGATTTCATAATCGAACTTTCTTTTGGTTTGTAGGATATTTAATCTCTCTCTCTCTTTCACTCATTCACTCACTCACTCACACACTCACTTATTGACACTCAGTCAATCCCTCACTGGCTCACTCACTCAAACACGCACACACACACACACACACACACACACACACACACACACACACTCACACACACACACACACACACACACACACACACACACACACACACACACACACACACACACACACCCCTATATAGCCATTTTTGTATAGGGTAAGTCTTGAACTTTTAATAAAAAATAGGGAAAGATCAATTGTAGGAAAAATAGAATATTTCTTAAATAAACGGTACATATTTCTTTCTCCTACAATTTGGGGGGGATGCGATTTTAGTTTCTATTATGTTTTGAAATTGGTTTGCACTCATTATACAAAAGATTAAATGATATTCGATAACATTAGAATGTTTCGGAAAAGAACTGGAATAAGAATTTTTGTAAAGAAGGAATGTTTGTAATACGACACAAAAAATATCAATTGCATTGAAGGTTTTGCAATATTTCTCAACATAAAAAATTGATGTATAACAATAATACAATGAAACTGCAAAACAGAATTTCCTTTTGATTGTTAGTTAATTAAATGTATACGGCATAATTAACAAACAGTTATTCGATTCACATCACTTCAGCGCTCAAATTAAAATTTAAAAGAACTCTACATATAAAAATCACAATTCTGAATTCTGCTAAAGTCAAATTCAAGATGACAATTTTATTTGTAAATAAAATAAATATTTTAACATATAATGACAACTGATGTTGAATTATTAATGATATCAGTTGAACAAAATATTTTATAGGAATAAATATAAATTAGATTTATTTAAATAGGCTTATTGAGATATCAAATAATTATTGTGAACACAATAGATCCTCCAAACTTTGGATCACTCCTGTTTACAGCAACCTAATTTTCAGTCAATAGATCTCTTCATACTCAGTGAAGGACTCACACACAGTGCTGTATATTTACCACTTTAATAACTACTCGACCATATAGATAGCGGCAGATAATTTTAGTTTGGGGTTAACTATCTATTTCGATGGTGTAAATTTTGTTTTACGTACTGATATTATTTTATTTTCTTGTAGTTTCTTTCCTCACAATTTAACATCATCACACACATTTACATTCAGTATTATATAGCTGCGTTTAAAAAATTCCAAGATAAAAATTCTAATAGAAGGAATGGCTGAAAATGGAAGAAAATTAAAAATGGAAGAAACTGCAATCTCACACACACACATGTTATATTTGCAGATTAAGTTCAGTAAAAAAAAAGAGACAATTACACAAGACAGTTATACAAGAATCTAGCAAGAAAAGTACTAGTAAGACTATAGTAAATTGTTTGATACGGGCAGCGAATTCTGGGCAATTAACAAAGGAGACAAAGATAAACTGATGACTTTCGAGAGAAAAATCTTAAGAAACATTTTTGATGCAATTAGAGAAAACGGAATCTGGAGAATACGATAGACAACCTTGAACTTCAATCGAAATACAGAGAACCCAGTATTGTCTAAGTGGCTAAAAGAATGAGTTGACTAGGCTTATTCCACATTCTATTGTAAAATTCCACATTCCATTGTAAAAAGAACAAAAATATGACAAAACAATTGGTTTCTTTTTTTTGTAAAGGAATGGTTAGTTCTCTAAAAATGGTAAATATATAGATTTCTAGAAGTATTTTAGGTATGTATGATTTCCTACAATCCCTAATACTTTTGCAAGAAAGTATATCGATATAAATCAGCACAGTTAATCCAGTTCTAACTTTGACCATATCTTGTGTGTTCATTAGATTGTTTCCGACTTTTGGGGTGATTTAAAAAAAATTCTTCTGCAATTATCTAAAAAACAAATGGGGCCGTGGGTAGCCTAGTGGTATAGCACCGGATTCCGGACCGGAAGGCCTGGGTTCGATGCCCGTAGCGCCAAGTACCCTCCGAGTACACACGGAATACGTGTTAGTAAAATCAGGGGTCCGAAAGTCTTGTGGGCTGAATCATGAGTGCAGGAAACTGGAGAAAATTTCCCTCCACTTCAGTTCCATGCCTAAATTGTGAAGGTGGAGAAAGATGAGGGCGCCCACTATCGTTATGTTCTATCGTCCCTTCGGGAATTTCACCGAGCTAAATCGTACCGTCACCTGTATGGTGCTTAAGGCCAACGACAGGCGTACATCTAGCCCATTGCTACGATGAATTTCGTGGGCCTCGACCTAACTCTGTCAGACAGGTGGCATGAGCAACAACAACAACACAAATGCCATCAAACCTTCCAACTAATTATAAACCAAAAATATTCATATTACATTCATTGCACATAACCAAGTTTGCCTTTATCAGCTATAAGGTAGAAATTACCCAAGCAAAGAACTTAAAAAGAGTTTTTCAGCATGAATTTTCAATTAGATATTCATGTACCGGAAGTGATACCATCAATGATAAACATTAGGTACTCAAAGGGTATTTCTTTCAGAAAAACTTTTCCTGCTACGAAGGTAGAGAAGTTGCAAGAATTCGTGACCATGCCAATGGAAGGTCTGGGGATCGTTAATACATGTCATGGAACAGCGGGGGAAGGAACTTGAGAATTAATGAAACATAAAAAAAGTCCGTCACGAATAACAATCAAAGCAATGATTAATCACTTTTACCTTATGTCGTAAGAAAAAAAGTTGTTCCGTGATTGTGGCAAAGTGTTGTACTAAAAGTCTTGGATTTAAAAGTCCACAGCAAATTGAAACATGACTTATATTTTAAAGCAAAAAAAATTGTTAATTTTTTTTATAAGAAGACGAAATTATAACTGACTGGATTTAATTTTTTGTAATTTTTCATTTTGGTAACGCTCAAAGGTATTATAGATAATATTTTCTTTCAATTATACTTCAATTATTAAAGGAAAAGTATAAAGATTTCTCGCCACCCATCCGGTATAGTGGTTAGGGACGTTGACTACGGTGCCGAAGGGTCTGGGTTCGAATCCCAGAGAAGGCATGGATGTTTGCAAATGAAAAGTGCCTTCGTGGCATGGGGGTACTCTAAATAGCCGTCGGGCCGCAAGTCATCTCGTGAGGTTGGCAGAAGGGGAAGAGAGGTGGGAGGCCCTTGACTAACCCCAGGGTGTTCTCCCTCAAAATTGGGGTGGAAAAAAGAAAAATCGTTCTGTCACCTGTATGAAGGTCAAAGCTAAGGCTAACGACAGGCGTAAAAATCTAGCCTGTAGCCGCGATGAATTTCATGGGCGTTGATCTGATGTTAATATCGAAAGTAACAGCAATATCAGTAACAGTTAATATCATAAGTAACAGCAAGAATTTCTCATTTTTTTAACAAGCACTATTATCCCTCACATAAGCTCATAATGATTATATTAGTTTTAAATTATATATATATATATATATATATATATATATATATATATATATATATATAATATTATACATATATATTATATATACATATATATATTATATATATATATATATATATTATATATTATACATATATATTATATATACATATATATATTATATATATTATATATACATATATATATTATATATATTATATATTATACATATATATATATTATATACATATATATATTATATATATATTGCTGGTATACCCGTTCTTGCGGGTGAACTGAAAGGTTAAACAACACAAATTGAAGGATAAAGAAGTTTTTAATGAGTTAATTTTAAGTGAATTGCAAATTAAACAAAAAAAGCTTTTCACATATCTCAGCTGAAGAAAAAAAAAGAAAGAAAAAATACCTTTGTTAAATTTTAAGTCTGTAGATCTAATAGCTGATAAAAAGGATTTTTTTTATATTTATAACTCCCGTAAAACTCTTGAGGGTTGATTTTTGAAAATACCTCCCTAAGCTGATCTCTGCTCAGCAAAAGTAACACATTGTTAAAAGTTTTCTGACGCTTAAAATATTGTAAATAATTTATAACTGAAAGTGTCATACATTAATATAAATTTCTGTTGAATTTATTTTATGTGAAAATTGTAATACTCGCAAGCAACACCGTTTCCTAAATAACAATGGCGATTCAATGGAAAAAATAGCGAAATGTTGACAATAGAGTCAAGTTGGCAAATGTCTAGCTACTTTCATAGCTCAAACTTTATTAGAGCTTTGTAAGACCCACCGTGTGGGAGAGCGATGCACGTTAATGCTTTATCTACCGCATTATGATCTACAGAAATTTTTTCATGCAATATTTTTTAGGTCACTACATTGAAAATTAAGGGACATACATAAACAAAATACTCCACTTAGGGAAATTTAATCGGTTAGAGCTAATAAATTAATTAAATATATTCCACTGTAAAATTAATTATATACACCATTCACTTAAAATAAATAGTCAAATCGTTTTCTAAGGTCTCCATAAACATAAGACACTTAAATTTTGACATTAACTATTTTTGGGGCACAAAAATGATAATCTTTGCAATCTGCTGATAACGCTCGCAGCTGAAAATGTAATATCTGCTACAAAACTATTTGCCTTCCCGTTAAAATACTCATCATAGAACCCGTGCCATCATATATCTTGGAGAAGAGTGGATTTCAAAGAATATTCCTGCTAAATTGGTGTGGCATGGTAGTTAGGAGAGAAGGGGGTGCCAGCTCAGGTGTTGTTTTGACTATGGTTCAAAATTATATGGTCCGTCGCCAAAAGCCCTCATGTAGCTGAACAGTGCAACATTAATATTCACTCACTAAAAAAATACAGTACAGTAGTTATAACTATTTTTATACATAAAAATGCAATATCTGCTTATTCAATTAAAATGATAGCATTATAATTAATTACTAACCACACAAACAAATTTTGAAAATTTATCCAAATGATGTAGTGTGAAAAGAAAGTTTATTCAGACAGACAACAAATGCGTCTTATATGCATATAGATTTGTTTGAATTCTTGTATATTATTACTTTTGTAAGCTTCATGACATACTTTATGGTGTACCAGTATTTTAAAGCTGACTGAGCAACAGCAACATTTAGCTGGGTATAGCTAGTTATAACATAAAATTAAATCTTAAAAAGATATCAAAAATAAAAGACGACTCAATATTTTGAATAAATCAGTATAAACATTTTCATACAAACACAATATATATATATATATATATATATTGTAAAAAATATTTATTTTGCTATTTGCATTTCAGACAGACATCAAACAAAATTTTAAAAATTGTCAAAAACAGAAAAACAGATAAAAAAAAACAACATATTTATGAAAAATACCACTGATTAATTTTGCCAAAGACATCGCAATGTGCAAAAAAATATTTGTAGTACATAATAACCAAAAAAAAAATGTAAGTACTAAAATATTAAAAAAACAAAACTTATATATTGAATTAATTAAGGATTACTCTGAGGGAAAGATAAAACAGGCTAAGATAATACTCATAATATTAATTTCATATTGGTTAACTACTCATTTTGGCATGATTTGAAATCACGCCAAATTGGTATGTTGCGGCCAGTCTAATGTTATAGTAATGCACAGAATTAAAGGTACTTACGTATTATTGCAACCTATTGGTGACATTATACAAAATGAAGCACATGATTGCCAATTCAATGCATACAAAATTGGGATTGCCAAAGTGGCGAGTTTTTTTGAACGTTGGCGACTGTGCAAAAATACCCAAGTACTAAAAATTATCCAAGTAGTATATATATATATATATCCCGAGCATAAAAATAAATTGAAAATGAAGTACAATACTAACATTAACCGACATAAAAAGAACTGAACTAACTTTATCAATGCAAAAGCATAATTTGAAAAAATAAGGTATTTACTTATAACCCCAACCTTTTGCGACATTATATGAAACAAAGCACATGACTCACTATTCAGCATATATATGACATGCGAAATCAGGGTTGCCAACTTGGTAAGTTATTTTGAATGTTGGCGACTGTTAGGATAGCACATAGGTGCCAAAATAATTTATCTTACCACTACCTGCTTCCTCAACATACTCATTTTTGGCATGATTCTGAAATCACGCCAAATTGGTATGTTGCGGCCAGTCTAATGTTATAGTAATGTACAGAATTAGAGGTACTTATGTATTATTGCAAACTATTGGTGACATTATACAAAATGAAGCACATGATTGCTAATTCAACTCACACAAAGTTGGAATTGCCAAAGTGGCGAGTTTTTTGAATATTGGCGACTGTGCAAAATACCCAAGTACTAAAAAATTATCCAAAGTATATATATATATATCCCGAGCATAAAAATAAATTGAAAAATGAAGTACAATACTAACATTAACCGACATAAAAAGAACTGTACTAACTTTATCAATGCAAAAGCATAATTTGAAAAATAAGGTACTTACATATAACCGCAACTTATTGGCGATATATGAAACAGGCGACTCAAAATTCAACATATATATATGACATGTAAAATCAGGGTTGCCAACTTGGCAAGTTATTTTGAATGTTGGCGATTGTTAGGATAGCACATAGGTGCCAAAATAATTTATCTTACCACTACCTGCTTCCTCAACATACTCATTTTTGGCATGATTCTGAAATCACGCCAAATTGGTATATGTTGCGGCCAGTCTAATGTTATAGTAATGTACAGAATTAGAGGTACTTATGTATTATTGCAAACTATTGGTGACATTATACAAAATGAAACACATGATTGCTAATTTCGCACAAAGTTGGAATTGCCAAAGTGGCGAGTTGTCTTGAACGTTAGCGATTGTAATAATACGCAAGTACTACAAAAATTATCCAAAGTATATATACATCCCGAGCATAAAAATAAACTGAAAAAATGAAGTACAATACTAACATTAACCGACATAAAAAGAACTGAACTAACTTTATCAATGCAAAAGCATAATTTGAAAAAATAAGGTACTTACATATAACCGCAACTTATTGGCGATATATGAAACGAAGCACGACTCAAAATTCAACATATATATATGACATGTAAAATCGGGGTTGCCAACTTGGCAAGTTATTTTGAATGTTGGCGATAGCCAGGATAGTACATAAGTTCCAAAAATAATTTATCTTGTGACCACCTGCTTCCTCAAAAGGTATTTAAGCCATTTGTCTGTTTTGCTCATTCTCTGATGCCTATTCCAGTTTGATATGTAATTACTACCAGCACTGCTTTTGCTTGGGCAGTATGATTTTCTGCATGGCAATTTTATGCACTAGTAGTATTATACCCTTAAAAGGTTAAAAAAAAAGACACATGAAATTGCAAAGAACCATATTATTGGATCAAGTGTAGTATAGGGGGCTACCTGGCGCAGCCCTTTATTTTGGTTACTAAAAGTGGTCCTCAAGGTACTTTTTCGGTATTATTTATTTTAGAATGAATTGATATCTCACCATGACATTTAGATAAAAATCCGAAGAAAATCGCCAAATCCAAAGTGCCCCCCCTATACTACATTTGAACCGAACTGAAATATAACCCTTATCAATGAGAAGTTTTAGTTTGTCAAAATTATAATCTTCGCATTCTAAAGAAATAAATAAATAAGTTATAATTTGCAAGCAAAATCACGCACATAAACATCCCGCGATATACCTAAATGTTGCCAAAACAACAAAACAAAGTTTTAGTTGTTGAAAGAATTATCCTTAAAAAAATTATTTATTCGAAAAATAATCCTAATTAAATATCAAAGAATAGAAAAATTGAATAAATATTCCAACCGATAAACAAAGCTACAGTAAAAATATGTAATAATCTTGAAAAAATGCATGTAAAGTATAAATTGTCCACTTAGTGAGAAACGTGACTACATATGACGTCATAACACTGGAAAATCACTTAAAAATTAAAATTTAAAAAATTTGGAAGGAATTATGAACGCCAAACCTATTTAAGAACCTTTCTGGTGTAATTTTGTGTACGTGTACCAAGTTTCACGTTATTTGGGTGTCTGGATCTCGAGTTATGAGGGAACAGACAAACAGACAACAAATGTGTCTTATATATATATAGATATATATATATATGCAATATAATAGATTTTATTTTTGTAATTCTGTTTTCTATTTCATATTATGAAGGAACGCGAGAGCTATTGGCGTAACACCTCACAGTTTTGAGCCCCATTCAAGAGCCGACGACAACCTCAATCTCCAAGCTTCCGCACTACGCAAAGTGAGTGAGGGCTTATTAACATCGCGTTATAAGACAACATGAACGCTACTGGTGATGGATCTCGTAAGTATGAACAATGGTCAAGTGACGAGGATAAAATCTGAGCTGGCCCCTCCCCTCTTCGAACTTCCACACCGTGCAAACGGGAGGACTTCGAGCCTCTACAGATTTAACACGAATCAGCTCTTCTACTTGGCGGTTCTTCATTGGCGCGCTAGGGCTCGAACTCATGGCACACCGGCCATGAGTGCGTGACCATGGGCTACCGAAGCAACTACAGTATGTCAAAGTGAGATGCCTCGATAAATTTAACTTGCATCAGTTCCTCTCCTATGGTCTTCAGGGGTAATCGAATCCTCGACTTGAGAACGCTGGCCACGAGTTGGACGACAGCCATTAAAATGTTTTAAGTTATGGTAAAAAGAAACATTATGTAAACATTATATTTTAAAGAAATCAATGCAGCTTTGAAATGACTTATATAATAATATAGCCGGCTGGGTGGCGTGGTTGGTTTGTCGCTGGTCTTCTGCTCCTAAGATTGAAGGTTTGACACCGGTCCAAGTCGGTGGATTTTCGTGACGCAGAAAATCAACAGTGGCCATGTCGTATGATTGTACGGATGTAAAAGATCCCTGGAGTGTCTGTTTGGTTTGGGTGCACTTGGCAAAATTAAATCCTAGTACACGTTCGTATCGTCAGAGCTCAGGTGCCTCCCTCTGGGAGAGGGAACTAGGCGTCAAAAGTACCAACGACGCTTGCTATCCACCTGTATGGTGCCGCATTAAAAGGGATACTAGGTCTTATTTACTATATATGCACCTAATAGAAGCAAAATAAAAAAATATATATACAATTTAATATAGCCTTTTTGATACATTACGAGGGGTGGAACTAAAAAATAATATAAATTTGATAATCTCGTTATATATGTATTACATTGTCTCCAACAAAATAACGAATAAGGAAAATAGTCAGCACATTACTATAAGGATATAAAGTTCTAAAATTTATTTTATTTTTCCACAACATTTTAAAATAAAATAACAATATATATGAATCTCACAAGGACAAAAACATTTAAAATCTGATAAACTTTTAAGGTGCTTTGATTAGTAATTCAGGGGTTTTACTGACCATGGTTCCAAAATTGCGAAGTCCATCGCCAAAAGCCCTCGAGTAGCTGAATAGTGCGACGTTTATATTCACTCACGCACTTACTCAGGAGTTTTATTTCTTTACATGAGCCGTTTTCTTTGAAAGTGGTGAAGTCCATTTTATATTATATGGAGATATTTACCGCTTTCACAAAGTAATTATATTCGTAATATTTCATTAACTGCGTAAATTTACACTGAGAAAATGATGAAAATTTTGAAAGATTTTTTTTGAGGAACTGTTCGTAGATAAAAAGTTCATAGCAGATTGAGTGGCCGCGGTAGCCGAGTGGTATAGGTATCGGACCGTGGCTTGCCTTGTCACGAGTTCGAGCCCAGTACCACTAAAGACCCGCCGTGTAGGGCAGCGATGCACGATAAATCTGTCGAGAGCTGAAACGTCCTCCCGTTGGTGTGGTGTGGTAGTTAGGAGAGGGGGTGCCAGCTCAGGTGTCGTCCACGTCACTTGACCATGGTTCAAAATTACGTGGTCCGTCGCTAAAAGCCCTCGTCTAGCTTAAACAGTGCGACGTTAATAATAAATCAATCATATAGCAGATTGAATTCAATGTTATAATTAACTAACTGTTTGTCAAAAATTTACTTACACCACTTTCAAAGAAAACGGCTCATATATTTTATGATGTCCAAAAAAAAAAAAGCAAAGTATTCTGTTAAAATATAAACACGATAGAAATACTAATAATTTAAGAGAAGTTCAACACATTTATTAAATATGAATCGCACGCGACATGTAAAAAAGAGAAAAAAGATGCGAGACGAAAATAGAAAAGAATAATTTTAATGTTCACAAACTTCATTATACCTAACAAAACCGCAGAAAATGGAATAGAAGGAGATAAAAATGTAGTTATTACCAATAGTGAAGATAATTTTCAAATCAAATTTAAATCACAATGTGTGTGTGTTTAAAGATTATTAAAATTTTCAAAATCCTGCATTTTTCGAAAGTGTGTTCTTAAGGCGCGACTGATATATTTTTGTTAAAAATTTGGAAAAAAAAGGTGCGTAAACAATCCTTTTATTCATGGTGGTTTTATTACTTTTTTTAAGAAAAAATCCTAGCTTTAAATTCAAAAGAGGAATTCATACAAATTGAGAAATTTAATTCTTTGTGAATTTAATATTCATAGGTTAATAGTTCCAGTGAATTTCAAGAATAATTTCAACCTCTCTCTCTCTCCAGAGACTCGATATATATGAATAGGTAATAAATTACTTCTTTTTCTTAAAAAGGAAATATATATAATTGAATAAAATGTAGTGATAATTCCTCGAAAGATTTTTGGAGAAATTAAATTTTTATTTTCATTTAAAATAATTTCATTTTACTCTTTGAACAGCTTAATAATATTTTGATAATTTTTTTATTATTTGTAACGATAGTATATACATCATTGCTTCTCGTATTTTTGAAAGAAAATAAATAATTTATGTTAATTTTCTTAAACATAAGTCAAGATTTATCATATAATATATATATATATATATATATAAATTTTTATTAACGTTTTTACGAAGTATCGACCACTCTTTTGATATTTTAATAAACAGGTGAGTAAACCTGAAGTGGTTAAAACTAGAAACTACAACTAAAAATATTTATCAACATAATTTTTGATAAAGTATGTGTTCAATTTTTTTTATTAGTTAAAATTATTTAAAATAATCATTAAATAAGTTGATTTAATTTCTAATACAGGAAAAAGGTAGAGAGTGTATTATCTCCTTTGCGTATTACAAAATTATCTTTCGCAGATTTTAGTAAATGCAAAATTGCATACAAATAATTTTTCTTAACTTATACAGAGTACAGATGAAAGAACCAATTTTAAAAAAATCGTATTCTAGAAACTACTGCATATATATTACAATAAAAATGAAACAAGAATGAAAAGAGAAATATACTTCCTTCCCCTATGATCAACAGCACGTGTAAGATTGCTGTGACTGAAATCCAAACATGGCGATAATGACAGAGAAGAGTTTTTGCGTATTAGAGAGTATGCAAGGGTTTTTTTCAATTATTTTGGGGTAATGTGAATTTAGAAATCGCTACGGAAAAGAAGCACCAACAAACTAGAGGATTGTGCGATGGTATCGTCAATTTAACAGATATACGTGCACTCGAAAAAGACATCCTTCTTAAAACCAATGTATAACTTAGCAATAAAACAAAACAATAGTTTGAAATTTTTACTACAAGAGAATCATATATATATATATATATATATATATATATATATATATATATATATATATATATATATATATATATATTATTTCTAAAAATTTCAGAGAATATGAGAAAAAATTAAAAAAGTTACAAAGAAATAAAAACTGGACATTTTTTAAAAAATATATGAAAATTAGTATTTTACACCGCGCAGGATTTCAAAGTACAAAATCGATCAAAATGTACAAAATTAATTTCACTTGGTATAAAAATGTTTACTTTTGAAATTATACTCACTTTCAAGAAATTTAGGGAAAATTTTTTTAATTACAATTATAACGAAAATTTTAAAAAAAATCATTAAAATTCAAATAAAAAAGATTCTATTAAATTTTTTTTTTGAAAATTTATGTATAAGTTATGAAGAGCCTTATTTTGAACACGTGTATAAAATTTCAAATTGATACCATAAAAAGTTTCTGAGAAATCCTGCGCGGAAGCTAAAATTTTTTGTTTTGCGAAAAATGAAGTTAAAGATAAGAAAGAGATAGGGTTTTCGTTTAAGTTTCACTACTTATTTCTCAATAACTTCGGAAGTTTTCATAGTATCAACGCAATTTTAGTACAAAAATGCTCAGAAATATTGAGGCTGTAACATATATTTTTTTCAAAAAATTGAAAAATTTGCAATTAAAGAGTCCTATGAGCTCTTAATAAAACAGATTGCTTGTGTAAAAAGAAAAGTACCGTCCGGCCATTCGCATGAGAAGAAGTAGTAGAATAGGTGAGTCAGAACTTTGTTCGAAATTCACTGTACTCGGAGCGAGTTGCCGCATGTGAACTTGGAATGCCCCTGAAAACAGCATGGAAAATTTAACGAAGAATATTATATTTCTAGCCGTAACATTTGCAGCTGACACGGCGAATAACAGAGGACGATGAGTAAGCATTTGTTCAACATTAAGAACCAATGATAGAGCGATGCTACAAAATTTATGGAACGAACAGGATTACAGGTTGGGCTTATGCCTTGTAACATGAGGATCTCACATCTAATATTTGTAACAGAAAACAAAAAACATATAAAAAAACAATTTTAACGTTCATTCCTACTTTGTAAGAAAAACGTACTGGCGCCATCAGTTAATTGTAACTACGACGGAAATAATGCAGTATAAATTAAAAATTAAAATTTAATTAATGAATTAATATTTGAAAAAAACTGTATTAACATCAAGAGTCATCCACTACAAGTTTTACAAAATTCTAGATCTCCAAAGCGAAGCCGGTACGACCGCATAAGAATTATGTTTCAGTAAATAAAAAAGAAGGGGAAAAAAGACGTCACAACACTACACCCGTCACACTGATAGTAACTTCGCACTAAGTTTCGCTAAGACCAATAATTATCAACTCTTGGTGCGTAAATTTTTATTGTAGTGAGTTTATAGATATATATATATCGTGCCATCTTTTAAAATTATTCCTTCAGTAGATTTCTTGAATATTTTGAGAATATAAAAGGGTGTTTTTTTTTAGAGGCATAGAACTTTAAATTGCAATAAAACAACGATGTATTATTCGATTGACATGAATTTTTTTTATTCGAAAGATAATCTTGTGACATTACATTTTAAATATGATTTCTGGCATAGGACTGCCACGGCTGGCTCGGATGTAGTCCAATCTGGACGTCCAATTTTCGATGACTTTTTCCAACCTTTGTGGCCGTATATCGGCAATAACACGGCGAATGTTGTCTTCCAAATGGTCAAGCGTTTGTGGCTTATCCGCATAGACCAATGACTTTACATAACCCCACAGAAAATAGTCTAGCGGTGTTAAATCACAAGATCTTGGAGGCCAATTCACAGGTTCGAAACGTGAAATTAGGCGGTCACCAAACGTGTCTTTCAATAAATCGATTGTGGCACGAGCTGTGTGACATGTTGCGCCGTCTTGTTGGAACCACAGCTCCTGGACATCAAGATTGTTCAATTCAGGAATGAAAAAGTTAGTAACCATGGCTCTATACCGATCACCATTGACTGTAACGTTGTGGCCTTCATCGTTTTTGAAGAAGGATTCCACCAGCCCATAAAGCGCACCAAACAGTCAGTTTTTCTGGATGTAACGGTGTTTCGACATACACTTGTGGATTAGCTTCACTCCAAATGCGGCCGTTTTGTTTGTTGACGTAGCCATTCTACCAGAAGTGCGCTTCATCGGTAAACAAAATTCGCTTATGAAAATCGGGAACAACGGCAATCTCGTTTTGGGCCCATTCGACGAATCTATTCAGGCGTGAGTCTATTCATGATGAATTGCCTAACCAAACTGAGAATAAATCACTTGACAGCTGTTAAATCGGTCGCCATCTTGGAAAGTAATGCCAACTTAAACTTCTATACCTGAAAAAAACACTCTTTACTTGGTTAACTGTAAAATTAAAGAAGCAGTTATGCTGTTCTCATCAATCACTTTAAAAAAGGTTGTTGTAAGAAAAACTTTTGGTAAAAAACACACACTAAACTTCAAGATAATCTGATGATATCTACAATCAAGTAACAACAAATAGAAAGGCTAAACACAAGCAAAGAAAGCGTGGATCACATTTAGGGTGAATTGAGCAAATTATAATCACCATTCCTGTTGGTTTTTCCACTGTATATTCAATTAATCTTAATCAACACCATAACATTATTCTTATACTTATATTAAGAAAAAAATTCAATGCCGTAATTAATTTATGTTAAAGAATATGATTGCATTATCCTGTCTGGTTTTTGTGAGTCTGAACTCCCCTTATTTTCATCAAAGATTTTAAAAAAAATTATTTTTTCAGTGAAAGAAAAAAAATGGATGATATGATGTCATTCAAATTCAGTATAAGAGCTTCAGATTTTTATTTCAATCTTATTAAATCAATATTTAAATGACTAATTATGTTATCTCTAAAGTCACCACATACTTTAATTCTTTAAAAACATTCTCCGATGTTTTCTAACAGTTACCGATGAAAAAGTTATTTAAGTATCACGTTTGTTTATTAAAAAAAATTAATAAAATCATAATTGATAATTACATAAATTAATAGATAATTTGAGGTTACAGAAAATAATTTTTTTTCGTGCAAGCAGAATAGCATGATTAAAAGTCAATAAACACACATACACGAGTAAACAACATGAAACTAGCGCTTTTAAAGAACATGATGTCATACATTCGTGCTTCTAAAATGTACAGCTGTAATCGTGACCAGAATTGACGGTACACTATGGTTCCTTCTATCTATTCTTGCTTTGGCACAATTTCTAAAACTTTATACACCTGCCTCTCATAAAGTGTTTTCAAGTGAAGACGAGCTGAATATATTTCAGAAATAACCATTTAATGGAAATATATATTTGTTTCGTCTAAGCACAGAAAAAAAATTGTTAGAAATTGTGAGTAAATACTTTCCCATTACGTACATATGTATCTTGCAATTATGTTCAAGAAGATGTACAGAAAAAATTCTTTTATGTTTAAAGTTTACTGTATTAATAATATGTGTGAGTTGTTGAATGCATTATTTTTGAACGATAGGTATTTAATAATTTATTTTACTTGGTATGAAAGAATATACTAGTTAAATGTCTTCGGAAAAAAGAACTAGGCTTCTGATTTGAATGTTGATTAGAATTTCATGAAAATACAAAAATATATTTCATGGATTTTTTTTAAAAAATTGTTAGATATTTTTACTATAATTATATTTATTTGTTGAGCCGGCTGGGTGTCGTAGTTGCTGGCCTTCTGCACTTAAGGTGGCGGGTTTGACCCCGGCCCAAGTCGGTGGATTTTCACGATGCAGAAAATCGACAGTGGCCATGTCGTATGATTATACGGCGTGTAAAAGATCCCTAGAGTGTCTGTTTGGCTTGTCTGCTCTTGGCAAAATTAAATCCTAGCACAGGTTCGCATCGTCAGAGCTCAGATGCCTCCCTTTAGGAAGGAAATTGTGCATTAAAAGTACCTGTGGTGATTGGTATCCGCCTTTATGGTGCCGCACTGAAAGGGGACACCAGCTTCCGGAATTAGGTCTATAATGGTAAAACACCAATCCGCAACCCATTAGAAATAAAGTTAAGAGGATGCATTAGATAGCCTGAAATACTCAATTTTTAATGTGAGTTTATGTTCCATACAATAAAAGTGAGCTGTACAGTTATGATATGCTGTATAGTTACAATTGTTTACAATAATTTTATTTAAAAAATTATTGTAAACAATTGTAACTATACAATTTTTAAAGGAAT
This sequence comes from Trichonephila clavipes, assembly GCA_019973935.1. Classification (NCBI taxonomy): domain Eukaryota; kingdom Metazoa; phylum Arthropoda; class Arachnida; order Araneae; family Nephilidae; genus Trichonephila; species Trichonephila clavipes. The sequence continues at coordinate 355,907 of BMAU01020477.1, forward strand.
AACTCACAGGTTTTAATTTAATCACTTAATTTTTTTTTATAATTTAATGATTAAAAAAATCAAATTTTAGTATATATATATAGATTTTAAATATTACATTTTATTCGCGAATTCATCATTTTAAGTGGACATGGTACAATTGAAAATTTTTTTTTTTGATTTAATGGTTTTTTCAAATTTTTCGTTTGCATTTTATATATATTTAACGTGTAAAACAGGTACTATGCTCAAAATAATATAAAAAACAAACCACATTTGATTAAGAAAAAAAAATAGAAATAAAAAAATATTTATTTCTTGATTTACTAAACCAATATTTTGTTCTTTGAGGTAGAACTGTAATTGTTAATTGAATAAATATAATTAAAAAATTATTCTTTCAATAAATAAATTTTAGTTTTGTCAATTTGGCAGCAGGGTTTTTGTTTAGAATTTTAGCTTGTGCTGCAATATTTTGACGAAATGTCCTGAAATAAATTGTTTTGATTTATATGTTTGAAAAATATTTGGATTATAAGATTTAGATACCCCAGTTTGTTACCGGTAAACTGCGGCTTTTTCTGCCTAATAGGTTTGCAGTTTACTCAAAGTATCACTTAAAAATTTGACCTAATATTTTTTTTCAACCTTTTATCTCGATTTTAATATTTTTTTCAATTCACCTCTGCCATGAACGGGTTATACTAGCAAGTAAATTTATACGTAGTTGGTTTTACTTGGAAAATTATCTCCAAATCTATAGAATTAACTGTTAGAACGAAACAAAAACATTACTGAGAAAGAGAGAGAGGATTTGATTATTTTAAATTTTAAAGTTTCCCTTGATAGATAAATTTACCGGTTTTATATGCTTTACTTTTATATATATCTTACATTCCGAGAATTTTATAAATGAGCTATTTCTTAAGATATTTTTACTTTATATTTTTCATTCAAAATTTTTTTCTCTTGCTAAATGTACTTTGTCGTGAAATGTTTGAAAATTCTACTCCAACTGATCACTATTCTACTATATTGATAATAAGTTGTTGTTGTTTTCTCCATGCAGTGAAATCAAAAGGTGCTGAAAGCGTCCAAAACATCCCTAGCTATGTCGACGACCTTTGGCGAAGAAAGCAGTTGATGGCCAGTGGGGCTTGGGTGTATGTTGTGGATTTTTTTTAATATAAAAGGACAATTAAAAATCTGGTTAGGAGGAAGTTGAATGTCAGAACAGTTAAGACAAGTATTATAACTTCTTTAGCCATTAGGGGATATTTTCATCCCGTTAAAGTCTCTTGTACGCAGTCTAGCTATGGTGGTTGAAATTATGCGACTACATTCAAGATAGGCGTTGAATAGGCGTTCCTTTTTGGGCATCTGGACTGTAAAACAGTCTTCAATCCCATGTTGTGAGAATTTATGATGCTGGGCATGGCGAAAGTGGTGTTTTCCATTCTGCTGAGTGGCCATGATGGCGATTGGTCGAACGATAAAATCCGGGAGACGTGGCTGTGGTGCTTCATCTGGGTGGAAAATTTTTTGAGTTTTTTGGCTTGGCTGAGAGCTTATACATTCAAGATCTGGAATGAAGTGCTTCTTAACTGGATGGGAGGTGAGTTTACATCTAGCTATTGCATCAGCATCAGTAAGTGTAAGGTTATTGGAAATTTTAGGGCCTCTTTGGTAAGGTCCTCACAGAAGCCTGTAACATCTAGAGGGTGCGTCCCCAGGTGGCGTCTACGGGAAAGCCTCCATTGGTTCTTCCTATGGGCAGTAGAAGGGAAATAAAATACCTTCCGTATCAACAGGCAGAAGTCCAGCCTCTGGTAAATTTAATTTCCATTATCAGTGATAATTAGTAGAAACAAATATAGGACTTGTAATTTTCTGTTTCAAACAATTGAGAGATTGTTGAGGTACCTTTTTCTCTTGTTAGCTTATGTGAGGACGTCCAGCATCATTAAGATTCCCGAGAGGGGAGGAGCAACGTAGCATGGGTGAAGAAGAATTTGAATCGAACTCCAAACTATTACCAACAACAATTTATAATAATTTACTTTTATTAAATCAATCACTTAGAAATGACAACGTGATTTAAAGACAAGGCAAGCTAAAGCGCATGAGTCAATTTTGTATTTATTTAAGCAAGATGCAAATCCTCGCGCGCGTGGATCTGATAGTTCAAAAACCTACATAATCTTGAATTGTAAATTGGATACGACACTATCGCTTTGGCACGAATCAATGTGGTAATATTGTCTACAAGCATCTACAACTTTTTTATACCTCTATATCATATATCTCTCTGACTATTTATATACAATTCAATAGAGTTGTTCACTTGTATTGGGGCTTTTTTCTGGTTTTGAAGAAAATCCGAGTTTGAGAGAACTTGTGGATAGCCCATTTGTTACAAAATTAAAGGTAAAATTTCACAAGTGATACTCTAGTTGTAAGACTTTATTCTGTAATGAAAAAAAATATGCTATTATTAAAGAATTTATGTGTACATTTTTTTCTTTTTTAAATATTCTATACTAGGGGTTGGCAATTGTTTTGATTCGAGGAACACCTCGGGGAAGCAGAGGATACCAGAGGGCTACACCCCTTTTTAAAACAATTACATTTATTTGTTAACTTTACATCTCAGAAAAGATATAAATTGTACCATAAAAATCAATAAATATGTTTAACAAAATAGTGGCAGTTTCATTCGATATATCAATTGTGCTGATTTCACACCATTCATAGTTGCAAGCTCATTTAATTTTAGAATCAATTTCTTGAGACTAATGCACACACTCCTTTCTTTTCTATCCCTCTGACTATTATATTATTATACCTCTGGAATTCATTTGTATTGAGGCATTGTTCTAGCTTTAAATTGTCAATTTGCCTGGACGGAAGAAAAGCACGTTAGAGAGGCTAACAAGTTATATTAAGTTGTAAGTCTTAATTTTAAAATTAAAATTCCATTTAGTACCAAACTGATTTGATTTTTCTTACTTTACAATATTCTATAAAATACTTCTTGCATTGATTAACGATAAACCTTAATCACAAAATCTCTGAATTTATTTAAATTTAAAATAACTTTCATAAAAATCAATATTGATGAAAAATGCATCAAGTAATGTATTTCAAAATGGATGCCGATCATATTTTAAGTTCATGTATTGAGTGTGCAGATGTCCTCTGAAAGAGTTATAAAAGTAACCAATAGTTATAATTATGTTTAACGATAACCCTTAATCACAAAGTCTCTGAATTTATTTAAATTAAAAATAACTTTCTTAAAAATCACCCTTTTAAACACTTGATGAAAAGAGCATCAAGTGACGTACTTCAAAATGGAGGCCAACAATATTTTCAGTGGATGTAGCGGGTGTGCAGATGTCCTCTTAAAGAGTTATAACAGTAACCAATAGTTATAATCATGTGTAAAAATAACCTTTAATCACAAAATCTCTGACATTACAAATTTAAAATAACTTTCTTATATAAAAATCACTCTTATAAACTTGATGAAAATACTTCGTGACATACTTAAAAATGGATGCAGATTATACCGGGTGTTTCTAAAAGAATATCGGAATTTTAACGCTTTATAATATTCATTACATATAACATATTAGTATGACTCATACATCGAATGAAAGAGCAACTGAAACAGTTTTGTTTGCTGGCATGTGTGCTCGAAACGTATGCTAATATTTCCCCTTTCTTGCCGATCAACGCGCTAGTAGAAAAATGACGGCTAGTAAACAGAAAGTTTTTTTTTGTTCTCCGGTTAACAAAGACAGAATATGCTATTAATGTGCAACGAGCGTTCCGTATTAAGTTCTATTGTCAACCTCCAAATGATAATAACATTTTTAGTCGGTATCATCAGTTTGAAACAACTGACTGTCTTTGTAAAAGAAAAAGTACGGGACGACCAAGGCTGTAAGAGGTAACCAACTGTACCTGGTTCTGCCTATCTTGATGCTATACCACTATTCCTCAATCTTTCACCCAATCTGACGCCATGTGACTTTTATCTGTGGGGGTTCATGAAGGATTGTGTGTACGTTCCTCGGCTACCAGCTCACCTTTCAGACTTAAGATACAGGATGGAAGCAGATGTTGCAAGAATTTCCTCAGACACACTGAAAAAAGTTTGGGATGAACTCGCCTATCGACTTTATTTATGCCGTGTGACGAATAGGACCCACATTGAAAATTTGTAAACTGGTAGGTAAAACTGTTTGAGTTACTCTTAACATTCAATGTATGAATTATACTTATATGTAATAATTACTATAAAGCGTTAAAACTCCGATATATGTATATATTCTTTTAGAAACAACCGGTATTTTCAATGCATGTTTTGGATGTGAAGATGTTCACTGTAAGATTATAACCGATGATAATCTAAGAAATTCATTGCCTACAAAACTTAGAGAACGAACAAACTAACTTTCTTAATCGTATTATCACCTAATGAGCGAAAATTGCTTCACACAAAACTCCACTTTCCCACAAGAGAAACTTTTCTACGATCCGGATATACAGCACAGACAATAGAGAAAGGAATACGTTTTCCTTTTGGTAGAAAACACTTCAATCGTTTGGATACTGACTGTTTACCTTTCAGCGCAAAGTCAACACAACCCAACTCGGTGCTGGAAGGTAATTAAAACTTCAGTCTAGCCCCGATGGCAACGGTTTGGGATCGAGCAAATTGCATTAATGAAGCAAAACGATGCAAAATGGCACTGCAATCCTGCCGTACCACAATTAAACAGACCCGGATGTGTTTTTGTTTATTTGGCAGAATATATAACAGCGACAAAAGATAATCGTATTTTCGCCGTCTTATAGACGGAATAAGAATCAGTTCGTGGAAGAGGATTCTTGTTTGTTTTTGCCTCACTGAAGGGGAAAGATAAGGATGGATAAAAGAAGAAAAAAGTTGGGGGAGGGAGTTCTGAGGGAACAGAAATTGTGTTGAGATAAGTTGTCTGTCCCTCTTCTTTCGAAAGGGATCCTATCTGTCAAAGCTTAGGATTTAGAAGAAGGAACTGCAACTCGGGAAAGAGAGAGAGGAAAAATGGCTTACGATATAGGATTGGTCTTTTTATAAACAAATAATTTGAGAGTCGGTTCAGAAGAAAAAATTGGAAAGAATAATTCTTTTAATTACCTATATCACAAGGTTTCTCTCATGAAGTTATTCTTTTATAGTGTCAAATATTAAGTTCCTTAAAGTGAACCATCAAATCCAGTGCAGGAGTAGATAACAAAAAGCAAATAAAGTAAAAAGCTTTATTAATATTTTTATTTATATTTTATGAATCAATCATTCTATTACACATGATTATAATTTTTGTTTTTATAATTCATTTAAGTTCAATAAAAATTTCAGATATAACCTGGATTAAAAACTCTTTTTAATATTTACAATTGACTAATAAAATATGTACGGATTTTACAAGAAAAACTGGAAATATTTTTAGAAGCAAAAATCCATTCTACCTCTATTTCAAACACTTGCCATCATACTTATGATTATGTACTTATCATCATATAGTTAAGGTTATATTTAAGAGGAATTTTAAAAGAATGATATAAATGTAACTATTACCGTAACCCGTCCCCTTCTCTGGGTATTTTATGATGTTGCACGATAATATACTGTTTATATATTGTTGATATCTAAGTCCTAGCATTAAGCGTTGTCTTGATTTACAAAGGCCGGAATTGAATTTCCAAAACGGAAGTATAATTGTCTTTTACGCCCCCGGAAACTCCTATTCCCGAGTTGATTTCCATAAAAACTTATTTTAGCAGATCTCCACTCAACAGAATAAACATGCTTACCCAATTTGAAGTCTGCAAATACAACAGTTCAAATTCGGGAATTTTTGTCTATAACTGTCACCACTCTTGGGAGTCAATTTTCGTAAAACCCGTTCTTCGGGGGTCTGTACTCAATAATATTAAAGAAACATGCTTATAAAATTTCAAGTCTGTAAGTCTAATAGTTCAACAACGGGAATATATATTTTTATCTATAATACTCTTTAAGTCCTCGTAACAACCCTTCAGAGTCAATTTTCACAAAACCTGTTCTAAGTGTATTTTTACTCAACAAAAGAAAGATGCCTAGCAAACTACAAGTCTGTTGATTTAATAGTTTCGGAGATCTCGTGATGAGTGAGCGAGTCGCTTTTCTCCTTTATATATGTAGAGATATTGAAACATGAAGACTTGGAAGATTCTATCAGTTAAAATGCATGTTAAATATCCGCATTTATAGGGCAAGTGCAGGTTATGAATGGTAAATTTTAATATAACGAAGCTAACTGTCTTCAACAGTTTTAAAAGATACTCGTTTGAACAAATTATTCCATTCTCAAAATCATCTTTAAGTTAGGATTATCATTAGTTCACACAGACGTAAGACTTACTTATGAATTCAGTCTTCATAAAAAATGAACAAAAATATAGATACCGTAAAATCCACGTATAACGAGCACTTTTAACTCAAAAAACAAGATCGAAATTTAAGGGTGCGCGTTATACGCCGGGTATAAAAATGATAGCTTTAAAAATAACAAGAGATGAGCATAAAAAAATTTACTTCTACACGCATCGAAATACTGTATTTTTAAAAGAAAATGCATGTCTTATGAACTAAAAGAGTTTTAGTTCTACAAGTATACTATTTTTTAAAAAAGTTTGGGATAATACCTCGTATAAATGACTTCAAAATATAAGAGCATTGTATACTAATATTTCTGATTTTTTTGTAAAAAAGGGGTGAGCATTATACGGCTAATATAACTAAAAATTAAGAAATGCAGCTCTAAAGTATAGGTGGGCGTTATACGCTGGATTTTACGATTGTTTACTACAAATACCATTCACTTTAAAATTTACAAGCTACATAAATTACTCAACACAATTTTTGATAAGAAAACTTCATATCTATCACTTATTCTTCTAGTTAAGGTGCACAATATTTTTTCTAACAAAACTTCTTTTAACCACATATAAACTAATTTATATCTATGCCTTACCAAACATATATTTTTAACAGTTTACTGCATTTAAAGAACACAAATATCCACTACACATATTAAAGTCCTATCTCAAACAAAAGTTCAAGAAAGCATACGATTCCTTTCAAACAAAACATACCACTGTCCGTAAAGAATAGTTTATTTTCGATACACGTATCACAAAATATACCAGCATGGTCTTCCATTTCCCTTCGAGTAGAAAGCATTTGCTCGTGAAAAATATAGTTACCAGCAAAAAAAAGTATAATGTCAAGAACACTTTCTTTATCATACAAATGGCGTGGCTTTCTTTTTTGGCGAGAAAAATTTATGACCAGACCTACCAAGCCCTAAATCTGGGTAGAGTCAGGAACGCTGGCATAAATGTCGAGCTTTGACGCCTATTTGCAAGCATGCGTTAAATAAGATATTCAGACAGGCACTATACTTTATACACATCGAGATGACGCTAGCTACTTTATAACTAAGACCCCCTCGATCTAATATTTATCGAATCAAAGCTCCCCCGCCAGAAGGCGCACGCTTGAATAACCATTTTTTCGATTTGGAGTTAAAAATTAATTTTTGAGGCATCTTCTGTTTCTGTCTTTTTTTTCCCGTCAGCATTTATACGTTCAGGTACTGAGATGAAGATCCGTTCTGAGAGGTTATAAAGAAACACGTAAGATAGAAATAAAAAATTTAAATTGAATCGCCAAAGTTTGTGCCAGGAGTGGAAAGATATTTATGAGGTTTGGCGATGGAAAGAATAATGTTTTTCAATCACACGTTTTTGTTTTCTCCGTGGAAAGTAGATTTAATTATATTTATTCAGAAATACGAATCATCCCATTACAGAATAAATTTAAAAAGGAGCATATTTTAAATCGGAATAAAAACACCACTGGAGTTCAGTGACTGGGTGGTAGCGCTTCCACACCACAGGTTCGAGCTTCAAACCCAGTGCTGGGCTTGGTCAACTCAGCATTTCATCCCTTCATTGGGCTGCTAAATAAGTACCAAGCTTGCTTGGGAACTAAAAACTGGGGATTTCGCATCACACTGATTATCTGATCGGTACAGCTGCTCATGCACCCCAGTGCGGAAGGTCATGAAAATTAAGATGGGTACAGTAGGTCTGGCCCTTATGAGCTGTTGCGTCACAGAATTTTTAGTTTTCAGAGTCGCATTACTTGTGGTACTAAGTGGTATTACTTGTAAAGTCTCGGTGCATTTTTATAAATAAATAACGATTTGATAAGAACAAAAGCTATATGTATATACAGGGGAAAAGCGATTCATTCATCACGAGATCTATAGAACTATTAGACATACAGTCTTGAAATTTGACAGAAATATTCCTTTTAATCTTTTACCCGTCAAGTTATTTTCATGATTTAGGTACATAAATTGTAGCCATATTAAGCAAAATACTAAGAGATGAAGTTGAAATAAACTTATCCCTATACGTATTGGGGTATAATAAGATGTGAAAATGAAATCACACTGTATAATACTCGAGAGTGACATTTTGCAACTCTACTGCCGTCCCCGAGATAATCACGATCATGACAGTTAAAAAGTTAATGAGTAGAGATCTACTTAAAATAGGTAGACTCCCTAAATTCTTTTGGGGGGTGACTCCCTAGGCTCCTAAATCGACTTCCAAGGCAGGTTTCGGAGGCGTTCTAGACAAAAATTTCCGTTTTTGAAATATTAGACCTATAGATTTGAAATTTGGTAAACATGTTTCTTTTATTAAGTAGAGTTCCACTAAGAACGCGTTTTGGGAAGATTGACTTTAAAGAAGGGGAGGGGGAGTGCAGGGGCGTTATAGTTACAAAAAATTATTTTTGAACAATTAGACTTACAAACTTCAAATATGGCAAAAATGAGGGTGTCTACAGGGGCGTAAATGATAAATCTACTTCCGTTCGAGAAATTCGAGTCCACCACTTTTCAAATAAAGAGACGAGTGTTGTAAGAATATTTTTCAATACAATCGAAGGATTAATGCTAGGACTTAAATAACCAGCTAACAATGTGCAAGAATATACCTAAATAACAATGAACAAAAAAAAGTATACAGACTTAAAATCATTAAATACCTAGAGATGCGGGCGGGTAACGGCTAGTACAAAGTATAATTAAATTACATGTAAGAATATATTTGATACTATCTTACCTGTTTGAATATTTTGAAAGAAAAACAGAATTTTTTTTGAAAAAAAAAACATTTTTCAATTCCTATTATTAACTCACACTCTCTATATATTTATTTATTTATCTTGGTGAAATTTCCAATCGTTAATAAAATATATTTTAAAGCGCTCAATTGAGCTGAAATTTTATATACATGGTTATTTTGGATGACAATAAAATAATCTAACTATAATTAATAAAAATTAATTGATTAAAACTAACATTTAAAGAATTACAAACCTAGCCCCGTTGGAATAATTTTTGGCGACTTGTGTGTCAAAACTTGAAAAGATTTTTTTCCTCACCTTTTAAAGCATTCAGTTGAACTGAAATTTTATGTACACGATTGTTTTGGATGGCAATACGATACTTTAATGATAATTAATAAGAATTAATTACCACTTAATGTTGTAATTCTGTCACATGTATATACATATTTATATTAATTGTAACTATTTAATAAAAATGAGATAAAATAAAAATTTCCTTTTTTGATCTAAGTAGGAATTGACTTAAATTTTTTTTAAATTACTTGTGTGTTTTCAGATTCCAATTAAAAGGTTTAATAAACAACGAGCTTAACTGTTTCCCACATGATTAACATGTGCAAAAATATTTTAAAAAATAATTTCAAGATCCAATAAAAAAAATGTGAGTTATCTTTTGCAAACATAGAACAATGCCAAGTGAGAAAAAAAATATTTTAAATGTTTTGATAATTTTGACACACAAAATGGGTTGCTTTTGCATAGTTTCAAATAGTTTATGATTCAAATATTATTAAAATAATAATTTTAAGTACATCTGACATGTCTGAATTAATATCAATATTTATTATTAATATTATTTAAATGTACGTGAATTGACATAATAAAAAATACTGATACACAACACGTATGTTACTTGCCTTGCAGCTAAATTTCCTTACAGGGAATATACTGTATTTTTGGCAAAGTTCACTTCCCAATGGGAACTTGAAAAATTTAATTTTGGCAACCATAGAAAATGTGACCAGGATTACCAGATTGGCGACAAATTCGGCGAAAAATATGATATCACCAAGGAATCATCGAAAAGGCACTAGAATCTCGATCCTTCTAGAATTTATCTTGGAGCTATATCCCCTTCGTGACGGGCAGCGCAAATATGCATTCTTCACGGACGCATCTCATGGCCGGGCGATGCAAATGACTTTTCAGCTGGAACGTTTTTTAATGACCACTAGATGGCACTCTATGTCCATTATATTGATGCTAATTATAGCTAGAGTATCCTGACTTTCAGTTTGTTTATATTCTTCCTGGATTTGGTATTTTGGTCATCAGCTGTGGCGCGGGGAGGGGGGTATAATCGAAATATAAGCAAACAGCTCGTAAAATTTCCACTTGATATAAAACTTTCGCGTTTCAAATAACTCTCCCAATGCTTTTTTATTTTATTTTATTAACAGTGTGGAGTGTTTTAGGGTTTTAGCGTCAGTCCTGTTACAGTTTTTGTTGCGTTAGGATATACTGCGCTAACTTTTCTTATTTCAAAAACCTTGACTTCAGGTTATTATTTGATTGTTTTGAAGGCATTTTCCTAACCTTAATATGAACAAAAAGGGTGAAAAAAGCCAAAGTGTATAGTCACAAACGGTGTGTAGATAAATGAAAAAAACGTAACAAACATTTTATGCTTGCAAATCATACAATGTAGGACTTTGCGTTTCTCCATATGCTTCAAGATTTTCCACACTCAATCTTCATTTTAATTTTGCTATTTCTTTTTGTAAATAATCTTTGTCGTAATTTTTTAAAATTAATTTGAAAGTGTATTAATGTGTTTCGTCAATGAAAATTTTGGAAAAAATTGAATAGTGCTTACGAAATTTATTTCCCATAGAAAGTCATATTTTTTTTAATATAATTTCATGTAAGTTAAAGGAGAAACGTTATTACATTCTAGTTTTAATGTAACTGACAACTTGTGTAATAACGTCAAGGGGTACCAAAAATTACGACGTTAGGACTGAAATTTTATTATTTATGCTTTTTTTTTCTTAAGTTAGGCTTAGCGACGAAAATGCCCCGTTCTGAAGTGCAAGTCCTTACGCATTCACCTCGTCCCTAGCGAGCGTTTTATAGAAAATCGCCCCGGCCTGAAGATGATATCAAAGATCTTTGAAACAAATCGAGGCATTCCAGAAATAATTGTCGTGCGTGTTGACTGGGATAAGAGCGAGACTACATTTGTTGAGTTCCTGCAAGTTGAACTGTTTAGAGAGCCGTTCTGGAAATTTGTAAAGTTTGTTTATAACGATAACTGATTTTTCTTTGCTAAGAAATTATACATCAAAAGGTAAATTTTTCCCAGGCATGTAAAACTTCCTATTCTTTTAATATTTTATCAGGTCGATCTTTCTGAGGATATATTATACGTCAAAATATTAATCAGAGTACAGAATTGGGTAGCGGTACCATACAATATCTATTATTTCTGCTATGTCAACATTCCATTAAAATTGTATTAGAAACTGCATAATCAATGTAGTATGCATTTTAGAACAAATATGTGTCCTAAATTTTGCAATATTAATACCTAGGGATAGCTACTTATGCTTACTTAATGAAGTTACTAAGCGATTTAAAGAGGCAAAAATAATAAAACAAACTGGATATCCTTAATGACTTTCCAAAACATGTACTTTCAATTCTCTAATTGAGTATAATTTACAAACAAAAGTTTAACAGATAGTGAATTAAAAAAAAATTTTTTTTAAACCATTCTTTTCAGAAATCGATAATTGAAGCTGTAACACAGTCTGATTATTCAGGTATTTCGAACAAATTCCTCAATGACTGATTTTCCAGTCTGGAAAGAGAATAATTAGCTTGATTAGAGGAGGCAGTTCTTGCCATAATGAATTAGTCTACGCTTGACGAACATCTGTATAAATTGACACATATAAGACAACGCCTAAACTTTTCCTCAGAAAAAAAAATATTCAGTCTAGTCTGTCAGACGAATAATGGCTCCAGTTACAAGATTTGGAAAATTCTAGTGATGGACAATTGAGGTCATCGTATAGATGATACAAGGATGTGATCTATTACAAATATAATTTATTTTGCATAAAAGTTTGGAACATTAAAAAAATAATTTCTGCGTTTTTGTTATTTAAACGTAACTTATACGTCAGGGATGGCGAACCAGTGGCACGCGTGCCACTGATGGCACGCGACACAATATTTTTGGCACGTCAGTGATCAAAATGGTTTGCATTTTATTTTTGAAAGTTCATCATAAAGTATTACGAACAAACGCGAGTGATCGAGGGGCACACTCGTTTGTTATTGTCTTGTCTTAATTATGTCGTAGACTACAGTTGCTTATGATGCAAAGTTTGTCTACGCATAGCATAGTTAATTTCACTGACACAACTGTATTTTAAAGTTTATCTGTGTTATATTTAAGATTTTTAACTCTCTGTCATTTAACATCTCTAGTTCAGCAAAAGAACAAAATGTGAATATAGTAAGTGTAATAGAGAATTTCAAATTTGGTGGACTGAGAAACATGGCATTATTAGTAAAGGCAACAAAGCGGTGTGTGTTTTATGTTCTGGAATAATGGTATGCAGAACATCGTGTGTGAAACGGCATTTTGGAAAATAAATCATAAATCCTCTTGTCAACAAAAGTGAACCACAGCAAAAATAACTAATTTCTTAGAAGCCGTTTGGCAGAGGACTCGAATTAAGCATGCATTTTTAAAAAGTAACGTCTTACAATCCTATTATAAGTTATTTGTCATCCCATCTGCAACAACAGAAGTCACACTAATGTTACTTTATAATTTGAATTACATATATAACTAAAACATTTAAAACTATACAGTGCTAATGGTACTTTTTCGTAGTAAATAAAGAGTTTTGTGTTGCTAGTATTCAGTTATATTATTAGACGGCACGTCTATAACTCATTATACACTTCTTTAGAAAACAATGGCACGTTGATCGAAAAAGGTTCGCCACTCCTGTTATACGTAAATATTATTTTTTTAAATAATTTTTTTTGATTCAATGATTGTTTGCAAAAATATCATAAATTTTGATTAATAAATTATAACAACAGCAAATAGATGAATCATTAATAGACAAGCCAATGGGCTAAATTCTTGACGGTCACATGATAAATACAATCACATGTTCTCCATTGAATTCAAAACAAACTGACATTAGACTTGTATTTGGTGTTCTACTTGTAAAGTTAAGATAAAATTTCAAATGTGATAACTGGGAAAGGATGCTCAAATACTGAGATTATTATTCTTATATTATACATGTATTTTTAAATCAAGTGCATTTTGTTTATTTATGTGCGTTATTATTGTTGACAAATATGCACTTTTTATGAGATAGTTTCTGTAAAAAAAAAAGTTGGCAACAGCAAAGAACATGAACAGGTTTTCTATAAACGCGTGGTTGCAGTTATCATGTGACTCTGACGTCAAATGAATTTATGAACTGATTGACTGTAAACGCGTGACTGAAGTTATGTGATTATGACATCGCATGAATTTATTAACTGATTGGCTAGAAACGCGGGATTACAGTTATCATGTGACTATGACGTCACATGAATTTATGAACAGATTGGCTATAAATGCGTGATTGTAGTTATCATTGACGTCAAATGAATTTATGAGAACTGATTGGCTAAAGACGCATGATTACAGTTATTATGTGATTATGACGCCCTGTGAATTAAGCCCATTGAGAAAACATTTTAAAGGCATGCATGAATTGTAATTATCTAAAATTTGCTAAAAATTACTTTTGAAATTTCTTTAAAAAATCGAAATTTTAAGATTTAAAAATTTTTAAAAATTATATTTGAAAATATTATTATTTATTTAAATTTCAGAAACAAATAAATAATATTTTTGAGAAAAGATCTTCCAGACGAGACAAGAATATCGAAAAATCGCAGCATAAAAATAAATTTGTTTTGATACACACAGAAATGTAAACCAAAATTTATCAATTTCTCTTTTGTTGCTTCGTAAAAAGAAAAAAAAAAGTAAGTTTTGAGTCAGAATTTGGAATAACAAACATTTGTAGCATTTTGCATTTATAAATGTTGAATACGCCTTTGCGATAATTTATCCAAACGATTAAGATAACTTTTATCTAATGTATGTTCAAACAGGAAATATCTAATGAGTTTGAAGGTTAATTGAAAGTCCTTCTAGGTTTAGAAACAATCATGTGTTTTTCCGGTAATTCTAAATCACTAAGCAATTTTATTAAAATCACAACACAAATAGTTCCCCTTTTCCCAGAATATAAGCTTAATTTTAAAGATCAATTCTCACAAGAACACATGAAAAGAATTATTAATTAAACTTTTTTAGTATTTCTTATTTTTTTTAAATTTTGCACACTCTTAAAATTGATTCTGAGAATTTCTTAGTCTTTTATGGCTTTTAAGCAATTTTTTTCTTGGAAATAACAGTTGTTTTGGTGAGAGTTTCCTATGCAACGAGAATTCGAAAAATTTTAAGAATATATACATTGTGTTTTTTTCCAAGAAGCTTCGGATTTTTTTTCTGATGTTAAAATAAAGAGGTCGGTTTACATACGGTTCAGATAATCTTAGAAAAAACGTTATTTACGAAAGGCAGAATTTTTTTACCTTTTCCGTTAGCTACGCACAAGCGATTTTAATCCTTTAACTTTTTAGTTTTTTTGAATTGTGCTTTTATTTTTTAAAAAAGTTGCATAAATCATTCAAAGTGTCAGTATCAGAAACCGAGCTTCTGAATACTCCGAAAAATTCCCATTCACTCATAGGAATGTTTGAGTGCATATTATCATCAGCCAGCTAATTTTCCAGCAATACACGAAATATAAGTCGACGATCCCGTCCCATATCCGGATATCTTTTCTTGCTCATTATTCAAACAAATAAGCAAAAAATGCTGCAGAAATTGTGACCAGTTCAGATAAAGAAACAAATTAATGTTGAGATACACTAGATTCAAATAGAGTTACCAGAAATAATAATATCGTCAATGACGTCTGGCGTTTTACTTTATCGGAATTTTGTTGGAAAATATTCTACACGTTTTACCCTTTTTGAAGTCATTCGTGAACATAATGTTCGTTAAATAGAATTACTACTTTCCTCTTCAAATGTAGAGTAATATATTAATTCGAATATTATAAAATGTATCAGAAAGAATAAAAAAGGAATTTCTCTCATTCCGTATAAAACTTTATTTCCTCGGAGATTTTTGAAAATATTTTTAAGTTTCTTTTAATTATTCATTTGTAACTTTTACAAATATTTGTAAAATATTTAAATATTTTTTAAAAAAACTTAGAAACACTGAATTCACAGTTTTGATATTTTTTAACTTCTTTCTTACGCATCTTTGTTATCAAAAATAGGGAGAAAAGTTAAACAAAAACCTAAGGATTACAGTTTTTATGTATTCATTTGATATTCGTTAGATTCATCATACACTTCAAATATTTCCATCAATTAGTTGTTATTTATAGAAGAGATGAGTTTTATGTGCATAAGCCAAATTGAACAATAAGGCCTTTTTATAATTCAAAATCAATAATGTTTGAATCATAAAAATAAGTTAATAAAATTTTCAATAACTTAACACTCTTTGGATTATTAAATACATATGAAAATTTAGGAATAATTTTTTCCAAATTTGACAGGAAAAGGTCGAAATAATAAATGTATACTAATAAAAAGATAATCTTCATTGTTAAATTATATAATATATTTTATATATGATTTCTTAAATCTAATTTTATGAATAGTCTATAAAAAACTGCTTTTTTAACTTTCTTTCGAAATTTTTTAATGGAACTAGACAATTTAAAGTTCTTCGTATTAAGACGTCTAAAGAATTTAATCTAAATTTCGAAAGATAATTTTCTCTAGGAAAAAAATTGCGCCATTTTTATAGTAGAATTATTATTCACTATACTTTAACTAAATTAATTCAGATTTCTATAAGAATATATTTAAGAAAAAAATGTGCTGTTTGAATACACAAACAAAAACATTCTTATATAAAAGAGGTATTTTTTAAAAAAATTTCCTCAATAGGAAGAAAATCTATATGTAAACAAAATATTCTCAAGTTACACACCCACCATTTCTTACATTAACCTCTAAGGGCACTCTCCAAGATTACTACAAGGGAATAAATTCTATATAAGACGTACTGGTGCTTGTATTTTAAGCGACCTTGGCGAAATTCAAATGGATTTGGCGGTATCGCTTGGTCTATACAATGTATAGATGTTTAATAGGAATAAATATTCTAGAAGAGTTCTATTTTGTAACTAGTTACTGGAATCAGATAGAATAAATGTGATAAAAATACGAATTTAATTGTTGAATTCTGAACAACAACAGCTTGTATGAAAAGGCATTATACAATTTGGAGATGATTTATATATTTTAAGGTATCCGACTACGTTCGGAACCGTGATTTTAAAAAAAGCGCATAAATGGATAATTTTCATGATATTTAGTGTCACTCAGGTTAGAATACAAGCATAAATTGTTTTAAGGACATTTTGACCAAAAAATATTTAAAAATAATATTTTGGCAAAAAAAATTAACTTAGAATAATCTTTTTTCCAAATGTTCTCCTTTTCTGAAAAATGGTTCTATTATAATAATACTTTGCCTGTATATAGCTCAGACCTCTCTACAGAGGCTCAACTAGAATTTTTGAAAAATTCACATTATTTTCAGAGTTACCACCAATTGAAATAATTATTGACGTGTTTTCTTAAAATTGCTCCCCTCTGTTGTCGTAAAATAGGAATAAACACACTTCTAAAATATATATTTCAAAAATTCTAGTTAAGCCTATGTAGAGAGGTCTGAGCTATACACAGGTAAAATATTATTATAAAGGGTGTTTTTTTAGAGGTATAGAACTTTAAATTGCAATAAAACAACGATGTATTATTCGATTGACATGAATTGTTTTTTATTCGAAAGATAATCTTGTGGCATTACATTTTAAATATGATTTCTGGCATAGGACTGCCACGGCTGGCTCGGATGTAGTCCAACCTGGGCGTCCAATTTTCGATAACTTTTTCCAACATTTGTGGCCGTATATCGGCAATAACACGGCGAATGTTGTCTTCCAAATGGTCAAGCGTTTGTTGCTTATCCGCATAGACCAATGCCTTTACAAAGCCCCACAGAAAATAGTCTAGCGGTGTTAAATCACAAGATCTTGGAGGCCAATTCACAGGTCCAAAACGTGAAATTAGGCGGTCACTAAACGTGTCTTTCAATAAATCGATTGTGGCACGAGCTGTGTGACATGTTGCGCCATCTTGTTGGAACCACAGCTCCTGGATATCATGATTGTTCAATTCAGGAATGAAAAAGTTAGTAATCATGGCTCTATACCGATCACCATTGACTGTAACGTTGTGGCCTTCATCGTTTTTGAAGAAGGATTCCACCAGACCATAAAGCGCTCCAAACAGTCTGTTTTTCTGGATGTAACGGTGTTTCGACATACACTTGTGGATTAGCTTCACTCCAAATGCGGCAGTTTTGTTTGTTGACGTAGCCATTCAACCAGAAGTGCGCTTCATCGCTAAACAAAATTCGCTTATGAAAATCGGGAACAACGGCAATCTCGTTTTGGGTCCATTCGACGAATCTACGCCTTGCTTGACGATCGTTTTGATGAATTGCCAAACCAAACTGAGAATAAATCACTTGACAGCTGTTAAATCGGTTGCCATCTTAGAAAGTAATGCCAACTTAAACTTCTGTACATGGAAAAAAAACATTCTTTAATAGAAGCATTTTTCACAAAAGGAGAACATTTGGAAAAAGGATTATTCTAAGTTAATCTTTTGCCAAAATATTATATTTAAATAAATTTTTTTGTCAAAATGTCCTTAAAACAATTGTATGCATACATTCTAATCTAAGTAACACTAAATATCATGAAAATTATTCATTTATGCGCTTTTCAAAATCCCGATTCCGTTACCTTAAGGTAACGACGAAAATGAGCTCTGATAAAAAAAAATGCACATTCTCAATAATGTCGGCATTAAATTTTAAATGGGTAAAAGGAAGCGTAATTCCCCCAAATTAGAATGGTAATTCATATAATATTAAGCTGTATTTCATTACTGAGATATTACACTATAATAAAGGTAAAATATTTATTAATTACTTATTCTTTTTCCTAAATTTAGTTGTTAATATAGGGAAGGTATAATAAATTCCATGAGAAATAATTAGACTCTATACATGAATATGATATAGGAAAAAGAGAACAACACAATTTATATGAATTTAAGTAAAAGGTAAAATATTCCTATTTTAAAGAAATTAAAAAGATTTTGGAGGAAAAAATAAAGTATATTTCGAAAAATTGACAAAAAATATTTTAAAATATCTGAACAAAAGAACAACAAAATATACGATAAAATGATAAGGTCGACAAATATAATCCAACACCCTTCTTTATGACTCATTTATAAAGTATTATATGTATTTGTTCCACGCAAAGTTTTCCAAAAAACAGTTTAAGATACACAAGATCCTTTCACAAGCATCTGTTTACCTATACGCCTTCTAATTTTGAATTATAAGCGCATAACTAGGTCGATATATGAACTGGACTTCAAGGGATCAATGCGCATGTGTTTCCGGTCAATCGGTTTATGAGTTCATTTGATGTCATAGTCACATGATAAACAGAATCAGTTCATACGCTTCGTTGTTACCCTTTTTTGCTTTTTACAGAAATTTCCTTTAAAAAGTGCATATTTTTCTTCACATGAGTTAACAGAATACAATTGATATAAAAATATATGTAACTTTGTGACGGATCTATCCACGTACTTTCATTTAATCCTCTTGGGAAATCTTTGGGCTATCAATTCGCGTTTATTTACAACCAACCCTTTGAAGAAGATACCTTGATATTTAAATTAAGTTTGCTATGTATAGTCTAAGCGTTCAAGCTAGAGAGAGAGAAAGAAAGAGAAAAAGTGAGAAGATAGGATAGATTGCTACTGTGTGTGTGATCGGGTATTATTCAAGTTTAACCCTTTAGCGGGCAGTGGCTTATACGTCTAGCCACATGTTAAAAATTTTTTCTCCAAGCGGGTGATGGATATTTAGTCCATCCACATGAGTTAATTGAAGTTAAAACGCATAAAAATTAATACAGATGGCAGCACGATACCTTTTTTTTTTGCAATTCATGTCCACTGATGGGTAGTTAAAAACTGTGTTTCTCGGTGTAAATCTACAAATTGTATTTTGATTACTATAAATAAAATTTCTGATATTTGAAAAAATTTCGACACGTCTTAAGTATACTTTTCTCTCATCTGAATGAACTAAGCATATTTACAACTAAAAAAAGGTTTTACTTAGGTTTTTGGAAAGATTTTATATGGGGCTAGAGGCTCTATCTACTGCCTACGTAGAACAAAAAAAAATGAACTAGAGATTTTCGCATTTCTCCACACTTAGAATCATATGAGAATGTTGGGGGTCGGAAATATAAACAAACTTTGCTTACAATATGCGGCACAAGATTCTCGGGTTCGAAAGTCTTTCATTACAGTTTTTATGCTCGGAAAAAACGTTTGCATATTATTAAGTTCCACAGTAATTAGTTCATCAAATTTGTGAAATAACTAATTTAAATTCTCAAAAATATTACTTTATTTCTAACCTTCTATTCTAAAATTAAATAAAATTTAATATGTGGATATATATCAATTTCAATGTATATTCGAAGTATTCTCTATATATTCTTAGTAAGTATATTCTATGTTGTACAATTATTCTATTATTATTTAATTACACTTATACTTTGTATTTGAAAGTTATTGAAGTAGTTATTTCATAAATGTCAAATTTTCATAAAAAGTTTATTGTAATATGATTCATTATTTCTCTGTCCTGAAAAGTAAGTTAAATGTCCTAAGTGCGCAGTGGCTATAACGTGTAGCCAACACCCAGGACAAAAAACCTTGATCAGATATTTTTTTGTGCCTAAATAATACTTATAGGGGATGAGAACATTACATATATCAAGTACTTCATCACAGAAAAGTATATTTTAGCTTAGTGCCCATTAAAGGGTTGTCTTGTTTCAAATATTAGACAGGTGGAAGAATTAAAGTGACGATTGATCAGTAGGATTTAATTAGTGTTCAGATAATTGAGATAGTAGATTTGATCCTGTAATAAAAGAGAGGATCGATAATTATAATCTTCTCGTAATTCGTTTATCTCGCTGTTATTGCTTAGAATTGAGGACACCTCTTCTCTTTGAAATGACTTGAATAGGGTTGGTAAACTGTTTGATCAATAAATAGATTGTTTTTGAATATGGCTAGTGTTCTTTCCCTTCCACCCACACCTCTGGGTGGGCAAGAGAGAGGATCAATTCCCTCACAACTTGATGTAAAAACACATGTATAATATAAGAATTTTTTTTTTAATTTTGAAAAACTATTTTGTGAATTTTAACATTTAAACACCATTTACGCAATTATCAAATTTGAAATTTTATCTAAATTTACAAATAGAACAACAATTACAAGATTAATAGCAGCTTGAATTCAATGGAGAACACGTGATTGTATTTATCATGTGACCGTCATGAATTGAGCCTATCGCTTCTTAAAAATAATGAGCTGTTATCATTTTTGCTCTTCATCCTATTTTTTTTTAAAAAATCATCCTGTATAAGCGAATCGTATTATTAAACCAATTTTACTACAAAAAACTTAAGTAACTAATATGAACGACTTTTTTCTTTAGTCTTCTTTCTTTAGGTATCCGACTACGTTCGAAACCATGACTTTTAAAGTGCACATAAATGAATAACTTTTGATACTTAGTGTCATCTGAATAAAAATAAACAAATAAAATGGTCTTAATAATATACAATAAAAATTATTTAAAGTCAATTTTTTGGCAAAAATTAAGATAAAATGATATATTTTCAAAACATTCTCCTTTTATGAAAAATAGTTCTATAATAATAATAAAAATAATATTTTGCTTATATATGTATAAGACTTCCATGCAGAGTCTAAAATAGGATTTTTTTGAAAAATTTACTTTTATATTTTCTGAGTTACAATCAATTGAAATAATAACCGATGTTTTTTGTTAACAATGCTCTATTCTGATGTTTTAAAATGTGATTAAATCCACTTCTAAATAAAATATTTCAAAAATCCTACTTCAGTCTTATAGAAGTCTTATCTATGTACAGGCAAAATATTATTAATTTAGAAGCATTTTTTATAAAAGAAGAAGTTTTTGAAAATATGTCATTTTCTCTTGATTTTTTGCCAAAAAATTGCATTTAAGTAATTTTTTATGGTAGCAATACTCTTAAGGCGATTTTACATGTTTACTCTTATTCAGATGACACTAAGTATCAAAAATTATTCATTTATACGAACTTACAGATCATGGTTCCGAATGTAGTCGGATACAAAAAGCAACTTATATATATATATATATATATATATATATATATATATATATATATATATATATATATATATATATAAAGAAATCGCAGGCGAATACAACATTGCATTCAAAGATAAAAGCGTCACCAGCAGACTTGAAAGATCCAAGCACAAAACGAAGCTTCAAACAGACCAAATTAATCCAAAAGTCCCGATTAACTTGCTTTCCACCAGAGATCTATGGGCCGTCCTTTCTAATCAGCAACGAAGGCAATAATTTAAGTCCAACGTGAACCTAGATTAGTGTCACTCGACAATGTGAGGATTAATTTCTAATTTCCTCTGGCGGAGGTGTGATGTGACGTGTACCACTTGGGCACGAACAGGATGGATCTCTCTCTAAAAATAAGAAATGGTATCTGATTAAGGGGTGCAGTCACACATGTAGCACTCAGGGGCGATCGATGGGGTGAGCCACCGGAACGTTGTCCACCTGAGAGCAGTCCACGACAACGCGGACAAGCTTTCTCCCAAGTCCATTAGCATTAATTGAGGGTCAATTACACCTTCCCAAGTTTTTAAATTGATTACTTCGAGATGAGAAGCTGATAACGGTTTTCATTAGTGAACCTGGTTTCCACACTGCAATATTCTGAAGAGGAAATCGTTTTTATGCCAGTAATTATTTTATCATGTACGGGGAGTTCACACTGGTTTAGAGAGAATTAATTCATCAGGAAGACTTTGATCTGCTCGATCTTTCCGTTATGATTTGGCTGTTGCAGGAGCTGTAAATCTTGTTTAAATAGGTGGGGGTAGGAAAGCAGATTCAAATAGTAGGGCACTGATCAATAAATAGGTAACTAAATGCTTCTGTATTACTATTTACAGTGAATAAAAATAACATTTCTGCAGTTGTAATTTATTACTATCTACTTGCAGTATCTAAACATAGGAAAAATACATCGATTATTACATGGATATAGAAGGTGTTTATATTCCATAATTAAAAATCTAAAGATCACTCTAAGGTGAAGGGAACCTCGAGTTATCTGGTAAAAATGTTAATACAGAAAGTATACTATTATTGATTACTAGCTTGTATACCCGTTCTTCGCACGGGTGAACTGAAAAATTAAACAACACAGATTGAAGGATAAAGAAGTTTTTAATGAGTTAATTTTAAGTGAATTGCAAATTAAACAAAAAAAGCTTTTTGCATATCTCACCTAAACAAAAACAAAAAAAACACCTTTGTTAAATTTTAAGTATGTAGATCTAATAGGTGATAAAAAGGATTTTTTTTTGTATATAATTCCCCGTAACACTTGAGGGTCGATTCTTGAAAATAACTTCCCAAGCTGATCTCTGCTCAGCAAAAGTAACACATTGTTAAAAGTGTTGCGTAATGAACGCTTAAAATAGAGTAAATAATTTATATCTAAAAGTGTAATACATTAATATTATTTTCTGTTGTATTTATTTTATGTTAAAATTGTAATATTCGCAAGCAACGCCGTTTCTTAAATTATAATGGCTATAATGGAGATTCAATGAAAAACACAGCGAAATGATAACGAAAGTCAAATTGGCAAATGTCTAGCTACTTTCATAGCTCGAGCTTTATTAGAGCTTTGTAAGACCCGCCGTGTAGGGGCGTGATGCACGTTAATGCTTTAATTGCCGCATTATGATTTACTGCAGTTTTTTTCATGCAATATTTTTTTTGGATCACTACATTGAAAATTAAACAAAATACTCCACTTTGGGAAATTTAATCCGCTAGAGTTAATAAATTAATTAAAGATATTCCACTGTAAAATTAATTATATACACCGTTCACTTAAACTAAATAGTCAAATCGTTTTCTAAAGTCTTCATTAACATACAAAAACATGAGACACTTAAATTTTGACAAACTATTTTTTCGGGACAAAAATAATAATCTTTGCAATCCGCTGAAAACGCCGTCAGCTGAAAACGCATATCTGCTGCAAAACTGTTCGCCTTCCCCGCTAAAATACTCATCATAAGATCCGTGCTGCCATATATCTTGGAAGAGTGGATTTCAAAGAATATTCTTGCTAAGTATTGGTAGAATATTCCTTCTAAGTTGGCGTGGTGTGGTAGTTAGGAGAAAGGTGTACCAGCTCAGGTGTTATCCACGTCACTTAACTATGGTTCAAAATTATACGTGGTCCGTTGCCAAAAGCCCTCGTGTAGCTGAACAGTGCGACGTTAATATTCACTCACTCCAAAAAATACAGTACAGTAGTTATAATTATTTTTATACTTAAAAATGCCATATCCGCCTATTCTATTAAAATTATAGCGTTATAATTAACTACTAACCACAAACAAACTATGAAAATATGTCCAAATGATGTAGTTTGATAGACAAAGTTTATTTACTGTAAGTACCAGAAGCAATAAAAGTATTTATTTTGAAAAAAGATCCATTTCTTACTACCAAATATGCATAATAAAATCATTAAAAACATTCAAATAAAGAGAGATTTATAACAATCTATCCCTTCAAAACTTAGTTTATTCTGAAATAAAATAAATTAGGGATTATGCTGTTTACAGGAATTAATTAGAAGCGAGCGCCTTGCGTAGCCAAAATAAAAAAAAATTCTTTCACAAACAAAAGATAAATATATGCTGACGTGGGCTTTTTTGCAGCGCAAGCCAAAATTGCTTGCAGATGGCAGAATTTTGTTCCTACTTACTTGACAAATATCGTTATATTTTGGACACTTTTCACAAATCTTTATAAATTATAGCCTATGCTATAAATTATAGCCTATGTGTTATTCTGATGTATAAGCTATATTACTGTAAAGTTTCATGAAAATCCATTCAATTGTTTTTGCGTGAAAGACTCCCAAACATCCTCACAAACTTTCGCATTTATAATACATATTTAGATAATAACATTAAAGAAAACTCACAAAATACTAAATGCCAAAATTCTTTTATAAAGGTAAACGAAAATCTTTAATTTCGTTAATCATACATATTTTCATTTCATTAGACAGAAACTGTCAGCAATTCAGGTTCAGCTTAAAAATTTTGTTGAAATTCTTTTTCAGATTTTTTAAAAATTTAATATTCCAAAACCCATTTTTTTAATTGCTGAAAATTATTTGTTTTATTCTGAATTTTAAAATAACAAATATTTTTTGACTAAACACTTTTTGCATGCCTTGCTGGTGATATCTCCTCCACTAATATCTCCTTTTCTCTGAAATGCACAAAAATTAAAAAAATTTTTAAAAAAAATCTGATATTTTTAAAATCTACAAGGTGTGACAATTAAATTCTCGGATTGCGCATGATCTTGTCGTTAGGCTTCGTGTGAAGATGTGGAAAAGAAATATATTCGACCTTGATCCTTTCGGTGCTGGTGACATTACTCCATTCCTCTATCTAGCTCAGTTCCTTTTTAATTTTTGTTTGAGAAGGACGATATTGTGTCGAATTGCCACGATCACGATAAACTTAAAAATCAAACTTCGCATAAATTTGAAGTTCCTGGTGACATTTAAAAACTAAACTCTAACTGAATGTTTTAAATTGTTAATATAGGTGTTTGTAGATAATTGTACGTCACATAGACAAACCTTTGAATGACACAGATGATTTTTGGAAGATTGGGATGTTGATGAATGATCAGGTCGATGAGTGACATCAAGAACCGATCATGCTCACCATTGCTGTTCGACATTAATAGTATCAACATGATTGAATGGCATCTCAAGGCCAAACCGTAAAAAGTTGTTACCATTGAGGTTATGAGAAAGTTTAGAGAAAGAGTGAGGAAGAAAAGGCCAGATTTGTAGAACAACAACACGTGGATTATGCACGTGGACATCGCCCAGGTGCACGTCGCGGTCTTTTAAAAACAGTTTTTGAAGGTAAAATAAATTATTGTGCGGGAGCATCCACCATACTCACCAGATTTCTCTCCATACGACTTCTACCTGTTTCTTAAATTTTAAAATGTGATGAGGGGAACACATTTTCAGCCTATAGAAGAGGTGAAAACAAAAAAGGCGTAAACTTACTAAAGATGGTGGCACCTAAGGAGCTGTAGCACTGTTTTCATCCATGGAAAACTCGTATGGAGCTATGTATTGATAGGGAAGGAGAGTATGCTGAAGGGGTGAAAGGGATTAAAATATTTGTTTAATTTTTTAATAAAGCTCATTTTTTGACTAGTCCTGTTATTTAATTGTCACACCTCGTATTGCTTTGAGATATTTAATATATATATATATAGTATGATAAAATAAAATAAGAAATTAAGTGACAATGTTGTAAAACCTACAAAGCCTATGAAGAAAGAAATTGGAGTTCAACAGACACAACAAATGTAGATACGAGAAGAGTCGTTGGACTAAACTGGAGACCTATTATGATTTCTAGAGCTGTCGCTTAATTAGACTAGTGATTTAGGGCTAAGCAATCCTTTATGGATCCATTAAAAGAAATTTTTACTACCTTATCACGAAAATAACTTTACGTTTCTTGGTGATTAAAACCCGTATTATAAAAAACCTACATTGTAATTTTCAGATAAATTTTATTGCTAATTTTGTCAAAAGAAATCTCGGCTATTAGCATGAAAAGTATCTTGAATAGTTCTTAATATAAGTCTTCTTCTCAAGATATGCAACCCCGACATAAGAGAAAATAAAAGTCGAACGTGTAACATGGGACACTGACCAAGAAGTAGTTGAAGTATTTTTTATTAATGAAACTATGTTTAAAAAAACCGAGCATATACTGATGCAGACAGCGCGATGAGATATCAAGTCTAGGAAAATCTAGGAGGGTAACTTTAGTTAGAGGCATTCAATGTTTAAACACATATTCTGAATTAAAAGCAATATTTTTCATCCCAGAAAAATTTAATTAAGAGAGGTTTGATTCATTTAACTCAGCTAATGAATTAAGTCCATAATAAATCATAAGCCTTGATATAAACTAATTGAAAATGATAATAATCTTAACATTTTCTTGATAAGAAACAAATAAAAAAAGAAACGATTTCAGAAACAGTGCTGCTAGTAAAACGATATTGCTATGGTTTTACCAAATGATCATTATAAAATCTGTTGACATATCTTGTTTTTGTTTTAAATCATGAGTTATAGAATACATGATTGTAAGTTAAATTCTTTAATTTTCCTCTTTACTTTTTTTTTATTTAGAACATAATTCTATGAAAATTTATAACTGGGAAAATTTTGTTAACATTCATAAAATTAGCTAAGGTATTAACTAAGATTTTTTTCGTGTGAATAAAGACAAACTACTCATTACTTTTATAGTATTTATTTAATATTCTGCTATTTAGTATAAATTCTTAGTATATTTATGTTTTTATTTAATTTTTAACAAAGGTAACGAAATCCACGAAATTTTTCATGGACTCAAAAAAATACATTCAAAGAAGTTTATAATATAACTTTGGAAATACTAAAGAATATGAAATATTATTATATCAAGTTGTTGAAATATAAGACTTCAAATACTTTTCGCATTAAAAACAAGAATTTTTAATATTTATTAGGAAATATATGCAACAGATAACTTAACATAAAACATTATTTATGTACAACTAAAACCATAATATCTCACGTTAAAGCACTATGAACTATTTGTTAGCGTTAATGTATCTTTTTCCCCTCCGATCTCAATTTTACATAATTGTGCATATTTTCACTATAATATGTAACAGCTGATAAACATTGCAATTCCAACAGTTTTGTAAAATCTCATACCACGGCAAATTCTTGACGCCATAGTGACATATTAGTAATATAGTTCTTAAAAAAACATCAACTATTAATAATAAAAACATAAAAAATATTAATCTAAAATTTATGTATTTTATGGTATTTCAAAACAGCCACCCTAACCTATATCCAATTCATTCATACTACAGTGTTCCATTATCCTTGGAAAAAATCCCGTTATAATGATCAGATAAGAAGAAACAGGAGTCCATACAAAGACTCAAAATTCGAGATCTATTTTTACCCGTGAAGGGAAATTACCGGGAGTCTCAAAAAATGCGACACAGGGTTTCTGCTGAAACCGGACTGATACAATTACTACGTGCTGTCCACTGCAATAACTCAAATTCCTGAGTGACCTCATTCTCGTCTCTATCGCATCTCTGTGTATTTTTGTTACAGCAAGTGTTAAAGGCCCCTTTATTACGGCCACTATTATGTTCCGATCGATTCGGAGATGGTTATTTTGGCCTGATTCCCATGACTTGGCGTTTACTTTTTTCTCTCTCCCTTTAGTTTTCATCTGTGGGCTAAGGTCAGACCAAATTTAATTCATTTTATTTCGCATTAATTTTCATAAGAAACGCGCAAAAATGGTGCCACTGTTTGTGTAGACAAGAGTTGATTTAATACAAACGAGTAGATTTGGAATTTTATAATAAAAATTGTTGGGTAAAATTGATGTATTTGATCAAGTAAAGTTCAAGGTCACCGATATGAAAGTTTTGAGCAATATTTATTGCGTTTCATAAGACTAGACAAAATTTAAAAATACTCAAAAATTATAGTATTAATGTAAACTAGTAACTATTTCCGGGTGAGCGTAAAACACCGGGTATAAAAATCGCTTTAAAAATGAAAGAGATAAGCATTAAAAAAATTAAATTTCTACAAGTATCGAAATACTATTTATTTTAAAGAAATAGCACACCCCTTATTAACTTTAAGAGTTGTTCTACAAGTATACTGTTTCGTCAAAAGCCTGGGATAATACCTCGAATAAATGACTTCAGAACATAAAAGCATTGTGTACGCACATTTCGGGTTTCTTCGTAAAAAAACAGGTGTGCGAATATACCAAAAAAATTATAAAATGCAGTTTGAAAATATAAATCCATGTTATACGTTTGATTTTATGGGTTTTTTTTATTTAAAATAAAAATGGAATAATTTCATTTTGCTAAATTCGGTTCTCCTTGAAAGAAAAAAGTAATTGATTTATTGTTTCAAAAAGTATTTTTGATAATCATTCAATTTTTCACATGTAACTTTTAATAAACTTAACATTATTTTATGGATTAATATTAAGGAATCTATGAAAATATATCACAATTTTATCGCTGTAAAATGAATGAGAAACCAAAGTTTCTTAAAATACACCGTTCCTTATTATTTTTTATATCTATCTATCCAATGTAAATTTTATTTTTTAAAAAAAAGTAGAGTCGATTTAATGGTTCAATTATCTTTAGGATTTCTTCATATTAAGATGTATTTAAAAGCTCATTCTAACTAAAAATATGTTGATAAAAATCGCTTAGTATATCGTCATATATTAACCCAACAACCCTTAAAGTAGCAATCAACAGAAACGAGTTTTTTAAAAAATTTTTCCAAAGACAGACTATAAAATTGGATTAAGAAAAAAAAATGCCAAAATTTTGAAATTGGACTATCGGCAAATGAAAAAAATTGAATTTTACTTATTTATATATTAGTTATTTAAAATAAACTTTTCAAAAATTCTGAAACTGCTGAAATTACAAAAATATTTTTATAACCTTTTTAAGATTCTCTCAATTTAAAAAACACATAAAAATAACAAAAATGGCCTTCTTTAATACATTAATTATAATTTATTTTTAAGTCCAGACTATATGTTTGTAGTTATGCCAGTAAAGTGTGTTAAGATACGGCTTCTTTTTACTTAAAATTGTATCATTGTCTTTAAACAGATGAATGAATACATAGCTTAAATTCTAGGGATACTTAACTCAGTGGCGCGACAGCCCAAGAGGGCCAAGACCTACTGTGCTCTACTCAGTATAAGCGATCTTGGGCCTTGAGTGCATCAGCAGATGTTCTGGTCAGGTGGTCAGTCTAACCCCCAATGTTAAGTTCATTTATCGATTTACTGAAGGGATGAAAGACTGAGTTTACCTTGCCCATCTTGGGGTTATTTTTTAAATTTATATTCATTTCTTCTCAAGCATTGGTTTGTTATGCTTTTAACAAGATAATAAAAGCTGACACACGGAAAGAGAACATGCTTCCTGCACGAGGGATACATCCTCCTTTAATAGGGAAAAGAGATAATAAAGTCATCGAATTAAATTTAGTCAGATGAAAATTATCTCTACAGCTTTCCTCGATCTAACCAAATAGAAAATGTGCAAACTATCCCAAAAGTGCATAGTTTAAAAGCATTTTTCAAATTAAAAAAAAAATATTGGTTAATATCAAAAAGTTAAAAATTTTTTAATTCAAATAAAAGTTTGGTTTAACTTTATTTCGTCTAAAACAGTACATTCCCAATGACTACTCACAGTTATAACAAATTTTACGTTTATTCAGTCATTTTTAACATTTTCAAAAATAATACATAAAAATACAAGTTTTCTTTAAAGATGAAATAATTTTCGTTTTATTTTTTTATTCTTTCTTTTGCACATTAGAGCGAACTAAAAACAATTCTCAACAAAAATCACAATAACTGAAAACATTTTTTAGGGGAAAAAAAAGTTTGATTCCCATATTAGTAATTTACATCTGCTAGATTTTAATTAAAAAATTTCTACACGGCTGTAATAGATAACATGAATAATTCCACGTTCGACCTGATTACTAGTGGGCGTGATAGACGGGTGATCGTGGCCGAAAACTTATGACCGAAAACTTTGTTGCAGTTGAATCAAAGTTTCTAGTTCCGGTTCCTCTACAGACCCATTGTGTAGAGGAGTTGACTCACGTTAACCCTGTAACATCGTCTTGTAGTTGAATTAATAAGCTCTAATTAACCGGATTTACCGTTTTTATTTCCCTCAAAACACATCACTATATTAATAATTTCATTTACAATTAAAAGTCACAACGGGAACTACATGCAGCTTCGTCCATTTTACGTTCGAGACCTTCTTCTCTCCTTCCCGCTCAAAAGCCAAAACAGTTCACAGCAGCGCCCTCTTTCTAGTCTATCGTGTGCTATGTGTCAAGCCTCCTAGTGTACTATGTACCACGCCGTTACAACCCCTAGTCCGGTTCTTCCCGTGCTGAGCTCCAGCAGGCGAAATTTACCCCCCATCCTGGTTCATCCCGAGTGAAGCTCGGCCACTTTTAAGATTTAAACTGCACAATCGGTCTCTCCCGATTTATTTTGCAAGTTTTTTTTATGGTTTCGAATAATTGAAAAGCAACACTCGATGGAATTTTCTGCAGATAGAGGACGTCCTTCTGCTCAGCACCCCTCTTAACGCTTATGTGAAAGAACTTTGTTGACTACATTCCCCCAACAGAGAAGAAAACTGGTGGATAGATCTCGAACCTTTTGACTTGTAAACACGTAACATACCACTGGACCAAAATAATCACTTCAGTCCGGAGGTTGTTACTGGCTTATATAGATACCACCGCTACACACTCCCCTGCCAGAGAGTTGGTGGATAGGCGAACGAACGATAAAGATGTTATGGCGAGCGCGTGGGGGTTGTTGCTGTTGCATCAAGTATGTCTGACGGTTTTGTGTTCTTCGTCAAGGTCACCAATGTGATGAATAGAACTCGCTACCTTTTGTTCTGTAAGCATGTAACATACCACTGGACCACAATGATCACTTCAGTCTGGAGGCTGTTACTGGCTTTCATAGAGATACCACCGCGACAAAATTAATCCAATAGGACAGTGTATTAGTGCTTCTCAAAGAGAGGCAGTAAAAGGAAGTAAGTAAGAAGAAAACAAGATTCTACTGTCCAGATTGCGATAGGAGCATTACCGTATTTTCGAATTTATCATACACGATCAAATTTTCATTAATAATTTCCTAATCATTTATGTAAATGCAAAAGATGTAAAAATAAAATTTGTAATTCAGGATAAAAGCTGGATATTCTAAGTGTTATATTTATAGTTAGTGTGAATGGACTACAAAGTCTAGTGATTTCTGCCATACAGAATACCAACTTTACAGATAAATGACATATTATTTAAATGCATTTTTTTACATTAATTTTTAGGTAATTTTATATGTGAATGGTGTTATTATATTTAAAAATAAATGTTTATTTAAAAATAAGCATAAAAAAATTGACATTTTTTTTATCCATAATTCAGAAAAAAATGAACATGGAAGGAATTAAAGCAACGGAAGCTGTACATTCTCACTTGGTATAGTGTGGAACTTTGAAGAGTAAAGTGCCAGTTCAGGTGTCCACATCACTTAACCTTGGAGTTTTCACACAGTTTCAGAGTTAAACAGTAATAAACAACCAAACAAACGGTCTGATTTCCACAGGCGAAAGCTCATTCCACACAACAAACAAATTTCGTCTCTCGATAAGTATATTCTATTTGCACACTCATTAACGTGGTCGACACTGATTAAGCATTACCTGCAAGATTAACTGAAATTACATCCAAACTACCTAAAACCATTTCTATGCAGTGGACATCGATTAAACCACAAAATTCAAAAGGTACCATTGATTCATTTTGCACTTGAACATAATACCCATTACGATTGCGACTACTCCAAGGTATAATACATTATTGGGAGAACATTTGACTAAAGGTTGAGTTGCACATGGAGTAGGACTCGTTTCCCGATAAATCGAATGGAACGGATCCCATCCCCTGTTTTCGGAATGAATACTCTTCCAGTGGGCAATTCCAGGTGTTTCACAGTTAATCAAGTTAACTCATTAAATTGTAGGAGCGCGATAGTAATTACAGTGCTACAGCCCGTTCTCCAATAACGAGAGCGCAGCCCCCAGCAGGGACAAGTACATTTGATAACCTGCAAGTTCTACTTAATAAGTCAAGCTAGTGTGAACCAAAGACAATTGGATGGAGGATTAGCAGCATTATTTCGATACGAGTATGGAGATTAATGAAACAGGTATTTCCCATTATGCTGGCTTATTTACGTTTCGATTTTCGTGTGCTTAAAAATATAATTTTATTTCAAATAATGATTATGTGGAACTGAACCTCGAGAATTAAATATTTTGAGCAAATATATTTCCAGGAGGATGTGTCTTTTTGGTTTATTTTTTAAAATACTTTTGAAAAGGGGAAATACTATATACAATGAAATATGTTTAACGCGAAATCGTTTAACACAAAATAATGCAACGGCAACGACAAATTACTATGTATTTTTCATACATTTTTTCCCTCTAAACACAAACTGAAAATCGCTTAATACGAAACGATTTCCTTTCCAGGATTGAACAAAATACGGAAAATACAAGCCGTGCAGGCCAGATTTAAGAGGGGTGTGAAATGAAAAATGTGGTTTCACATATTTCTTAGAAAAGAGGCTAACTTGGCTTTCAGAACCCTCGGAATAGCCAGTGACACGAGCCAAATTTGTTTATCTAAGCTATTTTCTCCCTCTACCCCTACAAACACCACACAAAAATATCTCGTATGTCATCAGTTGACTTTGGAATTAGGTGACGAGTACATCGTAGTGTGAGTAAAAATCAGTGAGTTTCGTTAGTATTCTTTTTATATTTAAGAAGAATATTTTTTCGAGCACAATTTCGAAGAGCTCAGGGGAAAACAAACTTCTATTTCGGTTAAAATGAAGATGGAGCTTCTTAAACTCCTTTTGTCGAAAAAAAAATTAAATAAGTATTAAGGTATCCAACTACCCTAAAATCATGATTTTTTTCTAAAATTGACAATTTTTTATGATTTTATTTTGTAGGCCATCTTATTAGCTTAATAAAAATACCAAGTTGTTTATTTTCCCTTCACTAGAACAAAAACTATAAGTGTTTTAGTAAAAGCAGATGCCATAACTTTACACAAGATGTCAAACTTTAAAATACGTTTTACTCGAAATGTGTTTTTTTCGAAAAGCTCAAAGGGAGATAGCGATTGCTCCAAAAGCTTTGAAAATAATTTGCTGAAATTTTTTGTGTATGTTTTGTATAACAGTAGGAGTGTTTTGACCTTCAGATTTATTAATCGCTGTTTTATAACAAAATTTACAGTCCTTGTGTCAATATAATCACAGTTTTTTAAGCAATTTCATATAATCACTAAGATAAAGTGGACTAATTTTTGTAAAAATTAAAATATACCTTATTCTTAAGGTCATTTCAAACATGAATAACAAAGTAACTCCTCTGAATTGAAAAATTGAGAATTTGTTCATAAAATTTTTGTACAGAATACAAAATTTTGTATGTAATTTTTGCACGTTTTCACCAGTTTTTTCCCATTTTAATTATAATAAATTTTTTTCTGTTTTCAATTTTAGGATTTTTTTTCCTTAAAATATACTAAATAAATCTAAAAATCACGAAAAAATCCCCCATATCTCCATTTTTTCAAAAAAAAAAAATAAATTCTCGCAAGTAGTCGGATACCTTAAAATGCTTGATATTTTTTCCCGAAAACTACTTCTGACTTAGTTGTTTTAAAAATACTTTACCATAAAAATCCTTA
This sequence comes from Trichonephila clavipes, assembly GCA_019973935.1. Taxonomy (NCBI): domain Eukaryota; kingdom Metazoa; phylum Arthropoda; class Arachnida; order Araneae; family Nephilidae; genus Trichonephila; species Trichonephila clavipes. Next base: position 390,134 of record BMAU01020477.1, read on the forward strand.
AAAACTTAGATTTGTTACAGTACTTCAGACGAAAATTAATTTGTAATTTTATTTTTCCCGTTATAAAACAAAAACCCATCATTTTTGTGTAAGTAGATTTTGAAATGAAAATTTTTTTGCTATCTATTCCACTATATACCAATGACGAAAAGAAACTATATACGAGATGAAAGTATATTTTATTTAATAAGTCCGACTTAATGTAAGCCTAACAGCCCTACTCGATGTAAGAATAAATGTGAATAAGTCACATATATTAAGTTAAGAGGGGATTTATCCTTTTATAGTTTATTTACATTTCAATTTTCGTGTGTTTAAAAATTCAGTTTCAATTTAATATAAAAGTAATGTCGAAATAAAAGTTCTCACAAATAATTATAAATTAAAAAATCAAGCATGCTATGTTCAAAAATTTCAGAGAAGGTTTATATTTTTACATTTGTCAGGAAATTTTTTTTATCGAGTGTAGATATTAATATTTATTTATTTTTCATTTTTAAATGCAGTGAATGTTACAAGATTATGAAAGAGATTATCGTATTTTTAAAACAACATTTAAATGTTTAAAGTTTATCTGGAAGTTAAAGCTTTTAATAAGAACATATTGTACAAAGCTAAATTTTTCCAAAGAAACCAAGTCGTAAGAAAGAGGCTTATATATAACAAAATGCTTTCCATTTTACATGATAGAAGTATAATACAAAATTAAAAGAAAAAATGCCATTTTAATATCGTTTCTCCGGCTCAAATCGCGCCAAGCAGACTTTATTGGCGCCCCAACACACAATATACATATAAAAAAATGTAATAAATGTCAGTTTTCATTGGTTTTTCATCTATTCTTAATGTTTTATGAAAAAGATGTTACTGATAAGAAAAGACCGCGACTCTCCCCGGGTTTCAAAATATGTTGGTAAAAAGTTAACAGCGGGAATATTCCATTTGGCGTCTGTTGCTTCCTTTTCGCAACTGTATCACTTGCGCCGGCGAAACAGAATAATACCAAAATTTCTTTAAAACGATATCCAAAAGTAAACAATCAGCCCAAGAAACATTGTTGCTCTATTTGAAAGTTTGCTTTTCATTTAAAGACAGCACAGTAAAATTATTTGCCATCTAAGTTATTAAAATTTCAAACATAAGAAAATTCTACCAACAACAACAACAACAAAAAAGATGGACCCAATTAAAAAAAATCATATTTTCGAAACTGCTGAATATATTACAATAAGTGATACATGTGAATGTAGAGAGATGTGATGAATCTGTACGGAACCTTTCCACTAATATTCTTAGGCGTCTTTTTGAGGATTATAAATTCGCGTATATTTCCAATCAACTCCAAAAAGCGAACGGGATATGCAAAGTAGATAGGGTATTTAAGTAGAGCGTTGTAAGCTAGCAAGGATGAAGGCTATTGAGCCAGCAGCAGTAGCCTCAAGTTTGGAGGATTCAATTGGATTGCGATATTGAAAAGTGACGGTTAGTAATCTACGAAGGCATCTTGTGAAGATACCTAAGTATTGCCAGGTGATATAATATAGTTTATTATCGCTTAAAACAATCGCTAGTTTAATGAAATTCGTTTAAGTTAATAAAAGCTAATAATTCGAGTTCGAGTTACGTGTATTTCTCGGACCTCCTATTTCGGTAGACCTTATTTGATCTTAATTAATTAATTATTGATTAATTGCGTAATTATTGATTAATTTCATAATTCGTAATTTAGTTTAATATTAAAGGTAAATCCCATTTGTTTGTCGCAACATAGAAATATTATATGTTATTACAGTTTCAGATATTTGAATCAATATAATAAATACAAGTTATTACTATACAAATATCTCTTAGTGATTCTTTGCCTCAAATTAATCTTGGTGTCCAGGGTGGAACCCAGGGGGGTTCTAACAGAGAAATATACCAAGTTTTTTTTTTTACCAATGATCAACAGCACATTCAAGATCACTGAGATTGAAGTCCAAACATCGCAACAATGACAGAGAAAAGTTTTTGCGTATTGAAATATGCACTGATTTTTTTCAGTTATTTCGGTGCAACGTACATTAAGAAATAGCCGCAGAAAAGAAGCACCAGCCAACAAGAGCATTCTGCGATGGTGTCATAAATTTAAGAAAACAGGTCGATGTATAAAAAAAAAGTAGTGGTCGGCCAAGCGCCTCGGAAGAAGTAGTGGAGAGGGTGAAGCAGAGTTTTGTTCGAAATCCACTGAAGTCTACGAGAGTTGCCGCCTGTGAACTTGGAATGCCCCAGAAAACGGCATGGAAAATTTCAAGCTGAATCATTTGCAATTGACACAACAAATAAGAGAGGACGACAAGAAAGCATTTGCAAAGCGTTACAAACCATTTATAGAGTGATGCTATAAAATACATGGAATGAACTGGATTACAGATTGAATGTATGTCGGGTAACAAGAAGGTCTCACTTCACGCATTAGTAACATAAAAAAAACTTTGAATATATTTCTCTTTACATTCATGTATCAGTTATTGCAATATGTGCTGTAGTTTCAAAAATATGATATTTTAAAATAAGGTCCATCATTTCTACTCACCCTGCATTTAAAAAAAATATTAACAACTTTTTAAATATGAATTCAAGTTTCCATCACACACAAAAGCACAAAAAGAGAGAGAACGTAAAAATGAATATATTTTAATAGTTTCAGAAAATTAGAGAGGTATATCTATTAATGTAGCTGCTTTACAAATATCTGAGTGAAATATATTAAAAATATAATTATGGGGCAAAATTAGCACACAGTTACTTATATTTAAATTAAATAGGGGAATAGTTAAATATCAATTAAAGTAATTTTGTTATCATAGCATAGTAATTACTAGTTAATCTGCAGTTAATTATCAATTACATTTTCAATGAGTACTAGGGTAGCAAATTATTTTATTTTTTTAATAATTTGTTCATATATTTTTATGCATTTCAAAAGATGAGGGAAAATAACTCAAAAAGCAGTTAACAAAACAAACTAATAATTATTTTTGAATTTTTAATTTGTCTTAATTTTTTCAATATATGGTAGATAGTTTTTAATGACTAATTATTTAAATGAATGTTGTAGATGGAAAATAATTAAGAAGAAATACATTGATTTCAGTGATTTAAATATAAAATTTATGCTGTGCAATTTATTTTGTTCCCCCCCCGAATATTCTATAAAAATCCCCTCAAAAAATAATGTAGGAAAAATAAAACAAAGAAATATATATATATATATATATATATATATATATATATATATATATATATATATATATTTATATAGATGACTTAATTATTTTTAGTAATATAGTTGACTATGTTCCTAGCTTTAATTATTATCCTCATTATTTAAAATTATTAAAAACTAATTATAATAATGAGTCAGCTAACTTTTTGGACCTTCAATTATACGTTAAGAATAATTTGCTTACAAGTAATATTTTTGATAAAAGAGACTCATTTGATTTTAACATTATAAAAATGCCTTTCTGGGGTAGTAACCTACAGCTATCAATTTTTAGAAATATTATCTTAAACTTTATGAAAAGAAACAATGATTTAGTTACTGATAAAATTTTAATACATAATAATTTTGTGAAATTTTGTAATTGTTTAGAATACAATTATCCTAGTAAATTTATCTTTAAATATATTTCTATTTCTAACTAAATCTAGTTTTATTTTAGTTTGTTATTTTAATTATTATTTTTTCTCTCTCTCTCTATTGAGTTTAATTTTAAAAAATATATTAAAATTTTTTTTTACGTTTAATTTAATTGCAATATAACTTTCTAGTATGTAATCATCCAAGTAAATTTACTTTAATATATTTCTATTTGTTACTATCTATTCTGAACTCTGTTCTTTATCTTATTTAAAACTTCTTTTGTTTTGTTTACTTAATTATTTATCTTTGCGGTTAGTTTAATTGCAAAATAAATATCCAGATGGCGCTTCGGTTTTTTCTTTCCTGCGCTGGAGTTTCAATCTTTTTCGCCATTTCTCGTACGATCTCTTTCAAGTAGGTGGTGTTTTCGTGGACAGGATTTTTGTTTTACAAGTAAGTTTTTCCTAATATTTTCTATTAAAAATTTTTTATTATTCCTCTCCTTGATAGATTCATTATTGTTCTCTTTTCTCAATTTCTTTTTAAGATTTTATTAGGTTCTACAACCACGTGCTGTATTAGACTTAACTTTTCAACTTGGTTTTTTTTTCCTATTATGTCGAAAATTTCTGCTGTACGGGGAAGGTGGATCCATAAAGCATTGCTTAACCCTAATTCGCTGGCCTAATTCAGCGACAGCTTTAGAAATCATATTAGGTCTCCAGTTTAGTCCTATGAATTTTTGTATCTACTTTTGTTGTGTTTCCTGAATTCCAATTTCTTACTTCTTTAGCACTGTGGGTTCTAGTTATTCTTCACTTTTATTTTATTATACTATATATATATATATATACTTATACAGGAAATAAGGCATAATTATACAGAAATTAAAGTTATTTGTAACGTTTTTTAAAAAAATTCGAAAGAGTAAAAAAAAAAAAAAAAAATAACAACAATGCATTGTTTTTCTTTTCTTTTTCAACAAAAAAAAAATAGATTTATATAATTGTACTATACTCAACATATTCGTCGATATTCCTCAAGGGTTGTTTCTGTAAAATAGCTTTCTTTACCTGCACACTGTTTTGGCAGAAAAACTTAGCATATCGAGAGCTTACAAATCGAGACGCGAATTCTTTTTGGGTTTAAAACGTTTTAGCATTATTTTTTTGTGAAATATATAGAAAGAAAAGGCGAACACATTACTAGAAAACTTTAAGATATTTGGAAAGATTTCTATATAAACAATATACATTTGCAATATACAATTGATATAAACATCAATCTTACGAACAAATCAGAAAAGGTCCATGATACATCTAACATAATTTAAATAAAAAACGAAGCTGCTTCTTCAACATAAATGATATTCCTAGTAATACTGAAAGGGGTTCTTTATATTACATATGAAATTATTGCGTAACAATTACATAAGAAGCGTAATACCTTTCACATAGCAAGTACATAACAGTAGAGTAGATCTCTTTCAAAAATTCCCTAAACTAATCCCTTTTCATCTAATGCACGAGAAAAAAAAACATGCATTACCCCCATAATCCTTCGCCGTTACAAAACTATACTTATGCTGGTTCTCTTTTTTTGTGTGTTTATTTAAAAATGGCTTCGGGTTGATTCACAGGAGTTTCTCAAACATCTCATTTTTCTTTTCAAAGGTAAGGAGGGGGAAAAAGAAGGAAACAAAGTTAATTTTCATTTCGAAGCCCTTCCCTTTTGTTTGAGAAAAGAGGGCTTGTTTTATTATCACAATCTCATTCCCACAAAAAAATATGTATATAAATTTAATCTTAAGATAACAAAAGTGTTTTAGTTCCTATTCGTTGATGTGCCAGAAAATGCTCATATTAAAATAAATCGTAATTTTATTATTACCGGTTGTTTTAATGTGAACATTTATTTACCTTCTAAATGTTTTGGGGAACTTTGATAAGTTTGAATGTTTACTTTCTTTTATGCTGTAATATACCGTAAAATTCGCCGTATAACGAGCACCCCCTTTTTTCCGAAGGAACCTGCAATGTATGTGCGTAATGCTCTTATGTTTTGAAGTCATTTCTTCGAGATATTATACAAGACTAAAAAATATGCAGTATACTTCTAGAACTACCCTTTAAGTATATTTAGGTATGCCATTTCTTTTAAATAAACAATATTCCGGTCTATAAATAAGTGCAATTTTTTTTATGCTCCTTTACTTTTTTTATTTTTGAAGCTATCCTTTTTATACCCGGCGTACAACGCACACCCCTAAGCTTCGATAATATTTTTTGTGTTCAAAGTGCACGTTATACACCGGATTTTACGGTAATTCATCGGTGTAAGTAAATTAAATGTAGAATCTAAAGCTGAATTATACAGAATTTGAAAGTTTTCTTTTATGTATCAGTGGTATTATAGAGTTCTTTCAATACAATTCGAAGTATTTCGAATGCTAAGCTCTTTTTATTTCATTTTGAAAAGACTCTTGTTTACATAATTTATTCGATGTCATTTTTATATAAGTAAAAATATACCATTTTAAAAAAATATAAATCTGACGCATGTATGTATAACAGGTATTACAACATTAAAACAATAATGTATTCATATATTTTATGTCGAGAACATGATATTTTTTTTCTAAATTTCTTACACAATGAGGAGTATTTAATCAGTTAAATTAGAATATTCCAGATTGTAATAAATTAAGATAATTGAATTATCAATTTTTCAAAACTGTTTTTTAAATTTAAACATTCATAACTTCTATTACTGTGATTTTTCACATATACTCCCCAATTTTGTTCATAAGAAATTAACTATTTAATATTATATCGCCGGCCTAATTATCAGACTGCGTGACTCCACCGGTGTAACTGATTTTATATAGGAGTGCAACACGCCAAGCACTTTTTGATGCGATTACTTACTCCTTTTGTTTTGTTTAGGCCATGTCTCAGTGCGCGCTCCGCTTTTAATTTATTCCTTGATCAGTGTAATCACTACTTTTTTTATTTCATAATAAACTAGATTCCGAAGGGAGAGGTGGTGGCAAGATTTCAACATAAATTAAATACAACAGAAAGTAATATTAATGTATTACACTTCGAGATGTAAATTATTTACACTATTTTAAGCGTTCATTACACAAAATTTGTAACAATGTGTTATTTTTGCTGAGCAGAGATCCCACGAAAAAAAAAACAAAAACAAAAAACTAACGCTAATATACGTTATCCCCATGGCAACCACATTATCGCACGATAAAAATATCAAAGTAAACCATATTGTAATATTATCGCCTATCTTGGCAAAAATAAACAACAAATTGGCGCCTTGCCCAACTGTATCAAATTAGCATCCCAGTTGGAGTTACGCAGTCTGATAATTAGACCGACGATATCGGATGAAAGATGTGAAAATAATTAAGGTTATATGGCATAAGTTTTAAAATGCTCTACAAAGGTTTTAATAAACAGCGAAAAATCTTCACACTGGAAAATACTATTACATCATACTATATGTGATAAACCTGTGAAAAATCCTTAAAAACTTTCAAATACCAATAAAGATTCAAATTTTTTTAACATAACATTTTGAAAAATTCTCCAATGTACTCGTACTTCTGAATTACTTTTTCCTGGGATAATAACTAGCTCCCTTTAAAAATGTCAAAATAATAATCTTGAAATATATATGTACTACAAATAAATTATTTCTTCTAGGGAAATTTTAATTGAAAATTGTTTTAAATCACACAAAAAAGTTTTTAAAAAATTCTCATTAATACCATTTTAATTTTAAAATACTGCATTTATACTTATATACATAGATCTCTTCCTAATATTTCATAATTATTAATATGTATAAAAATATAAAAATTGAAAATTATTCACGATATCAATTTTGATAAATAATAATTAATTTTTATTAAATTTTATAATTTTCTTGCATACATTACAAATGACAATGAATAAGTTATAAAACATTATTATAAATATTTAACTAATTTTTAACCTGAAAAAAATGAATTCAATATGGTATTAGACACAATTTTTCTTTACAAAAATACATTTAGTTTAATAAATTAAAGTATTTAACAAATACGGAATATAGTAGTGTTAAAGAGTAAAACATTTGTACAGCTTTTGTAAAATCTCATTTCTTAAAATACTTTACAAATGTAATGAAATGTATAAATACATTCCTACAGGTGAATGACGTGAAAGGGAAAGCTTCAATTTAGAAACATTTCCAGAACCCGATCAACGTCAAATACATTAAGAAATCGGACACCAGACGTTTTACGACATCTCTCTACCTCTTGTTCCAACTTCGATTTTCCCCTGTTTGCGCAATGGGCGCTCCCGTCCGTTTCCCGGGCAACCGCGAGGAGTGAATCGGGAAATACGATTGGACCCCGGCACGTAGTAGTGTGAGCTTAAAGATTACTGCGACAGAAATAGCTCTTGTACGAAAAACGTTGTCCATTACAAAACCACTACTATTTCAAATATAATATGGCGTTTTTATTTTAACATAAGAGTAGTGTGATGTTTTTTCTTGTTCTTTTGCTCAAACATACCAAAAATAGGCAATAAGTACCAATTTACAGTTGGATATAGCAACATTTGAAAAAGGAACAAGAGTGCTAAATTTTATAAATGGCTTTTTTTCCCTGAATAACTAGTTCATAAAAATATACCCCAACGTTTTTCACCAAATAAATTACTTATATCACGAAATTTTATAGCTCAAAAGTTAAAGAAAAAAAATATAAGTAAATGCTTCAATGAATATAAAAAGTTAACTTAAAAAAGTACATAACGTTCTAAGTACCAAACAAATATATACAGAAATATAATTAATATTAATTCATGCAATAAAATTGCAAGAGACCATAAAAACGTACATAAAAATTTTTATTGTAGAATTCAATTGTAAATTCACAAAAGACAGTTAAATAAATAAATAAATTTATGCTTTTCAAAGTTATAATTCAAAAGTTTACAAGGATGTTCAAATAATTTATCCGCCTATTCAACATAAGTGTTCTTTAATTCGTATTAAAAACCGATAATATCCAAATAGTCTGTTCAAATACCTAATTTCCTTTTTTTTTGTAGTGAACTAAAATTTTTAAAATATTGGATTAATTATATTTTACAATTTTGTGTTTAAAGTAGACAGTTAACAATAAAAAAAATAAGGAACTGTTCCATTTCGCCGGCGCAAATCTTGCCAAGTAGGCTTTATTGGCGACAACATACAATATAACCATAAAAAATGTTAATTAATATTAGTTCTCATTGGTTTATCATCCATGTTTGATGTATTATGTAAAAGAGGTTTCTGATAAGACCATGACTTGTTTTGCAAATGTGGTGGTAAAAGATTACCAGTAAAAATATTCCTTTTGAAGTCGGTTGTATTATTTTTGACGATTTTATCACCTACGCCGGAGAAATGGAATACCAAAAATAAACATATATTTCTAGTTTCATCACATAAAAAATCGAATAAAAAGGGAAGAATATGGGAATTAAATTTTGTTTTATTTAATTTCAATATTTGTAGTCTTGTAATAAAATAAAGTTTTATTATATCTGCATTTAATTAATTCAATGTGCAAATTATTGAACTGTTCCAAGACTTCAAATCTTGAAAACCATCTATCTTTTTGAACATGTCTACAATACTTGGTAAATTTTTGTGTGTTAGAGTGCTGAAAAAAGGATACATAATTTTGAAAAAAAAACCACAAGCTACTAACCTTAATTAAACGTGAAATTTATTGAATCACTACAAAATTTGATTGAAAAAAAGGCTCTAATGAAAGCTTAAAAAATTAATAAGCTGTATTAAATATTAGTCTTCAAATATTTAACACATAACCTTTACTTAAATTAATTCCATAAAATTAGAATTATAGTTATTATTTCAATTTAAAAACGTTTGTAAATATATCTGAAATTAATGGATTTATCTTTTGAATTACATGATGAATTTATAATACTTCAAAGTAAATAAAACTGCAGTCTCTAAATTTATTAATATAATTGATCATTTGAATTAATTTTTGAAATTGTAATAATTTGTATTTATTATTATACAAAAAATAAGGCTTAATTATTAATATATTTACACCGTTCGTTTCTTCCAAAAATGAAAAGTAACATTAAAAAGTAATAAGTCAGAAAATTTAAAATATTTGAGTTTTATAACAATGAAGATTATCACAAATAAATTCAAAACATTTTATCTAAAAATTTAAGTACAATTCATTCAGACAAAATTGCATACAAACATTTGAAGATTATATATTTGTATTATATTATTATCATAACATTTCAATTTATTCAATTCCTACTATTAGTTCACAATCTTTCTATATATATAGCATACATCTTGTTCAAATTTTCAGTCTTTAATAAAATATACTATCTATTCATCCATACAAGTTCAAAAACATTTTTAAAAACTTGCAGTGGATGACACTTGATGTTCAGGTATCCGACTATGTTCGGAATCGTGATTTTAAAAAGCTCATAAATGGATACTTTTCATGACATTTAGTGTCACTTAGATTAGAATACATGTGTAAAATTGTTTTAAGGACATTATGACAAAAAATGATTTAAGTACAATATTTTGGCAAAAAATTAACTTAGAATAATCTTTTTCAAAACATTCTTCTTTTATAAAAAATGCTTCTATAATAATACTATTTTGTTTATATAAAGTAAAGACTTCTCTCTCCATAGAGTCTGAACTATGATTTTTGAAAAATTCACATTATTTTCAGATTTACTACCAATTGAAATGATTATTGGCGTTTTTTTCTTAAAATTTCTCCCATCTGTTGTAGTAAAATATGGATAAATCCACTTCTAAGTTGTGTGTTTCAAAAATTCCAGATCAGCCTTTGTAAAGAGGGCTGAGATATATACAGGCAAAATATTATTATAATAGAAGCATTTTTCATAAAAGGAGAATATTTTGAAAATTGGTCATCCTGTGTTCATTTTTTGTTAAAATATTGTACTTAAATAATTTTTTATTGTAATAACATTCTTAAAACAATTTTATATACATTTTCTAACCTGAGTGACACTAAATATTATAAATATTATCCATTTATACGCTTTTCTAAAATCACAGTTCCGAACGTAGTTGGATATCTTTGTACAGTTTTTTCAAATATTAATTCATTAGTTAAACTTAATTAATGAATAAATAGTAATAAACAAAAATAATAGTCCAACACCATACATAAAAAGGAAAACCGCTTGTTCGAATCCTGCCTGGAATGGTCTTATTTCTGAATATGGGATTTTTGAATGAATAAATAGTAACACAAAAAAATATTAGTCCGACACCACATATAAAAAAGAAGATCACGCTTTATATTTTGCCACTTAATATTGTGATTTTGTCGTATGTGCATACATATTTATATTAACTGTAATTATTTAATAAAATTAACTAAAATAAAAATTTAATTTGTTGATCTAAGTAGTAATTGACTTAAAATTTTTTTTATGTATTACTTGTTCTTAACTTGTATTTACTTCAGAGAAAAGTAAAGACTTCAATTTTCAAAGAATAAAATTAAACTTGAAGGAAAAGAAAACTAAAAGAAACTCTCTAAATATTTTCAGATGTTTTCAATTCATCTCCACTTACCCCCCCTTTTGTTCAATGATGCTTCCTGTATTCTTTTTTTTTCAGCGAAGTGTTAACACAAATGCATTCTCTCATTCCAATAAAATAATAATAAAACATTCAGACACGGGGAGAAGGTGCGGGAGCCAAGTTAAAAAAATACGTCACTGATCGTTTATCAAAATAACATTGCTTTCTCGTTGTGTTACATGTACTTACACTCAAATAAGATTACCTGAGAACATGTAAACTAAGAATTCACATTCGTTCTTTATGCTCTACTTACAACCTATATTGACGTCTCGTCTCTGTTATTTACATATATAATACATGGGACTTTTAAGCTTAACAAAACATTTGATCTTCTTATTTCATCTAAAGCAGTTTATGTGCTTCACTCTCTTGTTGTGCAGTGAAGCCATAAAAAGGGTATTTGAAGTTACTAAAATGAGAGAAGGGAGAAGCAACGTCTCTCGCCGTCTTAGAAGAAATTCTGCACCTGTAAAACGTACTACTTCGACTTATTTCGTTCGAATTTGTCACTACGAATCAAGTGTGTTTTAAATTGGCTGTTTTGAAGAGAAAGGAAATACGATAGGTGGGGAATAAATGAGAGTTTAAGCAATTGTGAATGAAAGTAGGGAAGAATTGTGTGTAATGTGAGACTTTTTAAAAGAAATAAAAAATTGAAAGCTATGGTTAAAGGAAAATTTAATTATGTTTTTCTAAAGATATTGGAGATTTTGGGGGTTAAAATAAAAATTTAATGGTTTCTTTCGTTTGGAAAATCTACTATGCTTATATTCAAAATGAAGAATACAAATTCTAATTTATCACTTTTATGTAGAGTTTTATTCAATTCCTACTATTAGCTCACACTCTCTATATATTTATTTATCTTGGTAGAATAAAACATATTTTAAAGCGCTCAATTGAGCTGAAATTTTCTATACATGATTATTTTCCATGTCAATACAGTAATATAATTATAATTAATCAATATTAATTGATTAACACTAATTATTCAAAATTATTCAAAAAATTACAAATACAGCCACATTGGCATTATTTTTGACGACTTGTGTCAAAACTTTTGAAAAGGTTTTTTTCTCAGATTTTAAAGCACTCATTTGAGCTGAAATTTTACATACACGATTGTTTTGGATGATAATACAATACTTAAATGATAATTAATAAAAATTAATTAACACTTAATGTTGTGATTCTGTCATACGTATATACATATTTATTTTTTCTAACACACAAACCAATAAAAAAATGTTCAACTGTTGAAATAATTTGTTAATTCGAGGTTTATTAATCCTTAAATAAGGGGTTTTACCTTCACTTTAATCGGGGAAAAAATTGTTAAATCAAAAATTCGTTAAATAAGGGTTCGTTAAATCGAGGTCTAATTGTGTACTGTTTAGATTCACAAACAGAGTAGAACGTCGTTTATCCGAATTTGTATTATCCGGACCTACTGCTGCTCAAGAGAACCAGAGATCTTGCAGCGAAAAAATGAAGGTGTGCATTGGTAGAGCGAAAAATAAGTGATTAATTTTCACAATAAAGGTAAAATTGCAACATTTTGCACCTATTTTGATTTTTCTTCAAGCACGTTTCTTGTATGTGATGACTTTCAATATTTGCATAGTGTCCGGTTTCATATACTGCATGGATCGCATTCGGTGTTCGGTTATCCGAACAATCACTTATCCGAACGGTGTCCGGTACCAATTGATTCGGATAAACGACGTTCTACTGTAATAGGAAAAAAGCATTTTTATTTAAATTATTTATAAGAAATTCTATTTTTTCAAGAATTACCAAAAGAGAACTAGAACTTTCATTCAATTATACAATAAAAACGAAGAGACTTTAAAAAATAAGAACGTTTTGGTAATATAGTAAATATAAATGATTTATAAATGGTACATCAGAAAAACATTCGATCGTCTAGACATTTTTATGATTAAAAATTAATATACACAGTTCCCTTGCTTCCCTGATGAAATTTTATTTTAATATATCAGGTATTATAATATAATATAAATACTCAGTCTCAATCATGTATTAATTAAAATAGAGCAAGTTTATGAATTCAAGTCATTGTAGAAAGTTATTAAATTAATTGTATCACATTCCATATATTGTACCCAGATGTAACTTTATTTACAATTTTATATAACAATGTATCAGTTTTCTCTAATTCGTTAACAAGCAATTCAACAGCAACAAAAAGCATTACACCTTTCAGACACCAGAAGCCTAACTTTTGATTAAGGTAAGCCTAAAAGCCTCATATATCCCATCATATGTCAACACCTCAAAAAAAAATTATCTCTCTTTCAGTGTATTTTTTCCTCCTCCATTCTCTTATTGGCAGATATATATGTCATACGACCCACCTCCTCTTTCCTTCCCCTAACTACGAAATCACCGAAAGGATTAGCCAAAGCAATCACGCAGAATGTATGTACACGAAACAGATTGGAAAAAAAGAACAAGAAAACCCTACTCCATACCTAGATAAAAAAAAATCCACCCACTCATTTCTAGATGCCAACAGGACTTTAATAGAAAAACGTGACTCTTTAACTTCGTCAGGGAAAATGCATTACTAGATGAACCACATTTTATTTATTTACTACTCAGATCTACCCTATGCTCTTCGGGTATCATCTAAGAACGTAGAGAAATCGCTCTGAGTGTATTCTAGCATAGAAAAATAAGAGATGGTATCAGAAAAAAAGGATTCCTGTAGTATGAAGATGGTTCAGTTTACTGAGTCTAATAAGATCCAAGAAGTAGGACATGTGTGTGTAGAGGCAGCACATAGGTACGTTTCAATTCGTGTATTTTGTGAAAGGGGAGGGAATAAGGTCGAAGGAAGAAAAGGAGGAGTAACATAGAGAGAAGTTTCACAAACATGGATGCTGTTAGACGAGTAAACTGAAAATGCACATTTTACTTTTTTGTCTGTTTCGATTCTTATGGAATTTAAAGTCTGAGAGAAAACAAAAAAAGAATTAACTTTGGTGTGTTGTTAAATGGATAAATGATAAATTAAAAAAAAATTAAGATTTTAAGAGGCATTTTTTAAAAGTTTATTTATAGAGATTTCTAAAGGGAGAATACAAGAGCATGTATGTGCTGTTAGTGAAAATAATTTATCATTTTCATAAATAATTTGTAAAGATTTTTATTTTTTAAATTGCGTTGAATAATAAGGATACCAAAAGAATGCAAAGTCTTATACTCTTCAATCATAAACCTAAAAGACTTTATGCAAAATTATGAATTATCCTACGTGGATCAGAGAAAATGTTAACCCTTTAACTGGTTTGCCCGTACACTGTAAGGGCTGCCGAAAGCTGGCCACAACCGGTTTTCTCGTACGCTGTGTCGGCACTGATATTTTCTTTTTTCTATCTTCGACTTGAGCATATTTTTAATTCGTAAAGTGAGATTATTAGTGCTTGCGTTTTTACATGATGCAACTTATCCACGGTACTGAAATACTTCTAATCCGGGATTTTCTTTGCGGTGAAGGCAGGAATCTTTCATTGAAGGTAGGAATTTAGATTCTTGCAGGTACTCGATGAATAACAGGGATTGGCAAGGCAATGTATAATTCGTTGCTCGAGAAGAAATGGAAATGGAAAGATAATCAAAAATAGCCGCTATTATCTCTGCCCCCATTGAAATGTAAGGCTTGGTATTACACCATGCTTCAAAATGTGTGTACATATATATGTGAATACACGCACAAAATCCTCACCGTTTGAAAAAGAGGTACGAACATGAAGTTTTTTTGTAAGTATAAGGGAAATTCTTTTAAGGTATCCGACTACGTTCGGAACCGTGATTTTAAAAAGCGCATAAATGAATAATTTTCATGATATTTAGTGTCACTTAGATTAGAATATATGCATAAAATTGTTTTAAGGACATTTTGACAACAAAATGTATTTAAATACAATATTTTGGTAAAATATTAACTTATAGAATAATCCTTTTTCCAAATGTCCTCCTTTTATGAAAAATGCTTCTATTAGAATAATATTTTGCCTGAATATAGCTCAGACCTCTGTTCAGAGGCTCAACCAGAATTTTTGAAATATATAACTTAGAAGTGGGTTTATTCATATTTTACGACAACAGAGGGGAGCAATTTTAAGAAAAAAACGCGAATAATTATTTGAATTGGTGGTAACTCTGAAAATAAGGTGAATTTTTCAAAACTTCTAGTTGAGCCTCTGTAGACAGGTCTGAGCTATATACAGGCAAAATAATATTATAATAGAACCGTTTTTCACAAAAGGAGAACATTTGGAAAAAAGATTATTTTAAGTTAATTTTTTGCCAAAATATAATATTTAAATAAATTATTTTTGTCAAAATGTCCTTAAAATAATTTCATGCATTTATTTTAATCTGAATGACACTAAATATTATGAAAATTATCCATTTATGCACTTTTTTAAAATCATGGTTCCGAACGTCATCGGATACCTTAAGATATATCAAACATTCTTTGTAGCATGCAGAGTGTAATAAAAAGCAAACATTTAGGATTTTTTTGTGTTCCACAATTATAAAATGAAAAATAGTGTGAAAACATTAAAATGAAAACTTTAATAAAATCGCTCCCTTTTCGCATTTTGTGTTAATTTTCTTTTGAGCGTAGTTATAAACAATAAAAAAATATGCCTTTTTTGGAACCTTTTGGACAAAAAAATAATTCACCACTTAAGGGGTTAAATGAAAAATGTTAACACACGACTTCCTTGAACTAGTAATAATTAGGTAAAAAAATTATTGATATAAAAACTAATCTTTATATAAATATATATAAATGTTATTATATTTTAAAATATCAAACAAACAATTTGGGCCCTAATACGGCAAATTTTATGTTTTAAAAGAATGTAAATAAATAAATAAAGCCTAAGAACAAATGCGAAGGTTATAACTTATAAAATATCTCAAAATACTAATAACTCTTCATAAATTGGGATTTTTCATATACTTAAGGAAATAAATTAGAAAATTATTGAACTTGCACAAATTTATAATAAGAAATTTATCATCAAAAATTTTAATTAAAAAATATGATTATTAAATAAAGAACATAATATTATTTTAAATGCACAAGTAGTCAAACATCTTTTTAGAATGTAATGCATTATAATTAGGCAGCCCTTTTAATTAATTTAAAAATCAATTTACACTATTTTTTTGAAAGAACCAATTCATATGATATCATATAGTCTCATGATATTTTCAAGCACTTGTTTCTAGTCAATAAGTCCATATATTTATGTGACGGCACAGTCACATGATAAATGCAAATTACGTGTTTCCAGTCAATTAGTTCTTGGGCTTTGCTGTTGTCAACTTTTTCTTTTTGCAAATTCTTTTAAAGAGAACTATAGTTCAAGCACCAAACTAAAATAATAATGCAATAAATAAAATGCACTAGATTTAAAAGTACACGCATAATCAAAGTATAGTTTTTTTTTGCTTAATTTTGAAAAAAATTTTGACGAATCTTAATCTTTAAATATTTTTATCCAATTATCAAATCTAAAGTTTTATTTAAATTTTACAAGTAGAATAATATCAGTTTTGAATTTGAATTCAATAGATAACACGCGTGAGTCACTTATTATTTAATCCATTTTGATAAATAATATTTGAATAAAATTCAACATAGTACTTAATGTGCAATTTCACATTTTAAACTCACCCCATAACACAAACCGCATTCAATCAATAAAGTTAACTAGAATAAGATGAATGTAAACGAAACGTTTTAAAATTCAAACCGGACAAATAAAACGAAGAGAACGACAGAAGGAAAAATTTCAAACGCAGCTGATCATCTTACTTATTTTTAGACCAACTTGAGCTTAAAGTATGAATTAATAAAAGTGGGAAAGAGGCTCTGTACTCTCCTTCTGTTGTTTTGCCATGCGCGTTGTGTTTAATCGATATCTTTGAATGAGTAGATCGTATGTTTAGTATATCGATATCAGTGGTATATTTTCGAAAGAATGAATGGAAATGCGTGAAATAAGAAAACATAGATAGTGTTTAAAGAAAGTAGTTAAATATATGATATATTCAAAAATAGTCAAGTTTTTAATTATTAGAAATTGGAATTTTATGGTATTCAATGTGTTTATTCTTAATAGTCAAGTTTTAATTATTCAAAATTAGAATTTTATGGTATTCAATGTGTTTATTCTTAAATGAATGAGAGTAAAGAACACACAACACACACATGCAATTTAAAGTAAACAACATTGATTTTTTTTTCAATTCCTGCTATTATAGTTCACTCTCCCCATATATATATCTTGTCCAAATTTTCAATCGTTAATAAAGTAATTTCTATTCATCCATTCAAGTTCAAATACATTTTTTAAACTTGTAGTGGATAACACTTGATGTTAATACAGTTTTTTCAAATATTAATTATTAGTTAAACTAAATTAATGAATGAATGGTAACAAACAAAAAAATAGTCCAATAGCATATAAAGAAACGAAAATCGCTCGTAGTATTCCAGTAGCGCAATGGATAGCGCGTTGGACTACTAATCCAAAGGTCGTGGTTTCAAATCCCACTTGGGATGGCCTACTTTATAAAAATGTAATTTCTGCTTAATATTTTATTATAATAATTAAATTTAATTAATGAATAAATAGTAGCAAACAAAAAAAATATTCCAACTTCTATTTTGTCACTTAATATTGTGATTCTATCATATGTATATATACATATATATATATTTATATTAATTGTAACTATTTAATAAAAAGTAAATAAAATTAAAAAAAAATTTGTTGACCTAAGTAGGCATAGACTTAAAAAAGTTTTTTTTATATTACACTTGTTTAATATTGGTTGGAAAATTTTTCATGAAATTAAATATTGAAAGAAATGTGTAATTCACCCACAGACAAGGTAATTATATTCTAGATTCAAAAAAACGTCCGTGGTGATCTTTCTGAAGTTAAAATAGTTTGAATTAATTCAAATAAATTCGAATAAAATATATTAGTTGCAAAATTCGAAGATAAAGTCATGCTATGGTATTCATTCTTAAATAGAAAAAATTAGATGTAGTCCATAATATAAAAAACACTCTAACAAATAGCTATAACAAATTACATAAATTGTTCATTATAAGTTAGTAACCAAACTTACACTGATCTGTAAATTTAATACATGTTTTCACTTATATAATTTTAATATACTAATACTTACTACTAAAGCCCAGTAGCGCATCATGCCACAGATCAAATCCGGGATGGACAAAGTCGACTCAGCCTTTCGTCTGTGGTGGACTGAACCTGCGAAGTTCGGATTCGTAGCCTAGTAACTTAACCACTAGACAAAAGTGATAACATATGTCCGGAGGGTGTTGCTGGCATATTTAGATACTGCTACAATACCGCAAATTATTTTTTTAAAGTTAAAAATACAATGTATTCCTCGACAATGTTTTTTATTTCTAGTTTTCCTTGCAGCTTTCTTTTCGATGGGTAAAAATGCATAAAATAAATAGATTTTAATTTCCAAAAAAAATGTGATTAATAACTCTGTTTACTAATATAAGTTTTTGAATTTAAAACTTGTTTTATGTTATCTCTAACGTATATTAAAAGATGAATCCTATTTAATGAATTTTCTATATAACGAACTCTTTTTCAGAATTTAGCGACTTCGTTAAAGTATCAAACAACATTCGGAACCGTGATTTTGCAAAAGCCTATAAATGGATAATATTTATGATATTTAGTGCCACTTAGATTAGAAAATGTATATAAAATTGTTTTAAGAATAGTATTACAATAAAAAATTATTTAAGTACAATATTTTGACAAAAAATGAACATAGGACCCATATTCAAAATATTCTCCTTTTGTGAAAAATGCTTCTATTATAATATTTTGACTGTATATAGCTCAGACCTCTGTACAGAGGCTCAACTAGAATTTTTGAAATATATAACTTAGAAGTGGGTTCATGCATGTTTGACAACAAAAAATGGAGAGAAATTTTTTAAAAAAGCGCCGATAATTATCTCAATTGGTTCTAACTCTGAAAATAATGTGAATTTTTCACAGTTGAGCCTCTGTACAGAGGTCTGAGCTATATACAGGCAAAGTATTATTATAACAGAAGCATTTTTCACAAAAAGGAGAACATTTTGAAAAAAAAGGTTATTTTAAGTTAATTTCTTGCTGAAATATTGTATTTAAATAATTTTTTTTGTCAAAATGTCATTAAAACAATTTTATACATGCATTCTAATCTAAGTGACACTAAATATCATAAAAATTATCCATTTATGCGCTTTTTTAAAATCATGTTTCCGAACGTAGTCGGATACCTTAAACATAGTTCCTCCGACTGTAATTTATTTAATTCTCTGCCCCTGAATATACATTTTCTCACCTGTCAATAAATTTCAGCTTGGCTTCCCAATCCCGGCATAAGATCTGAAACTGGCAGACCATGACCAACGAGTTGTTATGCAGTGTTTGCCAATACTTTACATCTCTCCAGAGGCCATTTCCCCCCTCCTCTACTTACCTTTTGTTACAGAAACCCCCTACTTTCGATTCTGCAAGGGTCTGATAAGAAGCACATGCCGTCTCTTTAGTTACACTTATCTTACTTTTATTCTGATTTCTTCTTTCTTTTTTTACATGTTCGCTGTTGCTCAAAATGTTCAGCAGTTCGTTGATAAAAGCGAAAAAGCAGCAAATCTCTTATAAAAGATACGGCCTAACGAATAGGCGACAAAGTGGGTCCGATTGCAGACCACTTTTGAAAGCAGTACACGCTTAGGAATAATGGGGAAGAGGGCGAAAAAAAAGGAAGAATTGGGGGTAAAAAGAGCAAGTTAGGAGGGGGTATAGGAGAGAAATTATAGCCATCCTTCTCGCCAATGCCCACTGTTCGCGGCAGTTTAATGTCTCTGGCGTCACATGGATAATTGGTTTGAACAGTTTTCTGTGTTCCTGATTTCACTCAAGTGTGGCACATAATGGTCCCGCCAAATCCAAATCTCATAAAGTGACGGGAAATTTTTTTTTACCACCTTTTCTCTTCTACTTTTTTGATTTTTCTATTTTCATTTAGGAAGAAAATATAATATCGACTGCTATTTTAGTCCTGAAGAGAGAAGTTGGTCGGTTTTCATGATTTTTTTTCTCTTCTTCTTCGTCTCCTACGTGTGTTGGTGGGATATATATATGTAATCGATAGTATACGCCCATTCTTTTTGGGTGGTTGGAAAGCGGGCGACATCAATAACATCACTGCCATCGCCCGCGGGAATTATTTTTCCTTTTCTCGGAGCTCAGATTCCACCGCATTGACGTTGCAGCCGCTTCTCACTTTTCGGTCATATATATATTTTTTTTCATGTTTTACTTTTTAAGTTTTTCTAACCAACGAAATGCCGGTTTTCACTTGGCATGTCTTGAAATTTGACGTATTTTATATCGACTGGCAACAGGTATTAAAAGCTTTTAAGTTCGCTCGAAAATTATTGAGATACAATGGAAATTTAAAACTGAGTTTATATCAATATCTTCATAAATGCTGTCATAAACTGAAACAAATGTCTAAAATTTCAATCTATTATATTTATTAATTAATATAGCCAATTATTTTACACCAATTACAATATCACATTACACTAAACCAATTTATTAAGTCTATTAAATATGATGACTAAATTTACTACCTATCAATATCATTTTTTAAAATTATCACTATTATAAATTATCATTACATTTAACAAATTTTGGTCAAAATTAACCCTTTAAAGTCCGCGACCGAGTTAATTCGAGCGCACTAAAGATACAAACTGTTCATACTCGAGATAATTCAAGCCGCGTCTTATTTTAAGGTTGTAATTTTCAAACACAAATATGAAAGAGCGCAGTCTGCATTCGTGAGACTGAATTCTATCCATCGTCGTAGTTTCGAAAACTTAGATAAAGGTCATGGCTTTTTATATTTTATGATTTAATCGAAAAATATCAATTACTTATATATATATATATATATATATATATATATATATATATATATATATATATATATATATATATATATATATATATATATATAAATACAGGTGATAAAGTTAGAGAAGCAAATTAGTAGAAGGAGTTATACAAAACTATCATAGCACATATACGAGGGTTGGGGCAAAAGTCATGGCAACTATTTTTTTTTCTCAAAGGTACCAGTCCGGTTGGAAAATTTGACATATGTAGACGAAAGGGCAAGGTACAGAGTGTTTTTTTTCCAGGTATAGAAGTTTAAGTTGGCATTACTTTCCAAGATGGTGACCGATTTAACAGCTGTCAAGTGATTTATTCTCAGTTTGGTTTGGCAATTCATCATGAATAGACTCACGCCTGAACAACGCTTTCAAATTGTGCAATTTTATTTCGAAAATAATGGTCGATTTTCATAAGCGAATTTTGTTTAGCGATGAAGCGCACTTCTGGTTGAATGGCTACGTCAATAAACAAAACGGCCGCATTTGGAGTGCAGCTAATCCACAAGTGAATGTCGAAACACCGTTACATAAAAAAAAACTGACTGTTTGGTGCGCTTTATGGGCTGGTGGAATCCTTCTTCAAAACCGATGAAGGCCACAACGTTACAGTCAATGGTGATCGGTATAGAGCCATGATTACTAGCTTTTTCATTCCTGAATTGAACAATCATGATGTCCAGGAGCTGTGGTTCCAACAAGACGGCGCAACATGTCACACACCTCGTGCCACAATCGATTTATTGAAAGACACGTTTGGTGACCGCCTAATTTCACGTTTTGGACCTGTGAATTGGCCTCCAAGATCTTGTGATTTAACACCGCTAGACTATTTTCTGTAGGGCTATGTAAAGTCATTGGTGTATGCGGATAAGCCACAAAAACTTGACCATTTGGAAGACAACATTCGCCGTGTTATTGCCGATATACGGCTACAAATGTTGGAAAAAGTCATCGAAAATTGGACACCCAGGTTGGACTACATCCGAGCCAGCCGTGGCAGTCCTATGCCAGAAATCATATTTAAAATGTAATGCCACAAGATTATCTTTCGAATAAAAAAGAATTCATGTGAATCGAATAATACATCGTTGTTTTATTGCAATTTAAAGTTCTATACCTCTAAAAAAAACAACCTTTTATTATCTACATTGTGGATAATGAATAGCCCTGAAATATCGTAACACACTAATTTATTACGGTAGTATACAGGGCATGGTCTTCATATTGCAAAAGAATGATAACACAGTACACATAAAGTTGACATGACAAACCTGGGCCTAAAGACCTTCAATGTAGTTCCCTGCTACTGTCAGCACACACTGCCAACGATGTGTGAGGCGCAGAATACCATCAGCCTCAGAATTTGCCGCACCATGTGCGAACCGTCCCGAACGTTGCTCATAACAGGTTGACACACATCTCTGTTGAAACTTCCTACTCACCGCGCTACTGTACAGTAAGGTAGGGCATTATTCCTAAGGGCTTCCACTAATTCACTATGACATTCCATCGCATTTCTCCCTCGGAGAACGGCTATTTTGATGTAAGCGCGCTGCTCAACACGGGTTACTTCCATCTCGCACGACACTCACCAACTGACTGACTTCACAGCCCTCGCTGAACTACTACCAGCTCTTACAGAGCCATATATTGTTCTGCATACGCTCTATGCCTGCAGAACTTCCACACGACACATATACGCTTGTGATCCGTTCACATACCTACAAGAAAAAAAATAGTTGCCATGACTTATGCCCCAACCCTCGTATATATATATATATGTGTGTGTGTAATTTAAATGCACTTTTCAAAAAATTTTGAAAAAAGCTTTGTTAGTTTTAAAGATGTAAAACATAATTTAGATCACAAATAATTCCCCATGGTTCTCATTAAGATAGATATGTTCAGTGACGTACAAACTTAAGTACTCTCCAAAAGCATAGATACCATAAGCAAATTTACGAGATATATAGAAAATACACAGCATTCAAAAATTAATTTAATAACATTTAGGGCATTATATGCAAATTTCCCAATAAACGGATACATTTTAAGCAAGGTCTTATGAAAATTTCGACTCATTTAGTGTAGAGCCGAGTTATTATTTCCCGAGCACAATGCACGCCTATAAGGTATATTTTCTAAAAGCTTCCTCGAATAAATGCTCTCCATTGAAACAATTCGTATACTCTTAATGCACGTGCCATCATTTCAACGACGAGAGAAATTGAATTCAATCCTTCTCCAATGAATGTCCCTTAAAAGCTGTTATTTACTTAAAATAAGACGCTTAAAACTTGAGAGAGTAGGTACATCGTCAAACTTAACACAATAAGAGGATTTCGGAGGAGGAAAAAGACAATATTTCTTGAAATCAGCGAAAATTCTCGAATGATGATGGCGTCTGCAGTTGTTATGTTTGCATTGGAATACGACATATATTTAAGTTTCTGCTCGCAGCTCCTCACGTAAGCTAATGTTGTTTAAAATGGAAGTATCTTTGAGTCCGTAACGCAAAAGCGGTCTTTTAAATAAAAGCACTTCCCCTTGCTATTCAACCATGCTCTGATTGTACTCAAGCGTATATTCTGCCGTCTCCCCTTTTCAACTGATTCGAGAAGAAAATGGAAGAAGGGGTTGAAGAATTTTTCGTTTGACGGACTGCACACAGTTTTAACTCGAGGGGAAATCGAAAGAACTGAATATATGTCGAGAACCATTAGTGTTGTTTAAGTTAAGTACTTGACGTAAATGTTAGGTAAAAAAACTAATAATAAGAGATGCTTTGAAGTATGGATATGAGTTTGAATAAATACAGAAATATTCTCTACTGCTGTTTTGTTAATAAATTTAGGGAAATTGTCCGAATATTCACTTTATATACTATTTTATTTAATTAAATCGTTTACTAATTTTATAAGGAAAATTTAATTTAGTTTGATACTACTTTGTTCTTTAAGGCTGTTTTCGCCTTGACGTAGAGCACATTTTTGGACAGAAAAAATGTCTCAATTTTTATAAAAAAGTGTGACATTGTAACTCATGCATTTCTATTGTATATATGCGGTGTTTTTAAAATTTCAAAATATTTCATAAATAATCAGTTTTTCCTTTTAATATGTGAAGGGATAGCTCATGTAACATTACGGTATAGGAAAAAAAATGCAAAACACATTTTATAAAAAAAAATGTGTCAACTCGTATAAAAATGAGTAGTATGATAAAATAAGTGATTCTCTACAGGATAGTATATATATATATATATATATAAATCTTTGAATTCTTTGTGTGTGTTCTATGTTGTCATTTTCTACGTTGATATTTGTTTACTCGGTGGCTTAGAGGAAGCCTTTCCGCTTCGTAAGCTTAAGGTTGCGGGTTCGACCCAGGCTGGAGTCGATAGATTTTCTTGATGCAAAAATCTTAGATACTCATGTCATATGATTATGTGGCACGTAAAAGATCCCTTGAGTATCAATTTGGCTGTGATACTCCCGGCAATATTTCGCATCTGACGAGTGCATGAATTAAATTAATTCAAGCGTCCACAAATTTGTTACCGAGAGCCGCCACTAGATGGTGCTCTTCAGCAAGTTGTAAGAGACCGCGGTAGCCTAGCGGTCATACTCACGCGCATGTGGCTGTCGTACCAAGAGTTAAAGCCTTAGTACCACTCAAGACCTACCATACACAGGCGCTTATGTACGTTAAAATTGTTGAGGCTCAATGTCTTCCCGTTGGCGTGGTATGGCCTTTTGGAGGTGTCACCTCAGGTGCCCTCGTCGCTTGGCCGAGATTCCAAATTACGAAGTGCGTCACCAATAACCATCCTGTTACCGCATATAAGAGTGTTGTTAAATGACAATGTGTTAAAGAGTGTAGAATTACCTCAATTAATGAATAAAGTATAGAATAAAGAGGGAATACTTGTTTTCTTCATAATTTGTATTTTATTAAATTAAAAAGAAACTAGCACTGTGTGTGTGTGTGTGTAATTTATAAAGCTCTTCGCGTTTCAAATCTGCCGTTATAAAAATGTATTCTTTCTTAACAAAAAAAATACTATTTTGTCCTTGAATATTAATTATTACGCAGTACAGCCGGAACGAGAATAAACGATTTAACCAACCCGAATGGAAAATGCAATGAAAGCACTAATTACACTTTTTTTCGGTATGCAATTAAAGATGCATCCCAGATATAATTGCAATTCAAGAATTAATATTTGTATAAAAAAATCATTCGTAGTTTAGGATAATTTTTTTAATAAGAGTAAAAAAATACTGAACCTAAATCAAGTGTGAAGGAGAATTATAATAACAGATATCAAAAGAATAATTAACGCACAATTTCTAAAACTAGTTAAAAGCAAATAGAGCAAGTGAATGTAAGAAATAAACTATTCTGACTGAAGCCACCTTCATATGTGGGAATATAACAAGGAATACACGTATCTAAATTCTTAGCGTTGAGGCGGGGTTTGTAGATTTCTATGGAGGTAGATTTGAAAACATGGGATTTGAACCTTCGGGGCCACAAACCTATGCTTTAGACAACTGGTGTGAAAAGGAATTCTTTGCTAGATGCTTCCAATGCTATCATTGCTAGTAATGAATCACAAGAGAAAGGGTCTCGTATTCCTCTTAGGGGAGTATTTTTTTTCTTCAGCTGCTGAGGGCTTTGCTGTTAATTGCTTTCAAAGCGATATTCAGATAACGTTGCTTTTCAGCCATTACTGCTAATGATATATATTTTTCGTTGCACTGAAGATCATTTAGAACGTTTTTCATTGACGTAATTAGCAGTCTCTAGTTGAGATAGTTAATATGTTAGACGCATGCCTCATGCTCGATTTTGTATCAATAATCGTGATTTTTTTTTTGAATGGGTATCTTATAATCTTCGTAGGGGGTATTATCAGTAGTGTTAGGCTATATGCAGCCATTTAGTGATCTCGATTTCTGAGTCCTTACTAAGGAACATCGTATACCTTCGGACAGTTATACATAAAATAAGGCCCATATATAGAGATTTTTTAAAATCACAAACCATACTAAACGAATAATTTAAATATTTTTAATTTCGATGTTTAAAAAAAATTATTTTAAACCGTATTTGACTTTCTTTTGTTGAGAATGCAAAAGCTTCCATAGAATTTTTCAAATTCTGGAGATATGTGAAATATATAGATTATAATTTATATGGATACTGATTATATATATATATATATATATATATATATATATATATATATATATATATATATATATATATATAAAGCATTCGTTCACGTAAAAATCGGTAATTTTTTTTAACAAATATGCATGAAATTATTTAAATATACTTGCTTTTTTATACTTAAGTTTTAAAAATGGTTGAAAATAAACAAGAAACAGTTGTACATTGCAAAAGTATTAAATATTTAAAAAGAATTACTTTTAAGTTTTTTCTTGCATTATATAATAAATTATATCAGCCTATATAAAAGGCTTTTCTTTTTTGTCCACTCCCATAAATTAACTCATCGCTGTCTTAGGATTTCGTGTTATCCAAGGTGAGACCGGAGAGGATGTTTCCTTTGAGGGCATAGGATATAATTTGAATGTCTTCGGATCTGCAGACCTGGACTATAAACAACCGGATCGAAATGGTCAACTGGATAATTTCATTTTTAAGATTTTTAGTCTTTGTAACACATGTGGCGGTGGTATCTATATAAGCCAGTAATAGCCTCCGTACTACGATGATCATCTTAGTATAGTGGTTTGGTAATGGCTTACGGAACAAAAGGTACCAGGTTCTAGCCTTCATTGGTGACCCTGGTTGAACTTTGAAACAACGCAACTTCATGGAGCAGCCGTGGTACCATCTATCCACCGCAAGAGCAACCAAAAGCCGTCAAACCCACCTGACGCAGCACAGAAAAGCCGTCAAATCCATATGGCGCAGCACTAAAGCCGTCAAACACAAACTGACACAACATTCAAAGCCGTCAAACACAAAAAATGACGCAACAACAACAACTCACACTCTCGTCATAACTATGGTATCGTTAGTTCATCAATTTGCGGACTCACTGGCAGGAGAGTGTGTGGCGGTGGTATCTATATTAGCCAGTAACAGCCTCTGTACTACGGTGATCATTTTAGTATAGTGCTTTGGTAATGTGTTTACGGAACAGAAGGTACCAGGTTCTAACATTCACACGCTTGGATGAAGACATTCGTAAATGAATTAAACTATTTATACGAAGTATAAAGCAGCATTATATAATAATGTACATGAAAATAAAAATATTGAAAATGCTATATAACCATAATAGCAATATAATAACTGTATCAGGTATTCTTAAATGATCAATAATACACGTACCAAAAATTACTAAGACTACGGGGACAAAAATAAAATTATTTATAGATACAATATTTCTCGAAATCACCCGTCCTACCGTAAACATATATTCAACCAAGTATTTATTCGCATCTAAGCTGCCCTTTTTTCCAATGCTAAAGCTACTAAAAATAGGATGCGGCTTAGAATAGAAGACGGAAAAATTCGTTGGACCGATGAGGAAAATTGAGTTACAGCAATTACAAGTTCACGTATGTATTTAAAAGCTTTTAATGCTAATATAATAAACTAAGCATCCTTTTTTCATTAATTTTTTTTAATTTCATTAATATCAGAGTTCGACAAACCTTTTTACACTATCATTTAAATTTTTCACAAAAATGTGTTGAGAATTTTGGAGGTGGCTGAGAATCAATGACGGCTTAGATTCGAATAAATACGGTACTATGCAAACTACACTAAAACACACAAGTAATATAAAAAAAATTGTAAGTCAATTCCTACTTAGGTCAATAAAGAAAAAAATTAGTTTCTTTTAATTAAATAGTTACAATTATTATAAATATGTATATACATACGATGGAATCATAATATCGAATGACAAAATAAAAAGTGATTTTCCTAGCAATTTCCCCTTTTCCTTTCTATATAGGGTGTTGGACTATTTTTGTTTGTTTATCACAATTTATTCAATAATTAAATTTAATTATTCTAATAACAAAATATAGTAAAAAGTAATCACCTTCTCAGAAATTAGCCCGTCCCAGGTGTGATTCGAAACACGACCTTTGGATTAGAAATCCAACGCGCTATCCATTGAGCTACAGGGACTCAACGAACGATTTTACTTTCGATATTTGCTATTGTAAAGAGTGTTTTTTTTCCAGGTATAGAAGTTTAAGTTGGCATTACTTTCCAAGATGGCGACCGATTTAACAGCTGTCAAGTGATTTATTCTCAGTTTGGTTTAGCAATTCATCAAAACGATCATCAAGCAAGGCGTAGATTCGTCGAATGGGCCCAAAACGAGATTGCCGTTGTTCCCGATTTTCATAAGCGAATTTTGTTTAGCGATGAAGCCCGCTTCTGGTTGAATGGCTACGTCAACAAACAAAACGGCCGCATTTGGAGTGAAGCTAATCCACAAGTGTATGTCGAAACACCGTTACATCCAGAAAAACTGACTGTTTGGTGCGCTTTATGGGCTGGTGGAATACTTCTTCAAAAACGATGAAGGCCACAACTTTACAGTCAATGGTGATCGGTATAGAGCCATGATTACTAACTTTTTCATTCCTGAATTGAACAATCATGATGTCCAGGAGCTGTGGTTCCAACAAGACGGCGCAACATGTCACACAGCTCGTGCCACAATCGATTTATTGAAAGACACGTTTGGTGACCGCCTAATTTCACGTTTTGGACCTGTGAATTGGCCTCCAAGATCTTGTGATTTAACACCGCTAGACTATTTTCTGTGGGGCTATGTAAAGTCATTGGTCTATGTGGATAAGCCACAAACGCTTGACTATTTGGAAGACAACATTCGCCGTGTTATTGCCGATATACGGCCACTAATGTTGGAAAAAGTCATCGAAAATTGGACGTCCAGATTGGACTACATCCGAGCCAGCCGTGGCAGTCCTATGCCAGAAATCATATTTAAAATGTAATGCCACAAGATTATCTTTCGAATAAAAAAGAATTCATGTGAATCGAATAATACATCGTTGTTTTATTGCAATTTAAAGTTCTATACCTCTAAAAAACACCCTTTACAATCATTTTTGTTATTATTTATTTATTTTTTAATTTAATTAATGAATTAATTTTTTTAAAAAAAAACTTAACATTAAGTGTCATCCACTACAAGTTTAAAAAAATGTATATGAACTTGACCGGATGAATAGAAAGTATTTTATTAAGAATTGAAAATTTGAACAAAATATATAAATATATCGATAGGGAGAGAGTGAGCTAATAGTAGGAATTGATAAAATAAGGTGTGTTGGTGGATATATGAGATCATATTTGCAAATGAAATACTTGAAAATTGAATGTGATATTGCAGGGAAAGGGGAAAACCAGAAATTAGATCTGGTAGGATTCAAACCCACGATTTTTGGATTACAAGGCAAAGCGCTAACCATTGCGCTACAGGGGCACAAAAAACAAGTTTTCTTTTTATATATGGCATTAATCAGCTATTTTTGTTTGTTACTATTTATTCATTTTTTAATTTAATTAATGAATTAATATTAGAAAAAATGTATTATATTATCAAGTGTCATCCACCATAATTTTAAAAAGGTTATGAAATTTGAATGGATGAATAGAGAATATTTTATAATCGATCTAAAATTTAAGCAATATATATAGAGAGAGGGGGGAGAGTGTGTGAATTAATAGTAGGAATTGAAAAAGGGAAAAGAAAATGCCATAGCAAATATCCATTTATGGGCCATTTTTCCCTACACTAGTAAACAACACGTACATTAAGGGGAAAAAACATTCACTAAAAAGTTCTCTTGCCAGCCGGACAATCGCCTGTCCATACATTCATTCCCGGGACAACGATGAAAACGAAGAGTACCCTGGTAAGAGAACTACTATAAATTCTCCATTCCCCCTAGCTTTTTTTCCCTAACAGTAAATCCCTCTTTTCTGGACACAAAAATAGAATGAGAGGAAGAGGAGGGGAAAAAGGAAGCACATACAACATGGATAGAGAACGCCGAAGTATATCAAAAATACGATCCTAGGTATGGAGATAAAATGCTTCTCTACGAAACCTTAAGACTGTTATCTCAAGAAGAGGACGTTTCGCTGTCCTCTGCTACAGGATCTAAAGAGTTTACATTCAGTGGAGAGGAGAGTATATATCTGGAACAGTGTCTTTAACATCGGTTGTATTGGACGGGTGAAAATACGACCAATCGATGAAGGAGAAAGAATTCATCGGAAAATCGTTATCGTCGTTTACGAAATAAATCAGTAGTATACTTCTCTGGGAAAAGCATGTTTCGCCATGATAGTTTTCAAGCGTCGTAATTGGTATTAGAGAGGCCGGGAGACAACAAATGGAGCTGGTAATAATTTTGGAGTGCGCTAATAAAAGAGAGAGAAGTTTTTTTTTGGCATTTAATTTCGGGTTAAAAAGCAAGATGGCTGTTAGTCGCCAGTTAAGATGTAGCACTGAATGTTTTCATTTTTTTCAACTCCTACTATTAGTTCACATTCTCCCTGTATAAATATATGGCGCCACTGTTTTTTTTCTTCTTGTGTTAACACGTCCATTTCCCCATCAGTTTGCGCAGGACGTTTGCATAAGGTACATGTTTGCACACTTTTTTTTGAGTTTCATTTTTACATGTAAGTTTTTATCCTAATTTTTTTCTATAGAATTTTTTCTTAATATTCTTCTTTATTGCAGAAACATTATTGTTCTCTTTTAATAATTTCATTTTCAATTTGACTCTGATTTTTCTATTATGTCGAAAATTTTTGCTGTACGGGGAAGGTGGATCCACAAAGCATTGCTAACCCTAAATCACTGGCCTTATTCAGCGATAGCTCTAGAAATCACAATAGGTCTCCATTTTAATCCAAAGAATCTTTTTGTATCTGCAATTATTATGTCGCTTGTACTCCAATTTCTTTCTTCTTTGGCATTGTAGGTTATACAACTTTTTCGCTTGGTATCTTATTTTATTTTTTTATTTTATTATACTATAATATATATATATATATATATATATATATATATGTATCATATTCATAAAATAACAAGATAAGTCAGTTAAAGTATAAAATAGATGAACAATTTCACATACTTTACCTAGTTATTCTATGAAATAACTAAGTATTCCATGAAATGACTAAGGATAGACCATTAAAGTGAAAAACAAACAACAATTTCAAAGATGTTTTATAAATTAATTGGATCATGAATAGCTAAAATCTCTCGAAAAATACATTATATCCTTTTTAAGGATGAATAATTGATAAACAATGGGGGGAAGCAGAGATTATTAATTGCAATATATTGCTCATATTGCTGTTAGTTAAGCTGAAAATGGGGGCAGAATATGTGTGTGTGTTGCCAAAATAGATTATATTTAAATATTATCAACAAAAATACATGCTGGGAAGAAAAACTGTTGCTTCATAAAAACATTGTGTTTACTTCTTAAAACAAAAATGTAAGAGAATATTAATTTAAATTTTATGAAATACTTTACATTACTTACTCATTATTTATTAGAGCAAGGATTGTTGTGACGACACTTTGGATTGAACTGCTTATTATATATATTTTTGAAGCAAGCACACTATTTAGTATTACACATTTTGTTTTACACGAGCACTTTTTAAATCCTTATCCACTACTGTAATTTTGAGCTGTTGCAACAGATCAAAGCGTTGTATCATTATTTGGAACTTCTTCAATGGAAATTAATTCTCGCTGACATATACTGAACTGACATCTAGAGTACAATTGTTTTACATATATATTCCACCTCATCGGAAAAATTCTTCCCAAAGTTAGTAGAACCGGTTCAAAAAAACTTTCGAATGTCATATTTTATATTTTAATGAGAAAGTAATCCTTATTCTATAGAATACCTAGTTAAATCGTAGAATTCAATAATTTTATATACTTTAACTCTGACTGATCTAATTGTTTCATGAAATACCTAGTTATTCTATGAAGTAACGGATTTCACGCTTTAATGGTAATATATATATATATATATATATATATATATATATATATATATATATATATATATATATATATATATATATATATCTTGTTCAAATTTTCAATCGTTAGTAAAATACTTTTCATTCATCGACTCAAGTTCAAATACATTTTTTTTTAAATTGTAGTTAATGACATTGATGTTAATACAGTTTTTTCAAATATTAATTCTTTAAATAATGCGCAAATAGTAACTAATAAGAATAATAGTCCTACACCATATATAAAAAGGAATATCGCTCGTTGTGTTCTTGTAGCGCAATGTGTAACGCGTTGAACTTCTAATCGAAAAGTCGGGGTTCCAATCCCACCTGGAATAGTCTAACTTGTTAGAATGTAAGATCTTTTTGCTATACTATTTTATTGGAAGAATTAAATTTAATCAATGAATAAATTGTAACAAAACACAAATAATAATACAACACTCTATATGAAAAGGAAAATGGGGAAATTGCGAAGAAAATCGCTGTGTCTATTTTGCTACTTAAAATATTGTGCTTCTGTCATAAGTACATATTTATACTAATTGTAATTATTTAATGAAAAGTAACTAAAATATTAATTTTCTTTGTTGACCTTAGTAGGAAATGACCTTAAAAGGTTTTTTGTTGCATATTACTTGTTTTTAAGAAAAATATTATTTTGAGAGTGATTTGATTTAAAATATTTAGAATTTGTTGTTGTGACCTGATAAAAGAATTAACGATTTTCTGTAAAGTGTGTTAGTTTTTAAAAGATTGGAATAAAACTAATATTAAAAATTTTAGGGATTAATAAACTTATTGTTTTTTATCTATTATTGATATGTACTGGGGGTACCCATTGACCAATTACCGTTGTACAAATTATTCAACTGTTCATACTCATTGTTCAAATTGTAAAAAGTGTAATTTACATGTATTTTATAGTTCTATTTTTTTCAATGTATTGTAAGCGAGAAAAAAAAATTTAAGTCTTCATCTCCGCATTTTAATTTACAACCATAACATTCAACAGGACTTATTGCCCTTTTCAATTCCTACTATTAGTTCACGCTCTCACTATATATATATTTCTCTCTCTCTCTCTATGTATATATATATATCTTGTTCAAATTTTCAATCGTTAGTAAAATACCATCAGTATGTGTAAAATCAGTCATCTTGAACATATTGAGAGCTAAACTTCGGGTACTTTTAGCTTTGAATGAAGATAAGGTTTCATATATGAAACATAAATAAAATTAATCCCTGATTATATCATAAATTCTGACATCAAAACAATTTCAAAATGATATACCTAGGTCTGCAATCCTTTACTTTTGAAGACTTATCAAATGCACATGGTAAATATACAGAAACTTAACAGAAACCCACCATGAAAGCGCCACAAATTCTCAATACATTTCATATTCCCAATTTCCAACCAAACTCAGTGTTCAATTCCGGACTAAATGGTAGACAACCTATCAGGCCGTTACCAACGTTACGCCATCCATGGACCTTAATTTCTCTTAACCTCGTCGCCAGTGACTCTATCTGGGCGAAGACCAAGACGCGAACGGTTTAAACCGCAGTTAAATTTCGCATAATTTCGACTGCACGTATCTCACGAAGCCATCTCAAATTAGGTCTTAGCCGATGCGAGAGAAATTTAATTTTTGGGCTGGAGGGATTCAAATTACATAAATGGGGTTAAATTTCCCAGTGAGAGTTGGAGGAGGGTTGGGCTTGGAGAGTAGAGGAGATGGGAAGGTTTTATTTGAGAATTGGACGTGAGCCAGTTAAAATTGTTAACAAGTGGTGATGAATTCAATGGAACTGAAATTCTGTTCGAATTAAATTGAGTCTCATTTTCTAAAATTATCGAATAAAAGCTGGTATACTAATTTTCGAGAGAGATGCAGTTAGATGTATGAACCTTCGTTACGTGAATGTCAGAATGAGAAATTTAATTTCTATCTAATCGTAAAATTTACCAATTAGTAGAATGGAGAGGAGTCATCTTCAATTAAAACTACAGTTCCATTTTAAATGAGATAATGCATAGTTTTTATTTAATTATACTTAACACTTTTTTTGTTAAATCTGTTCCCAACTGAATGTTGTTCAGTAAGATTTTTAAGTTTCTCCCGAAGTTGAGAAATATAACCTATGTAATTTATACTTCAAGATCTTTTTTAATTCCTATTATTAGTTCACACTTTCTCTCTATATATATCTTGTTCAAATTTTCAATCGTTTATAAAATACATTTTAAAGCGCTCAATTAAGCTGAAGTTTTGTATACACGATTATTTTTCATGCCAATACGGTAATTTACTTAAAACTAATAAAAATTAATTGATTCAAACTAATTATTCTAAGAATTACAAGTACAGCCACGTTGGTATCATTTTTACCGACTTAGCAACCATTTTGGTGACTTGAGTCAAAACTTAAAGATGTTTTCTCACATTTTGAGCTGAAATTTTCTATACACGATTGTTTTGGGTGACAATACGATATTTGAATTATAATGAATTAAACGTAATTGACCGAAACTACTAATTTAAAGAATTATAGATACAGCCACGTTGGCTTTATTTTTAGCGACTTGGGTCAAACTTTTAAGGATTTTTTTTCTCTCGTTTAAATCATTCCGTTGAACTGAAATTTTATATGCACAATTGCTTGGTATGACAATACATGATAAGTAATAGAAATTAATTGCCACTTTATATTGTGATTCTGTCATATGTACAAGCATATTTTTATTTTTTGTAATTATTTAATAAAATATAACTAAAATAAAAAAATGTGTTGATCTAAGTAGGAATTAACTTAAAAAATGGTTTTTATATTACTTGTTATTTTCAGATATGTAAGTAGCTCAATATTAATTGAAGTATATATCAGTATAAAATATACATGTGTGTACTCGTTTACCATACTGCGTTCTCGCAGTTTATTATCTTTAAATATACATGCATTAATTCGCCTTAACATATAAAGCTAAAAGAAAAGGAGGGAGGATGCATGAGTCTCTATATCCGGGGTGGGCATTACGTCAATCGCGATCGACCGGTGGACCGCCAAGACAATTTGGGGTGACCTCCTGAAGGTTAGCAGTCAGTAATTATATTCGAAAATATTCAAGATTGGCTGACAGTACGCCGACTAAGTCTTCTAGACTACAGGTATAATTACGAGAACTAATTTTAGAAGAAAATGTTTTATTTTTTTAATGTATTTTGAATTGCTTGATTATAAATGCATCATTAGATCTTATTATATTTCTGGCTATTATTATTATGTTTGTATTTTGATTTTGTCTTTACAAACGTGGTTTCAAAAAATTGAGTTTTTTTATTTTATTTACGAAGGGGGTAAGTACATATTCTGTATTTATTATAAGTTATAATAAATATTGTTGACCTTTTTTCCTTACCCCACCGCACCTACGATACTGGGAAGTGGGCACACTCGTGAATTTTTCAAAGGGGTCTTGGTGGTCTAGGGTGGAATGTCTACCATTCTCATATCCTACCCCAATACGCAGCCAAACATTTTTTTTTCGTTGTTTAGATTGTCAGGAACAAAGAACAGTAAGAAATAAATTATTGAATAAATAATTAGCATTAATAAATAAAAAAAATTATTAGTAACAAATAACATGGGATTATAATCAATCGGGGAAAAATTCCTGGGTGCTAGAGGAGAGTTCGGATCCATGGAGCCTCCCCCCCCCGTTTTTATGTATGCCACTGATACAGGATGCACTGCAACACCTTGAAAAAATTAGAAGTAGCCCGCACCCTGTAAAAGTCTGCCCACCCCTGCTCTATATATTTCACGTGCATTGGCCTTCTCTGCACGGCGGGTCTTCAGCGGTACTAGGCTCGAATTCATGACATCTCAGTCACGATTCGGTGACCTTAGTTTCGATTTGGAAAATTTCTTTTAGTTCGGATTACGTTTTTTTTTGGGGGGGGAGAGATGGGGGGTATTATTCTTGATCTAGCACCTTCACTCTCAGTTTTTAATAAGTTTGCTATACATTATGAGTTGATCTTGAAATATATAATTTTAAACTCCGTAAAATATATATAACAATCAGCATTATTTATATTTGATTTAAGATAACACTTTAATGTGAATATATTCAGGAATTCTCTACGACCAGCTTTAAAAAAATAATAAGTATACAAACATTGCCTCTTTTTATGAAAATAATTTAGTTTAAAAATTATTTTAAATACAATTTTAAGCACGATAGTTTATATCTTTCCGACTAATCCATGGCCCCATTTGAAAAAAAAAGTTTACTTTTTTTCCTGTACCAATAAAACATCTGACGTTCATTCATTGCTAAAATATTGATGAAGAACAATAACTGTTTTATATAGTTTTGTTTATAAATGACATAAATGTAGGTTCATTTCATGTTGCAATTTCACCAATCACATCCCAATTGACACCTTAAACAGAAATATTAATTAGGTGTTATAGTTTGAAGGGAAAAAATTAGATGCATAAGTTTTTATGTTATTACCATCAATTACAAAATATTTAAGTATAGAATAACATTTCCTTACTTCAATTTACGGTTTAAAAAGGCAAGAACTTATTACTTATTCAAATCCACTGATATTTTTTTTAATTTTGAATTGCAATTTTAGAATGAAATGAAAATTGGATAATCACAAATAATGACTCATTAATAATGGAAAAAATCATGCTACAAATTTAAATTTAGATGTACAATAATTTTATTACTTTCAGATTAGTTTTGTAATTTTTAATATATAAAATTAATCACAACAAAAATTAAAATTTGTTCAATAAACAAGTAATATAAAAGAAAATTTTTACGTCAACAAAGACAAATTTTATTTTAGTTACTTTTTATTAAGTAATTGCAGTTAATATATATATATATATATATATATATATATATATATATATATATATATATATATATATCAGAACCACAATGTTAAGTGATTTCTCTTTGTACATATGGTTTGTTGGACTACTATTCTTGCTTATGTTACTATTCACATTCTCAGAAATTAGGCCAAGTAGAATTCAAACCCACGACCTTTGGATTACGAGTCCTACGCGCTAACCATTGCGCTACGGGGACACAAAACGCAAATTTTCTTTTTATATATGGCGCTGGGCTATTATTTTTGTTTGTTGCTATTCATTCATTCTTTAATTTAATTAATGAATTAATCTTTGAAAAAACTGTATTAACATCAATCGTCAACCACCACAAGTTTAAATATTATCTGAAACTTGAACGGATGAATAGAAAGTATTTTATTAAAGATTGAAAATTTGAACAAGATATATATATATATATATATATATATATATATATATATATAGAGAGAGAGAGAGAGAGAGAGAGAGAGAGTGAACTAATAATAAGAATTGAAAAAAGGATGAAATAATACATATGGAATCCGATAAATATATATGTACTAAGGAAACATTAATGAGCACTTAAATTTGCAATAATTTAATAAACGAAAACACGATAAAAATAAATCTTTTAAATAAGAAACTTAAAGCAGAAATTTCAAAAGCTGTTTTAATTCAATAATTAAACAGTTTAACTTAATCAGAAAATTTTAAAGTTCATTCTTTTAAGCATTTCGTAACTGTGTTAATTTTAAAAGACTAAACATTTAACTGCCATCCACATTTTTTCCAGTATTCCAAACTCTAACTACACTTAAAGGCAACAATCCCGCAAAGTCATTTAAGGTGATTTATATTAAATATTGCACTTTTGCAGAATTTTTAAAAGATGCTCTTCAAGATTCAATTCACAAGTCTCACCGGAAAAATCTGACCTTTTCATTCCCCCACCCGCCGAAAGCCAAGGGCTCTAAACGAAGTTTAAATTCTCTTCCTACTGATTCGTGCGAGGTTGCAACCGAATTACCTTATCAGCATTTTAAATTTTCTCCTGGATCGGCCAGTGGAGCACCACAAACTACAAAAAAAAAAGAGAGAGATTGATCCATAAACGAGCTTGCTTCTGAATTTTTAAAGTTGCAAAAAGTCAGTTTTTTTTTGTCTCTGTCATCTTGCTATAAGTGATTTTTTCCAGATACGAATAAGTATTTAATTCTGTAGAGATTAAAAGAACAACAATTATAATAAGTAAATTTTTTTTGAAAGAGAAGGGTTTTAACCACAAAAGGGGTATGTTAGGGACTATATAATATATATAGTATAATTAAATAAAATAATAAGAGACAAAATTGTACTTCCTACAAGACTAAAAAAGAAAGAAATTGGATTTTAAGAAACATATCAAGAAAATAAATGGGGCAAAAGAATATTGTACTGAAATTGGATAAAAACAGACAAACAGGAAACAAAGATGTATAGCTATTTTAATTGAAGATACTAACAGAGTCTTTGGACTTAAATGGAAACCAATTCTGATTTCTAAAATTGCTGCTGAATCAGGCCAGCGAATTAAGGACAAAGCAATATTTTATGGATCAACCTTCCCCTTACAGCAGAAATTTTTGACATGATAGAAAAAACAGAGCCATGTTGAAAAATTAGTCCTATACCTATCACACGTGGATGGAACACCAGACAGTAAAATAAAATGAAAATATAAATAGTGAGAATAGTAAGGTTTCTCTCATAGAGATGAATATTAAGAAAAAGAAAATTTTTAAGAAAAACTAAGATAAAAACTTCCATGTAAAAATGGTAACCATTAAAGCGTTTAAAGACACAGCATCTTAGTCAGAAATCGCTTGAAAAGTGGCATGTTATAAAATATATGAATATATATATATATATATATATATATATATATATATATATATGTGTGTGTGTGTGTGTGTGTGTGTGTGTGTGTAATAGATCATGGTCGGTGGGATCGCATTTCTTTGCACTTGTTGTAGTGATTTAATTCCAGCTATTGAAGGAAGGATGCATGGTTAGTTTCAGGACATTTTTATTTCTTAAGACATGGGATATGATGATAAACAAACACATAATTTTAGAAGTAACAAATCAGAACTTTACGGCAATTAAAAACAGTCCCATACCAGTACAAAAAGCTGTAGTACACTTTCACAAGACGAAGACAAAGACACAGGCACACAAAGAACTAGGACTCTTAAATATTGAAGACAAACAGACAAAGAGAAAAGGACAAAGAACTCAGGATATTTATATGAAGCAGCAAATCTGCATGATTTCTTTTTATGGAGGTTGCTATGATTCGAGAAAAGCTATCACTGGATAGTTTCTGACGCAATATTACTTTTAAAAGATGCAAGCTGTTAACTTTTAAAATTCGATTACGATTACATCCCAGTTATGCGGGTAGACTAGTTAAATATTTAAACGCGAGTCCTGAAGAAAAGGACCATCAAAAATTAAAAATTATTCAGGATGAAATTAAAGTGAATTATTACACACCCATACACACACACACACACACACACACACACAGATATATATATATATATATATATATAGTTTAGTTATTTTACAAACAAGAGATAACATCCAACAATCACATTCGAAAAACACATAGACAGTAGGAAAATCACACAACAATGAAGGACACATGAGCAACCGAGATTAAAAATTATAAAATGGATGCTGCAGTATTATAAACATTGCTGACTTAGGACAGCTAATATATAAAATAATTTATATAAAAGTAGGGTTGAACATGTTTTTTGGCCAGCCAACCTTCCCCCTTTATGTAAATAATACTGAGAAAAAACCTATTGAAAGTAATGGATAGGAATATCTATATCCATTACAAGATAGAGGTAACTTACCTAAAAATTGCACTTGAAAATCCAGAGCCCGGACTAAATCTGAGTGCAATAAATAATTTATTGCCAGATTCTGGACCCTAATGTAGATTCAAAGTATGTGAATGGCTGAAATGTAGCACTTAACAAAAGTATAGAAAAAATAAAAATTAATAAGAGTGTTACACAAATTACCATAACTTAAGTGATGCTAGAGTATATATGAATTAAATAATAAGTAATTTTATCTAATATTAGAATATGGAGGTAACTATAACTATGAAATATGTAAGTATATTGTAATAAACTATTATCAATCTCAGAATTTTTAATCTTTACTATTTTGAATAGCTTTTTTCATGTAACTATTAATAAAATTAATTGGGTATTTCTGATTTAAGCAATACTTAGTAAAAGTTTTATAGTTATTTATTATTTCTGATTTTCTTGACACCAGAAATTTACTGCGCGGTATGTAATTAATAACAATATTTCTGAATATAGAAACATGTACATTACTCTCTCAATGAGGAACTTTTATAATATTGAAACTAAATTCTTCTCTTTTATCATAAATATTAGAAACTATTACATTATCTTGTAATTTGATATGTATTTCAAGAAAATTTGCTTCATTTATGTTACTATTTGTCTGTATTAAATTAAGATATTGTGGATAAAAATTAGTGTTAGGTATAAAATTGACTTGCTTGCCAAAAATGATTATGTCATCTATATAACGATAAAAATAATATTTAGAATCATTAATGTAACTACTTTCAAAATATTGTAAGCATAAATTGGCAAGACAGTTGCTCGCAGGGCCACCTTGTGGCAAACCTTTAACATGCAGATAATAGTTACCCTTATGATATATATAGTTCTCTTTAAGTACAAACCTAAGTAGTGAACTAAATCTATCATAATTAACATTATTAAATAAATTATCTTTATGTAAATTTACAAGTATATTATTCAAATCATCAATATTAATAGAGTTAAAAAGATCTTCAAAATCTAAACTATAGATTGAATAAATCTTTTTATCTTTCATTTGTTCATAATGAAAGATTTGCTGTGGATTTAAGATTGTTTATTGCATCATGTAATATTTCATGGAGAATTTTGCCTGTTTTGCTGATATATGTATTAAATTCATTTGTAACTGTCCTAAATTTGACTGGGTCTTTATGAAAATAGGGAGTAAGAAATATATGTGGAAATTTAAAATTATTATTAATTTGAATTCTTAATTGTTTATGAAAAGCCAAAATTCGATTATTTATTTCTCTTTCAGAAACTGATGACTTAATAAAAGCTGTATTATTATCAAAATAATTGTCGATCATTAAACTATAATAGTATTTACATATGAAGGCAAAATTTCCTGGCACTTTATCAACATAAACTATATTAAATTTATTTTGCAATTTTTTAATCTGATTTTTAATATCATTAAAAAAAAGATTTCATTATCTATACCAAAGTTATATTTTTAAGCTGCTGTGTGTAATATTACCTATGAATTCTGTGAATGCCTCTATAGGCATACTATATTTAATAGCTATTTTGTATATAAATTGCTCAATATCATTAGATAACTGATTTTTTATAATTTTATTATTATTTAAAGTCCTTAATCTAAAACCAGTATCTTTATTCGTTATGTTTCCAAGATTATTGCCTTTTACAATATTGAGGTCACCAGTAATAACATGCTTGTGATGTTTATCAATGAAGTCTTTAAATTCATTACATTTACATATTAAGTTATGTTGCTTTACAGGCACATTATAGTAAAAAATTGATCTACCTATTTTTTATTGTCTTTAAAAGCTTTTTTGATAATAATATTTTGTATTGGGAAAAATAGCATGTGTTTTTTAAAAATGTCAGAAAAATTAATATTATCATATGATTTATTCATATATAAAAGTGTACAATATTCTATTTGATAATCTTTATTTACATTAACTTTTATGTTATGTTTATGTTTCAAAAATTTGTTAATGTCTTTTAGAATATGCAAAGCATAGCAATTTTTAATTTTATGTGAAATTAGTACATTTTCTGTAATACATAATTTTCTCTTACTGAGTACGAACATAAAAGCTTTAATGTGTTTTATGTAAAAATTGTTATCAAAACTATTACAAATACCTATAATGCTATCTGTAAGTATTTTTTTGTGCCAATTAATCTTTTAGTTCTAGCACCTCTAGTTTTCTTTTATTAGATATTTCATTAATCTCTTTATTGTAATAATAATCTTGAGAATTTTGTTTAATTGAATTTAGAATACTTTTTCCTTGGTAGTCCATAAGGATAAACTGCATTATAATATTTAATATATTTTAATTTTCCCACCATAATCTTTCTTTAATGTCAGGAACAACTTTAATAATATTGAGTGAAACATGTTCAAAACCATGTGTACTAAAGTGTCTTATTTCTATTTTATTTGAATTTTTAATACTATTGAAGTATTTAGTATCTGTGTGTGTGTGACCTATGTTGATTAATTCTAATATTAATTTTATTAGATGTCTGTACAATATATTTAAATTGGCATTTATTACATGTCAATAAGTAAATACAGTTATATGTTTTACAGAAGGTAAATTTAGAATCCTCTTTGATTTGATCATTATGGATCATTTTACAAGTTTTACATCTTTTGTTGCCACATCTTTTGTAAAAAGAAATTTTACTATTTCCAAATTTACTATTTTGAAGCTTATCTAAGTATCTATTACATATGTAAGCATTAGAGTTATTTGAAACATATTATTGCAAAGCAAAAAAATCTTTTTTAGAATTCTTTAAGTATTTCTTATTTCAGCATACTCTAGTATTACATGTATTAAAAAGTCTCGTAGAATCTCTACAATGACCTGCATTCAAAACTTTGTCACTATCTACTGTGTTCATCATGTCTGTAGTATATACTGTTAAAAAACTAGCCTAACAGATTATAAAATACTACCAATTATTAGAATATGAATTGCTAAAAAGTATAAACTAACTAATTAGCCTACCAATACAGCAAAATAAAAAGAGTTAGTGGTTACTTTCTATCAATGCTACATATACCATTATAATGTACCACCGAGCAAAGACAGACAGAGTATATATATTGACCAATAAAATTATAGCTATGAATCTGTATTTGGATCCAAGATCTGGGAATATTTATTATTCACTGATAATCGTGATATAAGCATTTTTAATGCATCTTTAGGCAAGTTACCCCTCTTCTTATAATTTATTTTGAGCTACTAGCTCAATAGGAATTTGATCAGTATTGTAAACAGAAATGAGAAAGGTCGACTATATAGACACAAAACTGGTTAAATCCAACTTTTATATAAAATTAAAAGCTGTCGTAAGTCAACATTATTTATAATACTGTAGCATCCATATTTTTAAGTTTACAATATCTGTTTGATTCCTCTGTATTTAAGGTTCAAATAATTTCTGTCTGTCTAGCAGAGAGATTATAAAAATCCACATACACACATATATGTAAACAATAACACATGTTATTTTATTGATTGAACACAAGTGTTAATATTTTGAAGTAAATCTACACCAGCTTTACACATTTTGCAATACTTTAATCTGAAAAGTGCTAAGGTGACACCATTATTCAAAAACAATAAAAAATCCCTTTGGTTGTTAATTAAAAAAATGATAAATAAAAAAAATGTTTACTGTTCAAAACTATTACGTTTCTTAACTTGAACTGGGATGGAGAAATTTGGTATTCGTAAATATGCAAAATATAGTTTTTTTTATTTTAAAAGTAACAAAATTATTTATAAATACACAGTTTTGATTTTATATCAAAAAGAAGAAATCCTATAAATGAAAAATTGGGATTTTGTTTTCCCTTTGTTGATAATATATTAGTAATTGTGTTGCTTGCAAATTATAACGTAGCTCTAACACTAGCCCTATAATAAAAAAGAACATTTTTTTCTTCAATCAAATTTGCTAAAGTATATGATTATCGTTTGCTGATATACTAAGCGATTCATCAGAAATACACAATTCAAATTTCATTCATTTACAGTCAGTAGCGCACACAGGAATTTTTCAAGGAGGGGTCCGGGGCCGAAAGCTCACCATTCTTGTATCATGCTCCTTTTGATTTTGTTGATTTTCGAGAGCAAAACACAGTAAAAAACTAATTATTGAATAAATAATTAGCGTTAACTAATAAAATTAGTCTCATTAATAACAAATACTTAATTAAATTTTACGTACTATG
Source organism: Trichonephila clavipes (assembly GCA_019973935.1). Lineage (NCBI taxonomy): Eukaryota > Metazoa > Arthropoda > Arachnida > Araneae > Nephilidae > Trichonephila > Trichonephila clavipes. The sequence goes on from BMAU01020477.1 coordinate 434,686, forward strand.
TACATAGAATTTTAATCAATCGGAAAAAAAAATCAAGGGCTTTGAGAGGGGGTCCGGACCCCCAGGACCCCCTTGTGTGCGCTACTGTTTACAGTTTAAAATCCTTAGTCTTTAAATGTTTGATGTCAATCTGTATGAGATGACCAAATCATCACTTAGTTATATCTTGGTTCTTTTAAAATTATTTGCAATTAATATCAACATCTTAAAAGATCATAAAAACTATAAGACAAACTTAAAATTCATCTTTTCAAACAGCTATATAATTAGAATACAATCAAATAAAATAAGTCATTTTTTTGTAAAAAAAAATAAAGATATATAATTAATTCCTTTTTATATATATCTTCCATTTTTCTCTTCCTTTCTTTCTAATTTTACAATTTTCTTCATAATTTAATATTTCCTCATTTTTTTTCCAAATGCAAAACTTGATAAAAAGTTCGTATTTTTGATAAAAAAAATTTTAAGTTTCTTATGAACAGACTTCCAATTAATTTTTAAGAAGCTTATTTTAACAAAATGTTAAGTATTTGGTACACAAGATCCGTGAAACCATTTATCTTTTTAAATTATTACTACTGAAAATTTGAAAAGTACTTCGAATTATTATACATCTAGCCCCTTAGACACATGAGCTATAAATTTACCTCATAAGGAATATTTTTAATTCTCTTCTTTAGATAATAGTATTCTTACTCTCTATTGTTTTCGTTCGGGGTTAACTTATAGAGATGAAACTTTCAATTTCCTTCATTGTAAACATTTCAAATAAATAAAGGCACCTAAAACACTTAAATAACCTATAACTAAACGTTTAGATATAACAAATTTACACCCCTTCCTCTTTAAGAATGGATAACACTCTTTACAACTAAACACAACATACCAAACTCCACTAACAGCCACCAGAACTAAATTTCCAACTTCAAAATCCGAGCAGGTTAACTACCATCAAATAAACAGCACTTCAGACACCTTTATCGAAAACGCTCCAAACCCCCCAATTCAATTAACCGTTGCTCCTCCCCATTCGGATGTGCAACAATCCCTTTTCCCACTCCCCCATAGGAATTGGAAGAGTCCCATGCGTGCTCGTTAAGACAGAACCCCGTTACGTGACGAGGCATCTAAACTTTGTTACGCACAACATAAATGGCCCACTTGAGATGAATAACGAGTGATGTACGTTACAAAGCATTTACCCATCCTTTCACTATACCTCCACCCTCACACTTGCATCAATCAGGGGAATAAATAGGACCGGCTGTGTGTAGGGAAGGTAGCACAAATGGCCATGCATAAACGCTCCTACAAAGGTCAGTCCTAGAAAAGGTGGTGCATTTACACATACACATTCACTACACAATCGATGTCAACAGCCCAAAGGAATCAACCGATGTGGTGATGTTGGGAGGTATGGTCGCAGGTGTGGGTGAAGTATCGAAACATTGCTCTGGACCCCACAGTCCTGTCTGCTTGTCAGCTTGGTCTTTCGTTGCGGTTTCCGATACGATGGACGGGAATTGGAGGAAGGGCCACTGCTTGTCTGGGTGGCCTTTCGAATTTAAGCCCTCGTGACATATTTGACAGTTCGTAATCAGTGTGGCGTAAGGCCGGTATGGCTCCGATGGGGTGGAAATTAAAACGGATGAAGAATTATTCAATTAAATGAATTAAGGTTGGGATTTGGATGAAACAAGAGAAGGGGCTTAGTTCGAATGTGTACGGTTTGGTTGTTCCTGATCTCGATTGCGATACTGTTTGAATGGATGTTTCAGATAATGTATAATTATACAGATAGATAGAAATTAAATAAAGTTGATAAATTAGTAGTTAAAATATTTCGTGCTCATTGATTTTATTAGATTTTTAAGAAAAGGAATTTGGGATTTTTAGCTTACTTATATAGAATTAACACTATAATAGTCGTTCAGAACACTTGATGGAGCTTATAATAGGGTGTGTAGCCCTGGGATCCCAGTGTTTTTTCAAATCCCAGGATTTAATTTTTGTCTAAATTATATTTTGAAATTTTTTTTTCATTCAAGTTTTCAAAGAATTTAATTCTTAGAAAATTTATACTTTTTTCATAAAATATGTACATAGAGGGTTTTCTTTTTGTGCAAATTATAAATGTCAGAAGTAAAAAATTATATCCAGCTTTCATTTCTCGTACGGGAGAATGTCGCACATATCTAATTGGCTCACTGCAATAGTTACACAATAATATAAGCAACATCTCAAGAATAGATTTTGTCACAGTTCCTTCTTCAATTAAATGCCATAAATTAATAGTGGATCTGCTCAAAAGACTTGATGCTTCAAATTCCACTGCATTACTAACAATTAATGCAACTAGATCTTCTATTTCAAATAAGGTAACACGTAAAATTAATTCCCATTCTGATTCAATAACGGAATCAGTTTGTGCACAAAAACCATTAAGTGTAGCACAGCGTTTCTCAAACTGTGTAGCGCGCCCCCCTTGGGGGCCGTGACAACTACACGAGGGGGGCGCGAGCATATTAAAAAGTCGAAAACAAAATTTTATTTAATTAAATTTGTTTTTTTACTTTCAGTAAATTAATAAATACACATTCTGACATAATAAAAAATAAAATACATATTTACACTAATATATTACACTTATAAATGTATCGGCCCCACACAATGTATTTCATAATTAATTTAACAGAAAAAAAGTTAAGAACAAGTTTAATAATTACCAGTGACCCCATGAGCCTGTCATATATAAAATTTTATACAAAAATAAACACTTATCTCGATAATTTGTACTGTTTATAATTAATCTCTTCAGTGCCGATTAAAATTTACGCGATTTGCTTCCCAATACCGACCGTTTTCCACGTAGGCGCGTGTATGCGATGTATTGGAGGGGAGGGGGTAAGGAATAAAGAAGCAAATAATCTGGAATAAGTAAATTTTTCGCAAACACTGTCAAGGTCCTTTTAATGTATTCCAAAGCCTTCGAAATAATTTTATGGATAGCAGTGCACAGAAAAGATCGTACTTCGGAAAGACATATATATACGTCCGGGGCAAATAACGCACTGGCTGAGCAAGACGTTTATATACGTCGGTGGCACTTAAGATATTACAGTCGTACTGAAGTTTAGTGTCAAAGGATAGTATTAGATTGAATATTGGGTCGCGAATATTGAAACTTTGAGAAGCACTGGTGTAGCAGAAGAACTAGATAAAGTTATCAAAGAGGGATAAGCACCAATCATGAGATTTGAGACATGCTCATCGAAAATTCGAAAAGAAATACCTCTTTTTGAAAATGGAGGGAGATGCAGTGACTGCCTGGAAAAGTCTAAGTAATAAAGTCGACAGCATTTGAATACACAAAATGTACTTAAAATTCTCTCAGCATATTTTAGCATTTATAAATAATTTTTATAAAAATCCTGTAATGTAATATAAAAAGAAATATCCTACTTTTAAGTAACTCCCAGTAGATGGTGGGAAACATACATTGCACACAGTCTTAAAAATCAAATAAATTTTAAGTAATTAACTTATTAACTAAGTGAATTTCTTTTTATAAATCATTCTATGGTGCTGAAGTATTTAAACACTATAATATTAGAAAGAAAATTTCTTCATAAAGCGTTATGCAGCTTGAATTCATTGATCGCTTTTCAAATGTGTGTGTGTGTACATACATCACTTTACTACATGCAAAAATTATTTCAAAAACGATTTGTTTCAAAATGTTTCATGATTATCTTAAAACCGAACACACCAGCATCATACATTTCAAAACCGGTAAATTTTACTTTCATATCACCCTTTCGCATAAACACAATCATTTCGCACTGATAAGTTCCATAACTAAAACATTTTGCATAATCCTCCTCGTCTTCCAAATCTTCGGATATTTCTAACACGACACAACTTGCCATTTTATTCCGTGACATGAGAGGACACCATGCAACTCAACTCGTTTCTTATTATCCAGCAGAAAGCTCCTTTTAATCCACTTTTACCCCCTACAAATTCCGAGTGAATATCGACTTCTCAGTCAATTTATTCCTTTTTCCCTTTTCCACTCCTCGATTCTACCTACTGATCACGCATAGGGAACACAGGGAATGAAATGCTATTGTGGTTCATTGGAAACAGGTCGCAGCTCCTTCAGAATACTACTCCTCCACCTCTTTTATCCCTACATTCTTCCGGATCGAGTGCATCCTCTAGATGTATGATTGCGTGAATCGGAATCAGCAGGACTGCAGTATGTTGATGAGAAGGAACGAAAAGCAGACGATGGCGAACAAATGTGATGCGAAAAGTAGTAGTGCAAGAATTTAAATTAAGCATTAATGTTTCTCTTCCTTCCCTCCTTCCTCCACTTCAGCCCACCCTCGTAGCCCAGCAAAGAGTAGGTCGATCTGAACTTTCAAACTCTTTGCCATCGAATAAAAATATTACTGTATGTATATTTATATCTTTATGTTTTATTTTTGATCTTACTTTCTTCCTTTTTTTTTTTGACGTTTTTGCATTTTCGAATTAGTTTCTAGCGACAAGGTGTGGTAGAAACTATAGGGGGGGGAATGTCCAGGGTTTCATATGTTTTTCTTTCAACCCCCTTCCATGACAGTTTTCGGATAAAAGAATCTTCCTTTGAATTATTTATAAGATCTATTAAGTTTTGGGGATGAAGGAAGATATGTATATATAGTTTTTTTATAAGATTTATCGTGGGAATTGATTGGATTATAAAAATATCTTCACGGGCCCTGTTTTTGCTTTTATTTTTAAGTCAGATAATACCCTAAGGCAAAATATATTATTCAGAAAATTTGAATTTATTTTAATAGAATGAATTTATTCTCCGAAAATGTAGGATTAAGTAGGTCTCTCGGTAGATGTGAAAGTTAAAGGTATCTGATTCGCTAAAAATTTATCTCTGGGGGTCAAAAACACCTGCTTATATGTTTTAAAGCTCATTTATATATATATATATATATATATATATATATATATATATATAATAGGTAATGGAACAATAATTTAATATCTCAAGTTAAGGTCATTTGTACGAACAAATAAAATTCTAATAAAGTAAAGTTAAGTTTGTAACCGCCCTTGTAAGAGTCCTCTATCTACCACCCATCTTCAGTAGAAGCTTGATGAGAGAAGGATATGGTCGCTATGAAAAGAAACCGTCCATGTACTTGGGGCCCATTATTTTTCAATTCCTACTGTTAGTTCACTCTCTCCCTATATATATATCTTGTTCAAATTTTCAATCGTTAATAAAATAGTTTCTATTCATCCAATCAAGTTCAAATAATTTTTTAAAACTTGTAGTGGATGGCACTTGAGGTTAATACAATTTTTGTAAATATTAATTCATTAATTTAATTAAATTAATTACTGGTTTTCGACGCCAACTTAGATTCGTCTCCAGTGTTGTAACAATGTAACTGTTAAAACAATGACAAAAGTTGGCATCAAAAACTGGTTTTTCAGCCAAATCGGGTGTGCTGTGTTACAACAATGTAAACAAATCATGCTTTTGTATAACCCTAACTTAAATTAATAAATACTTATAGCACTAAATGAGGCTTCATTGAACCTAACTCCGAAATTACCACATTTAGTTTAATCTTTAAAATCCAACGCGCACACACACATTTCCAATTCATATAAAATATATCAGTCAATAATAGTAGAACTTGATTGATTTTCTTTTAGTTTCAATTAAATAGATCTAAAGCAATGGTAGACAAACTAAGATCCTTAAGAGTTCAATCCGAATCACCACAAATTTTAGAACAAAAGTACAAAAATTTTCTATTTAAGTGTTTAAAAAATACCACTTAAGGGCGTATATCGTAGTTTGAACATGGAAAATATAATTCTGAGAATATATGCAAAAAATTATTTAAAAACCTTTTTTAAGTGCAGAAAATGGAATCCATCCTACTAAACACACATAATAATAATAATGTACTATAATTAGTTAACAAAAGTATTTATTTGTATATTTTCGTATATTATTGTAAATTTAAAAAATACAAAAAAAAAACGCAACTAGTTATCACAAAACTATACTTACTCCATAGGTATCAAAAAAATTCTTTAAATACATTTTTTGATATATTACATTTTAAAGTGAACGTTCTGCTTTAAACGGTCAGCAAAAAGTTATTTTGAGGGGGGGAGGGTCACTTGAATCACAATATTTTAAAGAAGGATCATTAATTTTGATTCTTTAAATTAGCTAGCACAGCTTTTGAAAGGGTGCTACATTCTCCGAACTTTGACATCTCGCCTCGAGAGGGCTGCGGTAGCCCAGTGGTTAAAGTATCGGATCATGGGCAGGCATGTCATGAGTTCGAGCCTAGTACCACTAAAGTCCCGCCGTGTAGGGCAGCGATGCACGTTAAATCTGTCGAGAGCTGAAACGTCCTTCCGTTGGTGTGGTGTGATAGTTAGTTAGTGTGGTTAGAAGAGGAGTTTCCAGCTCAGGTGTCGTCCACGTCAATTGACCATGGTTCAAAATTACGTGATCCGTCGCCAAAAGCCCTCGTGTAAAACTGAACAGTGCAACGTTAATATTCACTCACTCACTCGAGAGGGTATTGAAAACTAGCTCTTTTAAAAGAACGACCCCCGCCTGTTCTCATTTCGTATGAGGAGCTATTAGTAGAATCAGGGTTCGATTCCTCAATTCAGCATGATCATTATATAACACGAAGCTTACGAACCGATGAATTTGATTGGTTCAAATTAACGTATCTATATAGCAGTGTTTTCCAACCGGGATTCCATAGAAGATTTGAAGGGAGTCGAAAATGAAAACTGTAATTAGAGGGTCTTTAATATGAATTAAGAAACTAATGATTAATTATTATTAATTAATTACTTCAATAATAATAAAAAATATATATCATACGAAAATCCAGACATTCCTAGTTTGAAAAGAGATATATTTTTAAGAATCATCTTCATGTAACAGGCTATGATCTATCTGTAGAAAACTCTAGAAGAAGGAATCGTTATCTAAGCAGTAATTAACATAGAAAAAAAATTAAGGTATCTCTTTCTCTCCGACTACGTTCGGAAGCGTGATTTTAAAAAAGCACAAAAATGGATAATTTTCATGATATTTAGTGTCCCTTAGATTAGAATACGTGTCTTAAAACAATTTTATATCATAAATATTATCCATTCATACGCTTTTGCAAAATCACGGTTACGAACGTAGTCGGATACCTGAACGTAAACAATAATTCCATGCTGTATAAAGCAAACGGTATTACAATCGTGAAATTTATTGATTGCGTTAGTGAGCGCTATTGTTCTAATGAATTTGAATTAAGTCTCCAAAAGCACCTAGAAGCAGTGACGGTTTTTGAGATGAGCTGTGGAACAGCTTAACGAAAAAAAAAACACAAGGAAAAATATTAATTTTCAATAACTTTTTTAGTTTACTCATTTTTTGAACTTTCATTTTATAATTTTATTTGCAATATTCATTCTTTGATGTTTAAAATTGAACATAACGGAAGAAAAACTAAGCATGTTACAAATACGTATGGGAGGGAAAGTACATACTTAAGTTTAGAACCCAAAGCGGTCTTGAAGAAAAGGATTGAGAAGATCAAGAGGGTGGTTCTCAAAAGGTTATTCTTGATAGGTTATTCACGAAAAGTTTGTCACGTATGGTTTACGATCTACTATAATGGTAACAGAATTTAAGATACTTTCTCTCCTTTGCTTTCACATTACACCACTTAGAAGTAATTAAACACACATAGATTAATTCACAGTTAGTTTTCGCAAATTACAAGCACTTTAACTAAGAAAATTGTAGATAAAGTTAAGTCGATTAATTTAACGTACAGTAGATTATATTGCACTACATTATAATCTGCAGTAGAATTTCAGAGTAGAACCTTATGACCTTGAGTCAATAGTGTATATCAAATTTTTCTTTAGAAATTAAAACTAGATTTTTAATCATTGAAATATTTTATGACAAAGTATTAAAAAATAGATAAATGTAAATATTTTTAATAACTTTTTTTGAAAAGTCTCGACTTATATCTGGACTTCCCCTTTCCCCAAAATACACCACTTTCAAAAAGTTCAACCTTTTTGGGGTTCAAACAGAATAAATACCTTTTGAAAAAAAAAAAAGAAAAAACATCAAAAGATATCATTGAAAAAAATAAGTAATAAAATAAGACTTTAAATGAAGATTTTGAGTTACTTCTTTTAAAAATAACTTCAAATGTTTAAGAAATGAAATAAATTCGGAGCAAAAAGTTAATTACACGAAAAAAAATAACACTTTAAGGCAACATCAAATAAAATTGAAGCAAACAGATAATTTGAAATTCTTAAAGAAATTCAACCCTTTGGTACAAATGAACTATAAAAGAAAAAAGGATTAGCAGCGTATAAGTAATTGAGATAAAAATAATTGATATTAAAAGAAATTAGAAACCTGAATAAGAAAAAAACTTCACAAAGCGATAAAATTTTATGATACCATTATCTAAGGAAATAAATATTTGAAAATTATTCCCTCTATCACATATGCATATCAATAAATTTAAATAAATGTCAACATAAAATGCCAATAAGCATTTCACATTCGTAATTGGGGGAATCAAATATAATTGAAACCGGAGAAGAACCATTTGAATATTGAAGTAATTTATTTCCGTTTTTATATTGTGTGTGCTTAAAATGAAATGAACCATAAAGGCTTTAAGCATAAAATTAGTTTTATTGTAGTTTATATTCTTATCAAAGTTTATATTCTTTTTTTAATATACTTAATACTGAATACCATTTTTTCTCGGTGCAAATTGATTGTTTATAAACAACACAATTCAAAACAACTAAGTGACGAACCTCGTAATTTCTCATTTTGGTCAAGTAGGAAGATGACATCTGAGATACCTCACCTCTCTCCAAACATCCGCATAACACCAACGTGAGGACTTTGAGCCCCGACAGATGTAACGGCGAAACTCAACTGAAACAACACTGACCACGAGATCGGGTCATGACTACAGGTTATTAGGATAGGAACTACATACGATATGAAAAGACTTTGCAGTCAACCACAGTATTTTTTTATTATTTTTTTAATAATTTTTAGATTTATATATATCCATATTTTTAGGAATATATCTTTATCCTCAAAACACACAAAAAATTCGTGAAAAATGATAAATTACTAAAGTTCAAGTAAATTATTTTAAGAGAAGGATGAGCTGTTTTTCATTTCATATTGGTAATCAAATAAAGAAAACTAATTTTATCTCTATATTTTTTGCATATTTATATGTGTTCAATTACGCGTGTTCCATTTTTTCCCTAGTATATATGTATTTTTCTTCACCAAAATTGCGTCAAGTTTTAAAAAAATACGAATAAATATAACCAAACAGATATCACAAAATACTTTCAAATAGAATGAACTGAAGACAAAATTGAAATAAAAATAAAAGAAGAAAACTAACTGACAAAGAATGCTTTAAAAAGAGATTAATACAGCTAAAAAAGTGTAATTGGTACATTTTAATTTTATCAACAGTCAAAATATAAAAATGATTAAGAAAATTTGCCTTATTTAAACAGATTACCATTGACTAAATCTTCCTGAAATAGTGTAAAAAGATAGTAAAAGCAAAAATACTTGTGAGTGTAAATCCGAATTTAGTAAATAAAAGACCCATATTAAATACTTGTCAAGTAACATCTATAAAATAACCAATATTCACATTCATAAAAGTAATTGTTTTTTAATATATTTTACACAGAAACATAAGCTAGATAAGATTTAATGAGCATTCATAAATCGATAATATATATACCATACACAGTTTGTCTCAATAAATGTTTTTAAAGCTTAAAAATAAATTAAAACATCCAAAAATTACTCTTTTATTTGAACTATACGTATAGTAATTTTCACTGTAAATGAGGTTTACATATTACACAATCCCTATCCCCCATATGCTTTTAAATAACTATTTATGAAAATCACAACTAAGTAATGATTTAAAATTGTTTCATTCGATAGAAATGAATTGCACAACAAAAATAAACTTTAAATAAAATCGCGTTTTTTGTTATTTAACTAAACCACCTTTAAAAAATTTCTCAGAAATTTATTTGAGAAGTAATATTGATTACTATAATAATTTTTGAGAAAGAAACTAAAATTTTTTATTTAAGTAAAAAAAAATTATAAATTGGCGTAAAAAACAATGCTAGAAGAGTTTCTGAAAAATTAAAAGACTTTACTATAACACTAAATATTTAAAACAAAATTGAAAGTTCTTAAGACATATCTAGAGCATTCAAGAACTATAAAATAATAATATAAACATTATACAAAATCATATCTCATGGCATTTGAAAATATACGAATATAGAATCCAAAAAGATTTTAAAATTAACCAGCCAACCAAAAAAAAAAATTTGTGTTAAGAAACCAGCGAATCAAAGAACATGTAGAGCAAAAGCAGAAATTTAAGCATCAAATTTTCTCCTTTTTTTGTAGGCGGATTTCCCCATCTCACTGAAGAATATAACCCTAACTGCACGGTTCAAAAAAGAAAGGCAGCTTTTCCCCGTATATATGCTGTAGGGGAAAAAAGAGGGATAGGAGAAGAACAAGAAACTCCCTGACTGCATCGCGTTGTATTACAGCTTCAGTGAACAACTTTATCTATTTCAATATAAATATCTTATCCGCTGTCCGTAATATTTTATGCCTAGTAAGCCTCTTTCACATTTTACCTCTTCGTGCAATTTCCTTTGTGCAGGCATGAGTGTCTGTATGTATGTCTGAGCATCCAGAAGGCTGGGAGGTAGCGTAAGAATACGTGCCCACAATGGTAATCTAATCAGAAGAAGATTGAGGTAGATTGACAGGATGCTTCTTCCTTTTCTTATTTACCTTTTTCATTATTCAGATCCACGGACTTCTTCTTTTTTTCTTGAAATCTTTCTCCATTCTTCTTTCCCCCCGAAAAAATGAGCACATAGGATTGAAATGCAGAACAGACGATTTGAGTAAAAAAAATTAAATAGAAATAAATTCTGTATTAAAGTTAGGGGTTTTTCATTTTAAAAAAAATAGATTTTATTAGGGAAAGTATTTGATTTGTAAAAGATGTCTTGGAAGCTTATATATTCATGGTATGTTAAAAGAGTTTTATTGTATGTATCGATGCTAAGCTTCTTTTTGAAGTATATAGCTGAGCTTTTGAGTTGAGATATATAGTTTCCTTCATATATTTTATTGATCTTTAAATATTTTATATGCTCCACCGAATATATTACATTTTATTTACGTTTAGTATATTGGATTAGTACGTACAATCCAAGGTTGATAATTTTTATTACGATTTAGTAGTGTTCGTTATCCTTTTTAAGTGACAAAGAATGAAATTAGCCTTAAAATATGTTATGTTTACAACATCACAATATCACATACATGATAACGAATTTAATATTTTTGAACTTAAGCAGTGTTTATTTTAATTTGTGGAAAATAATTCATAAATTGATATTAAAAATTTTAATGTACAACTAGTTAATCATTTAAATAGTTTTTACCTATTACTAAATAATTTTTAATTAAGGTAAAAAATTACTTTAAATAGTAAGAGTTTTTATAATTTCTAGTTTAATTTCATTTTAGATACCTTTCAAAATATCTCTGAAAAGAAGCTTATGCGTTTTATTGGGGGGGAGTAAGGGGCATTAAAAAGAAAAATTCAGAATCTCTAATAAATTAAGCGCATTTCTTTAAATATATTAAACAAAGAATTGATCATTTTGCAAAAGGTTTTTAATTGATTTATAGGTTACAGTCGAAAACAAATAAAAGGGAAAATTTTCTATTCTTAAGCCAAACTTTCTAAAACTTACTAAAAAGCAATATCATTTAATTAAACTATTTACATGTTGAATCTTCTACTTTAAAGAACAAAATTAAAACCATTCTGTCAAAGTCACCAACATCGTCTCTCTCTCCATAGTAATAAGTTTTGGAAGATAAAAAAACCCCATCTCTTACAATAAACTTTTAATACCTTTTATGCTACAAAAATTCACTGTTTTATTTTAGAAAGATAACAATAGGAGTTGTATAATTAAAGTTAATCTATAAAGTAACTTAAAACAAATTATATAAAAAAAATTTAAGTCAATTCATATTTAGATCAACAAAGAAAATTTTTATTTTAGCTACTTTTTATTTAAATAGCTACATTAATATAAATACGTATATACATAGGACAGAATCACAACATTAAGTGGTAATTAATTTTTATTAATTACCATTTAAGTATCGTATTGTCATCCAAAACAATCGTGTGTATAAAACTTCAATTCAACTGAATGCTTTAAAACGTGAGAAAAAAAAAAAACCTTTTCAAGTTTTGACACAAGTCGCCAAAATGTTCGCTAAGTCGCCAATGTGGCTGTATTTGTAATTCTTTAAATAATTATTTTTAATCAATTAATTTTTATTAATTATAAATAAATTATTGTATTGCCATCCAAAATAATCATGTACATAAAATTTTGGTTCAATTGAGCGCTTTAAAATGTATTTTATTAACGATTGAAAATTCCACCAAGATAAATAAACAAATAAATAAATAAATATATAGATTGTGAGCTAATAGTAAGAATTGAAAAAAGTATATATATCTGTGTTATTCACAAGATTATATTTTTTTAACTAAATTTCTATAGCTTTTCAATCACACAAGTGTTCCTACTAACATCATCAAAAACTTTCAAGAACCCTTCCCGGTTTTCTTCCCGAGAACGGGAAGGCAAAACGTACCATCTTGATTCATCCCGAGTGTAGCTCGGGCACTGTTGTAATTTACACTGGACAATCGCTTTCTCCCGAGTTATCTCACATGCTATTTTTTATGGTTTTAAATAATTGAAAAGCACCACTCGATCTTCGGTGAGGACGTCCTTCTGGAGCACCCCCTTTCACGCTTTTCTGAAAGACACTTCTTTGACTACATCCCCCCAACAGAGAAGAAAATTAATCCAACAAGACAAAGTATTGTTGCTTTCAAAGAGAGACAGTAAAGGGAAGAAGGTTAGAAGAGAAACAAGATTCTACTGTCGGGATGAAGTGTTGGGCAGTACCGCGTCTTCGAGTTTATCCTGCACGATCAAATTTTGATAAAAAACTTCATAAACATTATGTAAATTCAAAAGATGTATCTAAAATTTGTAATTCAAGGCAAAAATTTGATATTCTAAGCTTTGTATTTATAGTTAGTGTGAATGGACTCCAAAGTCTAATGATTTCTGCCACAGAAAAAGCCAACTTTACAGGTAAATCACTCATTTATTTAAATAGTTTTTTTCCCCTTAATTTTAAGGAAATTTTGTATGAGAATGGTGCTACTAAGTTTGAAAAGACATGAATGTTTGAAAATATTACAAAAAAAATTGACGTATTTTAATCCATAACCCAGAAATAAAAAGAGTCTGGAAGGGGCTAAGGTATCCGACTACGTTCGGAACCGTGATTTTCAAAAGCGCATAAATGGATAATTTTCATGATATTTAGTGTCACTTAGATTAGAATATATGCATAAAATTGTTTTAAGGACATTTCGACAAAAAAAATTTATTTAAATACAATATTTTGTCAAGAAATTCACTTAGAATAATCTTTTTTCCAAATGTTCTCTTTTTGTGAAAAATGCTTCTTTTAGAATAATATTTTGCCTGTATATAGCTCAGACCACTGTTCAGAGGCTCAATTAGAATTTTTGAAGTATATAACTTAGAAGTGGGTTTATTCATATTTTACGACAATAGATGGGATCAATTTTAAGAAAAAAACGCGAATAATTATTTTAATTGGTGGTAACTCTGAAAATAATGTGAATTTTTCAAAAATTCTAGTTGAGCCTCTGTAGAGAGGTCTGAGCTATATACAGGCAAAATATTATTATAATACAAGAATTTTTCACAAAAGGAGAACATTTGGAAAAAAGATTATTCTAAGTTAATTTTTTGCCAAAATATTATATTTAAATAATTTTTTTTGTCACAATGTCTTTAAAACAATTATATGCATGTATTCTAATCTGAGTGACACTAAATGTCATGAAAATTATCCATTCATGCGCTTTTTTAAAATCACAGTTCCGAACGTAGTCGGATACCTTAAGACAATATAAACAGTTCTAAAATAATCACATAATATAGAAGGAAAAGAAAGAATTTAAATGTAGAAATGATTTAAAATACACTTATTATTTATATTCAAGGTAATATAAGCATTCATAGAAAATAAAGAACGGCACTCACAATTGCATTTCTTAAAACAACATAAAAAAAGCAACAAATAAGCCCCATAAAAATATATAATACCTCTAACGACTTCCTTCCATTCTAAATTCCAAAACTCTTCCGCGCACCATTTTCTTCAGAAACAATAACTCGAATCTCTTAAGCAATAACACGAACCCCGAGGGTTTTACCATTCTTAAACGCGGTCGCCTACAAGGTTAAAAGTCAAAACATCGCGAAAGATTTAATTTTACGCATTAATATATCCGGAATAGATTTAAGCCATTTCACTGCAGTGGATGTAATGGAATAAAGAACACTCTACAGCCTCTTCAATAAATCAACCCAATACCCTTGGGCTATGGAGTTCTAAGAATGCCCAAATAATAATCAGTCCTCGTGTACCTGATGAGATCCATAGTTATTGTCGACGTTCCACCTCTTTTGCTTATGTTATTAAACGCTTAATACGCGAACGACATACATCCAGTGTATCCATATATCGATTTAAAGTTGGAAGGCAAATCGATTCCTCTGAAGCTACCTGGCTATTGTCTCTTTGAGAGGGCTTCCGAGAGAGGATTTGCCAAAACGTTGTAGGTCGGCTTTTAGGGGATAAGGGCCACCTATGGCTGAAAGTGGTGTGTATTTCTGGTAAATTGTTTAATAAATGGGAGGATAGTTGGGTGGACTCTAACTGGGAATTCTCATTGGAGATACAGGATATACAAAAGTATCGAGTTGGCGTTAAAGCCTCTCACATTGAATTAACTAGTCCAGAAAGGGGATTATGTGCAAAATGGCAATTGTGTTTGAGTAAGAGCGTCAAAGTAGATGGGATGAAATAACTGTTCACTCTTACAAAAGAGGCATTGTTGTTCTTGTGTCTTCGGTAGCTAATATATTACTTTATTTTAAAGTTTTTGTGAAGGAGAGAAAAAAATGTTTCTCTTGTGAGATGAAATATTGCTAAGCTTCTTGAAGAGAATTCAGTTTAAATCTCTGAAGGAATTTCCATGGCCATTTTTTATGCTATTTCCGTATTTAACTATTTGCCATAAAATGTAATATCAACCTAAATATTTTATTTTTTCTTTCCTATAAAAGTTAATTTTATTTAGTATACTATGTAATTTTTTCCCCACAAGCTTCCTAACAAGGGATTGCTCGACTTAGCTAGAATGACAAAAACATACCGTATAATCTGGCCTATATACCTCGCATTTATAATACATACACAAAAAGGTCGGAATTTGCGGTTGTGAGTCTTACACCGGATACACAAAAATGATAGCTTGAAAATAGAGAGATGACAAGCAGTAAAAAATGAAATTCCTGTATATATATATATATATATATATATATATATATATATATATATATATATATATATATTAATTTGGCGGGGGGGATTTTCCCCACGGATTTGAAAATTGCCTTTTCGTAAAGCATTCCGCCTTTAGAAACCTTTTCATCTAGTTAATTCTTTTATGATTGTTTTACTTTTTAAAATGTGTTATTCACATCATTTCACGTTGTTCGATCTTAAGGGATATTTCCAAAAAGTGTGTCTCTTGATTCATTCACATTATTTAACTTTCAGAATTTTTCTTCCACAGTTATTTCTTTATCTTTTCTTTTCATCTTCTTTTTTTTTTTTGAATTTTGCCTAACAAACAGCTTTCACACAAATTTTAATTATAATAACTGATAATGCGATTAATATAAATTCTCAAAAACGAAACTTTTTTTCATAATAAAGGTATTTTTTGTTCTACGATAGTAGTAAGAAGCAACTGCATTTATTTTAATAGTGATTGTATATCAAAACGTAAATAAACATTTAAGAAATTTTACCTCAAATTCAATAAAATAATGCTATGACTATATATTGCGTAATACTTAATAAATTCATCCTTCTTTTCATATCCTACTTTTAGTTCACAATCTCCCTGTATATTGTTCAAACTTTCAATCGTTAATAAAATGCATTTTAAAGCTCTCAATTGAGCTGAAATTTTATATACACGATTATTTTGGATGACAATACGGTAATTTTATAATAATTAATAAACATTAATTGATTAAAACTAATTATTCAAAGAATTACAGATATAGCCACGTTGGCATCATTTTGGGGACTTAGCGACCATTTTGGCAACTTGAGTAAAAAATTTAAACGTTTTTTTTTTTCTCACATTTTAAAGCACTGAAATTATCTAAACACGATTGTTTTGTGTGACAATACGATAATTTAATTGTAACTAATTAAAATTAATTGACTGAAACTAATTTTTTAGAGAATTACCGACACAGTCTCGTAGGCTTCATTTTTAGCGACTCGGGTCAAAGCTTTTAAAGAATTTTTTTCTTTACGTTTCGAAGCATTCAGTTGAACTGAAAATCTGAATACGCGATTGTTTGGATGACAATACGATACTTTAATGATAATTTATAAAATTAATTGCCACTTAATATTCGATTCTGTCATATGTAAATACATATTTGTATTAATTGAAATTATTTGATATAAAGGAGCTAAAATAAAAAATTTCTTTGTTGGCCTCAGTAGGAATTGACTTAATTTTTTTGTATTACTTGTTAATAATAAAATTGTATTATAATTTACAAAGCATTCATTTAGTAACGAGAGAGTGTCCTAACCAGTATAATAATCTTTGTAGATTAAGCATGGCAATCTTAGAAAAAAGTACAATTGATGACTCTACTTCAAATAACCCATAAACTTGAATAAATCTAGGGTTCGTGGTAAAGAATTCCTAAATGATTGTAATAAATTACTATAATGGTCACTTCCTGCATAATAAATTAGTTATGCTTGTCAAAGTATCAACCACAAGTGATGGTAAACATTTCCTTCTTAACTATGGACTAAACAAACTTACTAAGTATCTATTAGCTATTTCAAGAGACGGATATATAATTGAAATAACTCATTACATTAATTTTAACTGTCAATGATTAGTAAAATTTTATAGATAAATCAATGCAAAGAGTTTCATAAGGATAGATAAATCAGTAACATAAAAAAGGAATGCAAAGAAACATTAATTCAGGTCACTGTTGAAACACTTTGTGAAGTTTTTTGTGGCCGTGTGGTAGTCTAGTGATCAAGGTAACGGATTCGTGACTGGCATGTCAGGAGTTCGAGCCTATTACCGCTGAAGACTCGCCGTGCAGTTTGGGCCTTTGCTCTCCTTATCTTACATTCCTCCCCTCCCTAATTACGCATTTACTTATAGAAGTGGCTTACCCGCGTGTGTCTCTCATTTCTTACTCAAGGTCTTTGCTGTCTCAATAGTTATACAGCGACAGCATTTGTGTGTTTGTGTACTCGTATGCGTGTCTTTTTTTTTTGTAATTGCATTGCTATACAAAATTGTAAAGTACTATTATTATATTCTTCCCCCTATTCTTTAGAATTTTGGAGAGGATCCCTCATTCGGGACCATTTTGTATAGATATTTCGTTTAGAATACAAATAAAGTAACTTCTCGGAGGGTCGGTATGCAACTCGACATCCTTTGGGTGAACTCTATTCTCCCAAATAAGTAAATAAGTAACTAAGAAGGTGTCGATACACGTGAAGGAAGGAAGATTCGATCTTTATCAACCACGTCAAACGATTGTCATCGCGTGATGTTTGGTACTAGTTTATATAGACATCACACCGTCACACATGTTAAACATGTCGAGGCTCAAATGTTCTCTCGTGGGTGTGGAAGTTAGGTGAGGGGGTGTTAGCTCAATTGTCACCCTCGCCACCTGACCATGGTTCAAAACGACGGTATATTTACTTACTCACTTGTGATTTTTCTCCCCTTCTGAGCGTGCCAAAAGAAGTATTTTGAGAATCGCATGACAAAAAGGAAAAATATTCCCACAATTGTTTAAAAACTTATCTATTTTAGGCTTTCTAAAATTCCGTTCGTAGTATAAATCAAGATATTGCGTGATTAATTGACCAAAAAAGAAAAGATATTTAACATTTGCGTGAAGTTTATTTCAATCCAATCAAAGCTTTGAAAGAAACATTTTAAAACCAAAACCTCTTTGTCTGCTCGAATGCCTTATTACAACGAATCAATACACACTCAAACGAATTGGTCTCCTAAAAAACAAGTTTGGAATTAAAATATTTTTTCCCATCTATCCTTGAATCATTGGAAAACTCAATCGCATTTGGCTTCATTAACAATACAACAGCATCTCTTAAATAATCAACAGAATTGCAGTCAAAAAGCCTAATGCGTGCTCCAAAAATTGCAATTCATGTCACTTCAGTAGCCAGGAGGTTATAGTGAGTAAGGTACATCGATACGAGGCGAGACCTCTGAAGAGAGCATGCTCAAATCACATGAAAGAATGCGAGAGAATGAAAGAAATGAACAAAAAGCACACACGCAAAAAAATGGTGAACAATATCTCGCCATTTTGGCACATCGCCAGTGAAACGAACCAAGGCGAAGTTCGGGAATCATACTTTTTTCCCGTTATTTCTCTTCACGTACGCTTGGGGGGCTTACCGACTGTCGGGGGTATTTCACCGATTTGTCTTACCTAGCTCATTCAACGTTTAAATGAAAATCAAAGAACGATTTCAGAGTGTTCTCTTCAATCACCACAAATGAAAATGTCGTTAACCTGAGCTGCTTCGAAGAAGAAAAGTTTAATTTGATTGTGTTTTGTTCTTGGCGGCTTCTTCTCTATTTTTTGTGTCGTAAGAAACACCAATAACTGCAGAGGACGTAAGATTATGTCCATAAAAAGTTTTTTCTATTGCACGAGTCCCAGTTTTTGTGCATGATTTATTTATTGTATAAGGTAAAATTTTCTCTGTTATTTAAAAAAAAGCCGTTTCTGATCTCATAGTAATGTACAATTTAAAAGCAGAGTAGAAACGTTTGTATTTTGAATATTTCATATTAGTTCGTTCATAAATACCTTAATGTAAAGATAAAGCCATAAAAAAGGGTGACTTCAACAACTAAAATGATTCATACATGGTGAATCTGTTACTACACGCATTCTAGATATAAACAAATTCTATTACTTATTATTATAACTCTATAATAATCTCTCACTCAACTACCATGATCTTGAGCCGGTTGAATATAATGAACTGAAAATAAATCTGATTGCAGCCTCTCTGCGACAGCTCAACTCGAATCGTCTGCTTATTCGTAACTTTTAATTTAATGAGCTCAGAATATGGAATTGTAAATAAAGTTATTATATATATATATTGGAAATATTGTTGCTGATCCTTTTGACAAGATAGAGTTCTATTTGTTTCTGCTAATGTATATCACATAAAAAATTTAATTATCTATTTTCAATGTCTTAAACTTTAAATATTCACTTTTTTTCCCTAAATTAATGTAAATATTTTAAGAATCAGCTTTTCTTTTCACCACAATATTACTCCTCACCAAACAGGATTTCCCGATATAATAACAAAATTTACTAAGAATTTCTTTATTTTAATATTTAAAGTTAATTTTACAATATTTTTACCTGGCTTAATGTATCCGACTACCCTAAAATTATGATTTTTTTCAAACATTAACAATTTTTTTATGATTTTACTTTATAGGCCATCTTATAAGAATTATAAAAATACCAAGTTTTTTATTTTCCATTCACTAGAACAAAAAACTACAAGTGTTTTAGTAAAAGCAGTTGCCATAACTTTACACAAGATGTCAAACTTTAAAATGCGTTTTACTTGAAATGTGTTTTTTTCTCAAAAAGCTCAAACGGGAACAGTGATTGCACGAAAAGTTTTTAAAATAACTAACGAAATTTTTTGTGTATGTTCTGTATAATAGTAGAAGTGTTTTAACATTTAAATTTATCAATCCCTGTTTGATTTTAAAATTTACAGTCCTTTATGTGAATATAATCACTGTTTTTTTTAAGCAATTTCATGTATAATCACTAAGATAAAGTGCTCTAGTTTTTACAAAAATTAAAATATCTCTTATCCTGAAGGTCATTTCAAACATGAATAACAAAGTAACACATCAAAATTAAAAAATTGAGAATTTGTTCATAAAACTTTGTCAAGAGAGAGCAGCAGAAACAAACCGGAAGTGTTTGTATTTTAATACTTTTTTTTACACTTTTTTGGTGCTTATAGAATTTATTGAAAAAAATATTAACTTAGATAAGGTAATGACGGGACATGTGATGTTTTTTAAAAAATAATTTATTAGTTTTTTAAGTGAAATTTGGCAAATAAATTCGTAAAATTTTGGTCATTTTTCGATTTTCTTATGCCCTTGCTTCTCGATATTTTGTTTCATATTTTACTTTTTTATATATATATTTGATAGAAAACTCTGTTCTTAAAGACAAAATATTAATTAATTATGCCTAAAGCAATGTTTGGGAGGTCTAAGGAATTTGCTTCATCATTGGTGCTAACAGTAATGAGAATGTTGATACAGAGCTAATCCCGATAATACTTAGTCAGCTGGTGACAAAAAGTTGAAATCTATTCATAAATGTTTCGAAGTTTACTCAGAAAGCCTTTTTCAGTAACATTTTATGGAGTATTTTACTTAAAGATACAGTTATTGAAACATTTCGCTTAAGTGCATTATTAACGTTAATTCCTTTTAATTTGTGATATACAGGTTTATTATCATTATATATATATATATATATATATATATATATATATATATATATATATATATATATATATATATATAATTATAATTATAAATGAAAATACTTCCCTGCCTAAGATCTTGTGAATGGATTTGTAAAATTTGATATCTGGAACGCATTTTAACTTCTGTGGGATGCCCCTTAAAATATAGAAAATTTTCTCGGGAAAAAAAGAGCTGCATATGGAGGTTTTAAAAACTGTTCTTTATGTGCTTTTCATTATAATTTCTCATAACCTTTGTGATAAGCATTATTTTTTAAAAGAAATTTTCGGAAATATTTACTGACAAAATAACACACATTAATATATATATATATATTTTATATTACATATTTCTTAAGCTCTAAGATACTTAGTGGAAATATATATGTATATATACACCTGTTTTTCCATATAAAAAATATTATTTTTTAACGTTATAAAATTTTTCTAGTGTGCTTTTTATATCCTTAATTTGTATTTAAAAAACTATGCATTTAGACGTTGAGAAAAGCTTTTTTGACTCTATAAAATTAGAAACAAAATTTAAAAAAAGAATTTGACACAAAAATATGATTTGGGCTTATAAAAGGTTTATTCTTTTGATATAAAAAGGTTTTAGGTTGTTTTAGCTGTATATTTTTTTAAGATTTAGATTTTAAATCTTTGAATGCGTTTTTCTCCGAAACAGATTTTTCCATATTTTATCGCATGGCAAACATGATATCTCAAAAAAGAGATAATTGCATGAAATTTAGCATCATTGTTTATTATTATAGCAATCATTGTTTATTATTCACTGTGCACTAAAGAATAAGAAAAACCAATATATTTTACCTTTTTTTTTTATGATTGTTTTTCTTTGTGATAAATGCAAAAATTTTGAAAAATTTTCCTTTTGTGCACTTTTTGACCCTAATTTTGTGATAAATTGCAATTATTCAAAGATGATAGAGCAAAGTATAGGTAAAAGCTTTCTGAATAAAATTCAGAGCTTTTTTATTTTATGCATTAGAATTTATTTTACGGTGTTTGTTGTGATGTGCCAATATGCTTAACCTAAAATTGTTAATTTTCTTACAAAAATATATTGAAAAATTTTTTCTTTGTTATTTTTATAAGTTTTCAGTTATAATCAAACAAAAAATGAGTTTAAAAATGAACTTTCAGCATTATTTAAAAAAAAAATGTTCCCGCAACTAGCCAGGCACCTTAAGGAGAAAAGGGAAAGGATAACTTATTACGGGAAAAATTAACGGGGAAACATAACTCGAGAGAAAAATTAAAGGGAAAAATAACTCGAGAGAAAAATTAATGGGAAAAATAACTTCAACGGAAAAAAAGAAACTTATGAGAGAAATATTTTTACATTTTAAAAAAGCAACATCGTAAATACATGTATGAATTTCAACTCTGCAAAAGTTTTCTTGAAATGTTTCACATTTAGTTAAGGCTCTTTCACTATCTGCAAATACAGTCTTAAAATTTATTTTAAAAAAAATAATCTAGATTTTTTTTTCCAAATCATTACCTAATTGAAATCATATTTGCTATAAAGTAATTTGGAACAAAAACAAAAATACTTCATACACTAAAACTTTAACGACCCAAAATTTCAGCGGATGTATACAAAACACGCACCCTTAACAGTAGTAGGTTGAGTAGGATAAAAACGGATTTCGAAATTTGTTGAATAAGATTGATGAAAGGGAACTTAGCATTACACCTTCAACGAAGAGTTTTAAAGAAACAAACAAAAAAAGTCAGAAGAGGGAATAAACAATTTTCGAAATTCTTTTTTCGGTAGAACTTGTTTCTGTGCTTTTGTTTTCATTCCTTTTATCCGAAATCGAATTTGGCATTTTCTATCTGATGCTTAACAAAAATATATTCGATAATATTTCTCGTCGCTCTCTCTGATTTTGTGTTACTATTACTTAATTTTTTCATACATAATCGTTCATTACATTCCTTTATGTTGCTTCCATGATGATTAAAGAATTACTAAGTCTTTGGAATTTTTTAAAATTCTCAACAGATAAAAAATATACTAATGTGTAAACTTAAAGCATATAAAATGAAAATATATTTAATGAATAATTAGAATACATTTCGTAGAATATCTTAAATATAAAGAGACATAAAATATACAACAAATGGAAGAATGGAGTCTGATAAAGTTTCGATGATCATAACCAATGAAAAAGCAAACTTATGAAAAAAAGAAAAATTACAGACTTTTTTTCATATTTTTAAACAACTTATATAAGAGAATAGAATACTTGCTAACAACAAATTTATAGAACTAGATAGTAAAATACATTACTTTGAGTTCACAGAAGAAAAAAATTCTATTAGAAATTCATTAAAAATTGCTTTTTCAACCAGATAACTGTGGTGCCCCCGCTTGAGAGCGCGCAAATATGTGTGTCACGGAAATTGAGCGATGACGAGTATACTCGTTAATCAATGAGTAACTGCTGTCGCTGTAAAAATATCTGATAAAAAATATGAGTATCTATATATATGTAATAATTCCCTCTAGCATCCTTTTTATTAACTCTTTGTACTAATATTTAAAATAACTTTAACTCTTTGGTTTAAAATTAACATTGTAATCTTAATCGTAATCGGCTAGTTCGAAATCCCTGTCAGGCCCATTCTAGCCAATCAGAACTATTATTACGTAATAACCACTGTCAGTATAAAAGCAAAGATCTTGTGTAATTGTGCTCTTTTTTGTCTACCTGCCTTCATCATGTAATCAGCCAGCTGCAACGCGTTCTATGTTTATCTTTGTTTGTGTTTGTGCTTGTGCTATGATGTTTGCTTCTTGTACGTGTAATGCCGTCCCTACTGGATCTTTATGTGTTTCCATATGTGAAATAAAAGAATAATGATTCACAGGAGTGCCTCTTCGATAAAACCGTATCCGACCACGCTCCACGCAACAGAAAATCACACCACCGGCCACGCCCTATCTTTGGTTCGCTACAGTAATACCACTCGCCACGTCTCACAATTGCTATTATCAATCTTCCAGAACTATATGTAGGAATATTATATATATATGTATGTCTGTGTGTATGACCTCGCTTCAATACAACACCGTTCAACCGATCAATATGGAAATTGGCATATATATGTATTTTTTTGTGGAGAAGGTTTATGTGTTATCTTCTTCGTTGCAGCTCCCCACCAGGTGGCGCTACAGTATATCAACTTCTGCACTGTTCAATCAATCGCCAAGTAGCCAACATCGTTGAGAAAAATGATACCAACTTGGCTCTATTGCCAGCATTTCGTTTTCCATTGAATCGCCATTATAATGAAAGGAACGGCGTTACAAGCGATTTTTACAATTTTAACATAAAATAAATTAAACAGAAATTAATATTAACGTATTTTACATATCCAGATATAAATTATTTACATTATCTTAAGCATTAAATTTATAACAATGTTTTAATTTTGCTGAGCAGAAATCAACTTAGGAAGGTGTTTTCAAAAACCGGCCCACAAGAGAGTTACAGGGCGTTATAAATAATAAAAAAAATCCTCCCCCTTTTTTTATCCAGCTCTTAGATCTACAGACTTAAAATTTAACAAATATGGTTTTTTTGTTCAGCTGAGATACGCAAAAAGCTTTTTGTGGTTGTTTAATTTGCAATTAACGTAAAATTAACTCATTAAAAACTTCTTTATCCTTCAATCTGTATTGTTTAATTTTTTAATTCACCTGTGCGAAGAAAGTGTATACCAACTAGTATTTTATAAAATTGCCAATTTTATTACTAATACTTATGTATTACATATATTACATCAAGACATATATTACATGTCTTGACACTAAGGAAATTCTAGAGTAGGTGCTGTAGGATTGATCATAGTCCTCTTATACTAGAAAGCATCCTTGCCTTTCTCACTTCAATAAAATAGCTGTTCTTTAGGCATCATGGTATATATATTGGACCATTACTCTTAATGTCAGCACTTGGTTCTAACATCAGACAATTGTCATTTGCAACACTCAATAACTAGGTTACCTCGGGCCAACAACTATCAGTGGGCTCAGCAGCTGGTTCGCTTCGTGCGTTTGTCCCATGGTTTGTCATACCTGAATGAACCCTACTTTAAATCAACTTTCCGACATTTGCCTTTGTCCCTAATAGGCTAGCATCTAAAAAACATTATCATCGCACATAAATTAATTCATAATGCAAACGTATGCGCTGTTTGAGCCAGTGAATACATGGATGCATGAGTTCATCTTAAATTTTTCATAATTTTTTATTTATTTGTTTTCCTCAGACCTGTGTGACCCCCTACCTGGGGGTACCATCTTTTCATCTACGCGACCTAGATTTATGGGAGGAAATGATTGATCACTCAAGTTAGCCATAATAAACGAGTATACTCGTCATGAAAAATAGTCCCACGTTTTCTCCGTGACGAGTATACTCGTCATGAAAATAGTCCCACGTTTTCTCCATGATGAGTATACTCGTCATGACAAATTATCCAGCATTTTCTCCATAACGAGTGTACTCGTCAATCACAGTTAAGTGATTAATCAAACAGTATTTAACGATTTTACAGATTTTTTATTTCATTTTCTGTTTTTAAATTAATTAAAATTGCCTCTTGGTTATTTGATTGAAATAATGCTTTAAACATAAAAATATATTACACAAAAAGCATTACACGAAACTTTTTCGAAACCTCACAACAATTTCATTTTGAAAAATTATGCGTCCATATTTGAAGTATACATCTATCAATTTTCTATAGTTTTAGCCGTCCGTAATAATGGGACTACTGCAGATTAATCAGATTGAACATCAAAGTTTGCGTATGACCAAAATATAAAAGACTGGAATGGGAAACCTAGTTTCACACAGTTCTTATTATCGAAAATTCGTGATTCAAAATAATTTGGGCCGTTACCAATAGCTCATCGTATATTTCATTGAAACCCTATTACGTATCTAATTGTAACGTTATTTCGAAAACAATAATAAATGTTTTCAACCATTAATTACAGTACGCAAATTCTTCTTTAAAATGAAGTTATTAAACGTTTCATTCTTCTCTATGATAACAATCGATTGAATTTAGTACAAGTAATATTAAAAAATTAAGTCAGGTTCAACAAAGAAAAATTTTATGTTAGTTACTTTTTATTAAATAGTTACAATTAAAAGAAATATGTATATACATATGACAAATCACAATATTAAGAGGCAAAATAGAGAAAGCGATTTTCCGTGCTATTTTCCATTTTCCTTTCTATATAGGGTGTTGGACTATTTTTTGTTTGTTTGTTACTATTTATTCATTAGATTGTGAAGTAAATGTAAAGTCAAATAAGTTCCTGTCAAATATATAAACATATCTGAAGTAACATAATGTATACACATTTTTCCGTTTCGCCGGACAGGCGATAAAGCCGCCAAGAACAATATAGCTGACGCCCAGCGGAATTTTCCCGCTTGTAAACTTTTACCTTCCCATTTTCAAAAAAAGTCGTGGACTTTTCTTATCAAAAACGTCTTTTTCATAATGCATCAGAAATGGAAGAAAAATCAATGAGAATTAACATTTATTTACATTTTTTATGTGTATAGTGTGTCTTGTCGCCAATAAAGCCAGCTTGACGAGATTTGCGCTGGTGAAACGGAAAACTGCCAACCTATTATTATCATTAACTTCCTAAATAAGATGCGAAACGCATAAACATACAGTTATCAATGCCTGTTAAATTAAAACTACAAGAAAATTTTGAAGTTAAAATAATTATCCGCAATATGAATAAGAGAAAATATTACAAAATTTTCTATTTCCATCACAATAGAATTTAATCTCGTATTTGTTAAACTTAATTGTTGAAAATAAATCTGTAATGTATAATGCATTTTTAATTTCAGAAATATATAGATTTTACTGTGTTAAAATGCAACATCGTTAAGGGTTCATCACCGATGAGTATTTTAATTTTAATTGAGAGAAAAATGTCTAAGGATTATGTATATATAGGACTAAAAAGAGAGAGGAAATTCCTATTATGCTCAGTAAGTAACTATTTCGGTGGAAAGTAATCTGTAAACTCTCTCTCTCTCTCTCTCTCTATTGATTCAGAATAGATTATTTTGAAAAAAACATGATTTAGAGATTTGAACCTGAAATTATTTGAATACTTTTAGCTATCAAAATATAAAATTAATATCCATGAATTAATTTTATAGTTTAGAATATCTATTCACAGAAAATTTTGAAGTATCTCTCAGATTTTTTTACAGTATAGACACAGCAATAATTTTTACAATAGCTAATATACTATATTATAAAAAAAATTCGATAGACATTCAAGAATTAAAGTAAATTACAAAAATGTATTTTTTTTACTTTTAGAATATATATTCATATTGATAAATGTAACATATTTCTTTCAAAAATTACAGAATTTTAAAATATTTAAAGATGCATTAAAATGAATATTGAACAAATATATATAAATATTTTTAATTATTTCGACATAAAAATATTTTGATTTCCTTTTCATAATCACCATAAAATGAAAATAGATTTCGTGTAAAACAATCAAAATTGTAAATTTTACATATGAAAAGTAAAATATATTGCATATATTTAGAAAAATATAACAGATTTTTAAATTTAAACGGAAAATTTTTAATGGGATAAAAAAATTAGTTTAAAAAAACCGAAATATTTTATTACACCACGAAATGAGACTAAAAATAAGAAAAAGAAAATCATTATCTAGTTTTTTTTATTCAATTTACAACTATGAATTCTTTACGACAAATTCTAATGAAATAAGACAAGAAAAATAACTGTAATAAAAACATAATACAACATATGTAATTCTATACCAGAGCATTACTACGATTTTTTTTAGTCTAATCAGAAAAATATTCCCAGGGAAAAAAATTAAAAAAAAAGCTATCCCCGCAATAATCAGATTTCGAATTCTGAAACTGAGGAACACAACCTTTCTTATTACCAATCTTTCTCCCGTTCCTCATATACCTATTATTTTTCTCTTCTTGAAATTAGGTCTTCTCGTCTAACTACGAGAAAGTCAAGGTAATTTTGTCATCGATTGGAGAAGATATCATACGACCATCGAGGAGGTTTTAAATTTATGAGATTGGATATCTTCTTTTTAAAAACACAACCGAAGTTACAGACATGCAATACTGATTGAAACTTGTAACCCCATTCTTTTACATCATTTAGAACGTTTCAGTTTACATTATATTAAACTTACTAATTTAACATATTTAATTCCATTTTAAACGTAAACTATTGATATATTTATTTTTAACATGGAACTTTCAGTTTTTAGAAATATAGGTTTTTTTCTCCTAAGGAGTACAACTGCGATGAAATATAGCGTCACAATTTAAGGGAATTCCATTGTTATTTTACCTAATTCTGGATAAAATCTAATAATTTAACTTGTGTTAAATTTAATTTTAAATGTATATCCTTCTTAAGGTATCCGACTACTTGCGACGACTTTTTTTAAAAAAGAAATGGAGATATGGAGATTTTTTGAGGTTTTTAGATTTATTTAGTACATTTAAGAAAATGGAGAAATTAAAAAAGAGAAAGAAATTATTATTACTAAAATGGGAAAAATTGGTAAAATTTTACAAAAAAATTACATAAACGGTGTCCTCTCTGTACAAAAAGTTTATTAACTAATTCTCAATTTTTCGATTTTGATGTGTTACTTTGACATTCGTTTTTTGAAATGCCCCCTTCAGGATGAGATTTATATTTTAATTTTTTACAAAAACTAGAGCACTTTATCTCAGTTATGATACTAAATTGCTTAAAAAAGTAGTGATTATATTCACATTTTTTTTTATTTCTAATGGGCTGCGTATTGGTGTTTTACCATTGCAGACCTAGTACATTCATGGAAGATGGTATTTCTTTTTATTGCGACACCATACAGGCGGATACCAATCGCCGCACGTAATTTTGACGTCCAGTTTCCTCCCTAGAAAGAGGCACCTGAGTTCTGACAATGCTAACCTGTACTAGAATTTAATTTTTCCGAGAGCACCTAAGTCAAACAGACACCCTCTAGAGATCTTTTCCATGCCGTATAATCATACGACATGGCCGCTGTCAATTTTCTGCATCATGAAAATCCACCGACTTGGGCCGGGGGTGAGTGAGTGAATATTAACGTCGCACTGTTCAGCTACACGAGGGCTTTTGGCAACGGACCACGTAATTTTGAACCATGGTCAAGTGACGTGGACGACATCTGAGCTGGCACCCCCTCTCCTAACTACCATACCACACCAACGAGAGGACTTTTCATTTCTCGACAGATTTAACGTGCATCCCTGCCCTACACGGCGGATCTTTAGTGGTACTGGGCTCGAACTCATGATATGCCTGCCATGATCCGATACCTTGACCACTGGGCTACCGCAGCCCTTGGACTGTGGGCGAACCCACAACCTTAGGTGCAGAAGGCCAGCGACAAACCAACTACGCCACCCATCACATAAGGTATTGTAAATTTAGTAATAAAACAGTGTTTGACAAATCATAACAAAAATTTTCAGTAGATTATTTTCAAAACTTTTTGAGCAATCTAGTGAATGGAAAATAAAAAACTTGGTATTTTTATAAAGCTAATAAAATGTCATATAAAATAAAATTATAAAAAAAAATTTATCAATTTTTGAAAAAATTCACGATTTAATGGTAGTAGGATACCTTTACTAAAACGAAACCCTTTTATTTGAAATATTAATCATGTAGTTATACGAAAGTAATTTGATAAAAGACTAACTCTATTAAAATGTGACGTCACAATTCTAAAAAGAAGATGAATATTATTCTGTTGAATTCTGAGACTTGGATTGTTATTGGGTCTTATGAATTACACTTTCACTTAAAATCGGTGAACTGACCAATCAGATTATTTTATTTTCTAGCGTTTTTCATGATCGGAACTCAATGAATGAAACTCAATGATACTATCTTTAATGAGATGAATTTTCAGTTATAAGATGACAGCATAAATTTTATTAAAACAAGAACCGTTATTTCAACGGTTAAGTAGCTAAAGTAGTATAATATTGGACATCATGAATTTCTAGATTGGTCACAGGAAAACGACCTTTTAATCTATGCTCAGTATTTAAATTCCCTTTATTCAAATTTTAAAATTAGGTTTAAGAATGCTTTGAAAAAAACGGTAATTACGACATTAGGCAATGAATTCAAATCGTCACATCGAATTCAAAAACATGTCATATTATAATAGGAAAAGGCAGTAACGGAGATCTTAAAGAAAAGTTTAGAAACGTATGTCAGCAATTTTGGATTTAAAAGAGGTACCTGTTATATATATATATATATATATATATATATATATATATATATATATATTCATCTCAAATTCTGGAGAATTGTGAGAAGAAAGTTTTTATCTGCTTTTCCAGTGAGAAGGAGTTTCGGTGAAGTTGTCAATTTTCAAAATAAAAAAGGAAGAAAAAGGAAAAAGACTGGACTCTACTAACAGAGGAGATTTAGGGTTAAACCTGACAAGATTGATGCCAAAAGTTGATAATTTGTTATTGAAGCACCATATTCATCGCTCCCATTATAAAAATTTGTTAGTTGACCAGTTATTTTACATACTAATTAAATTTTAATTTAATTAATATGCGTTTCTTAAGTTTTAAACACTCTATACTTCACTACAGTTATAAATTGAAATCTTATAAAGCAGGGATAGCAAACCTCTATGGATCAACGTCCCATTTTTTCCAAAAAAAGTGTTTAATGAGGTATGGACGTGCCGTCAAATAACTTTGACTTGTGATTATTGGGAAAATAATAAAATACTAACTACACAAAACTCAAATTACTACGAAAATATACCTTTTGCACTGTTTAGTTATAAATGTTTTTAGTTATACGTGCAATTCAAATTAAAGTAACAATAGTGCCCCTTTTGTTGTTGCAGATTGGATAACAAATAACTTATATTAGGATTGTAAGATGTTACTTTTTGCAGAATACATGCTGAATTTGAGTCATCTGCGTCAAACGATTTCTAAGCAATTAACTATTTTTGCTGTGGTTCACTTTTTTTGACAAGAGGGTCTGTGATTTGTTTAAAAATACCATTTTACAGACAATGTTCTAGAACACGGAACACACACAGCTTTGTCGCTTTTGCTTCTAATGCCATGTTTCTCGGTCCACCAAATTTGAAATTTTCTGTTACACTTACTATCTTGCCCTTTTATTTCTTTTCGCTGAACTAGACATGTAAAATAATAATTAAAAATCGTAAATATCACTCAGATAAACTATAAAATACAGTTATGTCAGTGAAATTGACTATGCTATGCGTAGACAAACTTAACATCATAGGCAGTTGCAGTCTACGACGTAACTAAGGCAAGACAGTAACAAACGAGTGTGCTCCCCGCCGCCCTGTGACCGATCACTCGCGTTTGTTCGAAATTTGAAATTTTGAAAATGCAAACCGTTTTGATTATTTTCGTGCCAAAAATATTGTGTCACGTGCCATCAATGCCACGCGTGCCACTGGTTCGCCATCCCTGTTATAAAGTAAGTAGTTTATACACACAGCTGTCAAAATGACCTTTAAGGTATCCGACTACGTTCGGAATCGTGATTTTGCAAAAGCGTATAAATGGGTAATATTTATGATATTTAGTGTCACTTAGATTATAAAATGTATATAAAATTGTTTTAAGAATAGTATTACAATAAAAAATTATTTAAGTACAAAATTTTAACAAAAAATGAACATAGAATGACCCATTTTCAAAATATTCTCCTTTTGCGAAAAAGGATTCTATTATAATAATATTTTGCCTGTATATAGCTCAGACCTCTGTACAGAGACTCAATTAGAATGTTTGAAATATATAACTTAAAAGTGGATTTATCCATGTTTTACGACAACAGAGGGGAGAAAGTTTAAGAAAAAAACGCCGATAATTATTTCAAATGGTTCTAACTCTGAAAATAAAGTGAATCTTTCAAAAATCATAGTTGAGCCTGTGTACAGAGGTCTGAGCTATATACAGGCAAAATATTATTATAATAGAAGCATGTTTCACATAAGGAGAACATTTGGAAAAAAGGTTATTCTAATTTACTTTTTTGCCGAAATATTGTATTTAAATAAAAAATTTTGTCAAAATGTCCTTAAAACAATTTTATACATGTATTCTAATCTAAGTGACACTAAATATCATGAAAATTATCCATTTATGCACTTTTTTAAAATCACGGTTTCGAACGTACCTTAGTAGATAAATTTGCAAAAATTTCAATAATAAGTGAGCAGAGGTCTACCCCAAACAGAATAACTTAGCTAGGGGATCTAGGAAACAAAAAGTTTGGGAACCTCTGCTCTTTAGTTTCTTTATTTATTCATACCTCATTTACTAGTAAGGCGTACAATCGTACTGTTACCTGCATGGTAGTCAAAGCTGAGGGCAAAATGACTGACGTATTCTAGCCCCCCTCCCTCTTGCCATGATGAATTTCGTGGACCTCGATCTAATGTTACTGTCAATCATGTGAGATAAGTAACAACAACAGATAATTTTAAAAATTACATGCGAGTGCATGCAGGGCCATCTTACGACTTCTTCAGGCCCTGGGCCCCGTACAAATGTAGGCCACACTTAGGACCCTTTAAAGTAGACAGGACAGAATATACATTGTCAAATACTCGTAAATCAAAAAACCCTCTAACTCAAACTGAGTGGTGGAACAGCCAATGAGGACCA
The DNA here is from genome assembly GCA_019973935.1 of Trichonephila clavipes. Lineage (NCBI taxonomy): Eukaryota > Metazoa > Arthropoda > Arachnida > Araneae > Nephilidae > Trichonephila > Trichonephila clavipes. Next base: position 467,548 of record BMAU01020477.1, read on the forward strand.
GGGCATACTGTACCTATCTCAGTAAATGGGACCATTGTGCACTGAGGTGCATGAGCAGATGACCTGATCAGATGGTCAAACTGCAGCGAGAACCTCAATGTTTTAAGTACCCAAGCAAGCTTGGTACTCATTTATCGACGCATTTCAGTAGGGATGAAAGACTGTGTCGACCTTGCCCAGCCCGGGAATAAAACCCGGACTTGTAAGCACGATACGCTACAACTTACCCACTGAGCCTTTGTAAAGGGTGTTTTTTAGAGGTATAGAACTTTAAATTGCAATAAAACAACGATGTATTATTCGATTGACATGAATTTTTTTATTCGAAAGATAATCTTGTGGCATTACATTTTAAATATGATTTCTGGCATAGGACTGCCACGGCTGGCTCGGATGTAGTCCAATCTGGACGTCCAATTTTCGATGACTTTTTCCAACATTTGTGGCCGTATATCGGCAATAACACGGCGAATGTTGTCTTCCAAATGGTCAAGCGTTTGTGGCTTATCCGCATAGACCAATGACTTTACATAGCCCCACAGAAAATAGTCTAGCGGTGTTAAATCACAAGATCTTGGAGGCCAATTCACAGGTCCAAAACGTGAAATTAGGCGATCACCAAACGTGTCTTTCAATAAATCGATTGTGGCACGAGCTGTGTGACATGTTGCGCCGTCTTGTTGGAACCACAGCTCCTGGACATCACGATTGTTCAATTCAGGAATGAAAAAGTTAGTAATCATGGCTTTATACCGATCACCATTGACTGTAACGTTGTGGCCTTCATCGTTTTTGAAGAAGGATTCCACCAGCCCATAAAGCGCACCAAACAGTCAGTTTTTCTGGATGTAACGGTGTTTCGACATATACTTGTGGATTAGCTTCACTCCAAATGCGGCAGTTTTGTTTGTTGACGTAGCCATTCAACCAGAAGTGCGCTTCATCGCTAAACAAAATTCGCTTATGAAAATCAGGAACAACGGCAATCTCGTTTTGAGCCCATTCGACGAATCTACGCCTTGCTTGATGATCGTTTCGATGAATTGCCAAACCAAACTGAGAATAAATCACTTGACAGCAGTTAAATCGGTGGCCATCTTGGAAAGTAATGCCAACTTAAACTTCTATACCTGGAAAAAAACACTCTTTACAAACAATAACCTAAAACAAATAAATATGCATGACTTCTAATTGCACAAACTGGCTCCATCGAATGCCGTCTTTTGACTAAATGAGTAATTATGGTGCTAGGCCTAGCCCTATACATGGACGACGCTCATCACATGTGTAGCCAGTTGACATGTCTTCCGAAATTCTGAGTCTTTCGGAAAATACAACCAGAAATAACGTGTAACCATTGAAATTATTCGAATTGTGACCTTTTCAGAGATGAGTCGAGCACGAGACGAGACCCTGGCCACCGGCTCAGTTGGCCTATGCCTTAACACATCCCTGAATGTAGGCTGTATTATTTCTATGACTTTTTAATTTAACCATTGAACGGGCACACAGCTAAAATACTTGATAAATGTAGTGTTCTCATCCTCTATAAACATTATTTATTTCCAAAAAAATATCTAATCGTGGTTTTTTTCCTGGGTGGTGGCTAGACGTTATAGTCACTGCGCATTTAGGACATTTAGCTTACTTTTCAGAACAGAAATAATGAATCATACTACAATAAACTTTTTATGAAAAATTAACTTTTATGTTATAATTATTTCAATAACAATTAAATACAAAGTATAAGGGTAATTTAATAATAATAGTAATTGTACACAACATATAGAATGTATATATAAATATATATATATACTTAGAAAATATATAGAATGCTTAGAATAAGCATGGAACTTGGTATATATCCACATTTTATATTTTATTTAATTTTAGTATGAAAAGTTAGAAATAAAGTAATATTTTTGAGAATTTAAATTAGTTATTTGATGAACTATTTACTGTGGAACTTAATAATATGCAAACGTTTTCTCAGAGCAGGAAAACTGTAATGAAAGTTTTTCGAACCCGAGAATCTTGTACCACATATTGTAAACGAAGTCTGTTTATATTTCCCACCCCCAACATTCTCACGTGATTCTAAATGCTCTCTCGAGTACAGGAAAAGCGAAAATTTCTAGGTCATTTTTCTTTTCTAGGTGGGCAGTGGATAGAGCCTCTATCCACACATTAAAGGTTTCCAAAAACCTAAATAAAACCCTTTTTTTTAATTGTACGATTGCTTGATTCATTCAGATGAGGGAAAAGTATACTTATAAGACATGTCGAATTTTTTTTCAAATATCAGAAATTTTATTTATAGTAATCAAAATACAATTTATAGATTTATACCGAGAAAAACTGTTTTTAACTACCCAACAGAGGACATGAAATGCAAAAAAAAAAAAGGTATCATGCTGCCATCAGTATTAATTTTTATGCGTTTTAGCTTCAATTAACGCATATAAATATACTAAATATCCCACACCCACCTTGAGGAAAAGTTTTTAATATGTGGCTAGACGTATTAGCCACCTGCCCACTAAAGGTAACATCATAAGTAATAACCCTAAGTCAATAATGCAAATTAATCTATAAATAAATTCGCCCAATGGCAATTATTTTTAAACACAGCACATCAATAACTTCCCATTTTCCAAACTCTCTGCATATGTTCGTCTACAATTCCTCACACAAATGAAGTAATTTCTTCAGCAATAAAAAACGAAACAGGACTGGGAGCCTTCCACGCAGGGTAAACATGTGAACCAGCTTTAAACACACAGCAGACCTTTCAAACTATGCAAGTTCCTCAATCATCCTGTAAATGAAGTAATTTCTTGAGCAACAAATGATTTTGGATAAGAATGCATATTTAATGAAGAAAGCAGAAGACTATCGCAAATTAATGTTAGTTTATTACATGACAACGAATGACGGTGGAGGAACTTCACCTAGGAATGCTTCCGCTTATCTAATCTCGCCGAGTGATTGATTAGAGAATTTAATAAGATGCAATAGGGTCGTTAATAATGGTTCTACTTAAGTTTAATTCATACCCAAAGAGAAGATTTAAGCGCTGGAGCATGGACAAACGAATTTTCAATAAGTATCCGAGACTGGGTGGTTGATTTGGGTGGAATGAAGAGGAGGAGAATGGTAAATATGTTTAATGAATGGTTTAGTCGGAAAAATTGATTTTGAAATTGCACATAAGCCTCGACACAATAGAAGCTCTTAAGCCTTTGCTAGAGGAGGAACTTATCCTGGAAGTCACTGATGGGCTTGGTTATAACGTTTTAAAATAAAAAAATATTGAATAAAAATGTTTTTAGAAAGGAAAAAAGAAATATGTATTTATTATATGTAAAATGATAATATTGAAAACATTTAGGAGATTAAAAGGGAATTTATTTTTCTTTAGTTACCAGGGGAAAACATAAAAAACAACTGTTTTATGACTTTTTCCTTCAATTTATCTTTAATTTTTCAAAATGGTCGGCTTGGTTAAGAAGAGAAGAAAGAGAGTTAGAAAAGAGTTTAGATTATAGAGTTTAAATTAATACTGAATGAGACTGTTATATATATATATAAGAAAATATGAAAAAAAAAATACTCCAAACAAAAGAAAAGCATATAAAATTGCACAAATTTTTTTAGTGAAACAGAAATGCTACATGCTTTGGTTTACATGTAAAAGTAAACCAAAATTTTTTATGAAATACCAGAAAGCATTTCAGAACTGAGATATACGAATAAATATACATTTTCACAAAGAGATCGAAATAAATTGTTTAATGCAACTTATATTTTGCAAGATTATATCCAATACTAAAATGCTGCAAATTAATTCGTTCACGACCCGTTTACGATAACTAAATACTACCCACCTTTGGTATACATATATACATTTAATAAATGTTATAGCTTGCAAAGAAATTATAAAATAAGTTTTTAAAAACTAATTTTTTTAAAAATTTATTGATTACACTGATATATCATATAGATCCCGTTCCGCTACGCTAAAAGAAAGAATCAACTATAATTACACATTCCAGTCAAATGAGTACAGTCAGAGGACCTGCGTTACCTAATGGTTACGGATCGCGAGTTTAATAGCTGGTGATATTTCAAATGAGTTGAGGGCTCAAATCCCAAGTCCACTGCCGCGATTCCTTCTACAACTCACAATTATCAAAGGACAGGAATAAAAGCGCCAAATAATTGGCCAGAAGAGGGATTCCTTTTTGACCCAGTCACCTAATGCGTGCATGTAGGGGTCTCCGGACCCGTAAGGGGGTGGTTCAAATTACCTTGCTGTCCCCAAAGCTAACTCCTGGGTCATCATGAATGTTTCTTCACTAATAGCATTCCACCAGTGAGATAATACTAATATTGAACACTAGATGGTGGCACAGCTTAACGTTAGTGGCAAATTATACATTCCTTTGATAGTCTAATACATTTCCAATAAATTATGGTAAATAGCTACAAGTGATTCAGCTAGCTATGGCGCACGTGTCAACCAAATCCCACAGACTGCCCCAAATGTCAATAAAAAATAATGAAATAAAATAAAATTAAATTAAAAAAACGTTCCACAACGAGACTAATTTTTTGGTATCTATATCAATTGCAGTAATTTTTGGAAAACGATCTGTGGTGGTGTGATATCTATATGAACTAGTACCAACATCACGCGAAGACGATCGTCTTGGCGTGATTGGTAAAGTACTCGCATTCGTTCGGAACGGAAGGTACCCAGAACGAACCTTCCTTCCTTCATTGGTGACCCTGGCCGTGATATGAACAGCACCCTTCGCGCGCCGCAGTCGTGGCGCCATCTATCCATCGCAAAAGCAACCAAAACCGTCAAACATTGACGCAAATAAGGCGTTACTTCTCAAAGCCGTCTCACACAAATGACGCAACTCTCAAGCCATCACGCACGAATGACGCAACCCACCGTGACGCAACTGCTTACATGCTCGCCACGAATATGGTTTCGTTTGCCTATTCGCCGAAACACTGGAAGGGGAGTATGTGGCGGTGTGATATCAATCGAAGACAATCGTCTTGGCGTAATCGGTAAAGTACTCGCATTTGTTTGGAACGGAAGGTACCCAAAACGAACCTTCCTTCCTTCAGAGTTTTTCTTAGTATTGCTCAGAAAGTCGAGAAAAAACGTCGTTCTTCTCTAGGAAGGAGGTATGCAATGAACCCTTCTCCCACAAATTGCAGAGAATAAAAATAGGGAATAAATGCCTTTAGTGACTATCCTGATGACAGATTCCTTTTCGCTCCAGTCGTCTAACTCGTGCATGGCGTAGCTGCGGGCCACTAGGTTACTGATTCAAATAAACTCTTGTCATTGATATGAAATACCAGGCTTGTCACAGAGCCACCAAATGTCACGTGGAACATCTAGACTGCTGTATATCAAAAGAAAATGAGCCTTAAAAGTTCTGACATAATGAAATATGAACAATTTGAAAACAAAGAGCCAACTCGACATTTGACAGAAGCTCTGTTGTGTTGTTGTTGCTCATCTCCATATCTAGCCAAGCTAGACCAAGTCCATAATTTCACTCACTCACAAAAAATCCACTAATAGAGGATATTGATAAAGATCTAATTTTGGAAGTCCCAGGCAGTCAAGAATGTGTTCTGTAGATGTCTGACAGACAGAACACCTAACACATCGGAAGACCTCCAAACTTTCACTTGTAAGGATGAAAACAGTCCTTAAAAGTCAAAGTTCGGATGTGCTCACTCCGGAAACGAGTTAAAATAGTTTGTTACTGCCTGCTGCATTGAAGGGAAAGAGAACCACCACATGGCGTTTAGCCTCATGCCAGTGATGAGCAGGAGGAATAGTCGATTGCTTGTTGTTGATGTAGGTAGAGTGCAGCTTTGAATAAGTGAGAGAGGCCGAGTTCCTAGTGTGTTGAGCTGAACCAACTTTTGCTAGGGCGTCAGAAATCTCATTGCCCGTGATAATAACGTGCGAAGGAACCCATTGTAGATGGATCTCTCGAGAAGATGAAAGACGTTTTAGTTTCTCCAAAATAGCCACTCCAGTGTTATCACCCACCTTATGCCAGTTAGAAAGATGTTGGATGGCACTACGACTATCAGAGAATATCCAGATGCTGTTCGAACCAGGAATGACAGAAGTTCTAAATTTTAGGTCTGGAACTTATAGTACTGTAAAGATATTCATTTAAGTCAAACTTAATACACTTAGCAAATTATTCACTTGCATTGCACACAATTCTGTAAACCACATTTTCCTAAATGAATAATTCAAACAACGCCTTGGAAACAGGCAAATTTTTATAGACTTCCTTCAATTCAATAACGACTTAATTGATGTCAATAGAAACACAAATTGCTGTACAGTTCATCAACATACAACAATGAGCACGTCACGGGAGGTGAAGCATGACACTTTGGTGTATTAATCACAAGTCCGAGCAAGCAGAGAAGAGTTCATTTTACTCACGTCTGTTTTTTATGATGAAATCTGAAACCTAATGGAAACTATATATCATAACGCAAATACACATTCATAAATTCATTAGTGTCAAATATAGCGCAAGTAATTATATTTGAAGTAAAAATATCCCTTGAAGAGTTCTATTATGAGAGTAAAGCAATAAAGCTAGATGAAACAAATTAAAATTCAAAGTTTAATCTTAAAAGCGCAATACAACAAGGATTCCAATAAGATATTAATTTTAATTTATTCGAATCAAGGACTATAGTGCATAAGCTCCCAAAGTGGTTCTCACGGACTTCTGTGGAACCTTGTGATTGCTGAAGGGATCCGTGGAAAATTAAAATTAATTTGGGGATGCTTGGACAACGTTAGAGGGTCAGATAAAGGTTTAATATAAGGTAAAATATTTGTAACCCATTTCCATTATCATGAAAAGTTAAAATAAGTTAATAATGATTTTAAAGTTTTACAGATAAGAGAAAAATTAAAATTTTAGAATAATTTTTTAAATAGGTACGTAAAGTATAAGTACTGACAAAGCGTTGCGAGGTGGAAACTGGTCCAATTGCAGGTGCGGCCATCTAATGTATATTTAGATAGGAATTGAATCTCGCCACTTCATAAAACAACTTATCAAAAATGTGGCAGTAGAAAAGAGTCTACGTCTAACCAACAGTTTAGTTTTCTTTTATTTATTATCCCAACATATGAAAGTAACGTAACAAAAAAATTCTTAATTTTATATAGAAAATAGTGTTATTATTTGTATTGTTATGAAGATAACCATTTCATTGGTTCACCCATCTCATTGAAAAAAATTGTGTTTCTATACTTTAAAGCAAAAGGTATAATTTGAATAAATACTGACTTCTTATATTTATACAGGATGATTTAAAAAGACACATAGTAATTAACAATTATAAATTTGAAAAAGTTAACAAGTTTTTTTACTTTTTGGGGAACTGAGATAAACAGAAAAAATGAGCTGGCCCCAGAAATTTATAAAAGAAACATTGCTACAAATAGATGTTTTATGCCTTGAAAAGTTATTTAAAATCCAGCTTTCTCAAATTAAGAACTAAACTGCTTCTTTACAAAAGTCTTATAAGATCTATCCTAATTTATATATATGCATCTTAGACTTGACCATTGATTTTACGTGATGAGGAAGCTTTGAGAATTTTCGAGCGGAAGATATGCTACATTCTTGGAGGGATCCAAGTGAATGGATCACGGAGAAGATCTAACTTAGAACTCTACAAAATTTACAAACAACCTTATATTGTAAAATTTGAAAAAATAACAGAAACTTAAATGGCCGGTCATCTGCTAGAATGAATGAAGATCGTTTCTACAAGAAAATCTTTCTGGCAAAGCCCATGGTAAATAGACCTAGGGTCAGGCCCCCGTTAAGATGGATTGACTGTTTCGAAAAAGACCTAAATATTTTTAAAGGTCAAAAATTAGAAAACAGTTGCCAAAAGTAGAGATGCATGAAGAAAACTTCTGGAGAGAAGGCCAGAGTCCACTCAGGGCTGCCGAGCCATTGCAGAAGAAGAAGATTAATAAAGTAGTATACAGTTTCAAAGCACTATAAACCAAGAACAATGTAAGATATTGAATGTAACCAGTAACAATAATTATATGAGACTATTTTATGTTTTGTTAGAGACAGTCACACACACACACACACACACATATATATATATATATATATATATATATATATATATATATATATATATATATATGCAAGGATAATTAAATTAGAGTAAAAATTAAATTCCCTATCTGGCACTTGACTCATCTTTCTCAGTTCACATCTTCAAGTATCAAACTAATCACCCATTTATTTCTTCCGAACATATGGCCTAGCCAATAAACATATCTAATTCCAAATCGTTAGAATTAACAGCCCCTATATGTCAACATTAACTTTCAAGTACAATCATAAAATCCGCGATACTTACAGCATCTGTTTTTCAAGTGTTGTCTACTTAACCAACACCGTGGCGTGTTTTTTCCTCCTGCTCTCAGCGTCAGAAGAGATGTAGAAATGATTGAATAAAGTTCTTTAAAAATTAAGTCTGATTCTGATTCGAAACAAGTCATATATATTCTAAATGTGAACCTTTAGTCACACAACACACATCAAGTCTATAATTCCTTTCAGCCCAAACGTGTGTAAGATATCAACTACATACACCGCGGCTGTGATACGCTGTTTCAGCTTCGTCCAGGACTTTTCCTATTGAACAAACAGCCAATAGTTTTAAATTTTTCATTACCATCGTTAGATAGGTTTTCTGGTTGGAGGTTCTTTTCCGAATATTGATCAAAAATGCTGTTGCACAGCAATTGTGGATTCTATTTTGCTAGATTCTAGAACCCAAGAAGCATCTTCGAACACCGCCATTTCGACTGATTAGTCACATGATACGCCCACTGTAGCTTACTTCACTTCTGTATGTCAGGAGCTACACACAACATATTTTAAAAGTACATTTATGTTAGGGTTCTTTGAGGTAATACCTGTATTTAACTATTACTGTTTTATAGGATCTGGAAAGTGTATACTTCTTAATGAACCATCCAGTACTTTATTTTTACGTCAACATGCACCATTCAGGACATAGAATTTAAACTAGTAATTTTTCTTTTATGCATTAAAATTGATTTATTTCACTTGAGGGTTCATAACCATGTTTTGAGTAAGTTTGGGAAACTCTGGACTAAAGTGTAACAGGAGAGCAATGAGCGATGCATTTTTAATTTAAAATAAAGATCGAATAACAGGTTCTACACATGAACCAGTAACTCTCACTTTAGAAATCTAATCTAACGTTAAGTAAAAACGTTAAGGCACAATTCTTCTAAAAAAAAAGGCAGTAATGTCTATTGATTTTATTAATGATCTATAGTAGACCGAACGCGAGCAACCATCACGTTTCGTGCATCACCAGCTACGAAGTTCTTGATTTAAACCAATGAGAAATCTACACAGTCCCAAGAAATTTAGATATAAGTAATTAAAATTGTTTGTTAAAACTAAGCGAATGCTTTATTGATGAGCAAAACATTCAATAAAAATTTCAAAGTAATTTTAATATACGTGCTCATATTTTTAACGCTCTAGTAATATTAAAATATCTTGTACCATTAATATTTAATACTTTCTTAGAAAATGATAAAAGATTCGTAAAGTTTTCATGTAAATGTTTTAAATAAGTTCCCTAAATTGCATTTTTAAATGCATTTGAAGACATGTATGCATATCTCTAAAAATTTAATGTTCGAATTCCGTCATCACTGCGCATAAAAGGAGCTGAATGATTTATGCAAAAAATGGTACTTACGTATTATACCGTAAGCCAATTTCGCCAATACATAAGACATCGCCAATTCAAAAAATATCACCAAGTGCAGTCATCATTAATATCACCATGTTTGATCATGAGGTGAAACGGTTTTCCCTATTGGCTGCATATTGCGGTATTTGCAGACGTTTTCAGATTTCACGAAATTGGTCGATGGTATAATACATAAGAACCCAAAAATTTTATTTAATTTGAAAATTTATGTATCACACTATATGTTAAGTGAATTTATTTACAAATATTTTTTTAATCTATCACCTTTAAATAACAAAGTAATGGATAAAAGCTTAATCAAATTTCAAATGGAATAAGTTACGAGGCGTCGTAGTTAAAAGAATTAATTAATACACTATTACACATTTTTTTAAAAAATCGATGATAATTAGAAGGAAAACACATACGAATAATTCTATGTAAATACCGTACTAATTTTAATTGAAATTAAATTTTTAATACATAATTTTTAATTGATTTTTTTACAGTTTATTTCAAAAGACTTTCACCACAGTACTTTAAAGAATACGAGTCTAATTAGAAATCCTGTAAATTCAGAGTTTCACAGTCATTATCATACTAAGTCGATAAGTTTTAAGGCGAGTAATGCAAACTATTACTCACATAATCGGCTTTCACATCCACCTTTGTATTTTATCTGTTGATTGTTATACACAAAATGCAAAACTCATTGAAATCATATATGTAATTTGAACACAATCTATTACGCATTCCTTTCCTTCTTTCTCTCTCTCGTTTAAACGGTTTGATTAATCCGAATAAAGATAAAGCCATTTTTAAAGTTTCAGGCCTCGGATCATGTAAATTAATCGCTGCTGTTATTAATGTACAGAACCGTAGCCATCCTCCATGGAGTCTAAGACTTTCATGTATTTTCTGAGCCCTCTCCAACGCTCTTTTTAAATTTTGTGCATAGCAAAATGGGGGGTGGGTCTCAGCTTAATCTACTTATGGATAATGAAATCTTGCTAATATCTTTATTGCGATATGTGTGCTTCTTTTAGTATTTCTTTTCAAATATGGCCAGAAAAATAACAGTGAATCTCTTGATTTAACATCAGAATTTCCAATACTGTAGTGCACTGATAATCTGTATTTAAGATTGAAGTAAACCTGTCTTTTGATGTCGTGCTGCTTTCCGCTCTGTTCCAGTAGGTCATTCTGTATTCGAAGGTCATGACCAGATCTGTGTTCCTGTCAACTGAGATGGATGGACATACGAGCGGAAAAAAAGAGGGTGGAAAGATATGCTTGCAGTTAACAAATAGGAATCGCCTTAGATTCTAGAATCACGAATTACAAAATCAATTCTAATTTCTTTTGGAATTATTTTTGAAGAAAAAATTCTTTCTATGGTAAACTATCTTATTTGGAAAATTTAGAAGATTAAACATGTGATCTTAGTTCTTAAAACCATTTTATTGTGTGTATGTGTGTGTGTGTGTGTGTAATAACTATGTGTTTACTTAAAAAATTCAAATCTTCTCTCTATATTTTTCCTTCTAAATAATAATTCCAAATACCCTAATTCAAAACGCATCTCATTTCATTGCGCATTAAAAGGTAAAAAAACCTATATTTTGACAGATTCCTCCGCGATTCCTAGTTAAAAGGATCAGATCTTGAATTTTAGACAGATTTACTGGTGATTACTTGTAAGAGAATATCTTAATAGCAAATATGTGCCTTACAAAGCAATTGAAACTTTTCCTTAAAACACTCTAACATAATTTCTAACAAATAATTAATATTTTCCTTCACTCGAGTACGTGTTTATGTTTTTTGCCGATATATTTTTCACAACTCAAAAATAAAAAAAGGATAAGGATCAGGAAAGGGTGCTGAGAGTTTCTCTTGTCTGATATATAGGGTGTTTTTTTTAGAGGTAAGAACTTTAAATTGCAATAAAACAACGATGTATTATTCGATTGACATGAATTTTTTTTATTCGAAAGATAATCTTGTGGCATTACATTTTAAATATGATCAAGCAAGGCGTAGATTCGTCGAAAGGGCCCAAAACGAGATTGCCGTTGTTCCCGATTTTCATAAGCGAATTTTGTTTAGCGATGAAGCGCACTTCTGGTTGAATGGCTACGTCAACAAACAAAACTGCCGCATTTGGAGTGAAGCTAATCCACAAGTGTATGTCGAAACACCGTTACATCCAGAAAAACTGACTGTTTGGTGCGCTTTATGGGCTGGTGGAATCCTTCTTCAAAAACGATGAAGGCCACAACGTTACAGTCAATGGTGATCGGTATAGAGCCATGATTACTAACTTTTTCATTCCTGAATTGAACAATCATGATGTCCAGGAGCTGTGGTTCCAACAAGACGGCGCAACATGTCACACATCTCGTGCCACAATCGATTTATTGAAGACACGTTTGGTGACCGCTTAATTTCACGTTTTGGACCTGTGAATTGGCCTCCAAGATCTTGTGATTTAACACCGCTAGACTATTTTCTGTGGGGCTATGTAAAGTCATTGGTTTATGCGGATAAACCACAAACGCTTGACCATTTGGAAGACAACATTCACCGTGTTATTGCCGATATACGGCCACAAATGTTGGAAAAAGTCATCGAAAATTGGACGTCCAGATTGGACTACATCCGAGCCAGCCGTGGCAGTTCTATGCCAGAAATCATATTTAAAATGTAATGCCACAAGATTATTTTTCGAATAAAAAAAATTCATGTCAATCGAATAATACATCGTTGTTTTATTGCAATTTAAAGTTCTATACCTCTAAAAAAACACTCTTTACATCTATCACAATACCAACAGATTTTACAATATTTTATCTTGAAAACACTATGGAAAGAAATTCGTACCGAATCAAAATGTGAATGATTTGGGATTTTGCTTATGGTCTAGGACTATTCATGATAAATTTATTAGCGAAATATAATTTCTTTTTTAAGGTACTTTATTTTTTAAGATAATATAAAACGCATAAAAACGGATACATATGATTCACAACATATAAAATTTATATCAATCATAGCCATTTGATAGTTTAAATATATATATATATATATATATATATATATATATATATATATATATGTGGCATGCAGCCAAAACCAAGCAGTCTTCGCGCGCAGGCGCATCAAAATAAAAGCAGAACTGAAACTGAAAAAAGCAGAGATTCTTGAAAAAAAAACCTTAGAATTAGATTAGAGAGAGAAAGGAGAACGTGAGAGGTGCGCGAGCAGGCGTTACCTTCTGAATATCATCGTCAAACTTATCTGTAAAAACTACCTTTTTAATTAATTTTTGTTTAATGTTAAAATAAAATAGAAGATAGACCAACGTATTGGACCCCTTGTTGTCTCCCACAAATTATGGGGGCTCGGCCGGGATCGATAAACTTTCGATTTTGAACCAAAGTCTGGACAATGAACAACAGCGTCCGTGAAGGGAGACGCTCCGCCATTTTCGGAAACTTCGTTCAACCTGTGTAGAGGTTAAATTTTTCAACTTCATTCCGCCTGTGTAGAGGTCGGAACAAATAACAAAATAACCTGTGTAGAGGTATATTTTGCAACGAACAATCGACAAATATTCCGCCTGTGTAGAGGTTGGAAAACCCATCGACGAAAATCCCGCCTGTGTAGAGGTTGGAACTAACTCAGTGTGAATAATCCGCCTGTGTAGAGGCCGGAACCACAATTTCAACTATATTACCTGCGAAGAGGTGAAATCAGTGGAATCGAAATTTTTCTTCATTGGATACATCGTACGTGCGAGCAACAAGGGAGCCAGAAAAAAAAAAAGGTAGGATCTTTCCATTTCTAAAATGTATAAAAACGCTCTTAAAGAGGATCTCATAAGAGTTGTTGAGGATCTAGACGGTACTGTGCAAGAGTACTGACACTATAGTTAAACTAAAGACTAAAATTGAGAACAGTAGTACATTTGAAAGTGATCCAGATTTCGTTAAAACTTTAATTCAAAACTGTATAGATGAGAGAGTATCGCAAAACGAAAGAGAGGTAACTTCAGAACAAAAAATTGAGCTCGCGAAACTTCAGTTGGCAAAATTAGAAAAAGAAATCGAACTTCAATTAGCTAAAAATAAAGCATTAAGTTTAAATCCTGCAGCTAAAGTCGAAGAAAAACAGTTCGAAACTAACATAGAAAATATGATAAAAAGTATAAAAACTTTATCTCTTCCTGTTCCCACCAGATCTGAAAATTTTAATCTGTTCTTCCAATCATTAGAACGCGCATTTTTAACCAAGAAAATAAATGACGAATATAAATCTGAGATTTTAATAAATCTTCTGGGCGAAAGAGCTCATAACGTCTTACTGTATATTAAAGAAGAGGAATTAAATGACTATGAAAAACTAAAATCTATAGTACTCAGAGAATTCCAATTAACCCCTCGCGAGTGTTTAAACTCATTTAAAAATGCTGTAAAATCATCAGGCGAGACATACATCCAATTTGCTGCAAGATTGACGGCAAACTTCCAATATTATTGTTCGTTAAGAAAAGTTAATTCCTTTGAATCTCTATGTGATCTTATAATTTCTGATAAATTATTTGAAACTTTAAATAAGGAAACTGCAACTCATATTGGCATTCGAGAAGCAGAAGATTGGTTTAGGCCTATTGATTTAGCTAAAGAGTGTGATATTTATATTTCATCTAGAAGAGGATCACGTAAAGAAATTCCTATTACTTATGGATATACCCAAGACCCCTTTAAAAATAGATCACAAAACTTTAAACCAAAGGTTAAAGAAAACTATCCCCAATATCATGAAAGAGAAAATAAAAATTGCTATATATGCGGTGATTCATCTCATTGCGCAAGAGACTGTGAGAAGCGTTTTAAATCTAAAGAATCTAATGACCACATCCATAATAGAATAAACGTGAATACTTTGAAAGTCGAGAGCGAAAAACAAAATAGCGAAGAATGCGCAAATCTTCAATACGTAAACATTTTTGTAGAAAATCAGCCCGTAACAGCATTGATTGATTCAGGTTGCCAGATCCCAGTTTTAAATTCCTCACTAATTAGAGTGCAAACACCTTCCGAAGAGATCAAAACATTAAGTTCATGTTTTGGCGAACAGCGTATGGTAGAAGTTAAACCCATAAATATTTCTCTTAATCAACACTCTCCTAGCTTAAGTGTTGGAACGGCAATATCACCGACCTTGACCGAAGAATTTATTATACATCCCAGTGTATATTCTGAAATAGAGAAACTAGGCCACGCAAAGAGCGATGTTTTATTGAATGAAAGTGAATCCTCTTTAGGTGCTCATACTTATGCTTATTCTAGTGCTGTTTCTTTTCCAAATGTTTCTGTTTCAAATAAGATAGAAAACTCTACTTATGATTTGCTATATGTTAAGAACTTTAATACTGGAAATGATTCGAGTTCTCTAATTAAGGATTATAAATGTAATAAAATTAAGAGTACTAAGCTAAAATTGAGTATTGTAAGAGAAAAATGTTCTGATATAGTATTGTGTAAGAAAGCCAATGGTGCCATGAAAACGAGTTCCGTGGAATTTATCTCCCGCTCACCTAACCCTTTACCTATGAAGAGTAAACATCATCGGTTTGTGTTGCTCCAAAGGATCTTTCAGCCCTGGCAGTGGAAGCGAAGGAAAAAGAAAAATCGTTTTGAACAGACGTCCAGAACTCTACAGAGGAAAATATCGATGCGTTCAACCAAAGATCAACTTGTTGAAAAGATGTTCTTATGCCGGTGAAACACAATGTTTTCCTGTGGAACCTTCCGGATGTCGAAGAGGTGCCTTCACATGATGGAGAAACTGTCTAGTTCAGAAAAATTATGATATGTTTAATCTCTATATATTTGTCGTATAGTCCTTGTCTGTTCCGTTTTTTTTGTATGTTTCAGATTCTCCTCTGGTCTCCATGGAAATACCGCTGCGGACAGCGTACGGTCAGAATGGCCGTTGTGGCATGCAGCCAAAACCAAGCAGTCTTCGCGCGCAGGCGCATCAAAGTAAAAGCAGAACTGAAACTGAAAAAAGCAGAGACTCTTGAAAAAAAAAACTTAGAATTAGATTAGAGAGAGAAAGGAGAACGTGAGAGGTGCGCGAGCAGGCGTTACCTTCTGAATATCATCGTCAAACTTATCTGTAAAAACTACCTTTTTAATTAATTTTTGTTTAATGTTAAAATAAAATAGAAGATAGACCAACGTATTGGACCCCTTGTTGTCTCCCACATATATATATATGTAGCATGCAGCCAAAACCAAGCAGTCTTTGCGCGCAGGCGCAGCTAAAACACGAACTGAAACTGTAAAAACTTTGACTCTTGAGAAAAACTTTTGAAAGAAAGAACGCGAGAGGTGCGCGAGCAGGCGTTACCTTCTGCATATCATTGTCAAACTTATCTACCTTTTTAATTAATTTTTGTTTAATGTTAAATAAAATAGAAGAAAGAAACGTCTTGGACCCCTTGTTGTCTCCCACAAATTATGGGGGCTCGGCCGCGATCGATAAAATTTCGATTTTGAACCAAAGTCTGGACAATGAACAAAAGCGTCCGTGAGGAGACGCTCCGCCATTTTTCGAAAACTTCGTTCAACCTGTGTAGAGGTTTGAACTCAGCATAAATATTCAACCTGTGTAGAGGTTTGAACTCAGCATGAATAATCCGCCTGTGTAGAGGCCGGGATTGAAAAAGATTTCGATTTTGATCAAAGTTTGGAACGTGAACAAAAGCCGTCCGTGGAGGAGACGCGCCGCCATTTTTCGGAAACTTCGTTCAACCTGTGTAGAGGTTGAATTTTTCAACTTCATTCCGCCTGTGTAGAGGTCGGAACAAATAACAAAATAACCTGTGTAGAGGTGTATTTTTCAACGAACCATCGACAAATATTCCACCTGTGTAGAGGTTGGATCCACTCACAAACACCTGCGGAGAGGTGTCAATTCGAACAATTTCAACTATATTACCTGCGAAGAGGTGAGATCTGTGAAATCGAAATTTTCTTCTTCATTGGATACATCGTACGTGCGAGCAACAAGGGAGCCAGAAAAAAAAAAAAAAGGTAGGACCTTCCCATATTTTTCTAAAATGTACAAAAACGCTCTTAAAGAGGATCTCATAAGAGTTGTTGAGAATCTAGACGGTACTGTGGAGAGTACTGACACTATAGTTAAACTAAAGACTAAAATTGAGAACAGTAGTACATTTGAAAGTGATCCAGATTTCGTTAAAACTTTAATTCAAAACTGTATAGATGAGAGAGTATCGCAAAACGAAAGAGAGGTAACTTTAGAAAAACAGAAAATTGAGCTCGCGAAACTTCAGTTAGCAAAATTAGAAAAAGAAATCGAACTTCAAACGGCTAAAAATAAAGCATTAAGTTTAAATCCTGCAGCTGAAGTCGAAGATAAACAGTTCGAAACTAACATAGAAAATATGATAAAATGTATAAAAACTTTATCTCTTCCTGTTTCCACCAGATCTGAAAATTTTAATCTGTTCTTTCAATCATTAGAACGCACATTTTTAACCAAGAAAATAAATGACGAATATAAATCTGAAATTTTAATAAATCTTCTGGGCGAAAGAGCTCATAATGTCTTATTGTATATTAAAGAAGAGGAATTAAACGACTATGAAAAAGTAAAATCTATAGTACTCAGAGAATTCCAATTAACCCCTCGCGAGTGTTTAAACTCATTTAAAAATGCTGTAAAATCATCAGGCGAGACATACATCCAATTTGCTGAAAGATCGACGGCAAACTTCCAATATTATTGTTCGTTAAGAAAAGTTAATTCCTTTGAATCTCTATGTGATCTTATAATTTCTGATAAATTATTTGAAACTTTAAATAAGGAAACTGCAACTCATATTGGCATTCGAGAAGCAGAAGATTGGTTCAGGCCTATTGATTTAGCTAAAGAGTGTGATATTTATATTTCATCTAGAAGCGGATCACATAAAGAAATTCCTATTACTTATGGATATACCCAAGACCCCTTTAAAAATAGATCACAAAACTTTAAACCAAAGATTAAAGAGAACTATCCCCAATATCTTGAAAGAGAAAATAAAAATTGCTTTATATGCGGTGATTCATCTCATTGCGCAAGAGACTGTGAGAAGCGTTTTAAACCTAAAGAATCTAACAGCCACATCCATAATAAAATAAACGTGAATACTTTGAAAGTCGAGAGCGAAAAACAAAATAGCGATGAATTCGAAAATCTTCAATATGTAAACATTTTTGTAGAAAATCAACCCGTAACAGCCTTGATCGATTCAGGTTGCCAGATCCCAGTTTTAAATTCCTCACTAATTAGAGTGCAAACACCTTCCGAAGAAATCATAACATTAAGCTCATGTTTTGGCGAACAGCGTATGGTAGAAGTTAAACCCATAAATATTTCTCTTGATCAACACTTTCCCGGTATAAGTGTGCGAACGGCGATATCACCGACCTTGACCGAAGAATTTATTATACATCCCAGTGTATATTCTGAAATAAAGAAACTAGGTCACGCAAAGAGCGATGTTTTATTGAATGAAAGTGAATCCTCTTTAGGTGCTCATGCTTATGCTTATCCTAATGTTGTTTCTTTTTCAAATGTTCCTGTTTCAAGTGTGATAGAAAACTCTAGTTATGATTTGACACATGTTAAAAACTTTAATACTAGAAATGATTTGAGTTCTCTAATTAAGGATTATAAATGTAATAAAATTAAGAGTACTAAGTTAAAATTGAGTATTGTAAGAGAAAAATGTTCTGATATAGTATTGTGTAAGAAAGCCAATTGTGCCATGAAAACGAGTTCCGTGGAATTTATCTCCCGCTCACCTACCCCTTCACCTATGAAGACTAAACAAAGACGGTTTGCAATGCTCCGACGAATCTTCCAGCCCTGGCAGTGGAAACGGAGGAAAAAGAGAGATCGTTTTGAACAGACGTCCAGAACTCTACAGAGGAAAATATCGATGCGTTCAACCAAAGATCAACTTGTTAAAAAAGACGTTCTTATGCCTGTGAAACACAATGTTTTCCTGTGGAACCTTCCGGATGTCGAAGAGGTGCCTTCACATGATGGAGAAACTGTCTAGTTCAACAAAACTATGATATGTTAAATCTTTGTATATTTGTCGTATAGTCCTTGTCTGTTCCGTCTTTTTTTTGTATGTTTCAGATTATCCTCTGGTCTCCATGGAAGTACCACTGAGGACAGCGTACGGTCAGAATGGCCGTTGTAGCATGCAGCCAAAACCAAGCAGTCTTCGCGCGCAGGCGCAGCTAAAACACGAACTGAAACTGTAAAAACTTTGACTCTTGAGAAAAACTTTTGAAAGAAAGAACGCGAGAGGTGCGCGAGCAGGCGTTACCTTCTGCATATCATTGTCAAACTTATCTACCTTTTTAATTAATTTTTGTTTAATGTTAAATAAAATAGAAGAAAGAAACGTCTTGGACCCCTTGTTGTCTCCCACATATATATATATATATATATATATATATATATATATATATATATATATATATATATATATATATATATATATATATATATATATATATATATAAGAAGTAGAATGCTGCATTTTTCTAAACAAAAATCTTTTATGATTACATTGCATTAATAGGAAAAATTCGTTGTGCAAGAAGTCTACAAAACCATTGTGATAAAAAGAGAGTATTAAAAGTTCTAATAAAACATCAGAACAAAATGAACGTTTATTAAAATATTTTATTAGAAATTTTGCACATTAAAATTAATACAAGAAACATTTTTACAAATACACAAGGTAATTTTGTCTAGGAAATTATATATATATATAAATTATATATATATATATATATATATATATATATATATATATATATAAGTGTGACTTAATTCAGTTAATCAGCTATTCAATTGAATATATTTTATTTCTGACTTATGTCATAAAAATTACCTTACCTTCACAATAAATATGTCCACACAAAATTCAGTTTGAATTTCAAAAGAACTTCCTTCATAGAAAATTCTAATAGGCATTTAAATTTTTACATAATTTACAAAAAAAACTCAATTTATACAATAATAAACGTAATTACTTCAAAGAAACCAGTTTACATGAAGTATAAAATAAATCATCAACTAAAATAATAATATATATGAACAAATATTTCATTCAAAATTTCGTCTAATTATTAAATAAAAAATCCGTAACAAACAGTTAAAAATACGTTTCTGTAGAATATATTTTAATTCGGTTAAGGAATTCAAAATGTTATATCAAAACTTTCACACCTACGTCTTTAATCTTGCACATTGCGTTTCTGTAATAAAGTTATTGAAATTATTAAGTATGTTTAGATAAAATTTAGATACAATTTCTTAATTGCATCATTTAGACTATAAATTCTATCAGTGTATAATTTTAGATTAAAATCATCATTATGTAATTAACATAGAATATATTCCCTGTTTTGTTACAGTTTCAAACGAGTTTTGTTACAGTTTCGAACGAGTTTTGTTACAGTTTCGAACGAGTTTTGTTACAGTTTCGAACGAGTTTCGTGACAGTTTCGAACGAGTTTTGTTACAGTTTCAAACGAGTTTTGTTACAGTTTCAACCGAGTTTTTCTACTGTTTCAAACGAGTCTTGTTACAGTTTCAAACGAGTTTTGTTACAGTTTCAAACGCATACCTTTTAATGAACTTTTGTAACAAAAAATGTTTATTACCTAACTTTAAAAATGGCTGGCATAAATCGATCACTAGGAGTTACAATTTGTTCAGTTACAAAAATTTATAATATTTTATTTAATTATATTTGATTAGAATAAAATTAGGATATGCTGATTGGATTACACTGAATGCTTGAGATTCTTGTAGTCAGTTACATCTTACTTGAGCCCCTATCCGAAAGTAGACCGCCTCTGCAAATCTTTCAAAGAGACAGTATTTCGCTTCCTTTGTCAAATATTCGTCCAAACGGTACATCGTAACATATAAAAGTATGTGACTCACGATCTCACAAACCCCAGACACAAACCGACTCGACCAACTGCCGAATTTTAACACAGCGTTTCTCAAACTGTGGGGCGTAAACCCTAGAGAGCGTGACATCTCTACGAGGGGGGCGCGAGCACATTAAAAAGACGTAAGCTAAAGATTATTTTAAAAAATTATTAATTACTGAAAGTAAACAAGCAAAATACATTCTGACATAATAAAAAATAAAATACACATTTACACTGATATAATAACCTTATAAATGTATCAGTACTGCACAATGTATTCCATAATTTATTCAACAATACTATAAGAACAAGTTTAATAATTACCAGTGATCCATAGGCAGTGTCATATATAAAATTATATATAAAAATTAACTCTCATCTTGAAAATTTGTACGATTTATAAATAATCACTTGACTGTTGATTAAAAGTTACGCGATTCACTCCCCAATGTTCATGTAGGTACGCTTATGAGATGTATTGGGAAACGAGGAATGAAAAGGAATATGTAAGGAAATCTTCTGATATAAGTTAATAACTCACAAACGCTATCAAGGCCCTTTTATTGCATTCCAAAGCCTTCGGAATAATTTTAATGGACAGAAGAGCACAGACAAGATCGTACTTCGGAAAAACGTATATATACGTCTGAGGCAATTAACGTTTTGGGTGAGGGGGATGTTTATAAATGCCGGTGACATTTAAGAAGTTATAGTCGTATTGTGGCTTTAGCGTCAAAGTATAGTATTATTGAATTTAATAAAGAGTGTTTTTTTTTCAGGTATAGAAGTTTAAGTTGGCATTACTTTCCAAGATGGCGACTGATTTAACAGCTGTCAAGTGATTTATTCTCAGTTTGGTTTGGCAATTCATCAAAACGATCATCAAGCAAGGCGTAGATTCGTCGAATGGGCCAAAACGAGATGGCCGTTGTTCCCGATTTTCATAAGCGAATTTTGTTTAGCGATGAAGCGCACTTCTGGTTGAATGGCTACGTCAACAAACAGAACTGCCGCATTTGAGTGAAGCTAATCCGGTGTATGTCGAAACACCGTTACATCCGGAAAAACTGACTGTTTGGTGCGCTTTATGGGCTGGTGGAATCCTTCTTCAAAAAACGATGAAGGCCACAACGTTACAGTCAATGGTGATCGGTATAGAGCCATGATTACTAACTTTTTTCATTCCTGAATTGAACAATCATGATGTCCAGGAGCTGTGGTTCCAACAAGACGGCGCAACATGTCACACAGATCGTGCCACAATCGATTTATTGAAAGACACGTTTGGTGACCGCCTAATTTCACGTTTTGGACCTGTGAATTGGCCTCCAAGATCTTGTGATTTAACACCGCTAGACTATTTTCTGTGGGGCTATGTAAAGTCATTGGTCTATGCGGATAAGCCACAAACGCTTGACCATTTGGAAGACAGCATTCGTCGTGTTATTGCCGATATACGGCCACAAATGTTGGAAAAAGTCATCGATTGGACGTCAGATTGGACTACATCCGAGCCAGCCATGGCAGTCCTATGCCAGAAATCATATTTAAAATGTAATGCCACAAGATTATCTTTCGAATAAAAAAAAAAAAAAAATGTCGCTCGAATAATACATCGTTGTTTTATTGCAATTTAAAGTTCTATACCTCTAAAAAAACACTCTTTACATTGTTAAAGGGGGCTCGATGAAAATAATGATTGAATATTGGATATTGAAAGTTTGAGAAGCACTGTTTTAACTAAATGAGTAGCGATGGTTTGTGGTGATAGATCGAGGCCTAGATAGGGACGATGGGCATGACATAATAATGCTGTCTTGCCACTATTTTCAGTTGGCATATAGTTCGAAATCCCCAATTTTTCGGAAAAATGTCTGGGGACAAAATTTGATTATTGCAATTATTAGGATTTTGTTCAGGCCAAGTCGAGAACGTTACAATCCTTCTTCCCCTCAAGCCGAGGCCCTTGGACTTTCCCAGTAGAACCATGCTTTCAGACGTCCCTGCTTTTAGTAAGTTTTCATAAATAGTTTGTAGCTATCTCACCGAAATAGATGTTGGTAATTCCGAGGAATCCATTCCTGAAAGATCTAGACTCGAAGCCAAAGAGTAGAATTAAGACGTCGCCATATTATATATATAACCAAAATAATCAAGATTCAACGAACTATAGCTTATGGTTGGAAGATTTACGTAAGCGAACATATTATAATCTAACACACTATTTATAGGACAAAATTAATAGGGGCACAGACCAGCCGGAACATATAACAACCCTTAGATAATCTACTGTATTCTTAGATTAATAAACCTTTAGAATGTCTTCCTTTTTGAAAGGAAAGTTGTAATCAATGGGAAAAGCCATCAAAATGCTGCCTGATTAACAGTAATTCCTTTTAGTATCCGCCACTCTTAATATCACTTCGATTTGCACCATATAAGCTCCCCTACTTAAATATTTAAATATTATGTTTTGTGAAAGAAGGTAGTAGTTAAAAACTTATAATAAAATAAAAGAAAACCTTAAATAAGTTTCAACAGGAAAAATTTGTGAAATACAAATCAACTACGAGGGTCTAGTACCGGGTGTTTCAAAAGTCGCGCACATCAACCTTTGTGGCTGAGTTTTAAAGACAGATGAATTATGCTAACAGAATAGAGGACAAACAACGGTTGAACGGTTATCTTTATTGTCAGGTGCCAGACTTGGTAAAATAACAGTAAATGTTCAAAATTATGTCCGTTTTCCTGGACACACAATCGAACTCTTTTTTTTTACCATATTAATTGACACTTTACGAAGAGCATGAGAATTAAAGTCCGATATTGCATGAAGGATGGAAGTTCATCAAACGCATGGGGATTCTTCCTGAAGATGATATTTTTCAGATTTCCCCAAAGAAAAAAATCCTGAATTGACAAGTTTGTCAAACGAGTTGGCCAAAGTCCTTCGGTAACACAATCATCGAAAACTTCAGTTAAAACTTCCATGCTGTCCCGTGATGTGTGACACATTGCGCCGTCTTGCTGCAACCAAGTGTACCTTTTATCCTTTTCAGTAAGGATATGAATACTATAATGATGTTTATGTAGACGGACGGTCTTTCCAATGGACTTCTTTGTAAAGCGGTCTCCACATATAACACTTTCGTTTTCATTATGAGCGTTCTACCTGATCGCTTCCTGACTGCAACCGATCCTGTGTCACGTAACCGTTGCCCTAAAAGCGTTATCATTGATGTATTTGGTGCTGTTTCGCCTGGATATTTCTGCTGAAATGCATTTATCACATGGTAATGAGATTTTATAGCGAAATAAATTTTAACGATGGCTGTTTGCTCTTGGGAAAACATCATGCACCTCCCGTTGTGCTCAACTGACAAGTATTTTTAAACTGATGCCTGATACGTTCAAAACTTCTTATAAAGGGGTCCCCGCTGCCCTCTAGTGAAAGAAATCTCAACCAACTCTTTTGGTTTTTAAGCAACAAGGATTACCATGTGGATGTGCGTGACTTTTGAAACACCCGGTATAAAGTATTGAGATGTCTGTACTTATACAAATTTTAGTATTTAACCCATACTCTTGATTGAGTCTTGCCTAGAAAGTATTATTTTGACGAGACCGAATTAAAAATCTGATATACGTTGCCACTTTTCTTTTACTTATATACCATTTTACAGAATTTTTAATTAGGATTATTATTGCACATTCCAAATTGGTTTTGAGAAACCATTTTACACTTTTTAAAGACTCCATACATTTGGCCGTATATATAACTCGCACCTATCATTTCTAACTGTTCATTTTTTAGGTATATTCGCCGAATAATGCGCAACTTTTTTTTACGAAGAAATCTGAAACTTAAATGCGTAACGCTCTTATCTTTAAAATTCCAGAAATACTCTGTGAGTGGATGATTCAAACATGGAATGAAATTAAACCTGACATACCATAGAATTCGGCGTATGACACGCACTTTTAACACAGAAAATAAGGTCAAAATTTATAGATGCGCTTTATACGCCTGGTATAAAAAAGATAGCTTCAATAATAATAATAAAAAAAGAAATTAGCAAAAAAAAATTTAACTTGTACTTAGATCCGAGTACTGTTTCTTTAAAAGAAATGTCATTCTCCTAATGAACTTAAGGTATCCGACTACGTTCGGAACCGTGATTTTCAAAAGCGCATGAATGGATAATTTTCATGATATTTAGTGTCACTCAGATTATAACACATGCATAAAATTGTTTTAAGGACATTGTGACAAAAAGAATTTATTTAAATACAATATTTTGGCAAAAAATTAACTTAGAATAATCTTTTTTCCAAATGTTCTCCTTTTGTGAAAAATGCTTCTATTAGAATAATATTTTGCCTGTATATATCTCAGACCTCTGTTCAGATGGGCCCAACTAGAATTTTTGAAATATATAACATAGAAGTGGGTTTATTCATATTTTACGGCAACAGAGGGGAGCAATTTTAAGAAAAAAAACGCGAATAATTATTTCAATTGGTGGTAACTCTGAAAATAATGTGAATTTTTCAAAAATTCTAGTTGCGCCTCTGTAGAGAGGTCTGAGCTATATACAGGCAAAATATTATCATAATAGGACCATTTTTTACAAAAGGAGAACATTTGGAAAAAAGATTATTCTAAGTTAATTTTTTGCCAAAATCTTATATTTAAATAAATTTCTTTTGTCAAAATGTTCTTAAAACAATTTTATGCATGCATTCTAATCCGAGTGACACTAAATATCATGAAAATTGTCCATTTATGAGCTTTTTTTTAAATCACGGTTCAGAACGTAGTCGGATACCTTAAGCGGTTGTATAATTCAAGAAATACACTATTTTTTCATAATCCTAAGATAATACCTCGAATAAATTACTTCAAAACATAATAACGTTGTACAAGTACTTTCCACGTTCTTTCATAAAAAGGGCGTGCGCGTTATACGGCGAATATATCGAAAAATTAAAAAGATTCAGTTTGAAAAGTATAGGCGAGTGTGTTATACACCGGTGTGCGTCATGCAACGGATTTTACGATGATTAGAAAGACATTTAAAAATGTTGTACATCTAAAAATCTAGACCAGCAATACGCAACCTTCGGCCCACCGAGCCTTTTTCAGTGACCCGGTCCGTGCCCATTGCTCTGAAAAATTCGTTTACTTAAGAATAATATATTAAAAATTTGGTGTCAAGAAATCAAATACATCAATTTTGCTTTTTATTGTCGATGTAGTACGAGGTGCGAATTGAAATTCATTTTCTATTTGTGACGGTTTCGGTTAGTAATAACAGACAACAGTGGAGTAGTGACAGTTTTATGGTTGAAACATATTTTTAACTATCTTTCATAGGGTGCAAGCGAAAAATATCCGAAGAAAATACATCGTTTCAAGACGATTGGGAGGCTGCCTATTTTGTAGTGAATAACAAACATGGATTAGTAATTGTTTGATTTATCACGAAAGTGCTGAGAATTTAAATATTACCAATAAAGAATCATTCAATGCACTTTTTCTCGAAGATCTCCTTCAAGATGTAATAAATATAGGCTTTCTTTAAAAATCTTTGCAACAGCAGCAAAATGTTTTTTCAGTGGTAATGTCACAGCGGTAACAAATTATGAAGTTTTTTATATTATTGGTAGTCATATAAAACCGTTTAATGATGCAGAAATTGTGAAGGAGTGTTTCTTAAAGGCTTCTAATTCAGTGTGTTAGTGAAAAAATAAAAACAATAATTAAAAAAAGCAAAAAAAGGAGTTAAAATACTTTGACCAATTTTTCACATTTTTAACACCTCCCCCCTTTATTTTCATGAAGCGGTCCGCGTGAAATTGCTAACATATGTATGCGGCCCACCTTTAAATAGTGAACATATGTATGTGGCCCAGCTGGAAAAAAAGGTTGAGTAGCCCTGAACTAGACGGAATGGAAGATGATTATTTATGAATCAGTTTAACATTAATGGTGAAAAAAGGAAATAGAATTCGATTATGTGCATGAAGATATAACGAATGACGAATATGATAATTTTTTTTCATGTCATCCAGTGACGAAAGTTCATAAGGCATGTCACTTCTTCTAAATAAACACTATTTAAATACACATAGGAATTTAATTTTTTTTAATGCTAGCTGGGTTGTCAGCTAGGCGAGTAGCTCGTCAATTAGACCGCTCTGATTGTGTTGGGACCAGTGGATCCGAGAGATGACATTTACACGAAGACCAGGCTCAGGACGCCCTCGACAGGTCAGTCGCCGAGAAAACCCCCACATCGTAAGAAATGCACGCGTACAGCAAACTACTTCATCGGTCACCATCCAGGCACAGGTAGCACCTTCATTAGGGACCCCTGTGTCTTCTCGAACCATACGAAGGTGCCTAGCTGAAAGACACTTGGAATCGTGGCGTACATTACGTGTGCTGCCTTTGAGGCCCACCCATCGACGCCTCCGTTTGGAGTGGTGCCGCGCACGAGGAAACTGGACTGCAGCGGAATGGGACCAGGTCGTCTTTAGCTACGAATTCAGATTCAATCTCAGCGGTGATGACAATCGTGTCCGTGCGTGGAGACCCCGGTGAACGCCTCAAACCTGCTTCGCTTTACAGCGACATACCGCTCCCACAGCTGGTGTGAAGGTGTGGGGTGCCATTGCCTACAATACACGGTCTCCCCAGTATTGATCCGTGGCACCATGACAGCCCAGTTGTATATCCATGTCATCCTGAAACTACATGTATTGCCCCTCATGCAACGGCTCCCATGAGCCATTTTTCAACAAGACAATGCTCGGCCTCACATGGCAAGGTTGTCACAAGACTGTCTCCGCACTGTTACTACCCTTCCTTGTCCTGCCCGATCCCCAGATTTGTCTCCAATCGAGCATATCTGGGATCATTTGGGATGACGATTTGGACATCCCACGAGTTTGAACGAACTAGAGGCAAGGTTACAGTAAATACGAACGAAATGTCTCAGGTCATCATATAGAACTTGTATGCCTCAATGCCCGATCCTATCGCCTCGTGCATTCGCGCTAAAGGGGATTCAACAGGGTATTAAATCCTACGTTCTTTTGCCTTTTTCTCTGAAATAAATTATCCTTTTTCTTTGATTTTCTAATCATTTACTATTCCAAAGTAGTTATTACGTATGTAAAATTTCGTTTTATTTTGACGACTCCTTCTTGGTGCGCTAATTTTTTTGTCCACGAGTGTATATTAGATTTATTGCTACACATAATTACGATAAATATAGTTAAAAAATATTTCTGTATATAGAGATAGATAAATTTGAAATTCCAGTAAGGCACTTTAGTAATGTTAAAATTTATTTATTTATCTATCTATCTATCTATCTATCTATCTATCTATCTATCTATCTATATATATATATATATATATATATATATATATCGTGTTTAAATTTTCAATCGTTAATTAAATACTTTTTATTCATCCACTCAAGATCAAATACATTTTTATAAACTTGTAGTGGGTGACACTTGATGTTAATACAGTTTTTTCGAGTACTAATTCATCAATTAAATTAAATTAAAGTATAAATAGTAACAAACAAAAATAGTTGTCCAACACCATATATATAAAAAAACCGCTCGTTGTGTCCCTGTAACGCAATGAATAGCGCGTTGGACTTCTAATCCAAATATCGTGGGTTCGATTTCCACCTGGGATGGCCTAATTTCTGAGAATGTGATTTTTTTTACTATGCTATTTTATTGGAATACTTAAATTTAATTAATGAATAAATAGTAACAAAGAAAAATAATAGTCCAACACCCTATATAGAAAGGAAAAGGAAAACTTGCAAGGAAATTCCCTTTCTTTTTCGCCACTTAATATTATGATTCTGTCATAAGTGTATACATACTTATATTAATTGTAACTATTTAATAAAAAGTAACTAAAATAAAATTTTTCGTTGTTGATCTAAGTAGGAATTGACTTGTAATTTTTTTTTTATATTACTTGTTCATAAAGTTAGATTTAAGAGCTCATGATGATTCTTATGTGGCGCTGCAACTGAATTTGAAATTCGTGTTCAAAACCTTAAGCGAATAATTTTTTAAAAAAGAATTCGATGCTAATAATAAATGCAAACAAAATTACCCCAAACTAACCCTTCCTCAAAGCAACCCACACACAAAGTACTCCGATCCAAACTAACAAAATCACGCAGCGAGCTAAACATGAGCACATCCCAACCAAACGTGTTGTTTAATTTACCCCAACTGCATATTATCACGAACAGTTTGCGATATATTATCCCGGAATGGTGTAAGACGAGTCCATTCTAGCCCGAACTCATGTATATGCATCGAAACAAACCTTTGGTATACCAGGTTGCAGCATTTGCATAAGAGAAGGGAGGTCTTGTTTACACCACGTTCTATGTGTGGACGCGTGTTCGGAGAAAGGGGTGGTCGGATTACAAAGGAAAACATCTGAATACTTTTCAATGAATTTAAATCTGCATTGAAAAATGCGGAAATAGGAAAGTTATTTAACAGTCTGGCAATGTGATTATGAATAGCTATTGTACGTGATTATCAATGGTTTAGAACTTCCTTTACAATTTCCGTATGATTATAATTTGATGCAAAGATTGATAAGATATAGACTATATTTCGTTTGTTATTATTGTTATACATAATTTGTTACCGCACACAAATGGTGCAATTGAAAAGTAAAAAATTACAGAAGATTTACCCGAAAGCATTATAAAAATATACTAATAGTTTCTTACAGTTAAACATTTATTTCCAAGAGTAGATAAACAAAATTAACTAAAAGTTTGAATTTTTATGTTTTATTGAATAAACGATTTAAAAAATATAATTTAATACATACGTACTAAAAAAACGAAGAATAATACATTAACTAAATCTATAAATTGATTTCAAAGAATCAAATCAAATTATCGAATTCTTAACGTACATTTTCTTTCTTAAAAGTACATTAGGAAAAATTGAATTGGAAAATCTGTCCCAAAAAACGAATAATTAGTACAATCACAAGTAAAGCTAAAAAATAATATAATATTTTATGCTTTTAAATCGCAAACAATCGAATAAAGTTGGTGAATGTGTACAAGCATATTTCTTATATCTAAGAAAATTTCTATTATATGTATGTAATAATTCCCTTTAATTTCATCTTGAATAACTTTTTAAGTTTTGCTGGTCCTCTCCTTCAAGACTCGTGCTTGAATATTTAACTAGCTTACTCGCATAACCGGAATTTAATCATAACCGTATCTTGAAAATTAACAGCTTGCAGTTTTTTAAAGTAAAATTACATTAAAAACTATAGAACAGTAGCTTTCCATCAATTATAGCCTCCCTAAGAGGAAGTCACTTGGATTGCCGATTCATATAAATATACAAGACTCCGGAAACTCTCCCTTTGTTTTTTTTTTGTCTTGCCTTCGTAATGTTGTGATAAGCTTTTGCCTGTTTTTGTCTACGTATCTGCTTTATGGGACGCCGAAATGATGTTGTTTAGGAACTGTTATGTGTGTGTGTAATCATTAATAAAAGTTGCATGCCAATTAAGATGTTTCTTTGTATTGAATAATTCCTCATCACTACCACAACCACAATCTGGATAGTGAAATAAATAAAATCACTCCCCATTGGTCATGATCTTACATATATGTATATCAATAATTATAGACTAAACTGACATAAGTATAATACAGCAAAGTAATAAATAGAAATATAACAAGACAATAGAGGCCAAAATAAGATGACCACAGTAGTATAACAGCAAAACTCTCTAAGCTTTAAGAACTAAGATAGTAGGGTTATATAAAGATATACATATATTGTTAAAGATAGTAAGTTACTTCTTGCACTATTCGATATTATTTATGTAATTTTAAAAACTATTAACAATATCATTTTAGACAAAATATAATTTTAGTAAGAAATTAATAATTTAGATGAAAAAGAAAAATTAAAAGCATGGATTGTAACAGAAGAGATTTGCACACTCTTAAACAAACCATTTAGATTCCATACACAAATAATTACAATCCATAAGCAAATTGTCTGTTTCTACGAAAATTACATAACAAATAAGCCACACGCCATAACGACTTCCAAAAGCATGTAAAATAGTTAGTTCCAACTATAAAAAAATCGTTTCATAAAAAAAAATTCCAATCTAAAAAATCAAAACACATTAAGAATTTTCAATATATGTAACACAAATACCACACACATTCACGATTGATTAAAAATCAATATTAAAAGCAATAAAAACTTTAGACCCGAGGAGTAATTTGCAATAAAGCACGCAAGATTCCCATACAGTACAGTAAAAAATGAAGATTAATGATGAATTTCAAATTCTTCCAGCACCAATCGATCAAAAAAAAATAGGAAATCTCCACCCTCAAACATTATCACTTGAAATCATAACCTAAAACTCGACACACATCAGGGGAACAAGACCAGACTGAAGTAGTATTTCAATTAGAATATCCTTCTTCAAAGAAAAACATTTCCCTTTTATAAAGCGTTCATTGAAGGTAATCAGCGACAATCAGTTGAAATCATAACCAAAACTCAACATCAGGGGAACAAGACCAGACTGAAGTAGTATTTCAATTAGAATATCCCTCCTCAAAGAAAAACATTTCCCTTTTAGAAAGCGTTCATTGAAGGTAATCAGCGACAATCAGTTGAAATCATAACCAAAACTCAACATCAGGGGAACAAGACCAGACTGAAGTAGTATTTCAATTAGAATATCCCTCCTCAAAGAAAAACATTTCCCTTTTAGCTAGCGTCCTTTGAAGGTCATCAGAAGAGAGAGATCTTAAAGTGTTTTCAAACGTCACACCAACACGCTGGCTGTGTAGAATGATCTGGAATCGACGCGACCCCGGGGTAGAGTTTAGTGAAGCTAAAGTAAACGTTTGATGAAGTGCCCATCGTTTCATAGCTCAGGCCCCAAGTTCAAGGCCTTAAAAGGCGCTTAAATGTGTTTCCTCTTCTAGTGGAAAACAAAAATATTACACTCGAGAGTATTTGAAAAATAGCGAGTACATGAGTGTTTAAGGGGCCAGGAAGTAAAAAAGAAAAAAAGGCACACAAAATTCGCTTTGTGGTATATCTAAGATAAGAAACTCCCCAAACTTAAGTGATTGATCACACCACGCTGAGGTTCAAAACCTCCATTTTAAAAGATTAAACTCGGGAACCGGCGGATATCTCCGCTTTCTGATCTTCGAAGGAAGGAAGAACAATATTGAGCGAGGTGCCCTAATGTTTCTAACTCTCGGTGCAATTCTTTTTAAATTTGAATTTGTGGATGAATTTTTGAATGCTGGGTTTGAAGAACAGTGGAGGAATAATTGACATTTGAACAATGCCATTTCGAAGTTGAGATACCTTAAGATTATTCGTTCTAGGGAACATTTCCGAGAGATGTAGATATTTTTTATGTATATTAAAATAAATTTATCTTTTAAAGAAAAATCATTCTTCGAAGGGTGAAGGTTATATGATGGGAAGTTGTAACGAGTCTGTCCGTGAACCTGCAACTAATCCCCTCTTGGAGTAAATTAATTTCTTTTTAACTGTTGTTCTATTGAAAACTTTTTCCCGAAGAAGACTTAATGAATGGTTCTATCTAAACATTGACTTTTAGATACGCAAAGTTAGTTTAGAGTAGTTGAAAGCTATTCGAAGAGTAATTTCTGGATGATCAAATACTGCTAATTGAGGATTTAGTCTTAAGATAGAGATTAATAATAACAGAATCACAGTGAATTAGAGTGAATCAAAGTGGTCTAAGAGTAAGTGAATTAGATTATACTCAAACATTAAGTATCCTTTTTACCATGTGATTGCTCTTATAATTAGTAATGTGGTGCATTTTCTACCCTGAGTTGTTTTGATTTAAGTTAGAGAAATAACAAATTGGTATTTGAACTGATTATGGCTGATCTTTACTCGAACCCCCAAGCACCAATAAACTCAACGAGGCTATTACAAAGTCATATTAGTATGCTTGCATTTTAATAAGTCTGTACTAAAGTTTACTTTGGTTTCAGTAAGGCACTAATATTAAGGCATATTTTTATCCGAAATCAAATGATGCACAACAGTAAATATCTTCCATTGGAGCTTCTTCAACAGTATTTTACTAAAGCTTAAATGATCCCATATTATTTTCGAATACAAACCTAAGTTTGCGTTATTCTATGATAGACTATATTAATTAATATTATGACTATATCTTTCTGTGAAATATTTACTTATTGTAATGTTTTTAATTTTATTAGCTTTTATTAGTTGTAGAGCAATAAGAAAAATAAAATAGGAAAATTAATGTAGGTTCTGCTTATAAGAGATTATATTACCTTAGAGCTATATTATTTGCATTAGAGATTTCAAGTTATAATGCACAAAGTTCATTTATAATATTATTTCATGCGCACTAGAGTATACAAGCTTAAATTCACACAAGCTGCATTACCCAACCTATCTCAGAAAACATTTAAATAACTTTTGAAATGTCTAGATGCTGTAATTGATACTTATGTAGCTAACAATTAGGTCATTTTATCTTGTTTATAATGAAAAATTTAGTAAAAAAAATTAACAATAAAACATATATAATTTTAGGGCTTAGTCCTAACTATAAATTTTCTTTTCCAAAAACAACATATAAAGGGGTGATTTCCCTCTTACCTCTGCAATTTTAGCTCTAAGCGTGAGAGTTAGTTAATGTATTAATGAGTCCATATGACTTGGTCCTATATATATATATATATATATATATATATATTATTTTTTCTGACTGGGATGCTTTGACTTCATTATATTCTTACGTTTAGTATTTTCTCATTGAAGTTTTTATCCTAGTTTTTCCTATAGAACTTTTCTCTTAATGTTCTTCTGTATGAAAGAAACCTTATTGTTCTCTATTCTCATACTTTCATTTTATTTTACTACCTGGTGTTTCATCTACGTGTGATAGAAATAGGCCTAATATTTCAACATGGCTCTGTTTTTTCTAGTATGTCGAAAATGTCTGCGGCACAGGGAAGGTGATACCATAAAGCAGCTTAACCCTAATTCACTGATCTAATTCAGTGACAACTTTAGAAATCATAATAGGTCTAAAGACTCTTTAGCCATTTTAGTCTAAAGACTCTTTATGTATCTTCAATTGTTATGTTTCTTGGAATCCAATTTTTTTTTTTTTTTTTTTGGTCTTTTAGGTAATACAACTTTCTCACTTATTATTTTATTTTTTTATACTATATATATTTCATAAAATCATTTCAGTAAATTTGTATACAGTCCAATCATCCTTTAATACTTTACATAAGTAAGAATGTTACTTTAAAACTAATTTTCGAAAAAAAAATAATGAAAGAAATTTAAAAGTAAAATATTTTAAAATATAAATGAAAATAAATTAATACTTGGTTCACTTAAATTTAAAAAAGAAAAATTATTTTATACATAATAAAACCTCTTCAATTAATTCAATGGGATAATATTTGAAAAACTTTTACAGTAAATGTCTACACAACAAGCAAGAAATAATTTTGAAAACTGTTCAATTAAATTATTTTAATTTAATATTAATATTCGAAATAATATCAAAACATTGCAAAAATACAGACGTTTAAGTCTTTATATACTTCGAAAGGTTGAGATGCTAAAAAGAATATGACTGAAACATAATCTAAAACAGCAGCATACGTTTTATTTGTTCTTTCACGAAAATTCTGAAGTATTATATTGGGAGTTTTTTCCGGTAAAACATCTAACATTATCTAAAATGCTGAAAATTAATATTTAGTTCTTCCACTAGATCATAATTCATATAGAGAATATCTTTTCATCCATGTAAAGAAACAAATTCTTTGAGAATCCATTTTGATTTAAAAATTGCTCGTTATTGATACACATTTTGTTTGATTCAAACCAACAACAACAATAAAACCTAAACTTTTTTCGATCATAGTCTTTTAAGCACGAGGTGGAAGAAAACTTTTGCTTTCTTAAAGGAACAGAATTGCATGGGGGACTTCTTTCTTCACACTAGACGATGACAGCCACACAAATATTGTTAGAGTGGCGGGGAAAGAAATTTCGAAAAAGTAGTATCTTGGGAAATTCAAAACCAGATGTGGAAAGCGTGTAAAATGCAATTCATGGTCCTTTGCAGACAACACAAAATAGAAAACTACCGAACGTCCGCGGCAGTGCCGTCTAAGAAAAAATAAATAAGGGATTTTATGAAAGCGCAAATATATAGTCTTGTATCACAAAGTGCACCTGGGCGTTTTCCTCCCACATATCAAAACATTTCAAACTTTGTCTTTTTGCAAAAGCAAGACTGACTAGCAAATAGCAGATCGTGGAATGAATGCGAATCTCAAAGTGTAAGGAAAGGTAACTAATAGGTCGAGTTCAGAATGTTGCTTCTTTAAAATTAAATTATTTAACTACTTAAAGATCTTAATTCCCATAATATACTTTTCTTTAACAAATGAAAACAATTTTTTAAAAAAATCATTGCACCAAATTACAAGACTAAATTTATGAAGTATGTGGTTAGCATGGTTACGAATTACGATTAATTTTTAAGTATTACTTATATAAAAATTCCTAAGAAACACATTACCTTTTTTCAGAAGCATATAGGGAAATATTACCAAAATATGTCTCATTTGACGAGAAAAAATTAATTTACGATAAAAAAAACTACGAAAATAAGGGTATAGTATTACTACTAATGCTAAACGAACATTTATTACATTATATTAGCTGTTTAAAGTAGTTAGTAATTATAAATGCTTTATAAATATGTAAGCAATATTATAAATATATTGTTACTGAAAGAAAATTTTTTTTATAAATTTGCAGAAATAAATGTAAAAATATTATTATTCTACACAAATATTATTATTCTACTAGCTGGTATACACGTTCTTCGCACGGGTGAACTGAAAAATTAAACAACACAGATTAAAGGATAAAGAAGTTTTTAATGAATTAATTTTACGTGAATTGCAAATTAAACAAAAAAGCTTTTTGCATATCTCAGCTAAACAAAAAAAGAAAGAAAAAAAATACATTAGTTAAATTTTAAGTAAGTAGACATAATAGCTGATAAAAAGGATTTTTTTTTATTTATAATTCCCCGTAACATTCCTGAGGGTCGATCTTTGAAAATACCTCCCTAAGCTGATCTCTGCTCAGCAAAAGTAACACATTGTTAAAAGTTTTGCGTAATGAACGCTTAAAATAGTGTAAATAATTTATATCTGAAAGTGTAATACATTAATATTACTTTCTGTTGTATTTATTTTATACTAAAATTGTAATATTCGCAACTTTCACAAACAAAAGATATATATATGCTGACGTGGGCTTTTTTGCAGCGCACGCCAGAGTTGCTTGCAGATGGCAGAATTTTTTCCTACTTACTTCACAAATATCGTTATATTTTGGACACTTCTCACAATATCTTTATAAATTATAGCCTATGTGTTATTCTGATGTATAAGCTATATTACAGTAAAGTTTCATTAAAATCCATTCTGTTGTTTTTGCGTGAAAGACACCCAAACATCCTCACAAATTTTCGCATTTATAATATATATCTAGATTATTATTATTGTTGTTGTTTCTTTGATGTAGCAATCATATTTATATAACAAGAAGCAATGCTGAAAAATTTCTGGAATATTAAATTTTTTAAAAGGGAATTTTACTATTTATTATCCTCATATTGAACATTATCACAAAGTTAAAAACGAACAGTTTATTTTATGAATTAATAAAAGTGAGAATATAAAAAATTAATTGAAAAAGAAATGTATTCCCTCAAAAATTTATATACAAAAAATTTTATCAAATATCTATAAAAATTCAGCAATATTTAATAAACAAAATATGGATATATTTATATCCATATATTACGTATATCCTTATTCTTACAAAGAAGATGTACTATGTAATAACACTTATATTTATTTAATTAATGGCACAGGACATTTGAAAGAGATAAAAAGTCTGATACAAGTATAGAATTACATAAAAAAGAAATGTCAAATTGCTAGGTATAATCATATTTGATACAAAACACACCTAATTTGTTATTCATTTTTATTAGATATAATCTTTAATGTAATTTTTTATATTTATTTCAGATTATTTTCCAAAAGCATTCATCTGTTTAAAATTTATTTAATGAGAACAATTATGTATAATATTTTAACTAAGCAAAATAAAATTAATTATATCACTAAGCAAAAGCAATATTTTCTTATAAAAACATTTAATAATTAATTAACCAAAGAAGAAAATGTTGAAGTTGTCTTTTAAAATAAACTTACTACCATCAATGAAAAGAATTAAATATTACATTAAATAACTATCACTAACCAGAAATAAAATTACAGCCATTACTGAAAATAACATTTTATAAAGTATCTAAAAGTGTATTTACTAGGAAATGTGTTATTGATTGTACTGATAATTATAACCTTTTTAATCGAAAAATTCTTGATTATTCCAATAAAATTAAAAACTGTATTTATTATGTCATTTTATTAAACTTACTACTGATTTAAAAAGATATTTGAAATGAGAGCTGATAATTTGATTATTTTAGAATAAAAATATTCTTGGAAAAAATAAAACGATAAATTTTCATCAGTCATAACATTTATATTTAGAAAATTTTCTTTTCAATCAAAAACGAGTGTTAGTCAAATATCAAACAGTTATGGAAAAAAATAAAGTTCTTTATCATCTTTCTTAACAAAGAATCTAGAGTGTTTAATATTCCTTCGGCTGAATAAACATAAAAACTCACACGCACAAAATAGGCAAACGAGAAAGTGAAAATTCTTCACACACCTTCAGTACTTCCTTCCCGCGTTTAATCCAGAAACATTCTAAGTTGTCACTTGTACGAGTGATCGATTTTTATTTCTCGATGCCAACTCGGCAAACAAACTTTTATTTAAGTGAAGTGAACGCTTTTGAGAAACGCAGCAGCGGCGAAGAATTTTCTCTAACGAGACACTTGCTTTGTATACCCAATTCAAAACTTGCTTTCGGAACCGTCGATATGGCAGATCCAGATTTCGAAAAGCTTGCCGATGCCATTTCTAGAAGGGAAAATAAGAAAAGTAAGCAAATATTTCGTCAGTTGAGAAACCTAAAGAGTGAAAAAAAATAGGAAAAGAGAGCCGTCAAAAACGTTGACAAACTGCAACCGGAGCTTTCCACCAATTTGACACTCGCTAAATGTCGAACAAACTCCACGTCACTCAAGGGAACTCAAAATAAAAGCGAGTTGAGTTAGTTTTCACAGAGGAAACTCCGTTGAAAGAAGATTTTTAATAAAGAAGTTGTGTGGGTGTGCATATATTTACTCTATCAACTAATTAAAATGTCCGAATGTTGTGATAGTCATAAATGACTCACAGTGTTGCAAAATTTTATTAAAGATTAAAGAAGTATTTATTTAAGGAGAAAAATTTAGACATTTTTAATAAAACAGAACCATGAAATTCCTAAAAAAGCCTACATTTTATATACAAAAGGGCACATAAAAAATTGAAGTTTCAAAGGAATTTTTTAAAAAATTATTGCTATTCAAGAAGTATGTTGATTTTTTTTATAAAACCTCCCAAATAACTATAATGAATTTAACTCAATAATGATAACTGATTTATCTATAACTAGTTATAATAATATTTATAATATTGATTAAGATTACTAAAGTTATATTAATTATCCTATTAATAAGGGATTTAACAAATTTCAATTTAAGTATTATATTTAAAAACCGATAAATTGTACTTCAGTTACAATAATTCAAATATTTCTTATAATAAATATAAAATTCATTTTTATTTTACATCGAGTTAGTTCGAAGTATTAGTGATATATTTAAAAAAATGTATAGCATATTATTTCATGGCATTCAATCATATATATTAGTTATATAATATATTAAAATATTTTTCTAGCAATTTTTTTTTTATTGTGGGTGTTTCAAACCTTTAAAACACTCAGTATTGTCTATTACTAATTAAAATAATTTTAATATTACTATTTAATTACCATTATATTGTTATAAATTATTAATAATTAAAAAACGTTCATTCCTCAAAACAGTTTTATTTTGTTATAAAGCAGAAAATTTATTATGTTACATTTTTTATTCTTATAATTTTACTACTTTTTCTTTAAAATACAAAATTGTTAGAGTAATATAATATTAGATTTAAATAAAAGCATTTTTAAAGAGGCACATTCAAAGTATAATCTGGACACATCGTAAAATTTTTAGATTTTTTATAAAATTTCTACATTTTTAGTGTGTTTGTGTTTGTCTGCTCTTATTATATTATTCATATTAATAATTTACAAGGAATAACAAGGCAGACATTTTCAAACTGCAATGTGGGTTTTTCCTGTTTAAAAATGTAATAATTTCTTTCATTAAACAGAAATTTGTATGCATTTTCAAAATAAACAAAATAAAATTAAAAAAATATACATTGTGTGTGTGTGTTCCATATTGTTACCACTTAACGATAAATTCTCGAAAACGTCAAATCCAAATAATGCATCTGTAAAACTACTTACTGCGCAGTAGTCATTTTTTCGAGATGAAAACAACATTACAAGTTACGACTCTATATTTAAAACTTGGGTTTCGTTTCTTCATTTGTGTCATAAATCAACCAATGCGTTCTATTATTATTGTTATTAAGGAAAAAAAATTATTATTTACCAAACAATTAAATTTGTGTTAAAAACACTTCTTGAAATTTAAGAAAAAAAAAATTTTTTAATTAATTAATTACTACTGTCGCATTTTACCTTCACGATCAATGCTGCAGTTCTATTAATGACTTATAGAAATTAGTTTAATTCTTGGAATTATTT
This sequence comes from Trichonephila clavipes, assembly GCA_019973935.1. NCBI lineage: Eukaryota > Metazoa > Arthropoda > Arachnida > Araneae > Nephilidae > Trichonephila > Trichonephila clavipes. The sequence continues at coordinate 507,435 of BMAU01020477.1, forward strand.
TGCTTTCAGTATTCATTAGAAGTTTATTACATAAATCATATCGTTAAAGGTCATCTTAACCTTGAAATTTTCTACCAAAGAATTTCCTACCCCTTATGAGATACAGTAATTAATCACTTCCTAATCTTATAAACATAATTAATAGAATTAAATGAATTATTAGCCCTCACAAATAAGCAAACTTAAGTTTTCGCAACCATAACTTTCGAACACCGTTGCTCCAGAATTCAATTTATAACTTCCTGTACAATAAAAAACCGGGATGTATTACTGAAAAGATATTTTCAGCAACAATAAAGTAGCATACTCAAAGGAAGTATTCAAGGTCAATTTAAGCCATTTACAGCAAAATAATCACCAGCATAAAAAACGAAATCACATTGACGCCATGAATTGATTAAAATTTATCGCATCTTTTCATTACTGTAAGGTCCTCAATGCATGGCTAATTGCAAATCACATACATCCGCCACCTTTAGTTGATTAACAAGCATGAAAGCTTACAATTTATTCCTAGTGTATTTAGACTTACGTAATAGTGACGCGGAAAGTCTATATTTAACTAATGATTACATCCTTTTAAGTTTAAAGCTGCTCTTGCTTTTTACGATACATTAAATAGCATGTGATTATTTTATCTGTTGGTCTTTGTTTAAGATTTAGAACATCAGCTACTTATTTGCAATCCTTGTATTTGTATTTTAGAATAAGGAACTTATTTAGATATTTAAGTACTTATATTTAATAAGATATTTTTGAACAAAATATCGGCTTTTTAGTAAAAAAAGGAACCTTCTAGATTAAGTGTTTAAAAGAAAGTATTTGTTGTTATATTTTAAAACTATGTTAATATCCAATCCATAAATGATAGATTTAAGTAAAAAAAATAATAAAACAATAAATTTTAATCACGAAAACATACATGCATTATTTAAATACAAATAAATATAAAAAAGAAATTTCACTAAATTTGTATAGCTTTTATTTTCCATACAGTTCTACGATTTTCAATATTTTTAGAGTTTTAAGCATTTTAAATGTTATCTTTTTTTTTGAGGAAAACGTTTTAATGAAGTGTTATTCACAAAGAGAGATATTTTTAATTTTGTGCAGATTTTTTTTTATTTAATAATACTCTAAAATTTCAGCAAGCTTATATATATAGTTTCGATTGTGTGTACACATACTTCACATATAATTTATTTTTATCATAAGAACAATTTTTATTTACTTAACACAAGTACTGCTTTTATTTATTGTATATACAGATGAAGAATCTATTTTTTGTGCTTTTACAAATACATTTTATTCTTCACATATAAAAATAATATTTCATATGAATCAAAACATATAAATTTAAATACCGAGAAAGTACAACATAGTAACTAAATTAATCCGAAAATTATTTAAATACGAGTAAATACGTTTTTAAAAACAATAAGAAAGAACTTTTCAAAGAAAAATGTCAATTTATATAATTAAAAATATTCAATGTTTTTAAGGATTTATATCTGTTGAACATAGTTAACTTATTTAAAGAAAATATTTTAATCGGCACATTTTATATAAATACAATATAATTTTAATATTTTAAGTGGGGTTTTTAATTTTTGAACTAATATTCTATCATTTTTTTAATGTTTTATTTGCCAAAATAAACATTGAATATCAATATTTATTAATTTTTCTTTATTACAGAAGAAAGACTTTGTTCAATTGATATTCTGTATTTATTACTCATTTTGTATATTTATCACTATAAATTTTTACATATAAAAAAATGCCACTTTAAGCTACAACAAAATTTGCTCAGAAAAAACATTCATGCACGTTTTGTTGACAAAACGTGCATGAACAAATCATTCGAAATATTTTATTTCAACTTGTATAAATTCAATATTTGAAGAGTCAAATTTATTTTCAAAAATAGCACATATTTATAACTTGATAATAAAATAATCATTACTCTTTAAAAGAAAAAGCACATATATATATATATTTAATATATCTATCATGATTCTCAGCAAACAAATACATAAAACATATCTTAGAATTTTATGTTTCGTATTTTTTTAAGATATTTATTTATATTCCTGTTTTAAAAATAGAGTCAAACCGAAAATAAGATATTCTGATATAAAATATTTTATAATGCTTATAAAGTTTTTTTTATACAAACAAAAATTTTATTCAATATGGCGAATTTTCCATATTGAAACAAAAGTTTATTTACTATTTCTGTACATTTCTCATAAACAGCAATATTTTTCCTAAAACAAAATTTTTTTTTGCCAATTTTTAGTTTATTCTTTTCCGTATATCCTCTTTAAATTTATTGGTATAAATTTAAAGAGGATATACGGAAAATTAAAAATATAAGTAGACATTTAAAAAGTCGAGAGACCAAAATGGAAAACAATTGTGTTTTCTAGAGCTGTCACTGATTTAGGGCAGTGAAATAGGGTTAAGCTTACTTTACTTTCTTATGGACGAGGATCCAACCTTCCCCATCCATTAGAAAATTTCGACATAATAGCACGATAGAAAAAGCGAAGAAAAAACTTAGAAATAATAATGAAGCCAAGCCTAGTAATAGCACGTGTAAGTGAAAGGACTACTTATAACAAATAAACTGAATTGAACGACTATAGTAAAATTGTACGCTACATATTGAAACAAACAATAAACCAACAAATCTTAACTTACCAAAATTCTTAAAGTTCTCGAATTATAAAAAAAAATGAGTATTATATATATATATATATATATATAATTAGTAATATAATTAAAAACAAAACTACGCATAACATTTATATTACAATAAATCATAAAACATATAATTTTTTGATAGCTTGGAAATAAACACTTTTTAAACATTAGAATTATTATTTAGTATATCTATATTTAATAGAAAAAATTATTTTTAAAAAATCCACTTTTGATCTGAGGAAAAAGGCAGCATAAACATTATATTTAAAGCTTAATTTCAAATTAATATTTAATTTTGTGACTATAAATAGATATTTGCAATATTAATTGAGAATACTGAGTGATTGATAAATTGATCATTAAGGTCTTTTAACACGTGCGCGTATTAGCTTTCTAAACTAGTTTAGATAGTAAGTTTTTTTTAATAATTTCCTTAAAAAATCATTTATTAAGTATCAAATTTTGTTATTTTATCAAATGTAATTTTTAAATAGTATGTTTTGTTTTTAATTAAAATAAATTTGGGGAGATTTTTAATTGACCAAACGGATCTAATTTTCTAAAAGTCTGATATTTTAAGGTAGTTAGTTAGCGACAGGTCAATTTCATATTTTTACTTTCCATTTTCAACAGAACACATCTAAGTCAATTAAGCTGTTTTCTTAAAAATACAATAATTATTCGTTCAGAAACAAGCATGATTTCCCATAACTGAAATATTTGATTAATAATGGCAAGAAATTCCTATTATAAAATTTAAGGGAGATATATATCTCGATATTATACATTTAGATTTAGATCAGAAAACTATGTAGAAGTATTAATTTTCCCTAACAAAAACATGTATCAAAATTTCCATATAAACTCGCTTATTTCTAAGAATAAGATCGTCTACAAACAATATTCTATCTTATCATATATATATATTTTTTAATCATCATCAGTTTTTGTAAATATATGTTAGTTTCTAATACATTCGTCCGGTTCGTTTCGTAAACAGGAGATTAACTTTTTTCTCCTTCAGTGTCCTATAATGTGTGACATTGTCATCGATGCTTACAACCTCCGACAAGGGAAATTGTCTACGGAAGGTCAAATTCACTCATCCATCCGCATGAGTCACACCAAAAAAAATTAAAAAATGGACGAAAACGGTAAAAAGATTTTTGTTCGCAGCTGATACAGACACAACAAATTTAAACCAACAAAGAAGTAAAATCAAAGTACAACTTATGTTGCGATAAATCATCGTGAATATAAACAGCAATGATTATGCATTAGTATATCTTTCCAATTTGTTTTATTATACTACTTTATGTTAAAATAATTTGAGGTATATAAATAGGTTGAGAAATTTGAAAGTGTAATATGAAAAACGGGTTTTCTTATTTCTCAAAATGATTGCAGCAGCAGAAATGTTGCTTTATAAAATTCTACAATTGTTTTTGAAACATTAAAATGCTTTGCAGAACTTCTTCAATAATTATTAAACTCTCAATTATGTTCTAACCCTTAAATAATAAATTTTTCTTAATAATATTTGCTAATATTATACTTTTTCGAACACAACAATAAAGAAAAAAATATCTTCCACGTTATGTTTATTGACGTAATTCACATTTTTCGCACATATGCACATACTTTTTGTATTAAATTCTTTTTTAGATTTTCATGCAACACACAAAAATAAATTCAAAGATTATGAGTGATGATGGATAAAAATAAACCAACCTCGAAAAAAAATTTGCCAAAATCGCCAAAATAAAAACACCCGCATATTATTTTTTTCAAAAAAAAATTCAAAGTGGATCAAACGATAAAGAAAGAAAACATCTACCAAGCAGACAATAAATTTTTAAATGCCACAATCCTTTCCATTTTGCATTAAAACCCCATTATGCGCTTCATATAAAAAAAATCTATTATTAGCATCTAATTTATTTTATTCAATCCTCACTAAGCAACGAAACATAAGAACCCAATGGAAAAAGTATAGATTATAAACATTTCCGGAGATATTGAGAAGAGGGTAAATACTAAGCCTAGTTCCATTCATCTTTGCTACACTGCGGCAGAAAGCCGTTTCGCTGCTGTAATAGATGTGTGTTCCTTTTTAAAAGAGGGATTAAATGCATCTCCAAGAGGAATTGAAATTGTGGGACTTTTCTTGACAATGGGGAAACCAGTATTTGGCAATAAGCCAGCTTGTCAGAGAGCGGCTTCTCATCTTATACCAAAAGAATCGATGGACCTGGATAGCTTAGATTCAACTCCACAAGCCGATGATTCTTATTTCGATTCACCGTGTCTAATTTTAACAAGAAATTAATGTTTTTCAAAGAAATGACTACAAAACAAGGCAACATCACCAGAATTGTTTAAAAAATTAATTTATAAAAGCATAGATGTTTCTGCGGAGTAGATAGTACATATTGTGGAAAATTTGCATTTTTAGAATAGTTGATTTAAGCGATATATCTACATTCAAATTATTACAATATACGCTGTAAGGCTATTTTTCATACCAACACATCAGGTACTTTCATGAGTATGTTCCTCAAGCAGTGTTGATTCGTTCATTTCTAGCTTTTTTTGAAAGAAAATGTGTTTCATATAAAGAAAAATAATATAACCGTTTTTCATGTAATTATGGTTTTTAGTTTCGTAAAGAGTCTCCAAATGTATAGTGTACTTACTATTCGTTGAAATACAATAATGAAACACGAAAAGCAATAAATCTTAATGTTTGATGTACTAGTAAAGAGATAATAGTTTTAGAATTTACATATACATAAACACAAATTAAGAAAAACTCCTAACCTTGTTTGGTATACTACAAACAAATTAACTTTTGAGTTTCTCAGATAACTAGCTATATTTTTTTAAAGGATTTAATAAATAACTGACGTCTGAAAATTATTTCTAATTTTTAAATGTACATGAAAAATGAATCTCGGTAATCATTTAATTATTAAACAATGCATTTACCTGAAACAGATTGGAAGAAAGACAGAACTCTTTCTGATTGTTTTACCGTATTTGAGAACTTTAAAACTACTTGATTTAAATCTAAATTGTTTTCTTAATAATCAAAAATAGCATTTGAATGTAATAAATTAAAATATTTTCTTTTGTGACCCAATTTTGAATGTTCGACTGAAGTGTTTTATAAAGAAAACATAAACGTTTTAAAAGACATATAATGAAATGCATGATTTAATTTTATTATACCTGCATCGAAGAATTTTCTATAGAACGAGTCATACATAACGAGATACATCGCATGTAACTATTATTCTGATTTACTCTTGAGAACATCTAATAAAATATATATTACGTGATCTTTATATTTAATTTCACAGCTGAAAAAACATACAAAATCAGCTAAATAAACAGTTTTTTTTCGTTTAATTTTGTTCTTTATATTTTCTAGTAGTTCTTTTATTATATACGTTATCTAACACCTAATGATGAACGTTATTCTTTCAGTGACCGATCTTACAGCAGAAATTTAAATTTAAATGAAATATTCTGTACTTTTCAAACCCATTATTTTCACACCATTATTTATTCCAATTATCATGGAAAGAAGTATTCTAAAAACATAGGTTCTAAATTTCTTTTTGGATTTCAAATAGACTTTTCAATATTACAAAATATGAAATGACAAGAATAAACAAAATATATGCGGAAACTAATCACGTTATATTTATCAGAGTGAAAAAAATTAAATGAAACCTAATCCTGATAATGTTCAGCCTTTTAAGATTTTTTTTATTACTTTGAAATTAATTATTTTTAATGAAGCAATTTTCAAAACACAAAGTTTCTAAGGAAATACATTTAAAAAATATATTTAAGATAAATTAATTTACATTATTCTCATAAAAATGGTATGCATATGTATTCTAATAGACAAAGAGTATAAACTAATATGAAATATTAATAAAATAAATCAGATGCCTTTATTGCTAAAATTCATACACTAAATGTAGTACCTGAAAGATGTGTGTATATATACATGATTAAATATTGAAAAAAATGTGTCTCTTTAACTGTTTTAGTATTATTGGGAATACACAAATTTCATATAATTCTTAGAGATAGTATTTTATGAGAATTTTTTTAGATCAAAATTTTATAGAAGTTGTTTAGAGGAAGGAGATCAGTATATAAATGTTTCGAATTTTTAGATTTTAATCGACTTCTGGAAACATAATATTTTTAAACGTTCTATTTTCATTCAAAAACTAAAAAGTGGGTAACAAAGATTTCACATATTACAAGAAAAAAATTCCAATCAAGAAACAGTAATACTTTAATTTTTCTCATATATATTTTTCCTTTAAAACACAGAAATTGCAAAATTATTGAACAATTTTAAGAGAACATTTCGTTATTTAAAAAAAAATTATTCTAACTTAACAGAATAGTTTACTGACGAATATTCAAAAGTCGATCAAAAACGTAAGGAAAAATACACTAATTTATAATTCAATTCCATATATTCTTACATATTTCTTCTGTAAAAAATGTCTATGACTACCACATGCTATGAAATTCCATAAACAATAAACTTTTTTCTACCTCAACAGAAACATGTACTAGTTTCAATAAAAACTTTTTTCAAGCATCTATAAAGAACACATTATTTAAAATGAACAAATTAACATATTTATTTTAGTGCCGGACATTCAAAATATAATAAAACGACAGAAACATAATAAACTGAAATTGGGCTCCGAACACGACTACTTAAACCATAATTCAGATTTTAATCTATTCTAAAAAACTAATTGAATGCGGCAGAAGGAGAATTAAAAAGAGAAGTGTTGCTGATATTGAACTTTACTTTAAATCACATCCAGGCCATATCAAACAAACCACACAAAAAAATTAAAAAGAACAAAAACACCTTATAATCACTCATTAAAAAAATTCTTTGAACACACAAATGAAATTACTTACCTTTGGTGACCCTTATACACACAAACAACGCCAATAGTTGGCATGTTTTCTTCACAATCATCTCATCTAGAGTTCTTCCCCACTTCTGACTTTTGGCACCTTCGATTCTCTACCAAGAAAGAATTCGAATCCAATCGAGACGAAAACGTTTATCCACAGTGTTCGTGAAACATATTTGCAGACGATAATTTTTTTTCTCCTCCTTCCTTCTATTGGGGGGAACGAAAACACAGCACTAGCGCTGGTTGTACCCTCGTCTCTAGAGTTAAAAGAGAGAGAGAAGGGGTCGGTTCAAACCAGTGATGATCTTCGAAAATCCCAAACGATTTTCTCAGTAGGAACACATCGATTCTGCATCGTTTGTGTGGTCGGGTTGAGATGTTTATCCACGATGCCTAATGAGTAGTTTTTCGAATAAAAGTCGAGGGTGGAAAGAATGAGCTGCTGCTTCTTTACCGTGTCGAGAATCGACAATCGCCATCACTGCATCGAACAACGCAGCCTTATTCTATACCGCGAGAGGACACAGCCACCCGAACAGGTGTCGCACTCAGCTACCCAGGCCGCAGTCTTTCCTACGTGATAGACGTGAACTAGCTCTGCCATCTGTGGACGAGTTTTGAAACTACGAATTATAGAAGGAAAAATTTTATAGCGATGTCGTGAACACAGTTCGAGAACCATTCTTTTTTTTATATCAATAAATTATTTGAAGAGTAGAATAGCAAAGCTAATTTCTAAAAATATGGTAAATAAAAATAACATAAACATATTTTTGAAAATATATTGAATAAAATATGGCGATGTTCCCAGAAATGATTTTTTTTAAATAATATGTATCTTGAAATTATTATCAAAAAATACACACACACAATATTTTACATATTATTTTTAAGAAATATTTTTGTTTCATATTAAAATATAAATAAATAAATATTGTATGTGTGTGCTATACTGAATTTTTAATACATAATTGTTCCAAGTCAAGTAAATTATTTAAACAACAGATATCTTCTTAAAAAAATAAATATATGCCGAGCAAAAAAATGAGAGCTAATTATAATGCATATACGTTAATAAAAAATTATGTACTAATTAGAATTCTGATTAATTTTTGTTCTAAGTATATTTTAAACATTAAAAAATGTGTATGAATTACGAGTTATTACAAATCATTCTCTCATTCGTTATTAGTAAAAATTGAATCTATTTAATTATTTTACAAAAAATAATACAAAAACCGAGCAAAAGTAAAACCTTGATAAAAAAATTCTTTTAAATTTATTATTATAAAACTGCAAATTTTATATAAATAAGAAATCCATTGTAATTCCCATACATAAATAAGCCAGTCATCTTTTCTCGATCACTCATCCAATTCAAATACATTGTCCCTTCCTGAGAAAATATAATTTAACATAAATCAAATTAATTTTCTTCTATGTAATTCAATAACTAAGTAACATTAAAAATACTGGCTGTAATAAGGAAAAATTGAATTAAATTAAGTTTCAGAAACTCCGTTAACGCTTTTTTTGTTTAAGTTATACGCATTGCAAGAAATAAATAACTCTTTCATCATCTTCTTCCATTTATAAAACAAATATCCTATAATCTATAGTTAAAAAAATAAAACTTTTCTCCAAAATACGATATCTGAAAACGAAAAATTTCTTTCTATGTAAAGAATAAAATTATTGCTGATTGTTCGAAATTGGAAAAGTTCTATTCTCTTGAGAAAAATTTTTTAAAAAGATTATTTTTAGAAATACAGGTTAAAATAAAAGCTATTTATCAGAATGGTTTTATTCTACTGTACTCGACACAGAAGGAATACGAGAATTGGACCAGAAGTGTATGCGTGCGTGAGTAGAAGGTGTGTTGGTTTCCTTGCACAATCCTTCTTCACTCAGTAAAGCTAGATTTACATGGAAATTGGAAAATAAACAATTATTTTAAACATGACGTCGCAATGGGGTAAAATTAAAGTAAAAAATGCAGTGAAAGTAATTTCCAGTGACCCTATAAGACTAGTAATATTTTTTTTCCTACTATAATTTTTCTTCTTTGTCTGAAGACTTATAGTTAACATTAAAAATAACATATATTCTAATGTTTGGAATTCAGACAATCTAATTTCGTAATAAAACTTTATAGATAGCCATCTAGAGCAGAAATTTCATTTACGAACATAAAAGTTAATTCGTATTATAGTTCTAATAAGTAATTATAATATTAATTTTTTCTTTTAATTTCGGCTTACAAAAAGGCATGAAACTTGAATTTTGTAGATGTAACTATATATATATTCAAAATTATATTCACTAATTTATTGAATAAATTTCACTACTTTGATGTATTTTCACTCAAATCTTTTAGAGATCATTAAATATATCAAAAAATTAATTTAAAAAAAAATTTTTTACATTTTTATTTCTTTTTGGCATTAACTTCTAATATTCGGACACGCATACAAAATTTAAAGTTTTCAATCCTGTACATATTTCTCAAAAGAAGATCAATTGATTAAAGAACTTGAAAAATATATTTGCTATAGAAATTAATACAGTATGGACTTGAATGCAAAATGGAATGTACTTTTTATGTAACAAGAACTTGAATGCAAGATGAAATGCATTATGTATATATTATGTTGGTGTTTCTAATGCCCCCTGTTTGACGTAGTCAGATCGAGGCCCACGAAATTAATCGTGGCAAGGGGCTAAAAGTACGCCTGTCATTGGCCTTGAGCACCATACAGGTGACTGTAAGATTTAACTCTGCGAAATTCCCCCGAAGGGCCGATAGATGGCGACACCACATATCTCCACCTCCACAATTTAGGCATGGAACTGAAGGGGAGGAAAAATATTCTCCGGTCCCCTGCACTTGGGATTTCAGCCCACAAGACTTTCGGACCCACTGATTTAGCGATCATGTACTCCGTGTGTATTTGGTGGCAACGGGCATCGAACCCAGGCCTTCCGGTCTGGAGTCCGATGCTCTAACCAATAGGCTACTCACGGCCCTGTGTATATATTATGGAATACAAGATTATTTTGTATATATTATGGAATACAAGATTATTTTGTACATATTATGGGACACAAGATTATTTTGTATATATTATGGAATACAAGATTATTTTAATCTCGTCCTAACATTATTCTTTTTGGCATACGGTGAATCGCAATTCAGGAAATGAAAGAAATTTTCCAAATATTTGGGAGCTAGAAAAATATTTCCTCCAGTCATTCGAGCATAAATTCACGATACAGAATCAGGAGAGTGTACACGTTCAAATCTAATTAAATGAGCCAGTAAATAATCCTTGAAACAAGATACACCAACATTTAAAATTTATTTAATAGAGAAGACATGTGCTCTCTCTCTCTCTCTCTCTCTCCCTCTTCCCAGTGGCAATATCCCTTAAATAATCCGTTTCATATTTCTATGAGAAATGTATATGTCAGGTTGATCAAAGCCACAACCCTCCGTAGCGTTTGTATATGCCTGCTGATTGGCAGGAACAACGTAATGATTGGGAATATATTGCAAGACTTTTTTCCTTCCTGACCGAATGTAAGATGGAATGCAATATTCTTACAATATGGACTTCATTATTTAATCCTATTTAGATTTATTTCCTTGGATATCGTTCTGATCCTTTAAATCAGTGGTCTTCAAACTGTGTTCCACGGAACCTTCGGGTTCCATAAGTCACAATATAAAAACCGAAAAGAAACTTATAAATGTGTATGCAAAATGGATTCACTTTCTCTAGAATGTTTGCATACCCACAAGAATCTGAAGTTCATCCCTGTATTTAAAAAACTGAACATTTTATCCATACGTAATAAATTTATTTTGCAATACTTTTAAACTTTTATTATAATACAACCAAAATAAAAAAAATATTAAAACGTTTTATCTTTATACCTATATATCACCTACTACATTGTCAATGTTTTATCGTTTACTATCTTGAGTTCCACGAGATAATTTTATACTTGTTAGTACAATGTCTTACAAAACTATATGGTTTTCTAACGGAAAATATATTTGTGAAAAAAAACCTATAACATATCTACAGATTCGATGTTAGAAATCTAAATTTAAGCAAGAACAGGTCCTAAATGTTATCTTGCAAATTCTCCCATGCAAAATACACAGTATTTCTCACACAGCTAGAAACATTTTAATTCCATTTTGAATAATGTGTATAAGCGAAAAATATTTATCAACGTGAATACACAAACAAATGTAACTCAAAATGCATAATGCGATTGCAGTTATTCTCAATAGACCAAGACTACGACAGTTCGTGTGAAGAAAATGCAAGCACACATCCCTGCTACCAAACATAATGCATTGGTAGATGACGCTTAGATAACAGATTAATATTATTGATGAGTAAATTATAATAAAAGTAGATTAAAATGTTTGAATAATAAATGCAATACTTTTTTAATTGCCTTTACATTGATCCATTGTTGATCTACTTTAAATATTATTTTAAGATATATTCTTAGTGTGTATATGGAATAGGGTTCCATGAAAATACTTTCTAATTATAAGGGTTCCACGAAGACACCTTCTAGTTCTAGAGCAGGGATGGTGAATCTTTTTGGATCAACGTGCCATTTTTTCTATAACAAATGTTTAAGGAGTTATAGACGTGCCGTCAAATAATTTTGGCTTGTGACTATTGAGAAAATAATAAATCTAAATACCAACAACTCAAAACTCTTTAATTACAACGGAAAAATAAATTTTGCACAGTATAGTAGTAAATGTTGTGGTTATACGAGTAACTCAAATTAAAGTAACATTAGTGAGAATTCTGTTGTGGTAGATTAAATGACAAATAACTTGTATTAGGATTGTAAGATGTAACTTTCACCAGAATGCAAGCTGAATTGGAGTCATCTTCCAATCGGCTTCTAAGTGAGTATTTAATGTTATTCATCTCTGAAAATAATGATTCGCAGGCATAGGTAGATGAAACTATGGTTAAAATAGCATGAACCAGTTTTTTCAAACAGCTAAATGTATCTGGAATCGAATTCCGTGTTTCCAAAATTTCGTTACTAGCATTTTTACTTTATATTGCTTGTTAATATTTCTGTTTTAATCTCCATTCCAACTTTCTCCTTTTTTCAACAAATTTTTCAATACATATTGAACTAAACTGGAAATCAATCAGTTGTATTTCAAATTTTTCAATTTACGACCAACAGAATTGGGACAAATTCAGTTTATTAAAGTTATAAAAGTCACATAAAGATACATAAAAAATAGATCATTTCCGATAATTCTTTGAACTGAGAAAATCTCGCTGAAAACTGAGACCGATCACTCACGTTTCTCTAAATGCTTCATATTAAACTTTGTTACTCTGATCGGTGGCGTGCCCAAAATATTATGTCGCGTGCCATCAATGGCACGTGTGCCACTGGCTCGCCATCCCTGTTCTAGAGGTTTTGTGAATTGAAAAAGTTTGAAGATCACAGCTTTAAATGAAATCAAATAATACGAAGGTAACTCTGAAATTTTTGAGATACGCACTGACGAGAATTTACAAAGAAAACTTAAAGGTTTAATTTGAAAATGCAAAGTATATCTTAACACAGGAAATGATTTTTTACTAACTTACTTCACGTTGTTTACAGTAGAATAAATTTTAGACAGAAGACAAAATGGAGTTTTCATGAGAGCATTATCGTGCTAGGATTTTCTATGATTTTAAATTGGGTTTAAATCAAGACGAATGTGTTCAATGGTTGCAATTAATATTTGGTGATTAATCTCCGTGCCGTATTATTGTATTCTGATGGTTTAAAGAATTTTGCAGAGGTTGCAATTCTCTTCAGGGTGAGGAGCACACAAGAAGGCCCCGGTAGTCAATAATCTCTGATAATGTGTCCACCATACGAAAATTGCTAAAGGGGAACAATTGCTGTACCTATTAAATAATACAGTAAAAACTTAACATTGGATCCACAGCCATACACAACATTATTTATGAAGGATTACGTATGAAAAAAATAGTTTGCCGTTGGGTTCTCCATAACCTAACTGAACACCAAAAGGAGGAGCGTATCAGAATCAGTAAAGAAACTTTTTAATTGCTAAATGATGGTGGCTACCGCTTCATTTCTAAAATTGTAACAAATGATTGTTGTTTTTGTTGTTGTGGCTAATGCCACCTGCCTGGCGTAGTCAGAACGAGGCCCACGAAATTCATCGTGGCAAGGGGCTAGAAGTAAGCCTGTCGTTGGCCTAGACCAGTGATTCTCAACCACTGTGCCGCGGCACTTTTGTGTGCCGCCAAATTTCAAAAGTGTGCCGCCAAATTTCAAAAGTGTGCCGCCAAATTTTGCAAATATATAATAATGTTAATATTATTAAATTATATAATTTAAAAAGAAAAATATTTTTAACATGAATATATATTTAAATCCACAAAAAAATAAATTATTTTATTATTTGCTTTGCAACGCGTTTTTTCTTAGTGCTAAATTATGATGAAGCGGCGTGCATAGCAATAGGAATATGTCTCAAGTCGGCGCACACTTGCCACTTCTGCGTACAAAATGTGTTGTTTTAGTGATAGTTGGGATTCACAAGGTGTTGCATAGTAGTTACTGCACCTTTTCTTTCGTTAAAATTGGCAAATGTATGTGATTCGGTTTAATATTAATTTATTTGCATGTAGTAATATTTTGCATTAATTTATTTGCAGATCTTTCTGAAAATGGATAAATGGTTAAAAAGGAGAAAGTTTAATTATGATAATAGTGATAATGATAACCTTAGGTACCAAGTTAATGAGCCAACCCCCGGCACAAGTAAAAATACTTCTTGCTCAAAAAAATACGTTGTCCATTGGAAATATAATGATGATTTTTTTTGAAATTTGGATTTACCTCTACAATGGAAAATGACATAGTTGTTCCCGAGTGTGTGATATGTGGTTTTAAATTATCAAATAGTGCTATGGTTCCTAGCAAACTCCAACGTCACTTGGTGACTAATCATCCTTCGCTTTCAACAAAAGATAAAAGCTACTTTGAAAGGTCTTTATCATCAAAAATTAAGCAAGTAAAAGTTTTTGAAAAACAAGTATGTGTGTCTGAAAAGGCTCAAGTAGCTTCTTACAAAATAGCTGAATTCATTGCTGTTAACTTAAAACCTCACAATTTGGCTAAAGAAATTATATTACCTGCTTGTCGCAAAATTGTAAAAACAATGATTGGTGGATCAGCTGATATTGATATTTGCAAAATACCACTTTCAAATGATACAATCCATCGCAGAATTAAAGATATGTCAGAAAATATTGAGCAAAATACTGCAAATTCGAATTTTGCTCTACAAGTCGACGAAACAACAGATATTACAGGAAATGCTCAATTAATTGCATTCGTTAGATTTATTCACGAAAATGATATAATTAATCAATTTTTATGTTGTCGGGAGTTACCTGATTTTACAACTGGTAAACATATTTTTCAAGTAATTAGTTCATATTTAGAAGAAATTAGTTTCTTGGAAGTCATGTATTGGCATTTGCACAGATGGTGCTCCAGCTATGACTGGACATCTAAAAGGATTTGTAGCACTGAATGAGGATATATTAGTTACCCATTGTTTTTTGCATCGAGAAGCACTTGTTACAAAATTTTTGCCATCAGATTTGAAAATAGTTCTGGAACAATGTGTTAAAATGGTTAATTATATCAAATCAAGACCATTAAAAAGTAGATTATTTAGTAAGTTATGCCAAGCTATGGAAGCCAAGTACGAATCCTTGTTACTCCATACAGAAGTAAGATGGTTGTCCAGAGGAAAAGTTATATCTCGTGTGCTGAAATTAAAAGACGAAATGAAAATATTTTTTGAACAAAATAAAAATTATGAATTTGTTCATTTGTTGGAAGATAAAATATGGTGTACTAAACCGGCTTACTTATCAGACATTTTTGTTATTTTTAACAACATCAATTCAAGTATGCAAGGGCCTAATGAAAATATCTTAAACTCAACCGATAAGCTGGTGGGATTCAAAAAACAAATAACTTTATGGAAAAATAAAGCTCAGGAAGGCAATTTAGAAAAGTTTGAGTCAGTCCTAAAGACAGTTATAAAACTATTAAATTAATTGTTATTGATCATTTGACAACATTAGAGGAGAGAATTATTCATTATTTCCCAAAATTAGATATTAAGAAATTTGATTGGGTTCGTAATCCATTTCTCATAACGTATACTTCTGTATTTGACTTAACTTTAAATGAAGAGGAAGAACTCTCATTTTTGCTTTCCAATAATCGAGATTTAATTTTTAAAACATTCAGAAGAATCAATTAATTCATTTTGGATTAACATCAGATGCGATTATCCAATGATAGCCAAAAAGCTTTAAACATATTATTACAATTTTCCACATCTTATTTGTGTGAATTCGGATTTTTAGCATTAGCCAACATTAAAACTAAAAAAAGATCAAGATTGTTAAATGTAGAAGACGATATGAGAGAAGCATTGTCATTTTTACGACCAAATATAAATGAAATTATCAAAAAACATCAAGCTCAAATTTCGCATTAAAAATATTTTTATTATTAGCTTGTAATTAATCCCTTAATAAACGTTTAGTTATTATTGTAGTATATATTAGTTTTTTTATTGCGTATATTTAAAATTTTAGTCATAAACTATTTATGCAGTGTGTTGTAGTAAGTAAATATAATTTTTATCTTTTTCTTTGTGTGCCGCCAAATTTTGAAATCGTTAAATATGTGCCGCAACAATAAAAAGGTTGAGAATCACTGGCCTAGACCTTGAGCACCATATAGGTGACAGTACGAGTTAGCTCGGCGAAATTCCCCGAAGGGACGATAGATGGCGACACCACCTAACTCCACCTACACAATTTTGGTAGAGAACTGGAGGGGAGGGAAATATTCTCCAGTCCCCTGCACTCGTGATTCAGCCCACAGGACTTTCGGATCCACTGATTTAACGAGCACGTACTCCGTGTGTACTCGGAGAGTATTTAGTGGCATCGGGCATCGAACCCAGGCCTTCCGGTCTGGAATCCGATGCTCTAACCACTAGGCTACCACGTCCCTAAGAAGTTCGTGAAAGTTTTAACATTCCAGTATAGTTTGCTTATCTCACCACCACTGGCGTAGCTAGTCCTGAGTTGGCCCTATATAAAAAATTCCTTGGAGGACCTTTTCTGACACCCCTTGATATTTTACGATTTTTTCGTTTACTCATGTTGGGGCCCCTGTAGCTTGGGGGCCCCGTATCATTGATACGGTGGTTGCTACGACTCTGGTCATCATGTTTCTGAGACTCTTTATCTAGTTCTTGCATATAAGAGGGATGATCTGCATTCATGATTCCCGACTTACAAATCTGAGAAAAATAATGAATCACATTACAATAAACTTTTTATGAAAAATGGACATTTATTTAATAACTATTTCAATAACAATTAAATACAAAGTATAAGAGTAATTAAATAATAATAAAATAATTGAACAACATGAATACTTACGAAGAATATATAAAGAATACTTAGATTATGCATTAAAATTTGTATATATTCCCATTTTATATTTTATTTAATTTTAGTATAAAAGGTTAGAAATGAAGTAATATTTTTGAGAATTTAAATTAGTTATTTTACAAATTTGATGAGCTATTTACTGTGGAACTTTATAATATGTAAACCTTTGTTCCGAGCAGAAAATCTGTAATGAAAGATTTTCGAACCCGAGAATCTTGTACCACATATTGTAAACAACGTTTGTTTATATTTCCGACCTCCAACATTCTCACATGATTCTAAGTGTGGAGAAAGGCGAAAGGGGATATAGACTTTATCCACATATAAAAGTTTTCCAAAAACCTAAATAAAACCTTTTTTTAATTGCAAATTTGCTTAATTCATTGAGATGAGAGAAAAGTATACTTAAGGCATGTCGAAATTTTTTTAAAAGATCAGAAATTTTATTTATAGTAATCAAAATACAATATGTAGATTTACCCCGAGAAGCACTGTTTTTAACTACCCATCAAGGGACATGAAATGCAAAAAAAAGGTATCGTGCTGCCATCTGTAATGATTTTTATACGTTTTAGCTTCAATTAACTCATGTGGATGAACTAAATATCCATCAACCTCATGTGGCCAAACGAATTAGCCACTGCTCGCTAAAGGGTTAAATTAGATCATAAGTGGTGAAACATGTATGCTGAGTTTTTAAAATAATTGTGTATGTTTCTAGATTTGAACGTCCTGATACCACTAAAAATAGTCGTGCAGAGGGACGTTACATGTTAAACCCGTCGAAGCTCATAAAACTCAGGCTGTTATGGTCTGGAAGTTAAAAAAGTAGGATGACAGCTTATATGTCGTCTTCGTCACTTGAGCGTGGCTTCTAAGTACCACATTAATAAACAATCAGTTATCCAAGATAGGCTTATTCAATTCCTACTATTAGCTCACACTCTCTATTTATTTATTTATTTATCTTGGTGGAATTTTCAATTGTTAATAAAATACATTTTTAAGCGCTCAACTGAGCTGAAATTTTATATACATGATTATTTTGGATGACAATACAATCATTTAACTATAGTTTATAAAAGTTGTTTCATTAAAACTAATTATTTAAAGAATTACAAATACCGCCCCGTTGGCATTATTTTTGGTGACTTAGCGACCCTTTTGGCGACTTGTGTCAAAACTTGAAAAGGTTTTTTTTTCCCGCACATTTTAGAGCATTTATTTGAACTGAAATTTTATATATACGATTGTTTTGGATGACAATACTATACTTAATTTATCATTAATGAATATTAATTACCACTTAATGTTGTGATTCTGTCATATATATATATACATATTTATATTAATTGTAACTATTTAATAAAAAGTAGCTAAAATAGAATTTTTCTTTGTTGATCTAAGTAGGAATTGACTTAATTTTTTTTTATAATACTTGTGTGTGTGTGTGTGTGTGTTTTTATACCGAGAAAGCTAAGAAATGTATGGCGATTAATCGATTTCGTTGATTTGCGGCAATCTGCTGTGGAACTCAAAGATCCATTTCTGCGGAAAAGTTCAACTTTTTTAGATATCTGGCCACATTATTTGAAATTTTTTTAGAGTGGTAAATATGGCGAAGATCATGGTTAATTCGAAGTGAGTTTTGCTCTTAAGGAACATAAAGGGTGTTTTTTTAGAGGTATAGAACTTTAAATTGCAATAAAACAACGATGTATTATTCGATTTACATGAATTTTTTTTATTCGAAAGATAATCTGGTGGCATTACATTTTAAATATGATTTCTGGCATAGGACTGTCACGGCTGGCTCGGATGTAGTCCAATCTGGACGTCCAATTTTCGATGACTTTTTCCAACATTTGTGGCCGTATATCGGCAATAACACGGTGAATGCTGTCTTCCAAATGGTCAAGCGTTTGTGGCTTATCCGCATAGACCAATGACTTTACATAGCCCCACAAAAAATAGTCTAGCGGTGTTAAATCACAAGATCTTGGAGGCCAATTCACAGGTCCAAAACGGGAAATTAGGCGGTCACCAAACGTGTCTTTCACTAAATCGATTGTGGCACGAGCTGTGTGACATGTTGCGCCGTCTTGTTGGAACCACAGCTCCTGGACATCATGATTGTTCAATTCAGGAATGAAAAACTTAGTAATCATGGCTCTATACCGATCACCATTGACTGTAACGTTATGGCCTTCATCGTTTTTGAAGGATTCCACCAGCCCATAAAGCGCACCAAACAGTCAGTTTTTCTGGATGTAACGGTGTTTCGACATACACTTGTGAATTAGCTTCACTCCAAATGCGGCAGTTTTGTTTGTTGACGTAGCCATTCCACCAGAAGTGCGCTTCATCGCTAAATAAAATTCCCTTATGAAAAGCGACCATTATTTTCGAAATAAAATTGCACAATTTGAAAGCGTTGTTCAGGCGTGAGTCTATTCATGATGAATTGCCAAACCAAACTGAGAATAAATCACTTGGCAGCTGTTAAATCGGTGGCCATCTTGGAAAGTAATGCCAACTTAAACTTCTATACCTGGAAAAAAAAACACTCTGTTTATCTCATTTCTCCAACATCCTTCCTCTTGTGTCTTTATCTTGGGCTTCCTTCAGAAAAGTCTAAAGGATTAATCCCTTAAGTCGATCTCCAGTTAACGCAGTTCTCGAAATCGAGTACGAAACGAGCCATACAGCACATATTTTTCACAGATATACTTTGTATCTTCAAGTATTAGCAGTAATTTGCGAAGTACAGTGAACATGTACGAAAAGTTCATTATTACATGAATAAAACAAGTAACATAAAAAAAATTAAGCCAGTTCCTACGTAGGTCAACAAGAATCTTAATTTTAGTTACTTTTTATTAAATAGTTACAATTAATATAAATATGTATATACATATGGCTAAATCACACTATTAAGTAATAAAATAGAGAAAGGGTTTTTCCTTGTAATTTTCCTTTCTATATAGGGCAGCGTTTCTCAAACTGTGGGGCGTCATGATAACCCTGCGAGAGGAGCGCGAACATATCGAAAAGTTTAAAACAAAAGTTTATTTAAACAAAAATTATTAATTTACTGAAAGTAAACAAACAAAATGCATTACGCATAATAAAATATAAAATACCCATTGCACTCATACAACAAGTACATCGTAAATGCATCAGATGTATACGCAATGTATTTTTGATAGTTAATTCATCAATACTAAGTTGGGATCAAGCTTAATAATTACCAGAGACCCCCATGGGTTTGTCATATAGTTAACAAAAATCAACACTTTATCTTGATAATTTGTACGGTTTATATATAATTAATCCCAGAACTGCCGATTAAAAGTTACGGGATTTGCTTCCCTATGCCACCGTTTTCGAAGTAGGGGCGCGTATGTGATTTATTGGGCGCGAGGAATGAAAAGGAATAAATAAATAAAAACTTCTCTGAAATAAGTAAATCCTTTGCAAACACTGCCAAGGTCCTTTTATTACATTCCAAAGCCTTCGGAATAATTTGATGGATACCAGTAAACAGAGAAGATTGTAGTTCGGAAAGACGTATATATGCGTCAGGAGCGTATATATACGTCTTAAGACATATATATACGTCTTAAGAGATTAAAGTCGTATTGTAGGTTCAGGGTCAAGGTATAGTGTTACTGAATTCAGTATGTTGCTATTGCATGGAGGAGGGGGAGGGTGCGATGGAAATTATAATTGAATATTGGGTCGCAAATATTGAAAGTTTGAGAAAGAAGCACTGATATAGGGTGTTGGACTATTTTGTGTTTGTTTGTTACTATTTATTCATTAATTACATTTAATTATTCTAAGAAAATAGTATAGTGAAAAGAATCATATTCTCAGAAATTAGGCCAGCTTCACCAACAGCCTTATGATCAGAAGTCCAACACGATCCATCGCTCTACGGAGACACAACGAAAGCTTTTCCTTTCTACATATGCTGTTGGGCTATTATTTTTATTTGTTACTATTTATTCATTTTTTAAATTAAATTTAATTATTTATTATCTGAAAAAACTGCATTAACATCAAGTGTCATCCACTACAAGCTTAAAAAAATGCATTTGAACTTGAATGGATGAATAGAAAGTGTAGGGAGAAAGTGAACTAGTAGTAGGAATTGAAAAATATTAATGGAAAATGTTTTCAGAAAACTTATGCGAATCAGTAGTAGAACAGTTGTCTGCTCGAAGAATTTGTCGTAGTGTGCGAGCGCGTGTGTGCATGCGTGTGCGCGTGTGTGTTTATAATGATTTCAGAAAATCAGTCTGATTTTTCAATTACTTTTATTCCAAAAAAATATTCTTCACTAGTAGTCAATATTCTATTGCCTGAATATTATAAACAATCCTTTGACAAAACTAATCTTGTATTTGCCACTGTTACTAACAAAAGAGATTTTTCTTTAAGAATTATACCTCATAGAAAGAATAATAAGCTAAAAAGGATACCGTTATTTCTCTTGCACCAACCACCTGAGCAACTGATTTATTAAAATATCCACAGAGAAAATGATTCCATTATATACAGTAACTAATGAAAAAGAATTCTTTTATTAACATCCTGGTACCAAAATGAAGGAGAATTTTCATATCATGTTAGCTGAAAATGGATCGATTTCGCTGAGTTAATGATAGATAATGTATCACATTATACTTAATATTGAAAGAAAGAAAATTTATCTTCAAAACGTGGCTCTACGTGGCAAGTTTGAAATTACATAACAGAAAATTCGAAATTTAATTTTAGTACCTTAAATAGTGTGAGTGACATTTTTAAAGAGATGTAAGGTATTTATTAATTTGAGTTTTCTCTAATTCTCTCTTCAACTCAAAATCGTTATAATCATAAACAGTGAAAATCGCTTAACACGAAACTGAAGTGACTGAAATATTTTTACGTGTTAAAAGATATTGCACACAAAAAAAAAAAAAAACATATCAACAAAATTTAGTTTTTTAGAGTTTATTTTATTTACATAGATAAGTACATGGGCATGTGTTTTATAAAAATCAATGAAACAAAAACATTCACAAGAACCAAAAGAAATGTAATACAAAATTTTCAAGTTTTTTGAAAAACAAAAATTTATTCAGTTTTTGGAAAAAAATCTGATACTTTTCTTTGCGTTGTCATTTTTAGTATCAAATTGTCAGTAAATTGTTCGATGTCGCCCATTTTGTTATTCATTTTACCATTGGAATGTGTGTCCAATTATAGAATGCAATTTTTATAAGGTTCCTCATTTCCAATGACGCGGGAACAGGAACTTTATTAATCATTTCATTTTCGTCGTCAAAATCTGCAACAATTAGTAGTGTTTGAGCTTTGAACAAACTCCAAATTATCTTTTTCTGCCATAATTGGGGCTGTACACACATATCATCACCTACTGCAACGAATTCTTCCAATGATACAGTTGGACAGTCCATTCTGACTGGTGCTTTCCGTGCTTTGTTCACTCCCAAAAGGGAAATCTTTTCGTGTTAAGCAATTTTCATTTCGTGTTAAGTGAAAAATGCAGGAAAATACATAGTAGTTTCTCGGGATCCCTGTATTATTTCGTGTTAACCGAAATTTCATCTTAAGGTATCCGACTGCGTTCGAAACCATGATTTTGCAAAAGTGCACAAACGAATACTTTTTTAATATTTAGTGTAACTTAGATTGGAATACACTTCAAAAATTGTTTTAACAATACTATTACAGCACAAAAATTATTTAAATGTAATATTTTGGGAAAAAATTAACATAGAATTACCTATTTCCAAAACATTCTCCTTTTATGAAAAATAATTTTATAATAATAATATTTTAGTTATATACAGCTACGATATTTCTACAAAGCCTGAACTTGAAGTTTTGAAAAATTCACATTATTTTCAGAGTTACTATCAATTGAAATAATAATCGGCGGTTTTTTGTTTGAGTATATAGTGTACTTACCTTGAAGTAATTGTAATGTTCTTTTAATTGACTGAATGTTTCAGTAATTGAAGAAATAGCAGTGTCTAATATTATATTGTAAAATTCAACCTTAAATTTTTGTCTTGGATTGTTGATTGCTTTTTCGTATTGTTCATCTTGAATTAGTTTCTTTGTAAACTTGTTTAGACTTTGTGGAAAATCAGTATCCACCCCAAATCATCAGCAACGATGCTTGCATTGGCAATTTCATGTTCATACGCTTCATCTGATATACAATTATTTAGTTCTGATATAAGATTTTTGTAAATTGTCAGTCACGATTTGTAAATCACATTTAGAATTTTGCATTATTTCATTTAACACATTTACTAAATTTAAAATTTTGTGCAAGATGTTAATTAAACGAGGAAAAATTTGGATATTGGACACGACTTCATTTTTTAGCAGGATAATGACGCCAAGCGTACTGCTCTCAATGTACGCCGCCGGTGTCTCTATAACTGCCCCCAAATGTGAGAATTGGGTTTTTTTAAAAAAAGAAAACATGACATATATAAACACATAATGGGAAGTAAGAGCAGTAGCCACAGAAGCATGGAGGAAAATCGATGCAGAAATTACAAAAAAACTGATTAAATCTATACCAAGACGTTTAAATGTTGCTGTGGAAACTAAAAGATATTCTATTAAGAACTAAATTAAGAAAGAAACACAATATTTAACGATATGTTGAGATTTTTGTAAAGTGTACGAAGACTTTTGTGACGCAATTTTTTAGTAGCTTTTTAATTATTAATGTTTAAAAATATTAGTTATACTATTTTAAAAAAATTAATTATGTCATTTCATTAAGAACAAGTTGCGGATATAAAAAAAATTACAATTCCGAACTATTAACTTTTGTTAGTAGAAAACATTAAATTTTATAGGAAAAATGCAAGTGTACGAACACTTTTGTGGCCCACTGTATTTACCGTGGCGTTATTCTATGAAATGGCGCTATTTTCTAAAGTAGCGTTTTTATAACTTTTCGCGTATTGTTATGAATTGTGAATTATGTTTCAATATATCTTAAAACATACTTAACGTGATGAGCAAAAGTACGTAAAATCCGGCGTATAAAGCGCCCTCTTGACACAAAATATAAGATCGAAATTTAAGGGTGCGTGTTATACGCCGAGTATAAAAACGATAGCTTTAAAAATAACAAAAGAGATGAGCATCAAGTTTTTTTTTCTTCGATACATATCGAAATACTGTTCATTTGAAATAAATGACATGCCTATTATGAATTAAAAGAGTTGTAGTTCTAGAAGTATACTATTTTTTCCAAGTCTGGGATAATACCTCAAATAAATGACTTCAAAACATAAGAGCATTGTATACAAACGTTGCAAATTTTTTCGTAAAAAAGGGAATGTGCGTTACACGGCGAATAAACCTCAAAATTAAAAGATGGAACTTGAAAGTATAGGTGCATGTTATACGCCGGATTTTATGGTATACTCCACACATCTTTCTGGGGACCAGCGAAATTTTCTCGTGGACCACCACTTTGGCGACCTCTGCTTTAAAATGTACTCTCTTCCTCGCTCAAAAAACGTGTTTATTTTAAACAACTTATACTGGGGGAGACTTATTCGAAAAAATTACTTATTTTACAAATAGTATTTTCTAAATATTATTTCTAAAGAAGTGCGTGTATAATGGCATACATTCCCTGTTGAATTCCAAAGAAACTTCAAAATCCTTTGAAAGCACAGCTTTTCCGAACTTCGTCTACTTGATTCTCTACTTATCGTTTCGTCTTTAATACCAGAGACTTCCTTCCATAAATGTCTCAATATTTTCTAAACAAGCTAATTTCAAATTCCTTCAGAACTATTCGCAATTTGGTAAATTCTCAGCATTCCTCTCTCTCTCTCTTTACATAAATCTTCAATTTCTCTCTCTCTCTCTCTCTCTAGCTAATTTCTAATCTAAAACGATCATTTGATCTTGTTGACTTAGCCTTAAGGGGAACTTGGGATGTCACTGTTAATGTAACTAACAGGACTGTTAGCTCAAAGCGCGCATGTTCATTTAACGCTGTAATTGATTACGGTATTGATCTAGACTCATCATATTTCGCTTGATCTGGCTCCTAATTATTCAGAAATACCATCATGCTTTCCACGAAAACCTCTCTTAAAAGCCTTTTTAACACGCTCTTATAAGTTTCACTTGTATGTAACGGAATCTTTGAACTCGATATTTACCCATTTAATCGATCAGAATAATTCGAAATTTTGCACACTTGTCAAGGACAGATGACAATACAACAATCTCATAATTTTAATCCATTGTCCTGATCAAAATCACCAGGAATAATGTTTTTCAGATTTGGCGACTAATTCCATGCATCATTTCCTGATTTGGCGACTAATTCCAGATCCCATTTCCAGATTTGGTGACTAAAAGATTAAGTTACAACCCCAAAAGTTAAAACAAGCGTCAGCAATTTCTTACCATAATATAAGCAATTGGCCAGTTTTTATGAGAATGGAAATAAAAAAAGGAGTCATGCCATGTGATAAAAAATTAACCAGGCCCTGTCGTTGCAAAATGTACTCATTTGGCAAAATTCACATGGCATGAGTCCTTTTTTTATTTCCATTTTCATAAAAACTAGACAATTATTTATATTATGGTAAGAAACTACTGACGCCCATTTTCGCTTTTAGAGTTGTAACTTAATCTTTTAGTCGCCAAATCAGGAAATGGGATTTGGAATTAGTCGCCAAATCAGGAAATGGTACATGGAATTAGTCACCAAATCTGGAAATCGTTATTCCTGGTGATTCTGATCAGGACAATGGATCAAAATTATGAGATTATTGTTTTGTCATCGATCCTTGACAAGTGTGCAAAATTTCGAATTATTCTGATCGATTAACTGGGTAAATATCGAGTTCAAAGATTCCTTTACATACAAGTGAAGCTTATAAAAGCGTGTTAAGAAATAAATCAGGCCGTATCGACGCACTGATAGGATGCCATTGGGTATTCCAGATCCTAAAAAAATGACGCATTTAAGATGAATAAATGATAGTTTAAAAAACTAAAAATACTTGCTTTTGATTTTATTATAGATGGAACTAAAAATGAAAAATAAATTATAGATTAAAAAAATTAAAAAACAGGCTTTTACGATATTTATCGAACTAAAAAGTAAAAAATAATTCTTAATATAAGAATAAAATGATAAACGAGAAAATTAATGTCATTGTAGTAAAAACATGGGGTGCTTTGTACTACATTTTTACACTAACTCAGCACTTCGGAATAGAACTACACTGGTGTGCAAAACTTAAGCAACAGGTGGGTTTATTGCCATAACCTCACGAAAACTCATCTGAGAGGCATAAAATTCAGAAATGAGGTAGAGTATTATGTACGTAAAGGATGACGAAAGAATCGGCGCTGAAAAAGGAATACAATGCATACGGTATGGAATCAAACAAAAACAAGCTTTATTGAACGCATAGTATCGTGACTCATGATGGTCTATCCAACAGGAAGAACAACAAGCAGATGTTCCTTAATATGGTATATGCCCTCCCCTCACTGCAATGGTTGCTTCGCACAGTCTCCGCATACTCAGAACCAGCTGGTGCAACATTTCTTGCGGTAGGAGTGCCCATTCTTCAATCAGAATCTGTTTGAGTTGTTGGGTGTTCTCCGGATGATGTAAGCGTGCTGCAATACGTCTCCCCAAAGCATTCCACACATGTTCGATGGGATTTAAATCTGGGGAGTACGCTGGCCAATCCATTCGAGTGATATCTTCACTTTCCAGCAGGTCCTCAACAGCAAGAGTCCAAAGTGGCCGTGCATTGTCATCCATAAAAATGAAGTCTGGGTCAATGGCACCCCGGAACAGACGCACATGGGGAAGAAGTACCTCCTCACAATAGCGATCCCCGATTACAGACCCTCTATCGAAAATGTGGAGCTCAGTTCGCCCGTTCAGCATAATGCCTTCCCAGACAAGAACTCGAGGACCACCGTCTTTCCTTGACGTTACTAGTATAAAACAGTGTCCCGATCTCTCTCCAAATCAAAACGCGTTGAGAATCGCTTCTGTAACTGAACCGACTCTCATCCGTAAAGAGGACACGACTCCATTGACAGTTGTCCAGTTTTTGTGCTCTCTGCACCACTGTAAACGGTGGCGTCGGTGGTCAACTTTCAACGGGAGGCAGCGTTCAGGACGGCGGGCGAATAGGCTCCCTTTGTGAAGGCGTCTGGCCACAGTAAACCGCGACACTTGTCGCTCCGTTGCTGTAGAGAGTTGCTGAGCAATGACGCTTGCTGACTGCCGTCGGCCTCTTTTCGCCTGCAGGATGATATATCGGTCCTCCCCTGCAGTTGTCGTCCTCGGGCGGCTACCACCAACCTTTCTAACAGCTGTACCTGTGGTTTGGAACTCTTTCCAAGCGCGCGAAACGACACTTTTGTTGATTCCGAACTCAGTGGCTACACTGGTGACAGTACGCCCCTCCTCCAGCTTTCCGATCATTCTTCCACGTGTGAAGTCGTCCAGGTAATTTCTTCTAGCCATATTTCACGAACTGACTCACTGGCACTTGCAGCGAATATGTTGAATTGCGTCTGCGTCCTTCATTTTATTTTACTGTTGAACAGCACGCGCCGACATCACGCGTTTTGCGTACGCTCACGTCACTTCTGACGTTTCGTTCCTGATATTTGCATACGCATGACGTTTCTACTGACTCACGTGTTCACTGTACTGATCTCCAGACCTCCTTTTCTGCAATTTCATGGTTACCTGCTTAATTTTTACATTGTTGCTTAAGTTTTGCACACCAGTGTAGTAAGAAATTATAATATGGCTACCATTTTTGGTGAGTTTGTGACCCTATGGGCTCTTTTGTAAATTATGGGAGAAATCTGCTAATATTACGATTTATGACGCAAGCATATTTTTCGAAAAAAATCCGAGAGGCCTATAAATAAAGAGTCGTTTGCCGAAACTAAGTTAGTCTTATTTTGACCGTTGCAGAGTAGTATTGATTTGACCGAAAAGAGTCGACCAGCGATTAGTTATTATTTCAATTGTTGTGTTGCCCGAGCGAGTCCTTCCGAATAATCTTTAAGCATATTTGTTTTTCAGACATGTATAGTTGCGTCTGAGCGCAGTAGAAGGTGCGAAGGCCTTCTGAGATTTACTCAGCGAATTTGAGTATTGTATCCTGTATTTCAAGGATTTTTCTTCGACAGAAAAATTTCCATCACTCCTGAAGAACTGGCAAGCTCTTTGCGACTGATTTCATAAAATCCTCGAGCCCCGATTTACGTAATAGTGTTTTACTTGCTGCAAAGATTTGCAATTCATTTAATCATTTTCTCTATTTCTCTCTCTCTCTCTTTCTTTTCCTATTTGTAATATATATTATGTCATTACGTCTATGTATTTTATATTGTGTCTCCCTATGCATTAGTAAATATGTGAAGTTAAGTTTTATTTTAATGCTCATGGGTTTGTTAGCTCTTAAGTTTTATTATGTATCCTTCACGGGCGTAGCTACCGCCGTATCAATGATACGGGGCTTCTTCAAGGGACCCAAAATGTACAAGAATAAATTGTAAAATGTTGAGAGCCCACCAAAAAGGGCCTTCAAGGATTTTTGATATGGGGCCCACTCAGGACTAGTTACGCCAGTAGTATCCTTGTATATTCTCTCATACATTGGACTCTCTGGAAAACTTTTAGTTATGCATTAAATCATAGGTTCCCAACCTTTTTTGAACAGGCATCCCTTTTCTATTTAATATTTCGATACCACCCCCTCCCACTCTACAGAATTAAGAGCCTACGTAATATATGGTGAAAACAAGAATTAAATTTTTTTAAAATATTCTATTTCTAATAGAATATATTTTTTAAAGCCCCCATTTCTTTGTTACTTGCAAATCTGAAATTAGCTATTGCCACGAATCAGTAGCGCACACAAAAATATTTCAAGGGGGGGGTCGAAAGTTCACCATTCTTGTATCATGCTTCTTTTGATTTTGTCGATTTTCGGGAACAAAATACAGTAAAAAACTAATTATTGAATAAATAATTAGCATTAATTAATAAAATTAATCATTAATAACAAATACTTAATTAAATTTTACGTATTATATACATAGAATTATAATCAATCGGAAAAAAATCAAGCACTTTGGGAGGGGTGGGGTCCGGACCCCCAGGACCCCTTTCCCTCTTGTGTGCGCCACTGCCACGAATATATAATGTTAAATACATACAATCAACATAAGGTAACCAATATTAAAGTTTACTTTAGTACATAATCAGTGTGGTTTTTTTTTTCAGTCTTTTTTAGACTATATTTGGCTAATCTGCCTGCTCCTCCATATCATCTCAAAAACCCCTTTATAACTCTGGGTCTTTTACTGCCCCCTGTAAGTCTCAAACGCCCACGTTGAGAACCTATGCATTAAATTTTTCAAACCCAAGAGAATTTTGTTAGTTTCTATATTCGGACTCAAAAAGGTCTACAGATAATAAAACGGACTCTGGAGAGTCCTAAATCATGTAACTCATCTTGAAATCCAATGTTTAGGGCTTAGTTTATATAGTGTTGTTTTCGTTTGCTTTTTACCAGTAGCTCTTCTTATCGGATAAGGTTAGATAGAGGGGACCCGGAAAATCGTTTAAAAAGCTCTAAACCCCATGGGGAGCTCGATTTCCTTGGGCATGTCAATTCAAAAGATAATAAATGATTCATTAAAATCCTATATTTGCTTTGATTTTCGGAATCATTACAATATTTTTATAGCCTATCAGAAAAAGTTCCAAACGAATTATTAAAGTGTACAAAAAATACTTCTAAAATTCGAAGGGGAAAAAATGTTAGTCCACTATATAAAACGCTCGATAGTTTTCGTGATTTCGAATTCATTTCATTGTATTTAAGTAAATGCAATAGTCTATATTTGAAATGAAAGTCGCTTGAGTGTTATGTAACCTCTCCCAGGTTCATTTTATTTCTGAATTATGAATCAGAAAATGTAAAATTTTTTTATGCTTATTTTCAAATATACATATCTTTTTAAACATAGTTCCACCATTCGCATACAAAATTTCTTAAAAATTATAATGCAAAACAAAATTTATTTACAAGGGGTGGGGACGACTAAGGATATTCATTTGGGATCGAGACTTTGTGTAATAGTAGTACTCCTTTAGGGTGCTCACCCCTCAATGTAATTCCGCCGAATGGCCAGTTAATTCGGAAAAATTAGCTTTCAAAATTCATGCTTACCTTTATGCAATTAAATTTTAATTTCCCGCAACGAGTTCGTAGCCTGATCGGTAAATCGTCTGCTTACTATGCGCGAGGTTAGGGTTCGATTCCACGTGATCACTTTTTTTTTCTTCAATTCATTTAACAATTTTTTAAATTGAATAAATTTATTTATAAAAGGCTTATTAAATATTAAATGATACTTTATGTAATTATTTTGCATTTTATAAAGTAAAAAAATTACTCTAATTATATAAATAATTATATTAAAAATTTTATATAAATATATTTTATACTAATAAATCTTTATATATAAATATCTTCTGTGCGTGTGTATGTCACTAAACTCCTCCTAAACGGCTGGACCGATTTCGATGAAATTTTTTGTGGGGGCTCAAGAAAATTCGAGAATGGTTTAGATTCACAATTCGGTCCGATATCGCAATTAGTTAAAAATATATTAATTAAAAACATTCAAAAAATACAACTCAACATTCACCTGCATTGTTGTAACAACGCTATTGTTATAAACAAGTAATATAAAAAAAATTTTTAATCAATTCCTACTTAGATCAACCAAGAAAAAATTTATTTTAGCTACTTTTTATTAAATAGTTGCAATTAATATAAATATGTATATACATAGGACAGAATCACAACATTAAGTGGTAATTAATTTTTATTAATTATCATTAAAGTATCGTATTATCATCCAAAGCAATCGTGTATGTAAAATTTCCTTTCAACTGAATGCTTTAACACGGGAGAAAAAAACCTTTTCAAACTTTGACATAAGTCGCCAACGTGACTGTGACTGTATTTGTAATTTTTTAAATAATTAGTTTTAATCAATTAATTTTTATTAATTATAATTAAGTTATTGTATTGTCATCCAAAATAATCATGTACATTACATTTCAGCTCAATTGAGCGCTTTAAAATGTATTTTATTAACGATTGAAAATTCCACCAAGATAAATAAATAAACAAGCAAACAAATGAAATATGTATAGAGATCGTGAGCTAATAGTGGGAATTGAAAAAGACGTAAGTTGGCGTCGGAAATTGATTTTCAGCCAAACTGGCCAAACCCAGTCTTTATTGTTCCAAAAATGCAGACGATTCACGCTTTTTAGCGTTTTAAATTAATATCTTTTCAAATAATCTTTACATATATAATTCTTCTGTACGTGTGTATATAACTGAACTCCTCCTAAGCGGCTGGACCGATTTTGATGACAGTTTTTGTCTGTTCCAGTGGACTCAAAAATCTTTTAGATTTGTAATTTGGTTCAGAAATGTTTATTTAATTTTTTATTTATAAATTGTTGATCATGGAATGTTTTACATTGGATCCGGCAGACTGCGCTACGATCGCAGTATCGAATATTCAAAAATCTTTTATTTTGAATATAAGATGTGTGTACAGGGCAACGTCTGTCGGGTCCTCTAGTAATATTTATAATAAAATATATAATTATTTATATAATATTAAATGATATTTTACATAAAATTAGTTACAAATAGTTTTATGATGTGAAATACAATATATTATAAATAAAATATTATATATAAAATAATTTATAAAATCTATTATTAAATTAATTATTTTATAATTAATATAATAAAAAATATTTCTTTTTTATATATTAATTTAATTATTTTATATTTTTATGAAATAGGGTCAGGTGGGGGAAAGTGGACCCATGGGGTAAAGTGGGGGGGGGTATATTGAAAAACACCTGTTTTCTCTTTTTAAATAAAGATATTTAGTTATTTCTTTTTTTATGGTATGCACGGATAAGTTCTCAAAATGCACAAACATAATTCATTACTACTCATCGTAGTCCAAAGCCCTGTAATGAATAAATTCAAAATCGCTTTCATCACTTGAAGGTACAATTTCCGTTGAATTATTTTTTGGCAACATAAAGTAAGAGATAAGTTTTTGTGACGAAGGTTGGGTGGTCAGTTGCTTGCAAATGTCACGAAAACCAGATATACATGATTTTACATGATTTAAACTCTTTTTGGAATTTTATAAACCTTTCTTAATTGGTATCTATTTTAAGAAAATGCTTTTCCAATTTGTTAGAAAACTGGATCCCTGAATATTTTTATCCGCTCTCAAAGAATCCGGTCCTTCTTCATAATCAATCAAATTATTGATAATGTCACTGTCATTGAAAATTTCGTCTTCAATCAAGCGCGGGCAGCTGAAGCGTCGGGAGACTATTTATAACAAATGAACAGAGCGTCTTGAAGTGTCTACATTTCAGTGACGTAACGTACACTCTCGAGGGGGGGGGGCCTAACATTTCCCGTTACACCACTGGTAAATAGATAGAAAACATTACAGTGTGGCGCCAAAGCCATTGAAATTCATACACCGCATAAAAAAAAGATCGCACAAAAAAGACCGCACGAAAACAGGTTCTACTGAATATCTACTTCGCACTAAGTTTTCCTCTCGTAGTAGTGTTGCTTCTTTTTACTGCATTTATATTTTTCAATCGAAACCGGTTTCTCATCCCACTAGATCGACAGAAACATCAAGATCCGTCGATCGAGATCGAACGGTGGACCGCCAAGACATTTTGGGGTGACCACCTGAAGATTTTAGCAGTTAGTAATTATATACGGAAACATTCAAGATTGGCTGAGGTATGCAGACTAAGTGACAGACTACTGACTATAACAACGAAAACTAACTGTAGATAAAATGTTTTATTTTTTATGTATTTTGAATTGTTTGATAGTAAATGTATCACTTGATATTATTATATTTCTGGCTAGTATTATTATGTTTATATTTTGCGTTTTGCTTTATAAACGCAGTTTTAAAAGTGTTAGTTTTTTTTAAATTTTAGTTCTGTAAGTAAAAGCAAGTACACATTCCGTGTTTATTATTAATTTATGATAAATATTATTGACCTTTTGCTACCTCACCACACCTACGACACTGAGCATTGGCGCACACAAGAATTTTTCAGGGGGGACGTGGTCGAGGGTCCAAAATCTACAATTCTCGTATCATACCATAATACGCTCCCAAACGTTTTTTTTTTTAATTTTGTAGATTGTTGGAACAAAAAACAGTAAAAAAATAAATTACTGAATAAATACTCAGCATAATTAATAATAAAAAATTGTTATTAATAATAAAAAAATTATGAATAAAAAATAATTAAGTTTTACGTACTGTATACATGGGATTAAAATCAATGGGTAAAAAAAATTCAAGGGCTGTGCGGAAGGGTCCGGACAAGTGCCCCCCCCCCTTCCTTGTGTGCGCCACAGAAATTGGGTGGACCGCGACAGCTTGAAAAATTAGAAGTAGCCCACACCCTGGAAAAGTCTGCACCCCTGATCTAGATCAAGTTTATAAACCCGTGCGTTTTTAAACAAAGAAGAATTGTAACAGGACTTTAGAGCAGCTGGCTCTTATAGCAAAAAATACGAGCCAAGATGTGGGCAGGAGCAGCTTAAGTCACGTTGCAATTCGGACAAGGAGGGTAAACTTTAAAGATCCGCCACATGCCTTTGAGCTCGAGTATGTTCTTTGTGAAGCCTAGCAAGAGAGAATTGTTTTATCTCGCCGACTGCTTGTCCCAATCAAAGCTGTACCAGGACGGTTTCCTTCATACCACTCATGTACGGAGGATTGCCTCCAAGAGGAACTCATAATTTATTTGAACCGGCGAGCAATTTCTTAGAAAATAAGGTAACTACCATGTGTAGAAACTTTATGGTTGCCCTCACGGGCCAAACTATCTGCAATCTCATTCCCAAAGATACTCACGTGTGACGGTACTCGCTGAAAAAAGATCTCAACATTGGCACTCACGCTATTTAATAGCTGGACAATACTTGTCGTCCTGTTACAATGCCTTCACCATTCAGATAGATGATGAATAGAGCTTCAGCTATCACTCAATATCCAAATATCTGTATTGGCACTCTCAGTAAAGCCTCTTCAATAGCTAAAAGTTCTGCCCAATAAACTGAGCAGTATTCAGGATTTTTCTTACAGATCCTAATACCATTCAACTTTTTAATAAAAATTCCGCTACCCGAGACAGCGCCTTCACACATACTGCCATCAGTATAGATCTGTACTACAACACACGGGATTTTATGACTACTAGTTTTCAAAGCAAGCTGCTCTGGACGTTGAGTGTCCTCGTTAGTATACGAAGATAATTCGGGCTTAAAAAAAGACCCGTTAATATATAGAACTACGCAGCAACATCCCTACAGCAGGCCATATTCTGCTTCATTATACAACCCTCCCTCGCTTTCAGCACAACTAAGTTGTAACAATTGCACACATAACTAGAGCTTCTATGCTGGTCACCATAGCTGATGAGCTTGGCAAAGTATTTATTTAGCCAATAGGTATCTGAATCGAAACCCAATAAGAAACATTGAAAATATCTTTTTTAAATTTATTTTAAGTTTAAGCAAAACGTTCTGCGTCACACTGTTAAGTTTATTCTCACAAAATCAATATATACCTAACGTGAGTAAGTGTTTATTAAAGTCACTCTATATAAAGCAGGGGTACTCAACCCCTTTTTTTCTGCCGGGCTGCATGCATATATGTTTGCTATTTCACGAGGGCTGCATATATAGGATGGATATTTCACGGGGGAGAAATGCTTTAAGACAAAGATAATATAGAAAATTTAAAATATGGGAATTGATAAAAAGATATTAAAACTTCTATTTTGATTTTTTTATATTTTTTACTTTAGTCACTAAATTTTTCTAAATTGGAAGCATTTAAGAATCACTCTTTTACAATTTCTGCATCAGTAAACGGCTTCATATGATTAACAATAATATAACATTTCATAGGGTGCCTTTGTTACCGCTGTGACATTACCACTGACAAAACACTTTTTTGCTGTTGTAAAGTTTATTCAAGAAAGCCTATTTATCACCTCTTGAAAGAGATCTTCGAGGAAAAGTGTCATTCCCTGATTCCTATTTGTTCGTATTTTTTAAATAAAGCACTTTCGTGACAAATCAAACAATTACTGAAGCATGCTTGTTTTTCACTACTAAGTAGTCAACTTCCCAATCGTCTTGAAACAATACATTTTATTCGAGTATTTTTCGCTTGCAAGATATGAAAGATGGTTAAAAATTAGTTCCACTCATAAAATGGTCGCTACTCCACTGTTGTCTATTATCACTAATCAGAAAGAATATGTCAAATTATACGATATAATTGATTTTTTAAAAAAAGAATTTCCCACCAAATTTTCATAAATAAATGAATTTCTCAGAGCCATGACCTGAATGGGCTGCAGGTTGAGTACCGCTGCTATAAAGCAACATGACAATGTAAGGACCTCGTAATTTTGAACTATGGTTTAGTAACGAAGACGTAAACTGAACTGGCACCATTTCTCCAAACTCCCACAACGTGCCAATTGATTGATTGATTGAATATTAACGTCGCACTGTTCAGCTACACGAGGGCTTTTGGCGACGGACCACGTAATTTTGAACCATGGTCAAGTGACGTGGACGACACCTGAGCTGGCACCCCCCTCTCCTAACTACCACACCACACCAACGGGAGGACGTTTCAGCTCTCGACAGATTTAACGTGCATCGCTGCCCTACACGGCGGGTCTTTAGTGGTACTGGGCTCGAACCTGTGACAAAGCAAGCTACAGTCCGATACCTATACCACTCGGCTACCGCGGCCACCCACAACGTGCCAAAGGAAAGACTGAGCCACGACAAATGTATCATACCCATCTACATGGCGGGTCTTTCATGGCTCATGACACAAAGGCTGCGAGCTCGTGACGACTGGACTACGGCGGCCTCTATTTACTCCTTAAAACAGGGGTACTCAACCTTTTTTTCCACTGGGCCAGATACACAGGACAGCTATTTCACATGGGCCGCAGCATGAGGATTTCCGGGGGCTATAAGACCAAGGTAACAATTTAAAATAGGGAAAATTCATCAAAATATTCAAACTCCTTTTTGGATTGTATTTTAATACCCAAAATGAACCTCTCTAACACACACACACACAAATTATTTCACTTGTGTACATTTTTTACTGATTTACGGTGCAGTTTCGATTTTCTTTTGTCCATGATCAAACCCTTTATTTCTACATTCTTCAGTCATACAATTAAAAAAAAAAGTTGCCATGTACTTTCACAATTTGATATTTTATTCTGACAAAGCCTTGCTCACTTTTACTTCAAGTATTAATCCATCAAAAGAAGGATGACAGCAAAAAGTTTGAACATAATTTTGGACTGAAATCAATAGCATCTGCTTATAATTTGTTGACTTGCGGGTGTGCATTTTTGTTTAAAATGTATTAAAACAGAGTGTTTGATATTACCAAAACTAAATAGTTCTTTTCAGAGTCAAAGATAATTTTAGATTTTATTTGTTTATAAAAGTAATATAAGTATAGATCTTATAGATATGTTTAGTTTTGCTACATGGCCAAATATAGAAAAACTAAAAGGAAAAAAATGTTATCTGAATATAGTACAAAACGATGACAGAATCATATGAAACTGTTGATGAAAAGAACTGCATTACTGAGATCCTACATATCATCTGGCACTAGTATATTTTCAAACCTGAAGCAAATTACATTTTAACACAAGCTATATCATTTGAATTACTGAAACAAGTTTCTAGTAAAAGCTGTTCACTCTGTTTTGCTGTAGAACGCCATCATTCCATGAGGTACTCTGTAAAGATTGAACTTTTTTTTATTCAAGTCTTATAATGAAAGTTATGGAACTGTTTAACAAATTTTCAAGAGGTGAAAAGCTCGCATGATATAAATGGCAAGCTGATCGGAATCTTTTTATCAATAAGCAAAATCCATGATTCTTTGGAAATTTTTTCTTTTTTGTTAAACATGCCAACAATAGATACGTATAAGCAAAGAAACATACTTTAAATCTCAAGTCAAGCAGCTGGAACTCATATTAGCGTCAATGATTCTCTAAAAAATAAAGACATCAATAATGTATTCCATACACTGGCACTTTTCAAAAGCAGACATATGTATACCATAAGATTAGGTATAGTTATTCTTAAATTAAAGAGAAGTACTGTTTAAGTACTATCAGAATTGTTTTGGAATCATGGGAGTCGACAGTCAGTAGGCAGTATCACATGAGACAAAAAAGACAATTTGCTGTGTGAGATAAGAATTTCGATTGAACATTCAGAACCATGGTGATGCATACTACCCTAATGATGTGGAGACGATCAATTAAAAAATACCAACTGAAATTTGTTTTTGTACTAAGAGATGTGGCTACAAAAATCCTTTAAACATTTAAAAGAAAAGAACTAGAGTCTGATGTCAAAATTGAAAAGAGAAGTTATTGAACCATACTGGAAACTAGGTAAACATAAGTAGGGAAGCTTGATAGATAAAAATATCAGGAAATTACAAAATGTTAACAGAAATGCAAGACAAATGTGTGTACCAGGCATCGAAAAAAGTTAAACTACAATTTATGCCCTCCAAATCCAATATTCGTGAACCGACAAATAGTCCTATGCATGGGAGAGGAATCCACCTGATAAAAAAGGAGAAATAGTCAAAAATGGATTACCACATGATCACAGTTCCATAAAAACCCATTGGTGCAGCATTTTATTGAAAAAAGTATCCCTGTCTAACATCATCAGATTCCATACAATATATAGCTGGCAAACTCAAAACACTAATGAAACTGTGCATAGCTACATCTGGCGATAATGTACGAAGAAAAATTTATCTCAATAACGATAGCTGTGATATGCATCTAAAAAATGTAATTTGAGTTATGTAGTCTCTCAAATCAAAAGAATACTTGTGTATAAATGAAAGTTTTAAATAAATATTGCTCAAAGGCAGAATTAACAATGCATTTATCAATATAATGCTTCTACTGAAAAAGAAATACTGCCAAAATAGATGCAACCTATGGTGCCATTACATTTTAAATTTTCTTATGAAAGACTAACAGTGTTGCATTGGTACAAGAAAAATTTTTTGATTTATAATATTGCACAAAGTTTCTTATGGCTTATTGTGATTAATAAAATGCATCATGCAGGTCACATGACTATCATGATTATAATGAAATACATTCTGCTAATTTGTCCTGGGTATAATGAAGGAATTCTTAAATCAATTGTATATATAATCATTTATACAAAATCTTAATGTGATCAAGTAATATTAAAAATTATAGTATTAATGCCAATCCTGTTTATTATATTGGAGTTCTATGTCAAGTTTTTATGGTAATATGTGTGTGGCCAATTTTTTTAAAAAAATCTGAATTATATTGTGTTTAAAATTAAAGGAAAAAAAATTAAATCAAAAATTTGCTTCAAAACTTAAAATGCTCTATGCTTTGAAATTTTTATCTAGTTGTTACACTCTCCCCAAAAGTATTCTTGAAAAGAAATATAGTTCCTTAGATGCATTGTGTTGTTCTTGTTTATGCCACCTGATTGACAGTAACATCAGATCAAGGGATGCATTGTAGTAGTGATTGTTTAAAAGACATTTGATTTTTTTTTCAGTCACTGAATTTCCAGAAAATTTCATACAAAAATACACTTTGTTGCCAAATTTTGCATGAATTAATTTACAAAAAAAAAAATTTTAATCAAGTTAACTGGAAAATAAGGATTAAAAAATATTACAATGCATGGATATGTTAAATTTATTTCTCTTAAAATTTTTCATGCATTTTTAGTTATAGCATAATAGACAAAATGTTGAGCATATAGATATAGAAGAAAGAACTTTCTTAGTGCTCACTGTAGCCTTAAAACTAGAGACCTTCGATTTAGATTTTTTTCAGAAGTTCACGCTCTCGTACATAAGGCGATTAATGTACTACAGTTTTTTGTCTTCATGTTATGAATCTAAAACAATTTACATTGTCTCCCAAGTAGAGGCCTCAAGTTTGAAAATTTTTAAATGGCTCTACTCTGGAGTCCTCGTGGGCAAAGGGTTCATTTAACAATTGTCTGTGTGAGGAGCAATCCGGGTCCAATTCTAAGTCGTTCAGTTTTTGAAATAGGCCCTGCACTGGTAAAATCCTATTATAGCCCACCCCTTGCCGAAGATTTTTCAAGTCGGGCCATGGCATTTTGTCTGAAGGAGCAAAAATGAAATATTAAACTTTAAGAGTCAAATTTAGCTTCTAAAAATAGATACTTTTTAAAACTTATGGAACAATAATTCCATGAAAGATGGAGAACATTCTGAAAAAGAGGCATCGGAAGCTCGAAAGAGAAATTTTTCAGACGTTATGAAAAAAATTCAGTAAAAAAAATCTCTGCTTCTAAATATATATATATAAATTAAGGGGATTCTAATAAGTAAAAATTTATATCCAAAGGTCAAAAACAGAATATTCTTTTTTAACTTTTGAAAATTAGGAAATTTAGAACATTCCAAAAAGAAATCGAAGCTCGATGGGGAAAAGTTGAAATTTTAAAAACGTGAAAAACAAAATTAATGGAAAAATTCAGCTTAACGTAGGAAATTAAGGACATTCTAAAAAGAAAAAGATTGATATCCGAACTACAAAAAAGGAAATTTCTATTTAACTATTGAAAAATAGAAACTTTTCTGAAAAAATTCCTGTATGATTTAGCTTCTTAAAAAGATATTAAACACATTCTAAAATTACTCAAACCATTTTTGCAAAATAATGTACCTTTCCTTACATCATGTGGATTCTTTCCTCCTATTGAATGGCATCACCATCATTTAAACTCCCCCCCCGTAAGCACAATTTAATTAGTCTTTTTAACAAAAAATTTAAAAAGAAAATAAACCTTGCTTTCATCTTGTTAACAATGACTGGTAATTTCCAAATAAAATGCAAATACTTTGAGCCATGACAAATTTAATGTGGTCCTCTACATGACTAGCCTTTACGATTTTATGAACATGAACTGAAAGATTGTTTTAAATTAGGCAGAGTTGCAATATGAGGAAGTTCTAAATCAAATATTCATGAAACATGGCCTGTTCGGACACATTAGTTCTTAAAAATTATTTGATAAAAGAAAAAAAATTTCAAGTTACTATTTTTCTATTAATTCCACATTAATCAATTGTCCTGTGGCTTTTGAAATATTGTACCCTTTCAGGACACAAACGCATGCATACCGCCATAGCCAAAGATTTCTTTTGCGAGTGTCACTCGCAGGCCAGAGGATTGTGTAATTGAGCCCAAATCCATATAAATACTGAAATATAAACATGTTCAATATTATTCTGTATATTATACGAACAGCATATGATCTATATATTTCATATTAATACTTTATTTACTTCAGTTACTTTCTGCATACGTTTTTAAACATTTTATTGTCAAAACCTTGGGGGAAAAAAAAGACAAATTTTGTCTACTAGATCTAATTATTCCTTTAAAACTAGATTACAAACCCAAATCAAATGCTTTTGCGAAAATAAATCTCTCATCTTCACTAAACCACATGGTCATTTCAAGAGCAGTCATAAAGCATTTAATTCAGAAACGTTCCTGCACCTCCCCCCTTATGTTTATAAACCAAACCACTGTGTGTGTGTGAGAGTAATATTTCTCTCATTTTAAGTAGGTCAGATCTACATGTATCTCAAATCTTATGGACATAGAATGGCATCTTTTGCCAAAAAACTGAACTTGCAAAATGTTCCATGTGCGCGGCACATACCTAAGCCATTCAGCCTGTGAGGGATAAACACGCCGGTTTGAATATGAGCCGTTGGGTAGTCAACTGTTTTATGTTGGCGCGGATATAGGATGATCATCCCAAAGAGGTTAATGTAGGCCTTACTTAACATTTACTGTAAAATGACTTACATTAATCTTGACTAATCTATAAATACAATAAATTATTTTAAGTATGAAATACAAATAATTAAGCATTAGAATTTGTTCAAATTCCACAAAACTAATGACAATTAACTCTTTATTAAGTCATGTTTCATTAAAAATGCTTCATATATTTTTCAGAAATATTTATTTCGTTATTTAGGCTTTCAAAAAATTTTAAATGTTAAAGATGCACTCAATGCAATTTTTCTTTCAGAAAAAAAAACACTTAAACCTTTTTTTTGTACAAATTTTTTTATTGTTTTTGAACATTACATTATGCTTCTTCCTTCGTCACTCTTGTATATATTAGTTGGCTGTGGTGTTTTACAACCAGCTTGATCAATCCTATAAAAAAAAGTTTAAAATAAAGGACTTGCTTTAATTAAAATGGATGAATGTATCAGTTTGAAGATGAATTGAGATTACTTCACATTTTCACAGAAATAGTATGTAATGAAACCAATAATCCAGTTCAATTTCAAAAATGATGTCTTTTAAAATTAAACAAATTAAAAATTCAACCTAACAAAGACCATAAGAAAAATTCTATAAAATCTTTTCTTCATGAAAGCTTATTTTTAGCTTGAACAAAATTAATGGAAAAGGTTATTTTAAGTCATAATTTGACAACTCAGTTATTTAATTGTAGAGAGATAAGTGGTGGACACAAATTTTTCTCGGAAAAGGAGAAGCACCGTTCAATACAATGCCAAAAGTATTATTGATTTTGGAAATAAAACAGCAAAAAGTAAATTCAATTACAAATGCTAGAAAATAAATTATTAATTACAAATACTTAAATAAATTTTGTCTTATACATATAGGATTAGCCTTCAATCGAAAAAATTCGAGGGCTGAGGGGGATCTGGACCAAAGGACCCTTACTTGCATGCACCACCGAGATTAATTTTTTATTGAAATATATTTTTAATTACTACAATATCAAAGTTATCTACTAGTACCATATTAATAAGGAACATATTCTAAAAGAAGAAAGCATTAAGCAACAATTATATTCAAGAAAACTAAAATGATTGGTTAAATATACCTTTTTGAAGAAGTTCTTCAAGAGCTTTTCTTGCTAAAGACCCTCGGACCTTCAATCGATCTGATACAACAGATGGTGTAATTAATTTGTAACTTGGAATTTCCTTTAACATCTTTTCATATGTTGCTTTGTCAAAAAGAACCAAATTATTCAATTTGTCACGAACTTTTCCTTTGGACCACTTCTACAAAGCAAAGAAAAACAAATTCATTTTTACTTCATAATACATTAAAATTTGATGAGTAATGATTCTAAAAAAATAAAAAGATTTGGTAAAATCCAACAAAATGAAATTTGAAATGCACGCCCACAAAATACGAAAATGCTAGAAATAGTTAGGGTTGCCATATGCAGTGTTTAAAAGTAGGGTTACCAAGATGGCGCAACTATCGACAACCAAAGTAATTCACGCCAAGGGTGTGGGTTCTCCTAGGAGTGAACCAAAGATTTATATGAAAATTTTTTTCAAGTGGTAAAATCTTCAGCAAAAGTGAACCATAACAAAAATGCTACCAAAGGACATTTACAATTCTTTTTTTTAAAAAAGGAAACAGTTTATTTTAGACTTGGAAAAATTGTTTAAAGTAACAGTATTTCAATCTATTACATTAAAAAATATTTACTGATATTAGTACAAAGCAAAATATTTCAACCTTATCGCAGTAAGAGTGCATTCGAGATTTAGTAGATGGTACGAATTCAGCTTTAAATTTTAAAAAATTCCAATAGAAAAGAGTATGTGAAATCAATAATATTTATATTGAGTTAATATTGTAAGGATATCAAGAAGCATTTAAAAAAACTAAGAGTTAAAAAATTAAGATAATACATTAACAGAAGAGTTCAAAGATAATTTATTTATAACTCAATTTTAAACCAATATTTAACAGTAAAGGAAAATAATTTTATAAAATTACCAAAGATGTATTGGAACAAGAGTTATTTAAAAGAAAAGCTACAAAAATACTGACACATCATAGACAGTGTTATCTATTTTCTTAAAAGCATTTGAACACTTTATGAAACATGCATAACCACCTTACCAAGTACTTGATTGAAAGTATATTTTTAAGAACACTATAAAAAAATGCAATTGAACATGTATTAGAACAGTTTTCTATTTCTGGCTGAATATTCAATGATTAGGCAACATGTTTTATTTGACAAAATTGGTCATTGGTATAAATTAATACCAGTCAACCAAATTGGCAAAAAGGTATCTGTGAACAACTTAGACACAAACATATGCTTACTATTAAAATGAAAAGCAATGAAATATTTTACAATTGCCAAAAACAAAAGAAAAATTAGTCCAAGTACATAAAAAAAATTCAACATTAATGTATTGACCCTTATTTTAATAAGTTGAAATAAATATCTAAGTCGATAAAACTTCACACTTCACCGTCAGTTGAATATTTTCAAATAATATAACATTCAGTTTAAGATTAATAACTTATCTTGTATGACATTAGCTTTTTTTTCTATCACTTAGTTCCAAAGGTTAGAACCTATAAATCCACAAAAGTTTTCAGATACTCAAAAAGATGTTCATCACAGCCATATAGCACAATGAGAATTAAATCAACAATATTTATTTATTCATTAAGACTGAATACAGAAACTATTTGTATTCTATACATAGGAACAAAGAAATTTTATACAAAATTTTTTAAGAATTTTAAACCAGAATTAATTTAATATATGCATGATATCTTTTTTAAACTTTGTTTAAAAATTAAATTTATTCATCGACACAAAAAAACCATTATTTTTATTAACATCTTGGACAGCTATATCATCATAGCAAAATCCTATGTGTATCAGTATTCTCTCTATTTTAAAAACTTCATAATTTATTAAAATGAGCAGGCCTGATTTATTAAAATGGATTTCTCAGAAAAATTTCGTCCACACAGGTTATTCAGACCCGATAGGTAGACGAGTGTACTTCATCACAGCAAAATCCAATGTATTTGAATTAATCTACAGAACAGTATTGTCTTTCTATTTTAAAAACATAATTTATTAAAATGAGCAGGCCTGATATATTAAAATGGATTTCTCAGAAGAGTTTCGTCCACACAGGTTATTCAGACCCGATAGGTAGATGAGTGTACTTCATCAAAGCAAAATCCAATGTATTTGAATTAATCTACAGAACAGTATTGTCTTTCTATTTTAAAAACATAATTTATTAAAATGAGAAGGCCTGATATATTAAAATGGATTTCTCAGAAGAGTTTCGTCCCACACAGGTTATTCAGACCCGATAGGTAGATGAGAGTGTACTTCATCACAGCAAAATCCAATGTATTTGAATTAATCTACAGAACAGTATTGTCTTTCTATTTTAAAAACATAATTTATTAAAATGAGCAGGCATGATATATTAAAATGGATTTCTCAGAAGAGTTTCGTCCACACAGGTTATTCAGA
Organism: Trichonephila clavipes; assembly: GCA_019973935.1. Classification (NCBI taxonomy): domain Eukaryota; kingdom Metazoa; phylum Arthropoda; class Arachnida; order Araneae; family Nephilidae; genus Trichonephila; species Trichonephila clavipes. Next base: position 552,366 of record BMAU01020477.1, read on the forward strand.
CCCGATAGGTAGATGAGTACTTCATCACAGCAAAATCCAATGTATTTGAATTAATCTTTCTATTTTAAAAACATAATTTATTAAAATGAGCAGGCCTGATATATTAAAATGGATTTCTCAGAAGAGTTTCGTCCACACAGGTTATTCAGACCCGATAGGTAGATGAGTGTACTTCATCACAGCAAAATCCAATGTATTTGAATTAATCTACAGAACAGTATTGTCTTTCTATTTTAAAAACATAATTTATTAAAATGAGCAGGCCTGATATATTAAAATGGATTTCTCAGAAGAGTTTCGTCCACACAGGTTATTCAGACCCGATAGGTAGATGAGAGTGTACTTCATCACAGCAAAATCCAATGTATTTGAATTAATCTACAGAACAGTATTGTCTTTCTATTTTAAAAACATAATTTATTAAAATGAGCAGGCCTGATATATTAAAATGGATTTCTCAGAAGAGTTTCGTCCACACAGGTTATTCAGACCCGATAGGTAGATGAGTGTACTTCATCACAGCAAAATCCAATGTATTTGAATTAATCTTTCTATTTTAAAAACATAATTTATTAAAATGAGCAGGCCTGATATATTAAAATGGATTTCTCAGAAGAGTTTCGTCCACACAGGTTATTCAGACCCGATAGGTAGATGAGTGTACTTCATCACAGCAAAATCCAATGTATTTGAATTAATCTACAGAACAGTATTGTCTTTCTATTTTAAAAACATAATTTATTAAAATGAGCAGGCCTGATATATTAAAATGGATTTCTCAGAAGAGTTTCGTCCACACAGGTTATTCAGACCCGATAGGTAGATGAGTGTACTTCATCACAGCAAAATCCAATGTATTTGAATTAATCTACAGAACAGTATTGTCTTTCTATTTTAAAAACATAATTTATTAAAATGAGCAGGCCTGATATATTAAAATGGATTTCTCAGAAGAGTTTCGTCCACACAGGTTATTCAGACCCGATAGGTAGATGAGTGTACTTCATCACAGCAAAATCCAATGTATTTGAATTAATCTTTCTATTTTAAAAACATAATTTATTAAAATGAGCAGGCCTGATATATTAAAATGGATTTCTCAGAAGAGTTTCGTCCCACACAGGTTATTCAGACCCGATAGGTAGATGAGTGTACTTCATCACAGCAAAATCCAATGTATTTGAATTAATCTACAGAACAGTATTGTCTTTCTATTTTAAAAACATAATTTATTAAAATGAGCAGGCCTGATATATTAAAATGGATTTCTCAGAAGAGTTTCGTCCACACAGGTTATTCAGACCCGATAGGTAGATGAGTGTACTTCATCACAGCAAAATCCAATGTATTTGAATTAATCTACAGAACAGTATTGTCTTTCTATTTTAAAAACATAATTTATTAAAATGAGCAGGCCTGATATATTAAAATGGATTTCTCAGAAGAGTTTCGTCCACACAGGTTATTCAGACCCGATAGGTAGATGAGAGTACTTCATCACAGCAAAATCCAATGTATTTGAATTAATCTACAGAACAGTTTTGTCTTTCTATTTTAAAAACATAATTTATTAAAATGAGCAGGCCTGATATATTAAAATGGATTTCTCAGAAGAGTTTCGTCCACACAGGTTATTCAGACCCGATAGGTAGATGAGTGTACTTCATCACAGCAAAATCCAATGTATTTGAATTAATCTTTCTATTTTAAAAACATAATTTATTAAAATGAGCAGGCCTGATATATTAAAATGGATTTCTCAGAAGAGTTTCGTCCACACAGGTTATTCAGACCCGATAGGTAGATGAGTGTACTTCATCACAGCAAAATCCAATGTATTTGAATTAATCTACAGAACAGTATTGTCTTTCTATTTTAAAAACATAATTTATTAAAATGAGCAGGCCTGATATATTAAAATGGATTTCTCAGAAGAGTTTCGTCCACACAGGTTATTCAGACCCGATAGGTAGATGAGTGTACTTCATCACAGCAAAATCCAATGTATTTGAATTAATCTACAGAACAGTATTGTCTTTCTATTTTAAAAACATAATTTATTAAAATGAGCAGGCCTGATATATTAAAATGGATTTCTCAGAAGAGTTTCGTCCACACAGGTTATTCAGACCCGATAGGTAGATGAGAGTACTTCATCACAGCAAAATCCAATGTATTTGAATTAATCTACAGAACAGTATTGTCTTTCTATTTTAAAAACATAATTTATTAAAATGAGCAGGCCTGATATATTAAAATGGATTTCTCAGAAGAGTTTCGTCCACACAGGTTATTCAGACCCGATAGGTAGATGAGTGTACTTCATCACAGCAAAATCCAATGTATTTGAATTAATCTTTCTATTTTAAAAACATAATTTATTAAAATGAGCAGGCCTGATATATTAAAATGGATTTCTCAGAAGAGTTTCGCCCCACACAGGTTATTCAGACCCGATAGGTAGATGAGTGTACTTCATCACAGCAAAATCCAATGTATTTGAATTAATCTACAGAACAGTATTGTCTTTCTATTTTAAAAACCTAATTTATTAAAATGAGCAGGCCTGATATATTAAAATGGATTTCTCAGAAGAGTTTCGTCCACACAGGTTATTCAGACCCGATAGGTAGATGAGTGTACTTCATCACAGCAAAATCCAATGTATTTGAATTAATCTACAGAACAGTATTGTCTTTCTATTTTAAAAAACATAATTTATTAAAATGAGCAGGCCTGATTTATTAAAATGGATATCTAAGAAGAATTTTGTCCACACATTTTATTCAGACCCGATAGGGTACATTTCATCACAGTAAAATCCAATGCATTTAAGTAAACCTATAGAAAAGTATTATCTATTTTTAAAAACTTATCAACAGTATTTCGATATGTTTTAAAGTAAGAAAATTTTTTAATGCTCATATCTTTGTTATTTTGAAAGCTTTTGATTATATACCCGGCGTATAATGCACACCCTTATGTTTCGATCTCATTTCTTGTTTTTAAGTGGGCAATACACAAAGGATTTTACAATAAGTGGATTTCTTGGAATAACCTGTAGCAAAATCCAATATATTTGAGTTAATCTACAGAACAGTATTGTCTTTTCTATTTTAAAAACTTCATAACTTATTAAAATGGATTTATCAGAAGAATTTTGTCTACAGGTTATCCAGACCCGATAGGTGTAGATTTCATTATAGCAAAATCCAATGTATTTGAGTAAATCTACAGAACAGTATTGTCTATTTGAAAAACTTCATAATTTATTAAAATGAGCTATGATTTATTAAAATGGATTTCTCAGAAGAATTTTGTCTACACAGATTTTCAGACCCGATAGGTGTAGATTTCATCATTGCAAAAAAAAAATCCAATGTATTTAAAGTAAACTTACAGAACACAGTAGTCTTTCCATTTTAATAACTTCATAATTTATTAAAATGAGCTATGATTCATATCAAGGGTGACCAACACAAATGACCTTGAGTGCCACTTCGGAAGAACTTTACTATCCCTCGGGCGGCATATAAAAATAGCTTTATATTAGAATTGGATACATTACAAACATTTGTTGGAGTGAAAATTTAAAATAAGACTAATATATTATTGTTTTCATTGTTTTTCATGTATACAAACAGATAGTATAATAATGCAATGATCAAATAATGTTCAATTTATATAATTAGTGAGTTATGTGTTTTTTAACTCTTTCACTTAGTTTTTGCAAGTCGATCTCAATGCATATTTGCGCACTGTAATTAATGTTGCAGATTTTCGTGTGTTAAATTTGAGCACTATTTATGTTTGATAAATTTCAATTTAGAAAAAAAAAGTCGCAGTAACAGAAGCAAAGTGATAAAATAATTCGTGGGATTAATTTATCACAAAAAAAAAAAAAACTCTTTAAAAAAATATTGTACAAAATAGTCGCATTTTGTAAAGAATATCATGGATCAAAAAATTATTCAAGGCGGGCCGCAGGTTGGACACCCATGATTTATATAAATGATATGCTGATTTATCCAATAGATGAAAGATGCCCCACACTTATTTCCTTATTGCTGCTGTTTCTACATGCATCATATGTAATATAATAAATAACTCACTTATTGCTATCTTATTTAAAATAGCATTTATGAAATTTAAATACATTAACAGACTATAAAAGCTGTACTCACAACAGTTAATGCTCACAAGAATCAAAAATAATGTTAATTCAGATAAATTCACAAGCCACACTCAATGTTGGACCAGACTCTTCGCACAAGTGGTTCAGAATTGCCCTCAATCAACACATAAATGGATTGCTTAGAAGAATTTTCTCCACACAGGTTATTCAGTCCCGATAGGTGTTAGATGAAGGTTATTTCATCATAGCAAAATTCAATGTATTTGAGTAGATGTACAGAACAGTATTGTTTTTATGGCCGACATTATTTTCATGAGACATGACCATTAACTTAACAAACATGGCGCTGAAAGTGTTCTTATCACTGTCTTTATAACTCAAGAATTCCATGCTGAGTTTATTCCTAGCAACCCTAAGCGCAGATTTGAGACAGCTTAATTTCTTGTTTTAGTAAATTATGCCAAATGTATTAGTTAACAAAGCTAATTACTTAACCAATTAATATTAATTCATTTTACAAACACATATAATACTTCAGTTTTTTTAAATTCAACTTTATTGCATGCACAATTAGTTACTAAAACAATACGATATAAGCAATTCATTATTTCTACAAAATAATCATCTTCTAAGTTACAACTATTATTTAACACACGAATTTGGGTCTTGAGGCATATTTCCGAATTCTTAGGCTTCGGTAAAATCCTAGGAGGACCCACTGGGTTTTTTTGGGGGCCAAAAATTAGCACCAAATTGAGAAACACAAGTTTTTCAAAATGGCGTCAAAGACTAAAAACTCTTGGAAACCGTATGTGTCGGGGAGGAAGAGCAATGGTTGGTTTCTGGAATGGCGTCAGGGACGCCTGAAAACCGTTGGTAGTAAATGTTTTACATTAAAAAAAGGACGAAATGTGCTTTTTGCAAAGATAAAATCGGAAAAATACATCCAATTAATCATTTTTAAAAGATAAATACGGAGAAACTAATGAAATTCATTTTAAAAAGCACTCAAAAAGAAGTACATGATTTATTTTTTTAAAAAAAAGACAAAATGAGCATTTTGCAAAGCTGAAATCGAAGAAATACATTAAATTAATCATTTTAAAAAGATAAAAACGGAGAAACCGATGAAATGTATTTTAAAAAAAGCACTACATGATTTATTTTAAAAAAAGGACAAAATGAGCGTTTCGCAAAGATGAAATCGAAGAAATGCATTAATCAATTTAAAAAGATAACAATGGAGGAAGCAATGAAATTCATTTTAAAAAAGCATTCTAAAACCAGTGTGTAGTGCATGATTTACATTTTTAAAAAAGGACGAAAGGAGCGTTTTGCAAAGATAAAATCGAAGAAATACATGAAATTCATTTAAAATTTTTAAAAGGCACTTACCTTACTCTTACGGGTCATACATACTTCACAACAAAACATATACCAGTCCGCGACAGTATTCTTGACTTTCAAGTCATTCACAACGAACGCATTCATGCTCTTGCCGAACCAATATCTGGTCAAAAACTCGTATCTTTTTTACACTTTCGGACATTCATATCGTGAAGCAATTAAATTAGCTTTCATACACCATTCTAACGTATCTTTCTTCCCCTTTGTGCCCAGGAGCACAAAGAAACCTGTGTCGTAGCCTCACTTTCAAGTAATTTCCTTTCACAAGCCATTCTTAACACAAACCGGTGCAGAGCAAACCTTCTCAAGCGAAGTCAGGGGTCAAAAAGACAGTTTTTTCGGTTTCACCCTTTTTAGGGTTGCCATTTTATCGGTGATTTGAAAATTGAAATTTTAGGGGTAAAATTGAAGGGTTACCATATTGTAACCTTTATCACTCAAAATTTGGCAACAAAAAATTTGGCCACCAAAAGTGGGTCCTCCTAGGACTCAACCCAGAAGTTAGAACAATTTCACATATTTAACAATGGTCCAGAAAGCCCAAAAAATGTACTATACAATTTGCTTACTCAGAAATTTAGATAATTTACATCATCTATTACAAAATTCAACCAATAATTCTTTCAAAAAAGAACTTGCCTTCTTTTTGGCCTTGCCTCCGGATGATCCTCCTCCTCCTCCTTCCTTCTTCTTTGCCCCAGCTTTGGGGTCTTTCTTTTTAGAATCTTGCTTAGGCGGCTATAAAAAAAAATATTTAAAAAATCACAAGACTTTAAATAATTATAACAAATATATTACTTAACTATATATTGATTTTAAAATAACACTTATTTTCGACAATAACATTCAAATAGAAATATCCAAATTAAAAACGAAATTTTTTTAAAAAAAAATTTATACACTAATTTTAAACACATGAAAGGATATCAAAATACATACGATTTTATTTTAATACCGATCGAATGTACCTACCACGTGGACGAAATCCGTATCTTAAAATTCTGATTTTAAGCCAAAAAAACCGGGGGAAACTCATTTTTAGTGCTGATAGATTTTTATTTTTATTACGTAAAATGTTATATTTTTTTTTCAAACGATAGCTAGTTTAACATACCAATTGTATCATACACAAGTAAGCCTAATTTCTATACTTCCATATTCAAAGAACCTGCGTTATGCCAAAACATTTTCATTGGAAAGATTCTTAAATTTATACATTACATTGAATAAATTATAGTTAATAACTCAAAAAGTTTCGAAATAATACTAATTTAAAATTACAGCGATCTATCATAGCAAGTCTACATATTACACAAAATGTTTGACACGCTTATACTACACTAAGAACTTAAAAAAGATACATTAGAACTAAATTTACCCGATTTCATACAATTAAAAACATCTTAATAATAACAAGAGTTTAAATATTAGTGACATTTAACTCAATATTAGCATTCGTGGCAGATTAGCAAAATGGCACAAAGAATACTCGATAATTTTTGTTTCCTACAGTTTACACGCAGAAAAGTGTTTCCCACATTTAAATACAATAGAACATAAATTTTACAATTAGTTAAAATAATAACTAAAAGTTTATTAAAAACAACGAATAATCTTTACCATCCCTAAAACTTGCAGGAACCCTAATCGCAGAGTCCCAGGACAACGTACACGAGGGAAGACCAATTGTTAAGCTGATGCCAGATTGCTCGTGATTTCTAAGGAGGCGCAATGTTAACTTGCTGTGTGGCTCAATTCCAGAACAGGAAAAATCATGAGAAATATTCAAAAGTTTTATTGTCATTTTATAGGTAGAACTAATTAAAAAAGAATACTTCAAATGAAGAAAAAAATTTATGAGATGTGATTATCTTTTTTATTTTCATTTGTTTCTTATTGTTTCAAATAACAAAGTGAATCTTTGGTTGCCGGATCCTTAGGTTGAACAGAAATGGATAGCAAGGAACTTTTGGGAACTCTTCGTTCACGAGGGTTGAACATTTAATTCAAAATCCCCCAGGATTGCCAAATAAAGCAAGCACCATCAATTTGTGGCAATTATAGAGATTTAGGGCTTAATACCTCTGGTTGCTTTAAACAATGACACAAATTAGAGTTAGTAATGAGAACTGTGCAGTTCTTCCACTACATAAAAAAAATCAGTAATCGCTATAATTTTGTGTTAAAATTTGCATAAAAAGATTATTTTTTCCATAAATAAGTTTACAACTATAACTATATAACTATATCCATAACAACTACAAAAAAAGAAACTATATCAGGGAGCTGATTTTCCTGGGGAGATTGTCGATGCCGTTCATTTCGAGTCCAGGGTGTACACGACCTACGGGACCCCTCGGCATTATCGGATCCAAGGTCCTCGGAACCAAGACTCTTGGATCCAGTTAAATGTAACTTATCTGGGCCCTTCCAAGCCCCAGGCCCCTGGGAGTTTGCCCTAAGTGCCCAAGGGATAAACCTGCACTGGAGATAGGTGACAATCCATTGAACATCAAAGACAGGTTAGGTTTCTTCTACCCGAATCTATTATGATAACAATGTCGCCGGATTTACGATGCTACGATTTGTAAGAAAATGGGATTAGATCAAATCCCTCCATCCTCTATCTGGATCTAGATTTGGCATAGTGTTGTTACATGGTGGTTTTGATGGGCGAGGTTTCGGATGCAAGGACCAATGGGGTGGCAGGAGAAGACTGGAGTACCGAGGCTTCTCATTGGACGCTGGGACCGAGCATAGAGTGAAATGAACTTAGAAAATTAAGAAAGAAGGATCACGCGATGGAAATAAGCTATTAAGAAAATAATTTAAAATAGGAATTAGAAAAATTTTGAAGAATCTAGAAAAATAGAATATTTGATCGAAAAATTATTCCTTGTCAAGCAAAGCTTCAACAAGGATATAAGATTTAGATTTAATATCTTTAGCATTTTTTTTAAGTTCATTTATTAACTGTAATATTCCTGGGGATATTTTTATTATTTTAGAGATTAAATTAACTAGCTCAATCCCTTGAGCTAAGTCAGAAGTATTATCATCGAGTTCAATTCCGTGGATTTCCTTGTTTGAATTAATGTTTTCATTCGTTATTGCATTTTTATTTTCTAATGAGGGGAAGGGAGGAGAGGTAACTCCGCTAACAGCGTTAGCAAAGGAAACTCCTTCTTTACGTGAATTTCTATTGAATGATTTATTTAAAAATATGGGGGAGCCCTTTTTAGGTTGGGGGAATTTCGGGCATTTTGTATGCAGGATTTACCGATAGTTTTGTATGCACATTTACTACAATACAGTGCAAAAAATATATTTATGTGTTCGTAATAAATAGAGATTTTTGAGTTGTTAGTATTTTGTTTATTATTTTCTTAATAATCCCATCAAAATTATTTGATGGCACGTCTATACCTCATTAAATATTTATTCAGAAAAAATGGCACGCCAATCCATAAAGGTTCGACCCCCACCACCACCTGGTGTAGTTAATCAATAAAAATGAAGAAATTTTACAGTTAAGTTTAAATGTATTTAAGAATTATTTCAATTTCCTTGCAGCATAAAGTGCAGACTTAATACTGCTAAAGATGAAGTTATTTTAGAGGCGTGTGATTTTTTTCGGTATAGATTTTTGTAGCATTGACTCTGTTTTGAAATCATGGAAAAAAAGTATAAGATTTTATTATAATTCTCAGATGAATAAGCAGCTGTTTATTTTAAAATGCCCTTTTTATCTAAGGGAAATAAAATGAGCAAAAAGTAATATTGGATTGTGGTTTATTAGTTCATATGTAAATTGCTTAGCTTTATATATATGTATATTTTCATGTTACAACGACTGAGAAATTCTAAGAAGTTCAAAATGTAAGCTTTTTAAATATTCGAACACGAGTAGGGTTGTAAGTTTGGATTATACAGTCCAGTGAGAACCCAAAGTTGCTTTTAGTAATTTTTTTATTCAGCGCAGCGGCAACGCACAACAGAAGACAACAAACAAGAGAATATATGGTTACAGTGAAAGACAAAGAGGACCGCGTCCATTCACAGCGTCATCTGAAATTACGTGGTCCGTCGCCAAAAGCCCTCGTGTAGCTGAACAGTGCGACGTTAATATTAACTCACAACTCACTCACAGCGTCATCTGCCATGTAAAGGGGGAGATACGACATCCTCCGCCAACAATAAGTTACAAAAAAGCAATGTATATATACAAATTGATCTAGAAAAACTTTACATTAAAATTGAAGTTAAAATTCAAAAATTAAATGTTCATTATCTTTGTAACAAAATTAAGCATTTGATTTAAAAAGTAAATCACAAATTAATCTAGAAAAGTTAAACAGAAATTGAAATCAAAATGCACAAATTACATGTTCAAGAGAAATTGTTCAAAATATAAGCTCAAGTCTCAGGCTTAATACACTGCTGGACAATTGCTAAGGACGGATAACACTATCATCCATAGCAAACACAAAATGAAAGGAAGCAAAATGTGGAAAATTAGAATAAGTGCGGGATATTAGTAAGAAGAAGTATGAGTATGCAAATTTTTTTCCACATCTGTTCATCACGTGATAGCGTTCATAAGAGCTTTAAAGGTTTTGACTCGTGTGGATAGTTGTTGTTTCAAGTCAAAGTTTTACAGGAAAGATTTAATAGACGAACTTAAAATTTTTGGCATGTCTTCCAGACATCACATAAATGATTTTATGCGTGGCCGAATTATTGGAAAGATCGAAGAAGGGCGAAAAATAACAGATGTTGCCAGGGAGTTCGACATCACTCACAGCGTTGTTTCACGGCTGTGGAAGTCATTTAAAACTACTGGAATGTGTAGTAGACGGCACGGAGGAGGTCGTGTTAGAAGTACAACGCCTGAAGAAGACAGTTATATCGTCCTATCAGCAAAAAGGAACAGGCGCACCACAGCTCAGCAGGTGTTAAATCAGTTTCTTGCTGCCTCAGGAAAGCAGATCTCCCGAAAAACTGTTGCCAGACGTTTGAGGGGAGGAGGACTATACGCACGCAGACCTTTTGTGTGTGTCCCCTTGACAAGACAGCACCGTACTGCCCGTTTACAATGGTGTCGTGAGCATCACAATTGGACTGAACAGGACTGGGCATGCGTACTATTCTCAGATGAGAGTAGGTTCAGTCTGTCATCGGATTGTAGACGTCAACTGATCTGGCGCGAGAGTGGTACTGCTTATCGTCCAGAAAATATCCAGGAAAAGGACCGATATCCGACATGCAGTATCATGGTGTGGGCCGGCATCATGATCAATGGCCGCACGCGCCTACATGTGGTTGCGAATGGGACTATGACGGGCCAACGATACATTGATGAAGTTCTACTTCCTCATGTTCGTCTTTTCCGTGGTGCCGTCGGGGATAAATTTGTTTTTATGGACGACAACGCAACATGTCATCGAACACTCGCTGTTCAGGATTGTCTAGACAGCGAGGGTATTCAACGTCTCGTATGGCCAGCGCGTTCTCCAGATCTAAACCCCATTGAAAATGTGTGGGATGCTTTGGGGAGGCAAGTTGCTGGTCAAAACTATCCTCCGACAAACAAGAACACCCTTACCCCTGCACTCACAGAGGAATGGGATAAATTGCCTTAACAGCTGCTGGATAATGTTGTGCAAAGTATGGTACGACGTGTGGAATGTTGCATCACACTCCACGGTGGACATATCCCGTACTGATACCTTTCTTTTAGGTGCCTGCTGACTTGTTCCATTTCTCCGTACGCAGATCAAATGAACATTTTTTTCTTTCAGATGTTTCACAGCTTTTGTACTTTCCAGAACAACAAATATTCTTTATTCTAATATCTGAACAGTGTGGCAACTATATTTTATCCTACTAGGCCTCATGTCTCGCTTAATGTTATGCTACATAGCAATTTGTGATCCGTTCTTAGCAATTGTCCAGCAGTGTAGTTCTACCACTTCTGGTGGTTATTGGTTCTCTCATAATTTCGGCAATTTTATCTGAAGTTTCCAAGCGGCACAAACGTTGAATCGGTCGTATCAGTTCACCACTCTGAGTTTTCAATCTTGAAACGTGGGAAACATCATCACACCCTTTGTAAATTTCGATAATTTTAGCTAAAGGCGAATCTACACGTTTCTTATTATCCAAAATGATTACATATCATACAATGTTTCCGAGAGAAAGTGGAGCTTGTACCTTATTGCTTGTGTGTTTTTCCTTTTGGAACCGAGTTTTAAGTTTAAGTTTTACGGCGTGAAGATCTCTCGCGAGTTTGCGAAGATTTTGCAAATCATTCTGGTCCAAGTATTCAACACAGAATTCAGTTTGGCCTGGCAAAAATAGGAGTAATGGGTACCAAGTCGGAGGGGTCCTTCGAGAAGTAAACGAGGGGTCTGCTGTTTAGAAGAGCTTCGCACTCATATACGATGGTGTGTAGCTCATCATATTGAAGAGAAGCTTTTCCTAAATTGCGTCGCAGCAATTCTTTTAGCATTCGGACCACCCTTTCCCACCGAACCCCTACAGAGCGGTCGGAGGTTTAAGTTGTGTCGGATCTATACACGATTTTCTAATTAATCCTCTTGGGAAATTCTTGGGCTATCAATTCGCGCCCTTCAACAGAAGAGAATTGCGATATATAAATCAACTTACTATAAATAGGCGAGATTTTCTATCTTGGAGGAGAGAAGGAGAGAAGATATACTCGAGCCAGGGGAAATTGATACTGAAGGTGTAATATTAGAATTACAATGCTTTGATTCTCATTAGAAGGAAATTTTAAAGTGACGATTGTTCAATAAAATTGAATTAAGGTTATATTAAATCGGAAGTTAGGTTTGATACTTAATTAATAAAAGGATAAAGTTTGATAATCACCTAATCTCTCACCTTTTAATGTCGTTGTTCCACTTTTACGGTTAATATTGAGACATTCTCTTTCTATAACTAGTTGTAATTGTGTCTGTTCATATTGTGAAAATAAATAGATTAGAGTTGAATCATGTCGAGTGTCTCCCCCCCCACACACATATATCTATGTGCCCATGAGAGAGGTGGGAACCTCTTACAAAGAGCTAGGAGATCTTCAAATCAGAGTGAGCAATAATGGCACTCCAATCGATGTTTTGGAGTTCGTTGTTGAGTCCTACGAAATGTGTACCATTGTCTGAGTAAATTGTTTTTACTCAACCTCTCGACGTGAAATAAATCTTCTCAATGCAAGAAGAAAACTTTGTGTTGAGATGTTCGAGACGAGTTCAAAATGGATGGCACGTAAGCCGTACATGTAAAATTTGTGATCTACACTTTGTCACGATTTCGCAGAAGAGGACCGGCTAGGTCCACACCGGTCGTCTCAAACACAACTGGCATTCTTACTCGCTCTTCAGGAAAAGGTGCAAACACAGAAGCGGACAGTTTTGATTTAAATCTTTGACAAATTACACATTCGGGCAGTTTTCCTCGATCTCAATAACCAATACTTTTCTCGTAGGACAATAACAAGTGTTTGAACACCTGCATGGTTATAAATTCGACGAGTCTCTTCAATGAGCCTTAACACAAGTTCATGTTTGTCAGGTAATGGAACAGGTAGTCTAAAGTAATATTCAGTATCTGTAGAGAAAAGTTTTATCTTCACTCTGAGGAGGCCATCAGAATCAAAGTAAACGACAAAGTTCGGTGGTATGAGTCGACGATTTTTATCAAAAGTCTCTTTCTGTATAAAAAAAAGAATTTCGAGAGCCCTGATATTGCGAGTTCTTTTTCACTAAGGCTTCCTTTGAGCAAAGAATCTTTTTGACCATTCGCTGCTCATTTAGTATTTAAAAGGAATCGTTTCACTTACGCCAAAGTTCGGACTATGGAAGACAACTTTGAAACACGTTTAATCCACTCGAAGAAATTACAGTCGAAATCATTCAGAGACAGATTTGTAGGAACTGTAGGTTTTCTCTCTTTAGTGACAAGTTCAAGAGCATTCGTAAAATAAGAGTCTTGGGTGTCTGGTCAGGAGGTACGGTTTTCAACCATAAGGGTAGTAGCTTTTATTTAGCGCAGCGGACAACGCATAACAGAGGACAAGAAATAAGTGAATATATGGATACAGTGAAACGCAAAGAGAGCCGCACCCACTCGCAGCGCCATCTACCATGTAATGGGGGAGATACAACACTTTACTGGTGTAGTTCATTGAGAACATGACCCGAAGTTAATATTTCTGTGAAAACATTTTTTATTACTGTACATATTATATGATGTAATTGTGTCTAATTAGGTTATACAGTATATATTCATTAAATATACAAAGATCTAAAAAATATCTCTTATTTACGTCTAAGATATATGTATATTTAAAGCTAATAAACCCCTTTCCGTTGAGTTATTTCAATAATATGTACCAACCATTAATTTTATAATCTCTTACATAAAATTTTTTAAGACTAGCTTAACCCGAACAATGTCAAGTCATTTCACTCATCTCAGCAATAATTGAATAAATCTATATATATAAAGGAGAAAAGCGACTCACTTACTCACTGACTGATTGACTCACTGACTAATCACGATATCTCCTGAACTATTAAACCTACAGACTTGAAATTTGGTAGGTAGGTTCCCTTCATGGAGTAGACGTCAGCTAAGAACGGATTTTGCAAAGTTCGAATCCCAAGGGGCGTTATAGATAATTATTTCCATTACTAAACTCCAAGGGGCGTTATAGATAATTATTTCCATTTTTAACCTATTAGACGTACAGTCTTGAAATTTGGTAAGCGGATTCCTTTCATAGAGTACAGATCCCCTACAGAATGGGTTTTGTGAAAATCGTCTCCCAAGTGGCGTTGTAGAGAATTAAGTGGCGTTATATATGCAATTAACTCGTTTTTTAAACTATTAGACGTAAAATCTTGAAATTGAGTCAGCAGATTCCATTCACTGAGTAGAGATCTGTCATAAAATGGGCTTTGTGAAAATCGTTTCCTAAGTGGCATTGCGGTAGGGCGTTATAGATAATTATTTCCATTTTTAATCTATTAGACGTACAGTCTTGAAATTTAGTAATCGGATTCCTTTCATAGAGTACAGATCCGCTGCAAAATGGGTTTTGTCAAAATCGACTCCCAAGTGGCGTTGCAGAGTATTAAGTGGCGTTATAGGTAATTGACTCCTTTTTTAAACTATTAGACGTAAAATCTTGAAATTGAGTCAGCAGATTCCATTCACTGAGTAGAGATCTGTCATAAAATGGGCTTTGGGAAAATCGTTTCCTAAGTGGCATTGCGGGGGCTTAAGGGGCGTTACAGATAATTATTTCCATTTTTAATCTATTAGACGTACAGTCTTGAAATTTAGTAATCGGATTCTCCTTTCATAGAGTACAGATCCGCTGCAAAATGGGTTTTGTCAAAATCGACTCCCAAGTGGCGTTGCAGAGTATTAAGTGGCGTTAGTAGGTAGAAAAAGCCGATTCTGCTGTAAAGGCGGTGCAGGCGGTGCAGGCGGTTGCAGGCGGTGCAGGCGGTGCAGGCGGTTGCAGGCGGTGCAGGCGGTTGCAGGCGGTTGCAGGCGGTTGCAGGCGGTTGTAGGCGGTTGTAGGCGGTTGTAGGCGGTTGCAGGCGGTTGTAGGCGGTTGTAGGCGGTTGACGGCAGTGCAGAGTTGAGTTGTTTCGTTCCTACTGACGAGTTGAGTTGTTTTCTCCTGTTGAGTTGAGTTGTTTCGTTCCTACTGACGAGTTGAGTTGTTTCGTTCCTGCTGCTGAGTTGAGTTGTTTTCTCCTGTTGAGTTGTTTCGTTCATGTTACCGAGTTGAGTTGTTTTCTCCTGTTGAGTTGAGTTGTTTCGTTCCTACTGACGAGTTGAGTTGTTTTTCTCCTGCATTGGCTTTGATTTTCGAGCTGAGGGGGCGAGTTGAATTGTTTTTTTCTACAGCTAAGTTGAGTTGTTTTTAAAAAATGTGCACAAAAAATGGAAGTATGGGAATGTTAAACGTGCTCATGGCGCCACCTATTGATTAAAATGTACACTAATTATAGATTTTAAAATGATGGAAGTAAATAACGCTCAAATAAAAAATAAATAAATCCAGATTCAAACTCACGGCCTCAGATCAAAATGTCTCCACAGGACAATAGTTTTCAGTTACGCTAACCATTATCCTATGAAGGCATACAGACCTGAAGAAAACTTATGTTTATAATCTCATGAATTTAATTTTGCAGGCGAAGCAGACGGCGACATGTTTTAAAATCATTTTCTTGATTAAAATGAAATAAAAAAATATTTAATTTATATTATTATTTTAATAATGTGTAAATTTTAATTCAGTATAATGATTACATACACACACAGTAAAGATACAAAGTAAATTGATTATTCAGAAAAATGTGCCGTAGTATACTCGTCATCAGCGTGAACCGGTTACGATTTAACTTGTTTTAGCTTGTCTGATCTTGATTCTACAAGACGGCTTTTCCAGGCGAAGCAGATGGTGACGTGTTTTAAAATCATTTTCTTAATTAAAATGAAATAAAAAAATATTTAATTTATATTATTTTAATAATGTGTAAATTTTAATTCAATATAATGATTACACACACACAGTAAAGATACAAAGTAAATTGTTTATTCAGAAATCAACATCTTGTATTGCGTTTTACATTACAATCGTATATTTACATTACAGGAGAACAACAATTTGTAAAATTTATTTCAGTGTAATGATCATACATGTACAGTAAAGATACAAAGTGAGTTGTTTATTTACAAAAACAGCATTCCGTTTTACATTACAATCAATTATTTATAACACACACAAAAAAAAAAAAATCCCATTATTGGATTTTATGTCCTACAGCTCATCAAATAGTTCTAAATTCATCAACGACCAATGACCATGTGCAAGAGTAGTAATGCCATCACCATTAATAAACCTTTTGTCATCTTTATATGACAGAGCAAGTTTGTTTTGCTTTATTGAATGTAATGAATGAAATTTGGATCTAATTAAGTTCATGTCAACATATTTTTTTTTTTCATTAAAAGACAAGCTTTGTAGTCCTCAAATGTTATTTTATTTTTTATAGTTTGTTTTTTAATTCCTTTTAACCGCTTTTCAATCTTATTGTTTGTTTTGTAGGCATACATTTTCGATTTTAATCCTACATATTCTGTCATAATATTTCCTTTATTTTCATCCTTCATTTTCCCGATGACTTTTTGTTAACAAGAGGTAAATTATAAATATTGTTTTCATCATAGTCTAAAGTATCATATAAGTTAATATCCTCTTTCATGTCACTATAAAAATCATCAGTTTTTATTTCATATATAAAAGAATCGGTGTCTGTATACATGAGCCGTACTTTTGAGTCATAACGGTGCTTCATGTACTCATAGTGAAAAGAATACATTAGAACTTTTGATATATCTAAAATTACCATTCCTACCTGTATTGGTTTGAAAAATTTGATTTGGGTTTTTTTTTAGATGGACGGCCATTAAGTTTTCAGAAAATATTGTGCGTCGATTAAAATTTGATTTCGCTATTAACTTTCGAGCCTGCTCTTCTGTTGAACATAAACGTATATCTACTCTTCTTCTTACATTTTCCATCGTTTTCCCGAAAATGCTATTATTCATTAGTTTGTAATAATCCTTTTGAAAGTCATTTACAGATTTAGTTCTTAATTTAGTATTATAATCTATGTAATTTTTAAGCCAAGGAGATTGAAAAAATTTTAAAACGCGATGAATTTTTTTTTCAAGACTAATCCTAATTTTAAATATAGCTTTAAATTAGAATAATGGAGAATATATTTTGTTTTTGGTTCCAAAGTAGTTAAAAGTCTAGGCTCTTTACAATTAGGTGGGGGCTTATTTTCAGGGGCAAGGGGAAAGTCTGAATGTTTGTCATGCAAATCGGAAGGATATTCAAGATCTACTTCCAAGATGTAACCTACATCGGATTCATCTGATAAATTTAAAATATCCTGTTCAGTTAAATCGTTATCACTCCAAACAAAATATTTTAAGGGTAGATATTTACTCATTGCATAACCGTACAAATTATTTGCGTCAAGATACATTAAATATTTTATCTCATCATCTGGGTTAAAATTAGACATATATCTGTTGTTAGCTATAGCATAACGATTGCAACACTGACTTATACCTCCTCTTACACCCTTTTCTATAAAAAGAAGCATGTCGTAATCTGTGAACAGTTCGATAGCTACTTTAGTATGTAATAAAATAGCATCCCATGATAAAGCTGGGGTGGTAAAATACCAACAGGGGTCAAGTTTATAAGTTTGCATGCATATTTTTCGAAAGTTTTCAAAGAGATCTGTTAACAATAGAACATCTGTTTTTACATATAGATCGCAGTATTCACCAAGATTATTTAAATGAAATTCATTAAATACTTTACATGCATGATTATAATCCTCTACACTTATAGCCTCCTCATTTAGTTTATTGTAAAATTTGCTAATAGGTGGTAAACAAGAATCTTTACACTTTTCAAAACTATCAAAATAATCATACGGAAAAACCCCTTTCTTAAAAGTAAATCTATTTTTTCTGAGTCAAAATAATGTTTCATATATTTAAATTCATCTTTTTTTAGTGTTTTTATCAAATTTTCCAAACTAGAAGACATGAATTTGAAAGAATCTAAAAACCTTAACTGAAAATCATTTGAAATATTTTTACTGAAGGAAATATATTTTTCTTCGGTGTTCGGAATTAAATTAATTTGTTTTTCATCATATCCTAACTCATTAATAAAAATATGGGCGTCATATCCTGAAAGATTATGGAAGAAAACAGGCAAAAATTTGGGGGTTTTCATTGCTAAATTACAACTATTGCAACAAGGGCCATTAAATTTTTGAGTAACATGATTATGATCCCTAACCTTGATATTGTTTTCGTGAAAGGTTTGACCACAAACATAACAATTATTAGCATTATCATACAATTGCTTTTCTGATTCAGTAAGAGGTAATAACGGTTTTGATTTTTTATAAATATTATCAATTTCTATTGCATCTTTTTCTAACTTTTCAATAAAAATTTTGGGGGCATCAATACCTCTATATACTACTGGATCTTTATAATGTCCCCTTGATAACTGATAAAATAACAAAAACCTATTGGGACATGTTTTTCATAAATATTTGTAAACGAAAAGTTTGGATTAGGACAGCAAGTATCAGTTTTCCTAGTTACACACTCGAAATCCGCATATACAACAAAAGGTATTTTTAAACAATGTTGAAAATTTTTAAATTTTAAAAACTTACTTGTTTCTGACGGCATTACTACCCTTGCAGGATTTTTATGTATACACATCTCATTATGCTGAAGAAGTTTGTATTCTGTTTGGAAAGCACTTAAACATCTTTTACATATAAATGTTTTATGTTGATGTTTTGTTAGTTGTTTCGAAACAAGTCGAGATAAGCTTTTAATGAAACAATAATGTCCAAACTCACCATTTTTTACGTAAAGTAAATCTATATGTTTCTCACGCACTATATCATTAATGAGGAGAGGAAATATTTTTAAATCTTCCTCAAAAGAATAAATGTTTATTCCTATATCGTTCATTTTTAAAATTTTTTCACCTCGTTAAGCGGTGTTGGAAAGGATATTCCTGCAAAGTTCAGCTTATTTAGGTGGGGAACATAACTTGACGTTTTGTTAGGGTTGCTGGTGTTGGTGTAAAGAGCTGCGAGAATAGACCACATGAAACACTGAGAGTCCTTTTTGTTGATGACATTGATGATTGCCTTTGTTTCAGCGATCTGCTTCAGCACCTCGATGAAGGATGATGAACCTCTGAAAGGAGAATAACGGTTCGTGCGGACTTCGAGTCTTAAGATTTCGTCCTGTGTCCAGCCCGAGTCTCTACCCTCAAAATCCTCACTTTCTTTCACTATTTTCTCAGACATGTCGTCATAAAGTCTGGTGAGATTAGTTCCTTGTAATACATCATTATTCGGCGTTTTGAATTCTACGTTCTTTATCATTTTTCCAGCATCTGTCGCTTTCGAGTAAATGCAATGAACCCATTTACTCACTTTCAAAGCTTTGTAAGTTTCCAGTTCATTGCGAAAAATAAAGATTGTCTCTTCTTTTCTTAAGAGTAGAAACTCTTTTATCCCCAGTGAACTATCGTTATTGGGAAGATTAAAAGTTTTATATGCTTTTGAAAAGCACTCTCGTTCTCTTTTGGTGGCAAGAAGATATTTTCAGGATCAGCCGTAGAGTTTTCAGCAGATGTGGACAACTGTATTTTCTTTTTCCTACTTGATACAGACAAATCCACTCTCTTTCTTTTCCCCGCTTCTTTCTCCAACTTTCTTTCGCATCTTTTATTGTTCAAATGTTTCAATAAGTTGTCTTTACGGGTAAAGGACGTATAGCAAAATTTACAAGTAATTTTCTCGGTTGAATGCACAGAGTCTCTGTGCCTTTTTAAGTCACTTTCTCGGACGAATTTTGTACTACAATCCGCACACTGAAGGACAGCATTTTTTTCATGAACTTGTAATGTATGGCGTTTTAAAACATAGTTTGTAACGAAGTTTTTTCCACAAATATTACAAGTATACATAATGAAGACGTAGAACTTATAGAACGTTGCTAAACACACACACACACTACTAAATCAGCAATCAAATTTTGTGTTCTGCTACTATGTGACAATCAGGCGCAATACATAGAATCGATAGAGCTATTGTCAGATTCGAACCAATAAGGACGCTTATGAGTCTGCGGGCCGTGTGCAGATTTCTGTTGGGTCGACCAATGAGAAATGACGAGGGGGGTGTAGTGGACCCACCTCTGGAGTTTAAAAGGGGTTGGTGGGAGATATCCATTCCAATTTGCTCTATCGATTCTATGTATTGCGCCTGATTGTCACAGAGTAGCAGAACACAAAATTTGATTGCTGATTTAGTAGTGTGTGTGTGTGTTTAGCAACGTTCTATAAGTTCTACGTCTTCATTATGTATACTTGTAATATTTGTGGGAAAAAAACTTCGTTACAAACTATGTTTTAAAACGCCATACATTACAAGTTCATGAAAAAAATGCTGTCCTTCAGTGTGCGGATTGTAGTACAAAATTCGTCCGAGAAAGTGACTTAAAAAGGCACAGAGACTCTGTGCATTCAACCGAGAAAATTACTTGTAAATTTTGCTATACGTCCTTTACCCGTAAAGACAACTTATTGAAACATTTGAACAATAAAAGATGCGAAAGAAAGTTGGAGAAAGAAGCGGGGAAAAGAAAGAGAGTGGATTTGTCTGTATCAAGTAGGAAAAAGAAAATACAGTTGTCCACATCTGCTGAAAACTCTACGGCTGATCCTGAAAATATCTTCTTGCCACCAAAAGAGAACGAGAGTGCTTTTCAAAAGCATATAAAACTTTTAATCTTCCCAATAACGATAGTTCACTGGGGATAAAAGAGTTTCTACTCTTAAGAAAAGAAGAGACAATCTTTATTTTTCGCAATGAACTGGAAACTTACAAAGCTTTGAAAGTGAGTAAATGGGTTCATTGCATTTACTCGAAAGCGACAGATGCTGGAAAAATGATAAAGAACGTAGAATTCAAAACGCCGAATAATGATGTATTACAAGGAACTAATCTCACCAGACTTTATGACGACATGTCTGAGAAAATAGTGAAAGAAAGCGAGGATTTTGAAGGTAGAGACTCGGGCTGGACACTGGACGAAATTTTAAGACTCGAAGTCCGCACGAACCGTTATTCTCCTTTCAGAGGTTCATCATCCTTCATCGAGGTGCCGAAGCAGATCGCTGAAACAAAGGCAATCATCAATGTCATCAATAAAAAGGACTCTCAGTGTTTCATGTGGTCTATTCTCGCAGCTCTTTACCCCAACACCAGCAACCCCAACAAAACGTCAAGTTATGTCCCCCACCTAAATAAGCTGAACTTTGAAGGAATATCCTTTCCAACACCGCTTAACGAGGTGAAAAATTTTTCAAAAAATGAACGATATAGGAATAAACATTTATTCTTTTGAAGAAGATTTAAAAATATTTCCTCTCCTCATTAGTGATATAGTGTGTGAGAAACATATAGATTTGCTTTACGTAAAAAATGGTGAGTTTGGACATTATTGTTTCATTAAAAGCTTATCTCGACTTGTTTCGAAACAACTAACAAAACATCAACATAAAACATTTATATGTAAAAGATGTTTAAGTGCTTTCCAAACAGAATACAAACTTCTTCAGCATAATGAGATGTGTATACATAAAAATCCTGCAAGGGTAGTAATGCCGTCAGAAACAAGTAAGTTTTTAAAATTTAAAAATTTTCAACATTGTTTAAAAATACCTTTGTTGTATATGCGGATTTCGAGTGTGTAACTAGGAAAACTGATACTTGCTGTCCTAATCCAAACTTTTCGTTTACAAATATTTATGAAAAACATGTCCCAATAGGTTTTTGTTATTTTATCAGTTATCAAGGGGGACATTATAAAGATCCAGTAGTATATAGAGGTATTGATGCCCCCAAAATTTTTATTGAAAAGTTAGAAAAAGATGCAATAGAAATTGATAATATTTATAAAAAATCAAAACCGTTATTACCTCTTACTGAATCAGAAAAGCAATTGTATGATAATGCTAATAATTGTTATGTTTGTGGTCAAACCTTTCACGAAAACAATATCAAGGTTAGGGATCATAATCATGTTACTCAAAAATTTAATGGCCCTTGTTGCAATAGTTGTAATTTAGCAATGAAAACCCCCAAATTTTTGCCTGTTTTCTTCCATAATCTTTCAGGATATGACGCCCATATTTTTATTAATGAGTTAGGATATGATGAAAACAAATTAATTTAATTCCGAACACCGAAGAAAAATATATTTCCTTCAGTAAAAATATTTCAAATGATTTTCAGTTAAGGTTTTTAGATTCTTTCAAATTCATGTCTTCTAGTTTGGAAAATTTGATAAAAACACTAAAAAAAGATGAATTTAAATATATGAAACATTATTTTGACTCAGAAAAAAATAGATTTACTTTTAAGAAAGGGAGTTTTTCCGTATGATTATTTTGATAGTTTTGAAAAGTGTAAAGATTCTTGTTTACCACCTATTAGCAAATTTTACAATAAACTAAATGAGGAGGCTATAAGTGTAGAGGATTATAATCATGCATGTAAAGTATTTAATGAATTTCATTTAAATAATCTTGGTGAATACTGCGATCTATATGTAAAAACAGATGTTCTATTGTTAACAGATCTCTTTGAAAACTTTCGAAAAATATGCATGCAAACTTATAAACTTGACCCCTGTTGGTATTTTACCACCCCAGCTTTATCATGGGATGCTATTTTATTACATACTAAAGTAGCTATCGAACTGTTCACAGATTACGACATGCTTCTTTTTATAGAAAAGGGTGTAAGAGGAGGTATAAGTCAGTGTTGCAATCGTTATGCTATAGCTAACAACAGATATATGTCTAATTTTAACCCAGATGATGAGATAAAATATTTAATGTATCTTGACGCAAATAATTTGTACGGTTATGCAATGAGTAAATATCTACCCTTAAAAGATTTTGTTTGGAGTGATAACGATTTAACTGAACAGGATATTTTAAATTTATCAGATGAATCCGATGTAGGTTACATCTTGGAAGTAGATCTTGAATATCCTTCCGATTTGCATGACAAACATTCAGACTTTCCCCTTGCCCCTGAAAATAAGCCCCCACCTAATTGTAAAGAGCCTAGACTTTTAACTACTTTGGAACCAAAAACAAAATATATTCTCCATTATTCTAATTTAAAGCTATATTTAAAATTAGGGTTAGTCTTGAAAAAAATTCATCGCGTTTTAAAATTTTTTCAATCTCCTTGGCTTAAAAATTACATAGATTATAATACTAAATTAAGAACTAAATCTGTAAATGACTTTCAAAAAGGATTATTACAAACTAATGAATAATAGCATTTTCGGGAAAACGATGGAAAATGTAAGAAGAAGAGTAGATATACGTTTATGTTCAACAGAAGAGCAGGCTCGAAAGTTAATAGCGAAATCAAATTTTAATCGACGCACAATATTTTCTGAAAACTTAATGGCCGTCCATCTAAAAAAACCCAAATCAAATTTTTCAAACCAATACAGGTAGGAATGGTAATTTTAGATATATCAAAAGTTCTAATGTATTCTTTTCACTATGAGTACATGAAGCACCGTTATGACTCAAAAGTACGGCTCATGTATACAGACACCGATTCTTTTATATATGAAATAAAAACTGATGATTTTTATAGTGACATGAAAGAGGATATTAACTTATATGATACATCAGACTATGATGAAAACAATATTTATAATTTACCTCTTGTTAACAAAAAGTCATCGGGAAAATGAAGGATGAAAATAAAGGAAATATTATGACAGAATATGTAGGATTAAAATCGAAAATGTATGCCTACAAAACAAACAATAAGATTGAAAAGCGGTTAAAAGGAATTAAAAAACAAACTATAAAAAATAAAATAACATTTGAGGACTACAAAGCTTGTCTTTTAATGAAAAAAATAAAATATGTTGACATGAACTTAATTAGATCCAAATTTCATTCATTACATTCAATAAAGCAAAACAAACTTGCTCTGTCATATAAAGATGACAAAAGGTTTATTAATGGTGATGGCATTACTACTCTTGCACATGGTCATTGGTCGTTGATGAATTTAGAACTATTTGATGAGCTGTAGGACATAAAATCCAATAATGGGATTTTTTTTTTTTTGTGTGTGTGTATAAATAATTGATTGTAATGTAAAACGGAATGCTGTTTTTGTAAATAAACAACTCACTTTGTATCTTTACTGTACATGTATAATCATTACACTGAAATAAATTTTACAAATTGTTGTTCTCCTGTAATGTAAATATACGATTGTAATGTAAAACGCAATACAAGATGTTGATTTCTGAATAAACAATTTACTTTGTATCTTTACTGTGTGTGTGTAATCATTATATTGAATTAAAATTTACACATTATTAAAATAATATAAATTAAATATTTTTTTTATTTCATTTTAATTAAGAAAATGATTTTAAAACACGTCACCATCTGCTTCGCCTGGAAAAGCCGTCTTGTAGAATCAAGATCAGACAAGCTAAAACAAGTTAAATCGTAACCGGTTCACGCTGATGACGAGTATACTACGGCACATTTTTCTGAATAATCAATTTACTTTGTATCTTTACTGTGTGTGTATGTAATCATTATACTGAATTAAAATTTACACATTATTAAAATAATAATATAAATTAAATATTTTTTTATTTCATTTTAATCAAGAAAATGATTTTTAAAACATGTCGCCGTCTGCTTCGCCTGCAAAATTAAATTCATGAGATTATAAACATAAGTTTTCTTCAGGTCTGTATGCCTTCATAGGATAATGGTTAGCGTAACTGAAAACTATTGTCCTGTGGAGACATTTTGATCTGAGGCCGTGAGTTTGAATCTGGATTTTTTTTTTTTTAATTTGAGCGTTATTTACTTCCATCATTTTAAAATCTATAATTAGTGTACATTTTAATCAATAGGTGGCGCCATGAGCACGTTTAACATTCCCATACTTCCATTTTTTGTGCACATTTTTTAAAAACAACTCAACTTAGCTGTAGAAAAAAAAACAATTCAACTCGCCCCCTCAGCTCGAAAACCAAAGCCAATGCAGGAGAAAAACAACTCAACTCGTCAGTAGGAACGAAACAACTCAACTCAACAGGAGAAAACAACTCAACTCGGTAACATGAACGAAACAACTCAACAGGAGAAAACAACTCAACTCAGCAGCAGGAACGAAACAACTCAACTCGTCAGTAGGAACGAAACAACTCAACTCAACAGGAGAAAACAACTCAACTCGTCAGTAGGAACGAAACAACTCAACTCTGCACTGCCGTCAACCGCCTACAACCGCCTACAACCGCCTGCAACCGCCTACAACCGCCTACAACCGCCTGCAACCGCCTGCAACCGCCTGCACCGCCTGCACCGCCTGCAACCGCCTGCACCGCCTGCACCGCCTTTACAGCAGAATCGGCTTTTTCTACCTACTGGCGTTATAGGTAATTGACTCCTTTTTTAAACTATTAGACTAAAATCTCGAAATTTAGTAAGCTGATTCCCTTCATTAAGTAGAGATCCGCTATAAGATGGGTTTTGTGAAAATCGTTTCCTAAGTGGCGTTGCGGGGGCTTAAGGGCGTTATAGATAATTATTTCCATTTTTAAACTATTAGACGTACAGTCTTGAAATTTGATATAAGCGGATTCCTTTCATAGAGTACAGATCCCCTACAGAATGGGTTTTGTGAAAATTGACCCCAAGTGGCGTTGTGGAGAATTAAGGGGCGTTATATGTATGCAATTAACTCCTTTTTTAAACTATTAGACGTGAAATCTTGAAATTGAGTAAGCAGATTCCATTCACTGAGTAGAGATATGCCGTAAGATCGGTTTTGTGAATATCGTTTCCTAAGTGGCGTTGCGGGGGCTTAAGGGGCGTTATAGATAATTATTTCCATTTTTAAACTATTAGACGGACTGTCTTAAAATTTGGTAAGCTTGGTAAGCGAATTCCTTTCATGGTGTAGAGATCCGCTACAAAATTGTTTTGGGGAAAATTGATCCCCAAGGGTCACTGAGGGGGATTAAGAGGCGTAATAGATAAATTTTTCCGCTTTTCAACTAATAGAAACACCTGCTTGAAAATTAGAAGGTATGTTCCGTTCATGGAATAAAGTTCCTTTTACAAAGATTTTTCGAAAACGGACCCCCAAATGGGCGTGTTATAGAAAAATTCCTGTTTTTGAATTTAACTCATTTACTTGAAATTTGTTGAGCACTTTTTTCTTTAGTTGAATAGAGTTCCACTAAGAATGGATTTTACGGAAATCAACTCCAGGGGGAAGCGGTGAGAGTTATTGGGCGTATTGGTAGACAAAATTCCCGTTTTCGAACTGCTAAGACTACAATAATAAAATTTGGTTTGCATGCTTCTTTTGTTAAATTGGAATCCGCTAAGAGTGCTGTGAACGAGGTATAGATGGTAAAAATTTCGTTTTTGCTCTGTTAGATTTAGACTTGAAATTTAGCACACATGTTTATTTTATGGAGTAGAGATCCACTGAAAGTTGCTTTGGTGGAAATCCACTTGATTATTAGGTTAAGTGAGCGAAAAATATCTTTCTCCTTCTATTTTAGATATAAATAGAAATTAGATATTATAATTTATGTTCTTTTTATATCAAGGGTCGAGAGTGTAACAGCTATAAACATATTTTTCAATACAATCGAATTCTTAATGCTAGATATCAATAATTAATATATATGTAAACAGTATACATATATAAATACAACATCGTGAAATACCCAGTGAAGCGGGTGGGTAACGGCTAGTTAAATATATATGCAATCTGTCCTCTTGCTGACTCTAGAAGTGCTTTCTACTGTTATACGAAATTTTAAATTTTATATATGCTCCCTTAAAAGTGTTTTATTTTAATTATTATTATTATTAAAACTGTGTCCTTAATTTTCTATTTTGTGAACTATTTACAAACATAACTTGGATACTTCTTGTAGTATTAATTGAAATAAGAATATTTATTCAATAATTTAAAAGAGTTTATGACTTAGAAACTTTAAAAAAGTGTGATGATGGAGATTCCAAATATTTTTACAGAGTTAATAATTTGTTCTATTTTCAAATAAAGTAGTACTTTATTATAACTTTTAAATATATAAGCATCGTATCATTTTTATTTAAGTGAAAATGAAACACTAAAAGCAGATAATTGACTATCTGATTTTTTAATAATTCATATGTGAATTTGTAGATTTGTTTGTATTGCATATGTTTATTTTAAATAATTTGACAATGACAGTGAAATTTTATAAAGATAAAACAGAAACTTTTACCTGTTATTTAAATGGCATAAAACTCTACGTGCCTTCTACGGAAACTTAGAGATTTAACACTGTACGTATAATGCCATATTATCTTACTATTTTAATTATGCAATATATAATAAATAGCGTTTACAAAATTAATCAAACTTTATAAATTAATTTTATTGGCTGATACGTGTGAAAATTATTAGGACTAATGAGCTCTTATTTTTATCTTAAATTCTCAAGATTTATTTGTTGACCTCTAACAGTGTTGGACCATATCAGCTAGATTTTATAAATAGAATATTCAAAAACTGAAACTGTACCCGTCCACTGTAACTAAAACGGAGATCTCTCTCTGTAGTTAGAGGTGTAATCAGGGTCGTAGCATCCACAGCATCAACTTTTTAATGATACGGGTCCCCCAAGCTACAGGAGCTCCAACATGTGTAAGCAAAAATTAGTAAATTGCTAAAAGACTCCAAGAATTTTGATACAGGACCCACTCAGAACTAGTTATTTCAGTGGGTGTAACATGTAGTCATCCATCGGAGCTTCAGGTCATAACAAGCTGCTTTGATGTTTTTCTTTTTGTCCAATCTGAAAGGCAAATAAACAACAAAATCGAACATTAACCCTCATTATAACCTGAAAGAAATACGCTCTAAGGTGAATTAAGTGGTGTTAGAAGAGAATTTTTCATTCATCTTTAAAATAATAAAAACTACAAAAAAAATTTAAAATCGATTTCTTTTTAAGGTAAAACCTTAAGGTATCTTAAGGTAATTAAATGATTAAACAATTTTAGCTTAAAAAAGAACATAAATATGTGTGAAAATAAAAAGGAAGTTAATTAATGTATTAATTTTTATTAATAATATGAATGTTTTTGTCTTTTTCCAATATACTTTAATGGTTTAAATTCATGGCGGTCACATGATAAATGTAAACATGAGTTTCTCATTGAATTCAAAGCTTACCTTAGACTTTCACTGGTAAAGTGAGTGAGTTAATAAATATTAAAGTCGCATTTGCCAGCTACACGAGGGCTTTTGGCGATGGACCTCGCAATTTTGTACCTCAGTCAAGTGGACTGATATGGGACCTTCCTCTTTTAATTACCACACCACACAAACGGAGGACGTTTGAGCTCTCAACAGATTCAAAGTGCATCGCTCCTACTAAATGGCATTCCTTCAGTGGTACTAGGCTCGAACTCATGACACACCGTCCACGAGTCCGTTACCTTTGCCACTAGGTTACCTCGGTCACTTGTACTGATAAAATCCAAAATTTAGTTTCAAATGTGATGACTCGGCAAACATGTCCACAAGTTCTAAGATTCTTCTCAAAAAGTTCTTCAAAATAAAAATAAAAAACCATGTTATAGAGGTTCTTTTAAATCAAGTGCACTTTATTCACCTCTGTGCGTTATTATTGTTAACAAATATGTACTGCTGAAAAGAAAGTATTTGTAAAACTGGACAGATGGCAACAATAAAACTATAGACTTGACTGTCTGGAAACACTTGATTGTATTTATCATTTGACTATGACGTTATACACAAATTTTCGAACTGATTGGCTGGAAACATGTGTGTGTGTGTGATTGCATTTTTCATGGGATTATGATTTCATATGAATTTACACCATCAAGTATAGTTCGTATATTTTCTAAGGCTTTAATAGGACGAAACATAAAGATAGAGTGAGCTCAATTTGATATGTTAACCAATTTGCTCCAGTTCCTCATAGGGATCCATTTATTGAAATCTTACAATATGACATTCCTCGTGTCTGGAATATAATTAAAACAGTGAGAACATCTTATTGTTGAGTATTAACAATAACAGTTATTACAAATAGCATTTTATTAACATAATAAATACTCACAATACTCAACAAGGAAAAAAAAAACAGTAGGTAGACTAAGTAGGTAAGATAGGGGACAATACAGTTAAGAATCATTCCAATTATGAGTACTAAAAATCACAACATAACGATGCGCACGCATCTCTTACATTTCTCACAGTTACAACACATGTTTAAATTATAAATGTACACCTTAAAAACACTAAAAGAAGTCAAAAAATTAGAATTCACAGTTTTTCTTAAGGCTATTTTTGGGTTCAAACAATTCTAAATTTGAAATTATAATTAACAGATATACGAAAAAAGAAAGAACCATTACTGAGGTCACTGTGGTCAATATTTTTTTAGCTTTTAAATTAAGTCAAATATAGGGTGTTTTTTTAGAGATATAGAACTTTAAATTGCGATAAAACAACGATGTATTATTCGATTGACATGAATTTTTTTTAATCGAAAGATAATCTTGTGGCATTACATTTTAAATGTGATCAAGCAAGGCGTAGATTCGTCGAATGGGCCCAAAACGAGATTGCCGTTGTTCCCGATTTTCATAAGCGAATTTTGTTTAGCGATGAAGCGCACTTCTGGTTGAATGGCTACGTCAACAAACAAAACTGCCGCATTTGGAGTAAAGCTAATCCACAAGTGTATGTCGAAACACCGTTACATCCAGAAAAACTGACTGTTTGGTGCGCTTTATGGGCTGGTGGAATCATTGGTCCGTACTTCTTCAAAAACGATGAAGGCCTCAACGTTACAGTCAATGGTGATCGGTATAGAGCCATGATTACTAACTTTTTCATTCCTGAATTGAACAATCATGATGTCCAGGAGCTGTGGTTCCAACAAGACGGCGCAACATGTCACACAGCTCGTGCCACAATCGATTTATTGAAAGGCCTAATTTCACGGTTTGGACCTGTGAATTGGCCTCCAAGATCTTGTGATTTAACACCGCTAGACTATTTTTTGTGGGGCTATGCAAAGTCATTGGTCTATGCGGATAAGCCACAAACGCTTGACCATTTGGAAGACAACATTCGCCGTGTTATTGCCGATATACGGCCACAAATGTTGGAAAAAGTCATCGAAAATTGGACGTCCAGATTGGACTACATCCGAGCCAGCCGTGGCAATCCTATGCCATAAATCATATTTAAAATGTAATGCCACAAGATTATCTTTCGAATAAAAAAGAATTCATGTCAATCGAATAATACATCGTTGTTTTATTGCAATTTAAAGTTCTATACCTCTAAAAAAACACCCTTTATAATTAAATCACGTTGATAGTTCGCAGATTCTATATGCTCTTGCGCTCATGCAAACTCTAAGAGTTCAAATAAACTTATTCAAATATAGTCAAACGTGATTTTTAAAGCTTCAGATTCATTGTAGATTCCATTCCCGTGTGTCTAGGATTTCAATTATTTCTATAACACGATTGGCAACAGCCAAAGTTGGGAATGATAGTTTGACTTACAACTCGCTGAGTGGGAGGTAGTAACGCACTACTTTTGTATATATAAAGTTACAAGTACCGGTTGATTCAAAAATAATGTGATCAATTTCAGAACATCATAAATCTTTATAGAATAAAGTCATTTACATGAAATTTTTTATGTGTTTTTCTTTAGTATAGTACACTTTGAGTAAACGTTTTGGCCAAGTCAAAAGGGCTTTTTGACCATTTTGGGGGTATTTTTCCGACTTCCTCTTTGATTACTTTTTGAAGCCCTTGGAGTGTTCTTAATTTACGTCTGTTTAATTGTTTATTTAAGTACCTCCATAAAAAATAATCGTAAGGAATACAGTCAGGGGATGGTAGTAGCCATTTCTCAGGAGGAAAAAAAAAAAAATTATTTTTTAATCTTTCACCATTTTATAGTTTATTTTGCAGTATGATTTGGTGCAGAATCTTGGTGAGAAACAAGTTTTTTGTGAGCGTAAACACGTTTACTTTTTCTCCGATAAAGTGTTTAAAAACTTTATTCTGATAGTATTTAGCATCAATTTTAGCCTTTGGCTTTTGATTCTACAAAAAACAGATTTGTTAAGCCTTGAGAGGACATTCCCATCCATACCATAACACTTGACAGCCAACTTGCTTTTTGCAAAACAGCTGTGTCTTTGCGACGTTTTTTTGCGCGAAATATTTCGTATCTTCATTTTGCAAGCTGTGAATGACAGATGAAACAGTGCTTCATCCGAAGTTATCCATGCTTTGCATCTACCTTTGCGTAACATTAAATACAGAGACCAAGAACGTTTTCTTCGTTTTTCAATGGTTTAATAGATGTTTGAAGATAGACTGATTTATTCACTTTTTTATAGCCTATTTTCTTTATCTGATGACAAATTGTCGGTTGCGATGCATGTAGTTTCGTTGTTGAAGTTCTTTAAGACAGATGGCTTTCTACAACGTTAAGTCTTTTCAGCTTTTTTTTCTTTTTTCCCGTGGACTTTACTCCCACTAATAAAAACAGTTAGATTGGTAATTTAAATGTTTCATTTTTAAAATATAACTGGCAGCAAAACGATAAAAATCTACCATTCATAGTTATATGCTTTTAAAATTGGTCACACCAATTTTGAATCAACCGGTTTGTGTTGCTGAAAGCTTTTTCCTCTACTTAAGACCGCTCTGAAACTAGGATTCAGTAACGCAATATTGTGTGAATCATATTTTTTGGAGTACAAATTTTAAGAAATGTCGTTAGAAATAAAGTTACCATATAAAGTTATAAGTCAAAAAATGTTTTTTTTTTTAAATTTTAGACATTTCTTTGAAATTTTAGAGAAATACCCGATGTGTGAACAAATTTGTTACTTCGGATATGAAAGAACATGCTAGAGAACTCATATATTCAGTGAAGTTTCAAAGACTTGCGCGTTTAGAGGACAAACAAAAAATTGAGAAAGATAAAAAGAACTTTTGACCTCTTTGTATAATGAAGCACTTCACCAACTTTCAATGCATCTTCGTAAAATATCACATATATTAATAAAGATATAAACGTGTTTTTTAAAAAAAATGTTATTTCTTTCACTTTTTATTTGATTTATAATATTCATAGTTTCTAATCAAATTTCACAAAACTTTAAAATATATTGACAACTTACAACTGTACTTCTCAAACTTTCAATATTTGTAGCTCAATTTTCAATCATAATTTTTATCACCCCCTTCCCATGCCATAATAATGTAAATGAGCAGTAAAAATGTACTTTGATGCTAAAGTTACAATACGGCTTTAATTATAAACCATGCAAAGTATCAAGATAAGTATTAAATATTGTATATGACATAAAAGTGCCCAAAGGAGGCTCTAATAACTATCAAACTTGTTTTTAATTTATATTGATAAATTAATTATCTAAAACAATATGCAGTACTGGTATATTTATAAGTATATTATATCAGTGTAAATGTGTATTTAATTTTAATTACGTCAGAATGTATTTTGTTTTGCTTCCTTTCAGTAAGTTGGTAATTATTTCAAATCCTTTATTTTCGACTTTTCAACATGCTCGCGTCCCCCTCTTAGGAATATCATGCCCCCTTAGGGGAAGCGTGCCCCCCAGTTAGAGAAACGCTAACTTACATTACTAACAACTGACTTGAATGCGAAATGGTTAAGTAAAATATTCAATGAGGCATGAGTTTTAAAAGAAATCTGAGTCTTAAAGAAATACAGTCTGTAAAGCACGCAGTTTTTAAGCACATTGATGGATATTTAGTCCCTCTGTTTGTATATAATTTTGAGTGTCATTGACTTCACACAGTACCGGTTGCCAGAAGCCTAAGTAACATAGAAACGAATGCGATTGCATAGCAACTTATAAACTTCGTGCATCTGAGCGTGTATTAAAGCTTTCACTCGTTTTCGTCGCGCGGAAGTGATTTGGAGTTTGAAATATTTTTTGAATTTAAATATCACGGTGCTTGCCACCTCCCCTTTCGTATGGTGTCCAGGGCCATGGCCCCCTCTGCACCGCACGCTACGCCACTGCCTCAAACACAGGGGAGTTAGTTGCTACCACCGTATCAATCATATCAATGATACGGGGCCCCCAAGCTACAGAGGCCTGAACATATGTAACTACAGCTCAACCAACAAGGTTCTCGAATCGAAAAAAGGGCACCCGAAAAGAATTTTGAAACAGGGCCTACTCAGAACTGGCTACCGTAGTGTTTAAACTTAAAACTCAGTTGAATATTACGAAAATTCAGAAAGTTATCGATCTTGTACGTAGATCTGTAGTTCTGTTACTCTTTGAAAATAACAATACAGTGGGCGATCGGTTAACGAACACTTTCACGAAAGATTTTTGTGTTCGGATAACGAACACTTTCAAGAAAGACTTTTTGTATTTGGACAACGAACACATATTCTGAGGTGATCAGGGATACATCCCTGAAATTATGGATGAAATTTTGACAACTGTAAGAGATCTGGAATTGGAGGTGAACGAGAATGAGATAGAAGAGCTCATAATGGGACATGAAGATGAACTGACAACAGAAGAACTCCAAGAAATTTTGAATGAAGAACACCAAGAAACACAGCGAAATGTGTCTCCTTCTGAACAAGAGGAAGACGAAAGAGGACCAATGTCGAAATCTGTCATTAAAGATCTTTTGAAAAAGTGGGCGGATGTCAGAGCAGTGGTCTTAGAATGGCACCCAAACCAAGCTGATGTCAGTAGAGTTGGGGATCTTTACAACGACAATGCTATTAATTACTTCTGAAAAAGAGAGAGAAAACCAATCGACATTGGACATGTTTTCATCACCCCATAAGCAAAAAATGAAAAGGACTGATTAATATGCAAGACTATATGTATGTATTATTTTTAAAAAACTTACTAAGAAATTATACATTTTTTAAAATTTAATTTTTAGGGTCTCCAGAACGAATTAATCGATTTCACATAGAAGTCTATGGAGAATCGATGATCGGTTAACGAACAATTCAGATAGCGAACATAGTCTTGGAACGGATTATATTCGTTAACGGATCACCTACTGTACTATGCCATCTTTATCAACTTGCAGGATTTCAATCATAAATCATAGGGTCCTTAGATTGAATCACATAGAGTTTAGTACTATACAAAATACACATATATATTAATAACAATACAAACAATTAAATAACAATAATTGAATAATAAAAAGTAATAATAATTAACAATTATTAAAAATTTGGATCTTTCTATATTAGTCCATCATCTTTATCTTATATATTTCCTTCTTTTGTAAATGTATGTATGAAAATATAATAATATTAATTGAAGCAGTTATCAAAGGAACACGAATTTACAATATAATGTTTTTATTCAAAGACAAAACCTATTTCTCGTTGATTTGTTTTCGAAGGATTAATTTGTTTCGAGGTCTTAATCAATATGTTAGAAATATTCGTGCGTATTATTACTATATCCAGGAGAATTAATTGTTATTTTTTAAACATTATTAAATGTATTTAGAAAGGAACATAAATTATATTAAATTATATTTTACTATGCCATTTTTTCAATGCGATTTTTAATAGTTGTTTTCGTAGTTTTATTTATATATATATGCGTAAATTATTCATGTATGTGAAGGAAATTATTCGTAGAAACTATTTTTTCTCTCTTTCGAACAGTTCCACAGAACGACAAGAATTAAAAGTTAATCCCTGTAAGAAAAGACGAATAGTATCGCAATCTTTCTACGTCTTGGAAAGGCGATATTTGTTGTGATAGAGCGCCATCTTTCGTAGAAAAGTGAATGCTTTTATACTACACACATAGTTGTCGAGACAATAATTGTTCATTAGTTTACCAACAGATAACAGCACGAGTCCAGTCAAAATAGGAAAAACCAATAGTCAAAAATATATAAAACAGAACAAAATATAAATGGAAAAACAAAATTGCAGAGCATGTTAAAATATGATTATTGTAAAATTTTGAGATGAATTTCATCACTTTATATTTCGACATTAACCATAGGTATTAAATAATTCTCTGTTTTTTTTTTTTTTTTTTTTGGTGTTAAACTGTTAACTAAGTTCTCAGTAACTAAAAACTGTAAGAGTTTTAGAAAAAAGTAATTGCATTCAAATATATTTTCTACTGGCTTTTGAGGCTCTATGTGTGATGTTTATTAAGTGCCATTTCCAATAGTATATTAATGTAAAAAATAGCTGTTATTCAAAAGATTCTAATAACGTTTCTGTGGGACTTAAAAATCAATTAATAAAGATATACACAGAAATATTTTTAACACTTATAAGAGCAAAAATGAAAAGTATATATATATAATTACTCCTTTATTAAAATTAAGATATTGTAGTTAAAATATAATATTTTTCGACAAATATATATATGTCGCATAAACTTCAACTACTCTTTAAAAAAGCATTATGGACTTCTAAATAACTCCTGTTTCTGATACACAGTGAGTTTTAAAGGATGTATATGTCACCTAAGTTATCAGAACACTTTTTGTATATCAATGTGGTGCATTTTAGCGGAAAAATCTTAGAAGTTCTTAACCGTAACTAATATGATGTTTGAGAGTTAAATGAGATTTTAATAAGAGATAAAACTACAAAAGAATTTTAATGAAAGAATATATATGAAATGCTACAGTTAAATCGTTACTCGAAGCAAGATCTCGTTGATGAATTTTGAAAATATACATTATACATCAAACTTTTTTTTTGGGTGGCATACACCTTTAATTTTAATTAATAATTAAAGATTATAAATAAAAATACGAACAAATTTCTATATAGTTGTTAATCAATTTAATTTTAAATTTGCTTTGACTATACATATTGATGATTTATTTAAAAACAAATTTTTATTGTTAACTTTGTTTAATGCTATTGCCTACAGTTTGAAGGGGAGTATTTAACTATATATTATTGCATCTTTTTTATTATGTTTTTAACTCGTACAGTAGAATAGTATAAATTTACAATTAATTGTTTATATGTTAATACAATACCAGTGGGGAACACAAGGGTGTGGCTTGGGGTTGAAACCCCTCCCATAAACCAAGACATTTTTAATTTTTCCTATATTAATTCTTCTCTGTGCTGTTATCTACATTTTTTAAAAAATGTAAGCCCCTTTCATTAAATTAATATGTACCTGTCACTGTATTATACACAGCTAGGAAATAGTGAAATGAAGATATAATAAGTAATAATTTAACCTTTTGTTGGTAAGCATAAAATATTTTTTTAAAGTTAATAATTCATTTTTAAGAAATTAATGATAAAATCTGTGTATTTTTTAAAAATAGAGCGTGTTACTTTAAAAAAAGGTCAATCTTTTTAAGAAGAGTGCCACTTTAAAATAAAAAAATAATTATGCAAAACATTTCCAACTTTTCGAAAAAAATGTTACTTATAAGCTTATTTTGTAGTTTTTACGCAAAGAGCTCATTTTTAATGCAAATCTTTATATATAAGTTGTGCAAATTTAAAAATAATATGAAAAATGAGACCAAACCGCAAACTTAGATTTTTTTTGTTAATCAGTTCAGTTAGTTTTCAACGATATTTTGATTTTGTTATGTTCATAAAGGAAAAAATTTGTTCACAAACGTATGTTGATTCAAATCTACAACAATATCTTACAGCCAAATAGTGTAAATTTGAAAAATTGCTTGTCAGTACAAATCTGCAAAATTAAATATAATTCCTTATATTTGTCTTTCAGTATAGCATGGTGCTGTAGATAATAATTTCGATTTGGATTTCAGGTGGGTAAAAATTAACATTTTGTAGAGAAATTTAGAAAGGATTTGTGAAAATATCTCCTTTTTTTATCATCTAGAAAATCATCAAACCTAGCTCTGAGAGAATCATGCAAAAACGGATTTTAAATCCATCCCAGCTCGGAGCAATATTGATTTTGGTAGATTGTTCCTAAATAAACATGAAACGTTTTAATTTTTTTCTCCAAAATCAAGACAAAAAAAGCAAAAGTTGGTCCCCAAAAGAAGATATATGACCAACTAGGGTAGGAAAAATACAAACTTTTTAAACTTTTTTTTAGCCATATTTCAATGTAATTTTTTAAAAAAATTGTTATTTGTTATTATCTTTTCAAATTTTTTATTTAATATCCACGTACTTATGAAACAGCTCGGCAGGGCCAGGTTGTGGCACGCGTACAGCGGGTTGGCCACCCCTGCTTTAAAATCTAATTGTTTTGATATGGCGCCATCTGTTGAATCAAATATGAACTTTTGCAAGGTTTAAAAATAAAGGCTACCAGGAAATAATTCTATCTGTTACTAATTTTTCAAAAACAAACAAACAAAGAAACAAAAAAATATATTATTTAAAAAAATTTATAAAATGTTTTGCTAAATTTTTTTATTAAACACCTCATTCAGATATATGAACTTTCTGTTTTTTTATGAAAGAATATTGTATTTTTTTTAATACAATTTTGATTTCGATAAGTTATAGAAAAATATTAAAATTTCCTTTCTGAACAGCCAAACATAATCATTATCATAACAAATTCCAGTTTTTAATTATTGATCTCACGATAAAAATGTTATTTCCGTTGAAGAATTTAACTGTTAAAATAAAAAAAAAATGGAATTACGAATGCGCTAACTCGCCGTGATATCGTTAAAACTGTTAAAATTAAAGAAATCTACTGCGCATGCACCAAATTTCGCCAAAATACCGACTTCTGCACTGGAAAACAAATTCAGAAGGGTTACCAGATTCGGTGCATTATCGATCTGGCGAGAAAACACTTGGCGCGAGAGGCGCCCGATTCCACAAATCAACCTTATTAAAAACATTTATTATATTTATTAAAAATATTTTAAAAGGTTTTTTTTGAAATAATGTCTTGTTTTTTTTTGATTACTTGAATTTGATTATCTTACATGGGATCAAGTGATAAGCTTATCTTAGGGTGCTTGAATTACAACTAAATGGTACGGAGTTATAAATCTGTTTTAATTTAATAGATTTGTAGGGATAGCATTATAGTTGAGATTGGTTTCTGTCACTAGATGGCTGCACAAGTCAAAACGTTCTTTTGTTTTACTGGAGCTCAGTCTTGGTTGGTGTTTGTTCTATCTTATTCTTGATTATTGTTTTCCAATTCGCCCTTTT
Source organism: Trichonephila clavipes (assembly GCA_019973935.1). Classification (NCBI taxonomy): domain Eukaryota; kingdom Metazoa; phylum Arthropoda; class Arachnida; order Araneae; family Nephilidae; genus Trichonephila; species Trichonephila clavipes. The sequence continues at coordinate 590,943 of BMAU01020477.1, forward strand.
AATAGTTTTCACGCGTTTTTCCTAGCAATCAATCTGCCGAGTTTTGGTTTTTCTCTTTTTTTTCCTGTACTAAATAGTTTAGCCGGGATCTTTTTAATTTCTCGTTTGTTATCCAATTTTATTTAGTGTCCTGCTGATTTAATCAGCATTGCTATAAATTTAATAATTTGCGACTCTTTAAATAGTTTATAAATTTCAGAGTTTCTTCTCTTCTCCAATAATTATCATATTTAATCTCACCAAATATAGCAAGGGTTTTTTTTTAATCATTCTGAGTCATTGCTCGTGATTCAGTAGTGTATGTGAGACCGAGCTTAATTGAAATTGAGCCATGATAATTTTAAAGCATCGTTTAAACAAAACTGTTAAGTTAAAGAGAAATAGACGTAGAAAAAATATATTAAATAAAGAAGGAGTGAAATGAATTACAAGAAAATTTATTCTTTTTTATCAAAAATGACACACACATATAAGATATTTTTTTATTTTTATTTTTATTGCTACTTTGTAAGAACTTACATTAAAGTGTTTAACTTAAGTACCAGCTATAAAAAAAAAGGGTAATTTGTTCCCCCCCTTTTTTTCCCTTACCTTTTCTCTTTCTATGTAAAAATTTTTTTTCGTGATGTTGTTATAAATTTATTACATACAATCGCAACAATGCTAACATCCAAGATATCTCGCCAAGCTGGCAACCCTGATTTTGCATGTGTCGTACGCGCTGAATTGGCAACCATGTGCTTCGTTTCATATAATGTCACCGTTTCATATTATGTAGTAAATTATTGCAAGCGCCCGCAGAAAAATATTGCAACGATTGCCTGGAATGGAATCGTTGCTTGAGAAGAAAGGCATTGTCTCATGGAAAGACTTATTGATAGTCATCCGTTGACTATCAATAACTTTCCAGGAAACTGCAAGGGCCGCAAGTTTATCAAAATCTGAGGACTTTATCAATGAAGTGTTGGTCGATGCAACTTCAGTGATGATTTTACTTGAAGAGGAGCGATAAGAACGAATTTTGCGAAAGAGAGAACAAATAAATAGAACTGCATAATACATGCAAATTAGTTTTACAATTTGAGCAATGAGTATGAACAGTTGTATAATTTGCACAATGGGTGTTGGTCTACCATTAGACGGACAGCGGATACCTCAGCGCCCTACTTTTAAAAAAAAGATCGGGAAGGAACTGGGAACGCATGAAAGATTTAATGAGTTTGATTAAGATTCACATTTTGATGACATTTAGAACTTTTGATTTTACGTTAAAAGTAAAACCCAATACCCTGCTTCTTAAAATAATTCAAAAATGAAAATTTATATCTAATTCTTATTGTTTAATTCAACAATTTTTAATTCTCTACCGAAATAAAAAAATTTAATCTATGTTTACTCAAGCCGACAGCTCGGTATCATTTAATAAGTATGGTTAAAATGATGTGATGAATGATCTTTTATTTATTATTTCAAAAGACCATTGTGATGAAGCCAGTCTCTTCCCCCTAAATTGCTAAGAGTGGGGCCCGACAGACGTGTGAAAATTGCAGACATTTTCCTAATTGCTGGGAAAGAATTTCGTAACTGAGTGGTCAAATATTTGGACCCTCTTTCCCAGGCTGTCCCGACCGTCAAAAAGAGACGCCGTAACATTGTGCTTTCGTTTTCTCACGATTCGGTGACGACAGCGCGTCTGAAAACTTACAATGTGCACCTAGCCATTGGCGCCCAACGGGCAAGAGATCAAATGAGCCGAGACCGACAAGGGCGGCCTAAGAACAAGAGAAAAGAAGGAATTAGGAGGCGAGAGACGAGAGATATATAAGGAGAGCGAGAGAGGATGAAAGGAGACTGGATTTTGAGGGAACCGTTTGGAGGCCCCTCCAGCGAGAGAACTGATCAGGGAGCTAGCTGATGTGGTCCCTTCAGCGATAGAGAAAAACGATAGTGAGTCCGCCCAAGTACGGCGGATTCCGAACTGTGGAGATTGGACTTTAGGGAACTAACTGAGGACCCTATAGTGATAAAGAAAGTGATATTAGATCCGCGAATTAAGGGGGATTCTGAACCGGCGAAACTTCACATGAGGGAACCGTATTGGAGGCCCCTCCAGCTAAAGACTTGTGATTCAACTATACCTGTGTCCGCGAAGTAAGGCGGATTTTGGATCCGTGGAAATTGTGAAGGAGCAACTACATGGCGGATTTAGAGCCAGTGAACTCATCCAGACTCGGTGTGGAATTACCGAGAATGAACCCTTTTTACGTATCCTAGGTATAGGACTTTCCTCTAGAGTGTCAATTTAGGACATTATTTTATGCGAGAGATATGAGACATTGCAGCGAAAGAGACTCGAAATCTGTGGACCCTTTTGCTAATGAATTGTGATAGAATATTCTTTTTTTTTTTTTTTGATGATTTTCTTACTAAGAAATGAATTTTTATCCCAGAGCTGTGTGTGTGTGAGAGAGAGAAGTCATTACACCATTCATTTTATTCAATAATTATTCATGACCAATTAAGGGATGAATATTCTTACGAATTTTGTGTGATGAATGTTTAAAATAGTGTAAAAAATTTATATCTGGATGTGTAATGCGCGTTTATATTATTCTCTGTTGTATTTATTTCATATTAAAATTGTAATATTTGCAAGCAACGCAGTTTTTTACATAATAATGGCGATTCAATAGAAACTTGGCAATAGAGCCACGGTGGCATCATCTTTGGCAACCACGTTGGCAACCATTTTGGTGGTTTGGAAACAATTTTTGGTGAGTTCGCAACCATATGGATTCTTCTAGAAATTACGGGAGAAATCTACTATATATAACATCATGATCGACGCAAGCAGATTTTTCTCGAAGGATCCGTGATGGACATAAGCAGGAAGTCTCCTGCCGAAACTGAGTTAGTCTTGTTTTGATGGTTACAGAGTGGTATTGATTTGACCGGGAAGAGTCGGCCAGCGATTAGCTATTACTTCGGCTGTTGAGTAGGATGAGAGAGTGCTTATGATTAATCTTTTACATACTTGTATTTTTGACACTGATAGTTGTGTCTGAGAACTGTAGAAGGTGTGAAGGCCTTCTGAGATTTATTCTGCGAATATTGTTACTGTATCCTGTATTTCAAGGATTGTTTTTCAACAATAAATTTCCATCACTCCTGAAGAACTGTCTTGCTCTTTGCGACTGATTGCTTAAAATCCTCGAAACCTGATCTGCGCAACAATATTGTGTGTACAAAAATATAACATATTTTATTATTTTATTTTCTTTGCATCTCTGAGCGATGCATGATTTTTCTTGTAACATGATGCAAATGCAATTTATTTTTATAAAAAATATCAACTGATGCTTAAGGTATCCGACTACGTTCGGAACCGTGATTTTGTAAAAATGTATAAATGGATGACATTTATGATATTTTGTGTCTCTTAGATTAGAAAATGTATATAAAATTGTTTTAAGAATAGTATTGCAATAAAAAATTATTTAAGTACAATATTTTGACAAAAATGAACATAGAATGACCCATTTTCAAAATATTCTCCTTTTGTGAAAAATGCTTCTATTATAATAATATTTTGTCTGTATATAGCTCAGACTTCTGTACAGAGGCTCAACTAGAATTTTAGAAATATTTAACTTAGAGGTGGGTTTATCCATGTTTTACGACAACAGAGGGGAGAAATTTTAAGAAACAAAGGCCGATAATTATTTCAAATGGTCGGAACTCTGAAAATAATGTGATTTTTTCAAAAACTATAGTTGAGTCTCTGTACAGAGGTTGTGAGCTATATACAGGCAAAATATTATTATAATAGAAGTAATCTTCACAAAAGGAGAACATTTTGAAAAAAAGTTATTCTAAGTTAATTTTTTGCCGAAATAATGCATTTAAATAAATTTTTTTTTTGTCAAAATGTCCTTAAAACAATTTTATACATGTATTCTCATCTAAGTGACACTAAATATCATGAGAATTATCTATTTATGTGAATTTTTAAAATCATGGTTCCGAACGTAGTCGGATACCTTAAGGTATCCAAGTTTATTTTTAGAGTCACAGCACTTTTTAAAAACAGCATTTCAAACATTATAAATACTTTGTTAGGGATCAATTCGTTCAGCAAAAATTATTTTAGTTCATTCTCTAGAAAATAATATAAATATGAGACTCAAAAAGTTTCATATAAATGCATTTATTGTATTTTGAGTTACCAAAGTACTGTTCTATACAATATCAGTCTCTCGCTACGATAGATTTTGAATTATTCAAATACCCACTTCTGGTAGATTAAGGATCCATTTCGTATTTTTCTAATTTAATGTTGTTTATTGTTACTCTTCCTTTGGATAACGTAGGAACTAAATACCGCATTTACTCAAATCTAAGTCGCCACTTTTTTTCATACCGTCGGTCTAATTATCAGACTGCGTAACTCCATCTGGGAGGCTAATTTGATACAGTAGGGCTAGGCGCCAAGTTGTTGGTTATGTTCGCCAAGATAGGAGATAATATTACAATATGGTTTACTTTGATATTTTTATCGTGCGATAATGTGGTTGCCATAGGGATAACGTATATCAGTGTTAGTTTTTTGTTTTTGTTTTATTTTTCTGAACGCTTAAAATATTGTAAATAATTTATATATCTGGAAGTGTAATACATTAATATTAGTTTCTGTTGTATTTATTTTATGTTAAAATCTTGCCACCATCTTTCCCTTCGAAATCTAGTTTTATTATGAAATAAAGAAAAGTAGTGATTATACTGATCGAGAAATAAATTAAAAGCGGAGCGCGCACTGAGGCATGGCGTAGACAAAACAAAAGGATTAAGGAATCGCGCCAAAAAAGCGCTTGGCGCGTTGCACTCCTATATCAAATCAGTAATTCCAGTGGAGTTACGCAGTCTGATAATTAGGCCGACGATATGTTCATGCTACTGAAAATCGGTTGCGGCTTAAAATTGAAGGAAAGAAAAAATTAATTTGATGTGACAATTAGAGCAATTATAGATTCATGTATGTATTTAAAAGTGTATAATACTGGTAAAGTAACTGATTATTCTCTTTTCGCTCTCTCTCTCTCGTATAAGTTCTCTTTTTAAATTTATTTTAATTTTGTAAAATTGGATACTGATCAGCGGGGAACACAAGGGGGGCTTGGGGGTCCGGACCCCCCCAAAGCCCTTAATTTTTTTTCCGATTGATTATAATTCAAAGTATATAGTACGTAAAATTTAATTAAGTATTTGTTGTTAATGATTAATTTTATCAATTAATGCTAATTATTTATTCAATAATTAATTTTTTACTGTGTTTTGTTCCCGAAAATCGACAAAATCAAAAGGAGCATGATACACACAAGAATGGTGAACTTTCAACCCAGGACCCCCTTGAAAAATTCCTGTGTGCATTACTGGCACTGAACCATGTATTTTATAATTAATTTAACAATACTAAGTTAAGAACAAGTTTAATAATTACCAGTGACCCCATGGGCTTGTCATATAAATAATTACATTCAAAAATTAATATTTATCTTGATAGTTTGTACGGTTTATAATTAATGCCTTAACTGGGGATGAAAAGTAAAGCGATTCGTTTACCAAGGCCTCTGTTTTTCGCTTAGGCACGCAAATGTGATGCATTGGGGGAAGAAAAGGGAATAAGTAAGCAAATCCTCTGAAAAAAGTAAATCCTCCGTAAACGCCGTTAAGGACCTTTTATTGCATTCCAAATCTTCGAAAAAATTTTATGGATAGCAGTACACAGGAAAGCTCGCTCTTCGGAAAGACGTATATATAGGCCCGGGGCAATTATCGCTTTGGTTGAGCGATACGTTTATATACGTCGGGGGAGCTTAAAGAGGTTAAAGTAGTGTTGTAGATTTAGCGTCAAAGTATAGTATTATTGATTTCAATACATTGTTATTGTATGGAGGGAGGCATGATGAAAATTATGATTGAACATTAGGTCGCACATTATTAAAGTTTGAGAATCACTGCTATAAGCTTACGTAAAGTCTATATAAGCTTAGGTCCTATGTGTTTTATTTGTAGTGCGTTATTGTATTGCAGAAATAAACCTCCACGTTTATTACTGTAAAGATATTACTAAAGGAGAGGGGAGTTCTGGATGTCAATGAAGATGTGACTGGTGTGCTTTCAGGAACTGGGATCCTAGGGCGTCGATCACAATGGGGGTCTCGTCTCGTTCTAGGCTCAGCCTTTATAGAATAATGATTCGAACAATTTCAACGGTCAAATGTTATTTCCGGTTGTATTCTCCGAGAATTTCGACCTTAGGGTCTCAGGGCCTCAAGCAGTCTTAAGATGTCCTTGTATTTTGGGTATCTACAGTAAAGGTGAACGGAGGGGTTACTCGTGGATGAGATGGACGACTGAAGTTGGGATGCTGGTACTCCTTCACAACCGATACAATGTCTTTCTCCAGTATGAATCTAAAAAAAAAATACTTATTATTATTAATGGCGAACAAGTTATTGTATACTGAAATATATATCAAAAGTCCTAAAACTTTTGGTGACCCAGCTGCAAGTCTTGCGATTCCTAGTTTAATAAACACTGCTCTATTCAATGAAATAGACAAAAAGTGAACGTTGCTCAAGGTGTGTTATTACAAATATAGTTGTTTAAATGCTTCAAATCTAATTAATTATTTTGGAAACATAAGAATTGATTTTATAAAAATTATTGGATTCTAATACATTTTATTTTTAAAACACACACACACCAGAGCGGGCTCTAGTAGTTTTAACACCCCGGACAAAAATGGAAAATGCCGCCTCTCACTTTTCTAAAGCAAAAAATTGTAATTAAAAAAGATAAATTGTTCACATAAATACGCAACTATAAAACTTGAAAAATTCCAGTGACCAAAAAGGCAGCATAACAATATACATACAATCGAACCTCTCTATGTAACGAACCTCTGTATTACTAATTTTTCTGTATAGCGAACATTTTCCTGGAACTTTGAACAGTTCACGATTTTCTTCGTAAAATAACCTCTCATAGCGAAGTACATTTTCTAAATGACGAACTTTTTCTTTTGTGATTCAATATTTGTTCTCCCTTTTTTAAAAGTATTTCTGAAAATATTTCAAATTATTTTCTCTTTAACACATTTTATGGTGGTCATAAATCTTAAACTGGTTTTGTAGACCCTAACTCACCGAGAGCAATAGAGTTCTGGACGTTTCAGCCAAGAAGTGCAATCTTTAACCCCATTGCCTAGTTCACTAGAAACATCTTCGATATCCTCTTTCATCCTCAGTGGAGTTGTCCCGTGTCCCCGTGTTCTAATTATAAAATAATGTACGTATAATGTTTCTTGGATGCTTTAAATTATAAAATGTCTTTAAAATTCAGTAATTTTAGTATAAAATTATTTTCTTAATATTGTAAATACAGTGAATTCTTCAACATTCTTTTAATAAATATATATTAATTTAAAAAAGATGTGAATAATTACTTTTTTAAGATATAGTGTTTATGAATTTAAAATTTGTTTTATGTGGTTTATACAGGATATTAAAAGGTGAACCTCTATAGAACGAATTTTCCATATAACGAACTTTTTTAAGGGATTTAGCGACTTCGTTATATAGAGGCCCGAATGTATTATTTTAAGTCTTAAGAAATTCTAAATAATTCGAAATTAAGGACACAATTACTTGCTATTACTTCAAGCGAATAAAATGTAAAAGAAGGAATCGTCCATTTCAGCAAGCCAATTTCTTCGAAAAATTATCTACTGATAATTGCGTTACGTTTGTTTTAACGAAAAGTAACTGCACTCAAGACTAAAATAGAACATCTCCTGTGGTTCTCCATCCATCAAAACCTCTTATTACCCCTGTACCCTTTCGGATAACTGAGCCCGGACATCGTAAGAGTGAAAGGAATGTCCGTTGTGACCACACTCAGGGGCGGGGATGATTGATTGATTGAATATTAACGTCGCACTGTTCAGCTACACGAGGGCTTTTGGTGACGGACCACGTAATTTTGAACCATATTCAAGTGACGTGGACGACACCTGAGCTGGCACCCCCCTCTCCTAACTACCGCACCAACAGGAGGACGTTTCAGCTTTCGATAGATTTAACGTGCATCGCTGCCCTACACTGCGTCTTTAGTGGTACTGGGTTCGAACTCGTGACAAGGCATGCCACGATCCGATACCTATACCACTCGGCTACCGCCGGAACGGGGAGAAAGATACTTGTGAAAAATGTTTGAACATATAAAATTTATGATTTAACATATACTCTCACCTCGAACACGCTTCAAGTTTCAACATAAAAGGAAACTGTCATTAAACACCCAGAGTATAAAATTAAGAAATAAGATACTCTTTAAATGAAATATCAAATTTACACCCAATAATATTTCAAGAAATATAGCAAACTTTTTTTGTAACAAAAAAAAAAAAAAAAACTCGAATTCGATCTGAATGCCGCCCTTAAAATCCCCCAGGGAAGGGGTACGGTTTGTCCAGCTCTAGAGACACCCCTGCACACGCACACATCAATTGCAAATAAGTTATGTATATACATACAGTGTAATGTTTAATTCTTACGAGACCTTACGTCTCCTAAGAGTAAATATCAGTATGTAATTGTTTATTTTAGTTTGCTTAGACGTAAAATTGATAAAAACCATACGAAAAGTACAAAAAAAAAAAAAAAAAAAAAAAAAAAAAAAACATTTACTTTGTGCTTGTGAAATAAATAGCTAAAAATTTACAAAAAGTTTCTACCCCTTTGGTTGTGTGACATTTAGAAACAAAATAAAAAAATACTCAGAAAAAACCAGATTTCTTGAAATCTAATCGTCATTTATCAATACAGATAATCTTACACAGTTGAACAGGGAAAAAAATTCACCACAGAAGATAACGCTACTGTTTTACGATTTCAAAGAAATTAACAAAAATAGAGAGGTCGTAGGTTAAGTGCGTGGAATGTGCGATTGCATAATTTGGCAAACTTCCGTTGAGGGCGTCCTGTGGCCTGGAACATAACGATCCTTGAGAGCGGAGGGGCCCGGCTCAGAAAAAATGGTGTCGGAGGCCAGTAAATAAGACTCAACATTAACGCCCGGGGAGTAGTTACACTGAGGGTCAGGTAATCTTTAAGGTTGCAAGCTCACTCACTGAAAGGTATCGAATATTTAGGTGGGGGTTGTCCACTTGTGGCATGGTTTTCTTAGTAGACCGGATTCTTTTGTAATGGTGGTTTCACACTTCAAGAATTATCGTTTGATAAAAACAGCTCATGTATGAATTTTAATTTTTTTAAATAAAAATCTTCTAAAAAATATATTTATTTTAGAAATTCTAAAAATATAAATTTATTAAACAGAAGTAGAGTACAGTAATGCTTCTACTCAGGCATGAAGCAACTGAGCCCGGGCCCAGGGCCTCGCTCACAACGAGTCTCTTTCAATGGTAAGTTGTTATTTCCGGTAGTATTCTCCGAAAAACTGACAATTTCGGAAGATAGGCCAACTGGCTACATGTGATGACCGTCGTCCTTGTAAAATTCTAGGCCTTCCACCATACACCATCATTACACCTTTAGTCAAAAGGTGGCAATCAGTGGAGCCGGTTTGTGCTACTGTAAATCATGCACATTTATGTGTTTCGGGCAGTGGCTCAAACAAGGGGGTCTTGGGGGTCCAGATCCCTTGCCCAAAGCCCTTGATTTTTCTTCCGATTAATTATAATTCTAAGTATAAGTGCATAAAATTAAATTAAGTATTTGTTATTAATGATTAATTTTATGTTACGTACTGTTTACTTTTAAGAATAATAGGTGGGTCCTACATTTGTGTAGGGGCCCAGGGCCCCAAGAAGTCTTAAAACGTCCCTGCCTGTACTTATGCTACTCTGACTTACGCGAATACGGTTTTCAAATCTCCTCTCGATTCGTCTTGATTAAGTTAGTGAAATTGATAATGTAATTGGAGATGTTGTGAATCTTGCCAGGCAAATAGCGATGACGTTCAAGAACTGCTGGATTCCCACGATCAAGAGCTAACAATTGATGAGCTCATAGAAATGCATGAGCAAGAGCGAGACACTTAAGAATTGGAGTCTTCAGATTCAGTTCAATCAGAAGAGCGAATGACCTTGGGTAATTTGATAGAGGACTTCAATTTAATTGAAAATATATTACAAATTTCAGAAAGTATAGACTCCAACGATGAGCGTATTTTTTCAACAAAACAAGGAATAAAAAAATTATTAGCATTAAGGGGGTTAACCCATGTGACCGCCTGTTTTTCAAGCATTCTTAGAGAATGACGACCAGTAAAAAGACAGAGCTTGAATTTTTTCTTATCATTTATTTATGTGTTTTAAGAGTATGTATATAAATATTTAGCCAAAAATATATAGAATAGAACGTAGGTTAAAGCGCTCTGAACACACCCGCCTCGAAAAAACGGACGTTCACTTTCTCCACGATTCCGGCTGATTGGCTTATCTGAAATAAAAAAAACTAACGGCGTTTTAATCTATAAGCTTAAATGCACCTAATGAACTACACTCAATTGAAAATATCAAAAATTGGATTTTTGGTAGACTTCAGAAGAAAAAGTTTCGAATTTTATGGGATTTTTTTGTTATGTGTTTCGTTATAAAAAAATAAAGAAATATTTTGAAATTTGGAAAGATCGTAGCTCATTTGATGTGTACACATGTGCTGAGCCTACCCTGTAAATTTGAAGTCATTCGGTCTTTAGATGTGATGGAGGAAAGTTTGAAAAACACAGTTTTGATGAGAAAAACGCGTTTAGCTTCAAGTCCGATTAAAACAATGAAAATCTTAACATAGCACTACAGACAGCTGCTCTTCTAACAGCTGCTTCTTTATAACGACTTCGAATTTTAAAAAATCACTTTACTATCGAATTCTAGATATCTTAAGGAAGCAATTTATGAAAAAAAAATGTTTTGATTTTTTGAAACCATCACGTGGGTGAACCCTCTTAAGAGGAAATTTTGCGAAAGAAAAAAAAAAGTTGAGCCGGCAGACAACTTCGTTAGATTTTATGAAGCCTTCTTCACCAAAATAACTTCGGTTTGCGATTTCGTACTTGAGTGTGTGTGTGTGTTTTATCTAAGATTTTACTAAATATTTTTTTTCCTAAATTATTTTTCTCTTTCATCTCCGGCCCCAACTTAAAATAATTTCTATGTATTTATATGAGAAATTATACTCCTACCAACGCGAATTCAACTTACGCAGCTTTCATTCAGTCCCATCTATGGCGTAAGATCGTGGTATTACTGTATTGAAACACAAATACAGTGCCTTTATCGTGACGCTTGACGACCATTTATATTTACAATGGGTCCAAAAGTTGTCAAAAACTCATAAAATTGGCGCTAAGGGTTAAATATATGCATATATTCTTTAAATTGAATGAGTTTTATAATTTCTCAGGCTTAACATAGGTCGGCAAAACACTGATCGCGAACCACATGAGACTCTTTATACAGAAGGTTGCGGTTCTAGTCTTCTAACTATATGAATTTTTAAAAAATAATTATATCTTTTAAAATTTTTTGTTCTCCTTTATAATTATCTATCGAAATGATTCCCTTATTTGCTCCTGCAATTAAACATTTGACTGGCTTAAAATTTCTGTATTAAATTTTTTCCCCATTGACAAAGTGTATTGAGAATCAGTGAAAGTACTAAAATTAGTTCTAAAGTAATAAAAGTCTTAATTTATTGGTAGAAAATCCGCCATGGCAAGACATTCCTCTAAGTGATTTCCAGCAGCGTTTTTTTTTGCGTACATGTGGTAAGGAGCAAGCACTCTTAAATGCGTGAACATGAAATATATGTAAAACCCCAAAAGAAGTGATAAAAAAAATTCAATTTCTGTATTTTGTGACATGCTTAAGGGCCAATAAAAAGCATTGAAATGACTTTTATATGCAGGAACAATCAAAGTCCAATATTAATATAAACATGAAATTTCAGAATTAAGCTCTTACAGTATTATTAGTAGGAACAATTTTTCACGAAGTTTTAAAACCTGTTGTTACAAATGGCTTTGTTATATTTTCTGATTCATTAATTCCTACGGTCAGTTAGACGATTTTATCCATTACTATAGCTGGTATACACGTTCTTCACACGGGTGAACTGAAAAATTAAACGACACAGATTGAAGGATAAAGAAGTTTTTAATGAGTTAATTTTACGTGAATTGCAAATTAAACAACAAAAAAAAAGCTTTTTGCATATCTCAGCTAAACAAAAAAAAAAAAAAAAAAAAAGAAAGAAAGAAAAACACCTTTGTTAAATTTTAAGTATGTAGATCTAATAGCTGATAAAAAGGATTTTTTTTTGTTTATAATTCCCCGTAATACTCTTGAGGGTCGATTTTTGAAAATACCTCTCTAAGCTGATCTCTGCTCAGCAAAAGTAACACATTGTTAAAAGTGTTGCGTAATGAACGCTTAAAATGGTGTGAATAATTTATATCTGAAAGTGTAATACATTAATATTACTTTCTGTTGTATTTATTTTATGTTAAAATTGTAATATTCGCAAGCAACGCCGTTTCTTAAATTATAATGGCTATAATGGCGTTTCAATGAAAAACATACCGATATGTTAAGGGCAGTCGGAAACCTCTATACCGACAATGTTAAATTGGCTGTTTTCGAGGTACATTTTCTCAAAATCTGTTATATGTACATGCTTGAAATTTTTCATATAATTAAAATACACATTTCTCATTATACTCAAATGAGCTTTTAGCTAATTTTGAATTTTTTCATAATTTATAAAATATTTTATCAAACATAGTTTACGTTAACCCGTTTTTCACATAAAAAAATTTGTAAAAAATAAATTTTGGGTTTTTTTACAAAAGCTCATTTCAGTATATATTATCCATCATTATAAATATATCATAAAAAATTTACATACCTGTGAACAGTAGTTTCTAAGAAAAGGAACATTGAACATCAAAAATTGACATTTTGAGAAAAATTGATTTTAACGTATAATTACTTTTTAATTAAAACATTCCAGCTCCAAATTCTAAATCATCAGCATTTTTTAGTAGCTCATCATCTTCTTTCTTCCTTTTAAGTCTTTTTTCCTTCCTAACTTCCTTTGTTTTTTGTAAACAATCGTATTTTGCTCGTAACAGCCTCTGTTTGTCGAGGCACTCCATCGCCTGTACCGTGTAATCACCAGGCTCAATACACATTTTCTCAAAATTTCTAGTTTTGATACATTCCCCATATTAAATGAGGAAACTGCATCATATGTACCCAGTGACAAAACTTCTAATTGTACAAATGTTTTCTTCGGTACACGAGACCATATTACATTATTTACACTTTCGTTAGGATTTTGCGTACCTCCATGTAAACACTTTTTAGCAATTCTGGATTAGCTAAATCCCTAAAACAGGTCGCATGGCCTCCACAACATCCACAGATAAACTATTTTTGTGATGATAAGTTTCCCCAAGCAATTCTGCTTTTTTAAATTTGCACCACGTATCTGTATCAGAGGGACAAAATCCATGCTGAGGTTTTTCATCGGTTGATAGCTTGTGTAAAAATATTGCCCATATATGGCTTGTTGCATGTCCTTCACGCTAGACAAATTTCTGCGGATAGCTAGACCATAATATGCTTGCAGACGGTCGATTTCTGCCTCTGTCAATCTATTTCTTCCGCATAAAGGCTTTCCGTCAGAAAGTTTTTGACCTCTCATCTTAGTTTTCAAGCGTCGAAGACGTGTCCCCATTCTTTTCATAACATGACCTATGCATTCTAATTTCTCGACAGAGCAATGGTCACCATATACTTTGTTCTCGACAATAGAAGTAAACGCCTTGGAGTCCCCATCTCCTAAATATTTTGTGTACCGAACATTGTAGAGAGACTGGGAACGCTGAAAAATGGATAGAGCTCCAGCTACTTCCATCTTACCACTGTAGCCTTCAAAATTTCTCTTACAATTTTGAAGATGCTTGGTTTTGTTCGGACAAATACAATGTTTTGAAAAAACTTCGACATCTATAACTTTGCCGGTATCAACACTTGTGACTGTCACCAAGCCATTCTTCGAAGAAAAACCACGCTTCTGCCAGCTACCATCAACAGCAACAGCAAGGTCCCTTTTTCCATCATTTTCATCAACGGCTTCACGAACAGCTTCTGCCATACTGTGTTCACAGGTTTCTCTTGTTGCCTGCAGTAAAATGTGGTTGTACTTTGAGAATTTTGTGGGTGGCGGGGAAGATTCATGATACCGCAAAACATCCTAGCAGACTCAGCACCTTTACCTATGCATCGCATAGCATACACTAGCCGAGTATTCAGTTCGTAATTCTCAGAACTATCGCATTTCTTGGAGTTAAAAAAAGTATAGTTATATTTACAAGAAGGACATTTTAAGTGAAACTTCACAGCTTCACCACAGTTACTTTCACTGAGGTGCAACCTGAGTCCTGTTTTTCACACTTTATACATTTTACAGCTTCAAAAAACACACAAGCTAAAGGTTAATGTCCACAATAACATTTCTGAAACCAGAAAAAGCCTCATCCGAATATGAAATATCCATGTTTACAATTTTTTCTCTCACTGGCAGATGGTTCAGTTTCATTAGTACAAAGCTTTGCACCATCAGCACAATTCTTTTCATCAGCAGAGTTCTTTGGAACAGTAGAATTGCTTTCACCACAACCATCATTACTTTTATTACATATTCCTTTATTAAAAACTCCTCTTCGTTTCTTAAATACTTTAGTTGATGCTCTAGGCATGGTAAAGTCGATATATTATAGCAATTTTTTGAAAGTTTAAGCTTAATAATGTTAAAGAATACTTGCGAGTTCAAAAATTACAACGCAGTTTTGAAAGTGTAAACAAACACTGATTTGACCGTTAAAAATACAGTGAAGTTTCAAATGGGTTAGGAAATAAAATAATAAAAGGCTCAATTTATACAATAAAAGATAAATGTTTTGATTTATACCAGACGCTCAACTTTTAAGCCAAAACAAAAAACTTTGTTTACTTTTACGCTTGTCAAATGGGCGTGGCTCAGTTTCAACGATTATTTAAAAATAGGTTTTTAGGGCTTCTACTTACCCTAGAGGTTAAAGTAAGGTATTTTTAGAAAGGTTAAAATCTGTACTATGTGGAAATGTAAAAATCTCAAATTGTCAAAAAAATCAAATTTTACCTTTCCGACTGCCCTTAACGATAGAGTCAAGTTGGCAAATGTCTAGCTACTTTCCCAGCTCGAGCTTTATTAGAGCTTTGTAAGACCCGCCGTGTAGGGAAGCGATGCACGTTAATGCTTTATCTACCGCATTATAATTTACTGCAGTTTTTTTCATGCAATATTTTTTTTTGGATCACTACATTGAAAATTAAGGGATATACATAAACAAAATACTCCACTTTGGGAAATTTAATCCGTTAGAGATAATAAATTAATTAAAGATATTCCACTGTAAAATTAATTATATACATCGTTCACTTAAAATAAATAGTCAAATCGTTTTCTAAAGTCTTCATTGACATACAAAAACATAAGACATTTAAATTTTGACATAAACTATTTTTTCGGGACAAAAATAATAATCTTTGCAATCCGCTGAAAACGGCGTCAGCTGAAAACGCAATATCTGCTGCAAAACTGTTCGCCTTCCCCCTAAAATACTCATCATAAGACTCGTGCGGCCATATATCTTGGAAGAGTGGATTTCAAAGAATATTCCTACTAAGTATTGGTAGAATATTCCTTCTAAGTTGGCGTGGTGTGGTAGTTAGGAGAAAGGGGTGCCAGCTCAGGTGTCATCCACGTCACTTGACCATGGTTTAAAATTACGTGGTCCGTTGTCAAAATCCCTCGTGTAGTTGAACAGTCCGACGTTAATATTCACTCACTCCAAAAAATACAGTACAGTAGTTATAATTATTTTTATACTTAAAGATGCAATATCCGCATATTCAATTAAAATTATAGCGTTATAATTAACTACTAACAACAAACAAACTATGGAATATGTCCAAATGATGTAGTGTAAAAGACAAAGTTTATCTACTGTAAGTACCAGAAGCAATAAAAGTATTTATTTTGAAAAAAAGATCAATTTCTCACTACCAAATGTGCATAATAAAATCATTAAAAAAACATTCAGATAAAGAGAGATTTATAACAACCTCTCCCTTCAAAACTTAGTTTATTCTGAAATAAAAAATATTAGGGATTATGCTGTTTACAGGAATTAATTACAAGCGAGCGCCTTGCGTAGCCAAAACAAAAAGAGTTCTTTCACAAACAAACGATAGATATATGTTGACGTGGGCTTTTTTGCAGCGCACGCCAGAATTGCTAGCAGATGACAGAATTTTTTCCTACTTACTTGACAAATATCGTTATATTTTGGACACTTCTTACAATATCTTTATAAATTATAGCCTATGATATAAATTATAGCCTATGTGTTATTCTGATGTATAAGCTATATTACTGTAAAGTTTCATTAAAATCCATTCAGTTCTTTTTGCGTGAAAGACCCAAACATCCTCACAAACTTTCGCATTTATAATATATATCTAGATATGTTTTTATATTATTCCAATAATGCAGTCCATCTTTTAGGTATTTGGTTTACTTCCTTAGACCACACAGAAGACATGTATACAGCACAAAAAACATTACATAACTAATTCTACAAGCTAAAAAAAGTGTGACTCTCAGATGACTTGCAGCGCCATCTATTCATTTTACATTTAATTTACAACAGGTTTTATTGGAAAGATCAATCCAAACATATAAAACAGCTCAAGTAATACACAAGAATAATGATAAACAATAAAAAAGAACAAACATTTAAACAAAGGACCAGGATAACTTAACATTGAAAATTTAAACATGAGGGAGAAAAGGAACATAAGAGACGTAGTCTTTACAAGAAGTTCGCTGTTGTTGTGGCTAATGCCACCTGTCTGACGTAGTCAGAACGAGGCCCACGAAATTCATAATGGCAAGGGGCTAGAAGTACGCCTGTCTTTGGCCTAGGTCTTGAGCACCATACAGGTGACAGCACGAATTACCTCGGCGAAATTCCCCGAAGGGACGATAGATGGCGGCCCCACCTAACTCTACCTCCACAATTTTGCACGGAACTGAAGGGAGGGAAATATTCTCCAGTCCCCTGCACTCGTGATTCAGCCCACAGGACTTTCGGATCCACTGATTTAACGAGCACGTACTCCGTGTGTACTCGGAGAGTATTTAGTGGCATCGGGCATCGAACCCAGGCCTTCCGGTCTGGAATCCGATGCTCTAACCACTAGGCTACCACGTCCCTAAGAAGTTCGTGAAAGTTTTAACATTCCAGTATAGTTTGCTTATCTCACCACCACTGGCGTAGCTAGTCCTGAGTTGGCCCTATATAAAAAATTCCTTGGAGGACCTTTTCTGACACCCCTTGATATTTTACGATTTTTTCGTTTACTCATGTTGGGGCCCCTGTAGCTTGGGGGCCCCGTATCATTGATACGGTGGTTGCTACGACTCTGGTCATCATGTTTCTGAGACTCTTTATCTAGTTCTTGCATATAAGAGGGATGATCTGCATTCATGATTCCCGACTTACAAATCTGGCATAAACTAGATGGAAGGATGTCATTTTATTATAATCATGGCCTGTTTGCAGTCTGAAGTTTGCCACAGCTTCTTTATATGGGGCCTTTAACAAAACTTTTTCCAAATGCCTTAAATTTTTCCATAGGATTTTTTTTGAGACTCTAGATAGACTCCCTGTGTGCCGACAAGTATAACACAAGACTTACAAACGTAAGTCAATACTCAAAACGATGGAAGTTACATGTAGAAGGAAATAAGCACAAATGGGAGCCAAAAAAAGAGGGGAGAGAAGTGGATACAAATACAGAATTAAATACAAGATTGCTCACACGCAAACGGAGATAATCAATAATAAAATTATACAATGAAGAGGATATAAGAAAAACATGATCACAAAAATTTTTCAAAATACAAATACATAAAGCATACATACATACATATACATACACACATACATATATATATACATACACACATATATATTCACGTACAGAAAATGTTAACAAACACACAAAATTTAGAATCTAAATAATACAGGAAAAAATGCTAATAATGTATGCACAAAACGAAGTAAAAGAGGATTTTCCTTCAACAAAGGCAGAGAAAGGAGGCGGCCACACTATATTGTTCTTTTGTAGACAATTCATGAGTGTACGTCTTTCCCAAGAGAATTTAGTACAAGCAAGAATCAGATGCTTGGCATTCCAGATTGTGTCACTGGAGCAAGAACACTGATCAGTAGGCGACAAATTGTAGTGCTTTAAATAGGCTTTAAAGTTTCCATGCCCAGTTAGAAACTGGGTAAGTTTAAAATTAGGATGAAAGTGCTTAGCCTTTAAACGGCTCTGAATAGAAGGAATAAATTCCTTGGTGAGATGCGCATTATTTGAAATTTGATACAAGTTATTCCACTCGGAAATAATCTTTTCTTTAAAAACTTTCTTATGATATGATTTTAGAATGCTCATAGGAATCAGATCACTTAATAATGTCACTTTTGACCCCAGGATTTGCCTGTTGATTTTGCTGCATGGTCAGGAAGATGACTCTGGTAGTAACAGGTTTGTTGTTGTATGGCTTATAAGTGTTCCTCTCTTGGCTAGTAAGTCTGCCATTTCATTCTTGTTGACACCCTCATGTGAAGGGATCCATTGAAAAATGATTGTTTTGTTGCACACATATAAGGAAAGTTTAAAGGGTTTGTCTTATTTCTGAGATAATCTGGTTGTCTGTGTCATGATTTACAACTACAGCCTGTATGGTTGCTTTGAAATCGACTAGAATAATTGCTTTAGTGAAACAATCGATCTTTATCGAGGTTTTACAGAGCTAGGAGGAGTGAAAGGATTTCAACATCAAAATTCGACATGTAGTGTCTCACAGAAGTACATTGGGAAGAGAGAGAGAGTTTACTGTATACACCTGCTAGGGACAAGGCATGGGCCAACTAGGCTCAGGGTCTCGACCGCAATGAGGGCCTCGTCTCGTTCTAGATTTAGCCTTAATAAGACAAGGATTCGAATAATTTCAATGGTCAAATGTTATTTCATGTTGTATTCTCAGAAAAACCAGGAATTTCGAACGATATATCAAATGGCTACCTAATAACCCTTGTTTCTGTATAGGCCTAGACCAGGGGTGGCGAACCTTTATGAATCAAAGTGCCATTTTTTTCTAAAGAAGTGTATAATGAGGTAGAGACGTGCCGTCAAATAATTTTGACTTGTGATTATATATTGGGAAAATATTAAAACTAATACTAACAACTCTTTATTTGCTACGAAAAAATACTTTTTATTCTGTATAGTTGTAAGTGTTTTAGTTATACGTGTAATTGAAATTAAAGTAACATTAGTGTGACTTCTGTTGCTGCAGAATGTGTGTGTGTGGATGACAAATAATTCACATTAGGATTTGTCAGATGTTACTTTTAATAGAATGCAGGCTGAATTGAAGTCATCTGCCAAGTGGTTTCTAAGTAATTAATTATTTTTGCCATGGTTCATTTTTTTTTTTTTGACAAGAGGATTTGTGATTTGTCTCAAAATGCCGTTTTGCAGATGATGTTCGCGTATCACTGTTCCATAACATGAAACACACACCACTTTGTTGCCTTTACTAATAATGATATATTTCTAGATTCACCAAGTTTGAAATTCTCTATTACACTTACTATCTTGCAATTTCTTGCTATTTTGCTGAACTAGCCATACCAAATAAGTTAAAAATCGGGAATATAGCATAAATAAACTTTAAAATACAATTATGTTGACGAAATTGACTATGCTATGCGTGGACTAATTTTGAATCATAAACAACTGTCGTCCACGACTTAGGCAAGACAATAACAAACGAGGGTGCTCACGATGATTCACGTTGGTTCGTAATACTTCATAGTGAAGTAAAATGCAAACCATTTTGATCACTGACGTGCCTAAAACATTGTGTCGCATGCCCCTGGTTTGCCATCCCTGGACTAGACCTACCACCAAACACCATCATTACTCATTCAGTCAAAAGGCGGCAGCTGGTCAAACCGATTTGTGTGATTGTAAGTCATACACATTTATTTGTTTCGTTTTCGTACGAGCATTTTTCAACGCATGCTACGCACTGTCTATTTTTATGGGTTTTTGGTGGGGCCTACATTTGTGTTGGGGCCCAGAGTCTACTTTTGCGTAAGTACCCAGGACCTCAAAAAGTCTTAAGACGTCCCTGACACCAGTTCCAGTGTTTGTTTTGTATTTTAAAGCCATCAGTGCACACTCTAATCCAGCGATACTCAACCAGCGGCCCGCAAAACCTTCTTAAGTGGCCCGGCGATGGCCCATTGTTCTGAGGAATTCACTTATTTAAGAAAATTGTATAAAATATTTGGTGGAAAATTCTTTGTCAAGAGATATAATACATCAAGTTTGCTTTTTGTTGTCGGTATCGTGTGGGTACGAATTGATATTCTTTTTCTATTTGGAACAGTCACGGTTTGTAATAATAGACAACAGTGGAATAAATAGTGGGTGGAATTAATTTTTAACTATCTTTCATATCTTGCAAGCGAAAAATATTCGAAGAAAATATTTGTTTCAAGACGATTGGGAGGGTGACTATTTTGTAGTGAACAACAAACATGAATCAGTAATTGTTTGATTTGTCACGAAAGTGCTGTATTTAAAAAATAACAATAAACAAGAATCCTTAAATGACACTTTTCCTCGGAGATCTCTTTCAAAAGGTGATAAATAGGCTTTCTTGAATAATATTTGCAACAGAGTAGCAAAGTGTTT
The DNA here is from genome assembly GCA_019973935.1 of Trichonephila clavipes. Taxonomy (NCBI): domain Eukaryota; kingdom Metazoa; phylum Arthropoda; class Arachnida; order Araneae; family Nephilidae; genus Trichonephila; species Trichonephila clavipes. The sequence continues at coordinate 611,917 of BMAU01020477.1, forward strand.
TGTCAGTGGTAATATGACAGCGGTAACAAAGACATCCTATGAAGTTTATTATATTATTAGTGATCATATGAAACCGTTTGCTGATGCATAAATTGTGAAGAAGTGTATCTTAAATGCTTTTAATTTAATATTAGTAACAAAAATAAAAAATATAAAAAAATGATAGTTAAAAAAAGCAAAACAGGAGAATTATAATATTATAATCAATTTTCACATTTTAAATTTCCAGTGTTGTCTTGATCTTAAAGCATTTCTCCTTCCCCTCCCCCATTTATCGTCATGTATGCGGCCTGCGTGAAATAGCTGACATATGTATGCGGCCCAGCAGAAAAAAAGGTTGAGTACCCCTGCTCTAATCCACTCAGATTCATGCATAAATTGTTCGTGTAACATTCATAAAGTGTTTGCTTGAAAATTTAATTCCCAATATTATGATACTTTTTGAGATTTGTTGTTCTTATCTTGAGCCATAGAAACAAAAATGTAAAATTTTGTTTCAATACAGTCGGACCTCGATTCAACGAATTCTTCGGGACCAAACATTCTGTTCGTTAATTTGGGGTTATTCGTTAGATCGGGGTCCAAACAAAATACATTTTTTTTGCATTTACCTTTTGAGAATTTTATAAGCATCTACATAAAAAGTATCCAAGGTTAGAAATTACACACTCTGTGACGGGTTCATCGCGTTTTCAACTAAAAACTCCTCTTGGGCTCTTTGGGGCCGAAATGGCAAATTCTTTCCAACCAAACCCAGAAGCGAAGCTTGATTATGCAAATTAAGAACCTTTTAAATAGCAGAATTTTAGCGTAAGTAGGGTGTCCTTTGGGAAGTGATTATACTAGATCCATGTGTTCAAGTGATTAAGCTAAAGTAAGAGAAGTTATCCGACACTCAAGAGTTAATCTATTCGTGCCAGAGCGCTCAAGTCAAGGTGGATACTATTCCACACGAGATAAACCACCTCGTCATTTAAGATTCGAGTGAGTTACTGCTTACCCAGGATATAGAGGTAGGATTGTTCAAATTATTACTAGGAACTGTGAATTTACTGAGGTTAGGAGTAGGTGGTAAAGTTAGATATAGTGATCAGGGTCGCGCTTATTTGGTAATACGTATTGTGTGTCTCCTCACCACAGATTCACTTGGTTTAAATATAAATATTATCATTGTATAGTGTTTAAGTTAAACTCTTAATAAAGAGATATTAAGATTATGGCAACGCCTGGTTCTTCATTCACTCCCATACCCCTAGGTTACGAGGAAAATATAGAAGTACGGCAACCCTCACGCGGGCCTTACAACTCTTTATTCAACAACTAAAAGTATTAAAAGTGAATTATTATGCACCAGTTAATTGGAAATATTAAAATATTGACTAATAGGTGTTTGACAATAATTTTGATTCCTGACTCGAAACTGACTTCGGGTCTCTTTGTGTAGAGAAGAAAATGATGCGTCATTTACATTCCGCTGCATAAGGTATGTTTTCAGTATCCAAACAATGTTAAGCATTAGAAAATGTAATAGTTTTTATATGAGTTTCATTATCAATTTCTGCATGAGAATCGCTATTCATTGGCTCCGACAAATCAACAATTTCATCAACTTCAATTGCAAAGATAGGCATTCCATCATCAAATGTAGAATAATTGATAAAATCTTAAAATATCTTCTGGCATAAGATAAGAAAGGAATTTCCTATCCTATTCAAAACTCACAAGATATATTACACTCATGACACAACTGCAGCCGTTAAGTCTAATAATGTACTGCATCCATTCCTGTCCAAATTTTCTACTCACAAGATAAGTGTTTTTCTGTTCCGGAAAAGAATTATATGCATTAGCCAAAAAATTCAATTTAAAAAAAAAATAAATAAATAAAATAATGAAATATTTTTAAACAAATAAAATATTTTTACAGCTGTTGAAATAATTCGTTAATTCGGGATTTGTTATTCGTTACATAGGGGTGGGGTGCCTTTTCCTTTTAAACGGGGATTCGTTAGATAGAAATTCGGTAAACTGTGTTATAAATAAAGTGAGGAATTGAGTAATAAATGAGACTCAAGGGAAGAAATGATCAACCAAACAGAAACAGCACTATAATTGCAATTTCCACTGAATAACTTAGCTGAGTGGCGCGACAGTTCATGATTGATTGATTGATTGAATATTAACGTCGCACTGTTCAGCTACACGAGGGCTTTTGGCGACGGACCACGTAATTTTGAACCATGGTCAAGTGACGTGGACGACACCTGAGCTGGCACCCCCTCTCCTAACTACCACACCACACCAACGGGAGGACGTTTCAGCTCTCGACAGATTTAACGTGCATCGCTGCCCTACACGGCGGGTCTTTAGTGGTACAGGATTCGAACCCGTGACAAAGCAAGCCCGGTCCGATACCTATACCACTCGGCTACCGCGGCCACGCGACAGTTCATGAGGGCCAAGGCCTACTACGCTCAACTCAGTATACGCGACTTTGGGTCCTGAGGAGCAGGAGCAGATGTTCCAGTCAGATGGTCATTCCGATGTGAAACAACCAGTGTTAAGTTCCCATGCAAGCTTGGTACTCATTTATCGATCCACTGAAGGGATGAAATGCTGAGTCAACCTTTCCCAGCCCGGGGTTTGCACCTCGGACCTGTGGTGTGGAAGCGCAATGCACTGGGCTTCTTCCACCGAATGGTTTCATGAATTATGACTAATTTTAAATCCAGACTCTACGTATTCTTTGTTAAATCAATCATTCTGTTACTGTAATATGGAATTAAAATTATATCTCTGATACTCTCGACATTTACGTGACTCTCAGTTATCATGTACTTCCTCTCCACTGTGTCTCAGAGAGAGAAGCATTTTATTCAAAGCTTAAAGAGATGTGAGTTCACTTAATTTCTCAATGCATGCAGTACATGACTTCGAAGAATGAACGTGGACTAGCAGAAAGAATATGAATTGGAAGAAGCGAGCACAAACCTTACGAAATGAACAAATGAGAATGCAAGGACATTATATTTATATCTGTCTTCGTTTATTTTCGTACAACAACATTTCAATCGTACTTGACATTCTTTATGAAATTCTATTCATAATTCTTGTCAAAAATCACATAATACTGCATAAATTTTCTCACTATTCTGAAAGTCATTGAAATAAATGATGGCATAAATCAGAGTAATGAATACAAATCCTTCCTTTGACATATGAAGTACGGATTTTCAATCTACACTCATGCCCATAAATTAAGGATAATGAAGTTCAGTCAAAGAAAGAGACAGAAGCAAAACAAATTTGACTTATTTGTAAAGTCTATTTATCAAACAAAAGGTAAAGAGCAAAAAAGATGCTATATGTTTGACATAATTAATAAAAATTGCGATTTTTACTCCCTGGAGCAAATTTCAAAAAAGAACCTATTTACAAAAAACATTAGAACATGGTTAGTATGATGGTTAATACGGAGTATGTCTCCCGGACGATGCAATACAGGCCTTACAATGCCTAGGCATGCTAAGTATCAAATTATCAATCTGATCTTGGCAAATATTACACCACTCATCAAGCAATGTCCTCCGAAGTTCCGGTAGACAGGTGGGAGGGGGTTGATGGACTGCAATTCGTCGGATAAGCATATCCCATACATGCTCTATTGGATTCAAGTCCGGTGAATATGCTGGCCAATCCATACGGGTGATATCCTCCGATTGAAGGCATTCGTCTACAATGTTTGCACGGTGAGGAAGGGCGTTGTCATCCACAAACAGAAATTCAGCACCCATGGCGCCCCGAAACAAACGTACATGTTGATCCAGAATGACATCCCGATAGATGTGGCCTGTCATCGTTACACTCTGAACATGCAGGTTAGTTCTGGAACCAAGAATAATTCCTCCCAAAATGAGCCATCCTGCACCACCGTAACGGTGTTGTTCAAAGGTGTTCTGTTGGTGGTAACGGGTACCTGGCGCTCTCCATATTAAAATCCGGCGAGAATCAGACTGCAAACTAAACCTGGACTCGTCGGAAAACATCACACAAGACCACTGTTGTGGTGTCCACAATGCATGCTCTCTACTCCAGGTTAATCGCAGGCGACAGTGAGTTGCATTAAGTGGCCTACGAGCATATAGACCAATGTGCCCTAAGCGTCTGTACACGGTCTGCCTTGAAACCGTCGTACCGGTAGCTGAAGAGAGCTGACGAGACAGGTCTGATGCTGTGCTCCGTCTGTTTCTTTTGGCAGTTACTGCCAATATATATATATATATATATATATATATATATATATATATATATATATATATATATATATATATACCGGTCCTCATTCGGCGTTGTAACTCGGGGCGACCTGTGCTGTAACATCTACTCACATTACCATCATTTTGGAATCGTTGCCAAAGCCTGGAGATGACACTCTGGGCGATTCCAAGTTCCTCGGATACTTCCAGCTGGGTACGATATAATACACTTATAAATGTATCATTACTGCACAATCTATTTTATAATTAATTTAACAATACTAAGTTAAAGACAAGTTTCATAATTACCAGTGATCCCATGGATTTGCCATGTATAAAATTATACTCCAACATTATAACTTATCTGGATATAATTTGTGCGCGGTTTATATAATTAATCTCTTAAATGCCAATTACAAATTTCGCGATTCATCCCCCAATGCCAACGTTCAGCGCGTAGGTAAGCGTATGTGGTGTATTGAGGGGGGATTAGAAAGGGAATAAATAATCAAATCCCCTGAAACAAGTGAATCCTCCGCAAACACTGTCAAAGTCATTTTATTGCTTTCCAAAGCCTTCAGACTAATTTTATAGATAGCAGTTCAAAGAAAAGATAGCACTTCGGAAAGACGTATATATACGTCTGGGAAAAATTAACACACTAGCTGAGCGAGACGTTTATATGTGTCGGAGGGACTTAAGAGGTTAAAGTCGTGTGTTGGTTTTAGTTTCAAAGTATAGTATTATTGAATTTAAAACATCGGTATTGTATGGAAGGGGGGCGATGCAAATTATGATTGAATATTGGATCGCAAACATTGAAAGTTTGAGAAGCATTTGCTTAGACCATTATTTTTGACATTAATACAGAGAGAGACTGAATTAGAACAGAAGATGATGTATACTAATATTAAGTTTAGTTTTGATTTCAATAAGTTTCATCTAAGATCGAAATCATAACAAATTTGTTAAATACATAAGTATTGATAGCACACACACACACATATGCAATAAACTACTAACTCCAATTCTTTCACAGATTCTACTTCTGCCCTTCAGGCTTTGTCCAACTATAATGAGAATAATTGTTTACGTGTGCAGAACTGTAGAGAACTCCTGGGAGAGATAAAAGGAAAGATCGTCTTTCAATGGGTACCATCCCACTGTGGTCTTTGGGGAAATGAGAGGGCAGACTTTTTGGCAAAAAAGGGAACGGGTATCCTTCAGAACTTTCGCAGAGACCTGACACTTCATTCTGCCAAACTGGAAATTAAAAGGATTTTTAGGGAATCATTTCGCCTTGCAACTTCTCGTGTTGCTCGTGATAAGCCTTGGATGTAAGAAATCCCACGGTATTCCAAGTTCTCCTCGTGCTGCTGCTGTGGCTAAATTTAGACTTTTAACCGGACATGACTGCCTTTGTGCTCATCTGTTTCGTTTTAACTTAGTGACTTCACCTATCTGCGTTTTGTGTGACACTGGACATGACATGACTGCCGCTCATTTGGACGAGTGCTCTGCACTGAATGATCTTAACTGCATTGTAAAAAGGTATTGGAGAGCCCGTTGCCTAATGACCTGATGGTCAATGGCCTGGCATTTGTAAAATAAATAAAAAATCTAAGATCAAAATTAGAATATGAATTATGTCTTTTCCTTATGATTCTTCAAAGCAGAGAATATCCATATATTAATTCATTTTTTAAATACTTTTTTGCGCGTTTTATGAATCATAAAATGTTAGAATACATTTTTCTGTTGAATTATCACAAAGTTTTTTTCAGACAAAAAAAAAAAAAAAAAAAAGAGGAAGATGTTTTTAAAAGCAGTGAAAATACAAGTATTTAAAAAGTTGATAGCTCTTATTTTAACGAATAAAAAATATATAAGTACTTATATATATATATATATATATATATATCTCCCATTTCATGCATACATATTAACTTTTTTACTGTTGACAAACTTGCACACAATATCTACTTTAACACTTCTTGCTACCAGTAATTTAATTAAAGCTAAAATTAAAATATCTTGAGATATAATTAACATATTTTTATTTTCCTAATTTATACTTCAATTGGAATCCTTACTCGGATATTTACGCAGAAACTAATATTATATATCTAATGTGTAATTCAATGAATTATCTAGTAAAATGTGAGCAAAATTAAATTTAAATATTTAAAATATATAAAATATAGGAATAATAAGTAACTGTGTGTATGTGTGATTTACGTTAAAAAAACTGTAATTTCTATAGAATAATTGAATTTTCTTACAATTTTATTAAAATTCCCCAGACTTTTTTTTCTAGATAGGTCATTAATATAAATTGAATTTTAAGTCTTTGTATATATAGCCTGTACATACATTTAATTAAGTTTAGATTTAATTTAAAAGGCTTTCTTGTAGAAATTGTAGAAGTGAAAAGGTTAAGTTATTGCAACAAATTTAACTAAAAAAATGTATCATATGAAATCTTATTAAATTTTGTAAAATCATATTTTTTATAGCCTGAGTTTGGATTAAATATATATATATATATATTGTGTGTCAGAAGTTTTTTGCAATTCTAAAGCGAACCTGAACGCGAAATTTTAGTTATACCCCAAAATCGATATTTGTATGTGGAATATTTTTACAAAAATTCAAAAAATATTAAAAATAGCAGCTAAGAACTTTTCAGGTAAATCAAACAGATGCTTAAATTAAAAGAATAATATCATAAGTTCCAGTGACACACAAAAGAATTTTTCAAGGAGGACTTTTCGAGACTCAAAAGTCCGCCATTATCGCATCATACCCAATACACCATATTCTTTTAATTTTATCGATTGTCAATGGCCGCGGTAGCCAAGTGGTCTAGGTATCGGATCATGGCTGGTATGACACGAGTTCGAGCCCAATACCACTAAAGACCCGCTGTGTAGGGGACCGATGCTCGTTGAGAGCTCAAACGTCCTACCGTTGGTGTGGTGTGGTAGTTAGGAGACGGAGTGCCAGCTCAGATGTCGTCTTCGTCACTTGAACACGGTTCAAAGTTAAGAGGTCCGTCGCCAAAGTTCTCGTGTAGCTGAACGGTGCGACGTTAATACTCACTCACTCATTCCCTCATTTATCGATTGTCAAGAACAAACCAACTGAATAAATAAATAATGAATTAATAAAAAAATATTGAATAAATATTTTTAAAAGCATCCATAAAAGCTCCAGTGACGCACATAGGAATATTTCAAGGGGGAACTTTTCGAGGCTCAAAAGTCCACCTTTATCGCATCATACCCAATACACCATATTCTTTTGATTTTATCGATTGCCAAGAACAGACTAAATAAATAAAAAACATATAATAATACATAAAAATAAAACATATAATAGTATAACATATAATATAGTATAACATATAATAGTATAACATATAATAAAACATATAATAAACATATAATAATACATATAATAAAACATACATAATTCAATAATAATAGTTGAATAAATAATTAGCATTACTTAATAAAAGAAATTTTTAATAACAAACACTGAATTAAATTACCATAAATACTATATGCATAGAATGTATATATTTCTGTATACATAAGATTATAATCAATCGAAAAAAAAATCAAGGGTGATGAGAGGGGGTGGACCCTTTGACCCCCACCTTGTGTGCGTCACTGATTAGCACCTTTTTTTTGTACCAGAAATTCTTGAAATTATGTTAATCTTTTAGCATTTCATCCCCAAAATTAACTTTTTTACATTTTTGGCGACAAAATTTTAAAAACAGCTATTTATGTAATTTTCGTCTTAAATTTGTACAAGAGCAAACAAAATTACGACTTGTAAATACTTTTTGAAGAAAACCAAATATAGTCGGATACCACAATCAAGAACTAAAAGTCGAAATGTGAAAAGATCCTTGTGCAATATTTGTTGTTTCCCTTATAAAACAGACCACACAGAGTCATAGCGGCCTGGTCCGCATTCGCTCTCTAGGCGGAAAAACATTTCTCCACAGTCTCAATTATAACGTTACATGGCTGCCGCATATGGTCTGTTGTCCCTACCGCTGGGAACTAATTACAGACAATGACCTTACCCAAATGCGAAATGGACACTCTTCAATAATTTTGTTTTCCTTCATTTCATTGGTAATTTAGTCAATGAGTTTTTAAAAAAGGAGTATGGGCGCTGAAAGAGACGTTCCCATTTATCTGATGTTTATTTGCAAGTTTGATGACTTCAATAAAACCGACTTGTTGGATAATTTTTGAAACAGATGCTACTTAAAATGAAAAGATGATTATTTTTCAGGAGCAGTGTTAAAAAAAACAAACTAACACGCTTTTATGAGTTTTACTTGTATGTAACGAAATCTTGAACTCGATTTTTACCCACTTTAAAAGGTCAGATTAATTCGAAATTTTCCACATTTATCAAGAACCGATGACAGTACAATAATTTAATATTTTTGTTAATTGTATTGATCAGGATCATCAGGATTAACGATTTCCCATTTCCAGGTTTGGCGACTAATTCCAGATCCTATTTCCAGGTTTGGCGACTAATTCCAGATACTATTTCCAGGTTTGGCGACTAATTCCAGATCCTATTTCCAGGTTTGGCGACTAATTCCAGGTTTGGCGACTTATTCCAGATCCTATTTCCAGGTTTGGCAACTAATTCCAGATCCTATTTCCAGGTTTGGCGACTAATTCCAAATCCTATTTCCAGGTTTGGCGACTAATTCCAGATCCTATTTCCAGGTTTGGCAACTATTTCTAGATCCTATTTCCAGACTTAGCGACTAGAAGATTAAGTTATAACCCTAAAGCGAAAACTCCAATGGGTATTCTAGAGTCTAAAAAATAGCAGATTTAAGGTTAACTCACCAATAAATAAATGATAGTTTAAAAAAATAATAAAAAACACGCTTTTAGTATAGGCCGAACTAAAAAATGAAAATAAATTATAGTTTAAAAAAAACTAAAAAACACGCTTTTATGGTTAATCGAACTAAAAAGTACAAAAATAATTCTTAATATATGAATAACATGATTAACGAGAAAATTAATGTTATTGGGGTAAAAGCGTGTGTGGGGGGGGATATACTACATTTTTACACTAACTCGTCATTTCGGAATACTAACTAGTAAGAAATAACAATTGATATCCAGCGCCCTACGCTTTTATCCAATGACAACTTTCTCGTTAATCATTTTATTCTTATATTAAGAGTTATTATTTTACTTTTTAGTCTGATTAACCATAAAAGCGTGTTTTTCAGTTTTTTTAAACTATAATTTTTACGATGAAACCTGAATCGTATGAGCGCAATACTATTAGTTTTGAAGTCCTTTATTCGAAGAATTATCCCAGGATTTTGAAAAAATACTATACTGCTAGAAATATACAATCCTTTAAATTCATAAGAAATGTCATCTCTTTTAAATAAACACTATTTCGAAGTATGCAGAAGTCTAATTTTTTTTCTCCTATATATATGCTCTCATCTTATTTATTTATTTTTTTTTAAACCTTTCATTTTTATACCCGGCGTATAACACGCAATCATAACTTTCGAGCTTATTTTTTTGAGTTAAAAGTGCGCGTTAAACGCTGGATTTTAAGGTAAATAAAATCAAGATATTTTTTACATTCTAACAATAAACTGTTCCGCGAGTAAATGTTTCACGAACGCAGGTGTTCTTTTGTTCATGTAGTGTTCTAAAAGAATAGAAAATATATTTAAAACTAAATATGTGTTTTTCTCGGAATTATTTTAAGAATTTAATATATTTCATACTTGTTTAATATAATTATTTATACAACATTCCACAACTCGGTTCTATTTATTTTGCTGAAGAAAATTCTTTTTATGTATCTCAAATATTAAAATAAATAAAATAAAGAAAAAGACTGCACACATTTGACTGGATTTTAAAAAAATTCTAAGCTTAATTTATAGCAGAAAATACTTTTTAAATAATAATAATAATATCAACTTGTATTTTTTTAGGATGATAAATTAAACTTTCCCTATTAAAACGAAAAAAGTTTAGAATTATAAAAACTTAATTATTTAGTTTTATTTATCAAATAATTATCTACAAGAAACTGAAAAATATTTTCGAGATTTAAACGACTTGAAAATGTTTAAAAGTTTTTAATACAAAGCTCAAAACATCAAAGATTGAATAAAAAAAATATTTTTTTAACAACAAAACATTTTTAAAGCATCTGTATTCGAATCCTCTACAATAGATATATGTAAAACAAGTAATATATAAAAAAATATTTATGTCAGTTCCTACTTATATGTCAACAAAGGAAATTTTTATTTAAATTACTTTTTATTAAACAGTTACAATTAATAGAAATATGTTTATATATATGACAGAATCACAAAATTAAGTGACAACATAGAAAGTAATTTTCCTTGAAATTTTCCAGTTTCCTTTCTATATAGGGTGTTGGACTATTTTTGTTTGTTTGTTACTATTTATTCATTAATTAAATTTAATTTTTCTAATAAAACAGTGCAATAAAAAAGAAAACACATTCTCAGAAATAATGCCATCTCAAGTGGGATTCGAACCCATGACCTTGGGATTACAAGCCCAAAGAGCTATCCATTGCGCTACAGGAACACAATGAACGATTTTTCTTTCTTCATATGGTGTTGGACTATTACTTTTTTGTTACCATTTATTCATTTTTTAATTTAAATAATGAAATAATATTTAAAAAAATTTGTATTAGCATCAAGTAAATAATATTTTAAAAAATTTGTATTAGCATCAAGTGTCGTCCACTACAAGTTTTAACAAAATGTATTTAAACTTAAATGAATGAATAGAAAGTATTTCATTACCGATTGAAAAAATTTGAACAGTATATATATATCATTAGCGCACATAAGAATTTTTCAAGGGGGGGGGTCCAGGGTTGAAAGTTCATCCTGGAGTAAAGAGAGAAAAATAATTATTGAATAAATAATTAGCATTAACTAATTAAATTAATAATTAATAACAAGTACTTAATTAAATTTTACGTGCTTTATACTTAGAATTATAATCAATCAGAAAAAAATCAAGGGCTTTTGGGGAGGGGGGGTCCAGACCCCTAGGATCCTCCCCTTGTGTGCACCACTGATATATACAGTGGGCCACAAAAGTGTTCGTACACTTGCAATTTCTTATAAAATTTAATGTTTTCGACTAATAAAAATTAATATATTGGAATTGTAATTTTTTCACGATATCTGCACCTTGTTCTTAATGGAATTACATAATTATATTTTTTTAAAAATAGTATAACTATTTTTTTAAAAAATTATGCTCAACCTAGCTTTAAATATTGTATTTCTTTCTTAATTTAGTACTTAGTAGGATATCTTTTAGTGTCCACAACAACTTTTAAGCGTCTTGCTACAGATTTAATCATTTTTTTGTAATTTCTGAATCGATTTTACACCATTCTTCTCTGATTGTTGTTTTTACTTCAGATTATGTGTTTATTTGTCCTGTTTTCTTTTTTTTACATCAAAAACTCACCAAATATGTTCTACTGGGCTAAATAAAGTGATTGAGTAGGTATTTTCATAATTTGGGGACGCACAGTTATAGAGACACCCGTGACGTACATTGAGAGCAGTGCGCTTGGCGTCGTTATCCTGTTACAAAAATGAAGTCGTCTATAATATCCGAATTTTGGGCGGATAATTTAAAATTTAAAATTAATTAAAAATTTTAAAATTCTTTAAAATATTTAAATAGAGCTTATATATGATTCACAATATCATCAAAAAATACTAAATTACCTAATTCTGAGGCCGATTTACACCCCCACGCAAGAACACTTCCACCTCCATAGTTTATTTTGATCCAACTAGATTCTTGGGATTAAGTTTCAAAAAATTCAAAATTGACAGCAAATTGATTGGGATGACAGAGAATTCAACAATTTGGGTTCCGATGGGCATATAATAGCTTGTAACTGAAAAAATGAGGAGTTTAATCCCATGAATTTATGTGCAACAAGAACTCCCCCTCCATGCTTTAATGTGGAAGTGAAGGTATTCTTGCTTGGGTGTGTAAATTGGCCTCAGAATTAGATAATTTGGTATTTTTTGATGGAATTGTGAACCATGAGCTCTATTTAAATATTTTAGGAGAAATTTGAAATTATCCACCCAAAATTTGGATATTTTATAAGACTTCTTTTTTTAACAGGATAATGACGCTAAGCGCATTGCGCTCAATGTACGTCATTGGTGTCTACGTCATTGGTGTGGTACGTCATTGGTGCCAAATTATAAAAACACCTCCTCAATCACTTTATTTAGCCCAGTAGAACATATTTGATGAGTTTAAAGCTGAGGTTTTTGTTAAGTGTATGAAGACTTTTGGGTCGTAATTTTTTAGTAGCTTTTTGATTATTAATTTTTTTTAAAAAATAGTTATATACTATTTTAAAAAATTATATATATATATATATATATATATATATATATATATATATATATATACATATTATTCCATTAAGAACAAGTTGCAGATATCATAAAAAAATTTCAATTCCAATACATTAGTTTTTATTAGTCGAAAACATTAAATTTTATAAGAAATTGCAAGTGTACGAACACTTTTGTGGCCCATTGTATACATAGGGAGAGAGTCAACCAATAGTAGGAATTGAAAAAAAATGATTCTCTAATATGAATTAGTGGTATGTATTACAAAAGCAAATAACACAGCTAAATTTACAACCATCTGTTTTCAAAATACTTAACTTACAGTATATATTTAGCTAATCATTTCTTTTATTGTCATAAACCCTTTCAAACAATTGCACAATAATAAAAAAAAGTTTTTTAAAACACATGTTCTCGTTGAAAGAAAATAATCATTAGCTTTCTCCTCACGCAAGCAACAATTTAAAAAGGAGTGGGGAAAGACATAAATATATAAACCACATTTACTATTATATTTACTGAACTCTTCTTTCCTTTTTCCACTTGAAACTAGGGGAAAGAACTTTAAGGAGACAGAACCCGTCGAAGTGATTTCCGCTGCAGGTGTGATATGTTCAGTGCTCATAACTGCTCTGAAAGCAATACCAGGAAAAACGTGACAGCTCATACGAGCAAGAAAGGGTTTTTAACGAAATGGATTCCAGTTTCACCTTGAAAACTCGACGCATCTGCTGAGAGCGGCAGGTGAAACCATACTCTCAGAATTGTAGGAGTGCTGTCTAACAGTAGATGAACTACCGCTGAGATTATGACAAAGATTAAACTGAGATAAAATTCGGTCGTGTTTGGAACACAGATGAGGACAGACTTAACAGTCCTTTGGTACGTTCTAATTTTTAATTTCACACTTCAAGGGAAACTGTCAGGTCTGAAATATAGTAGTGCTTAGTATATAAAATAAAGTTCATTCCATCATTGATACAATAAAAGTAGCGGGTGGATATTTTTCCAGGTGGATTTTATAAAGTTAAATACGTTTAACGCGAAGACGCTTAGACTAAATACCGGTTAACACGAAATAATACAGCAATCCCGAAAAACTGCTGTGTATTTTCATGTATTTTTTTCCCCTCTTAACATGGAACGAAAATATTTCTCTGCTGGGAATGAACAAAATACGGAAAATACCAGCCGGATTGAACTGTTCTATTGTATTATTGGAAAAATTGATTGCAGTAGATGATGATAATGTGTGTACAGCAGTGTTTCTCAAACTTTGATGTTGGCACCCCAAAATTCAATCATAATTTTCTTCGCGCCCCCCTTTCATGCGATAACAATGCATTGAATTCGACAATACTATACTTTGACACTAAAACTACAATACGACTTACCTCTTTAAGTGCCACTGGCGTATATAAACGTCTTGCACAGCCAGTGCGTTAATTGCATCGGACGTATATATACGTCTTTTCCAAAGTACAATCTTTTCTGTCAATTGTTATCTATAAAATTATTCCGAAGGCTTTGGTATGCAATAAAATGACTTTGACCGTGTTTGAGAAACATTTACTTATTTCAGAGGATTTGCTTATTTATTCCTCCCCTCCCTAATACAGCGCATAACTTTTGATCGGCAATTAAGGGATTGATTATAAACCATACAAATTATTAACATTACTGTTAATTTTTGCATATAATTTCATATATGACAAGCCCATGGGGTCACTAGCAATTATTAAACTTATTGTTAACTTAGTATTGTTAAATTAATTATAAAATGCATTGCGCAGTGCTGGTATCTTTATAACTGTATTAACCAGTGTAAATGTATACTTTATTTTTTATTATGTCAGAATGTATTTTGTTTGATTTCCTTCAGTAAATTAATAATTTTGTTTTTAAATAGTCTTTTGTTTTCGACTTTTCAATATGTTTGCGCCCCCCTTGTAGGATTATCAAGCCTCCCTAGGGGAGGGGCGCCCCACAGTTTGAGAAATAGTGGTGTACACAGAACCAAATATAGCCGACAAAGACATTTTGTAGTTAGTTCAAAGCTCAAAAAATATCATTGGTGCAAATTCGGACGACGAAAATGAAATAAATAATGCAACTCCTGTTCCCACGTCATCCGAAATGAGGAACATCATGAAAAGTATGCGCAGTTATTTAGACCCACATTCTAACGGTGAAATTAACAACAAAATGGCCGACATCGAACTATCCGTTAGCAATTTGATGCTAAAAAAGACATTTCTAAGAAAAATATCAGGTTATTTTCCGAAAACTCAACATTAATCGGTATATATTTCGAAATACCCAGTTTATCGGAGATTATTTTCGGGAATAACATTTGACAATCAAAATTATTCGAATCATGATGTACGTGAGGTCGAGTCGAGAATGAGACGAGTCCCCCCGAGATGCTGGGCTCATAAACATGCCTTAAAACTAGGGATTCAAACCAAAACTGATCCGAACAACGAAACCAAAAAATGCTTTTTTGGTTTGATTGAAAACCGGAACTGAACCGAAAAAAAATAATTGTTTTGCAGTAAGACCCCGCTTAACGCGGGGTATACGTTCCATCAAAGTAGAGCGTAATATGAAACAGCGTTAAACGAGGTTATCTCATCATGTAAATAATGGAGTTAGGGGAAGATAGGTAGAAAATTGGTCAGGTATTTTACCATTGAATTTATTAATTATGTTTTTTATAACAATAAAACAAAAATTTATTTCTTACTAATATAGAAATATAATAAATGAATATATATATACAAATAAATAAAATTCTAAGTCTTGGTTTAATGGCATATTGCGTTCAATTTCGTTGTCAATCCTTATAGAAAGTCGTTCCCCCTTTCCTCTATTTTATTATTTCTAGAACGGGTAATTCTAGTTGCAGAGCTTGTCGTAGTTGCAGTTGCGAATGATAGTGTTTTCTTCTTTTTCTTAAGAATGGTCCTTATTGTTGAAGTTGCCAAATTCAATGCAGCACCAATTTGAGATTGACGGTCACCAGTATCTAAACTTCTAATCACTTGCATTCTAGTTTCTAGAGAAATGCTTTTTTTATCCATTACTTTCGTGTTTTTTGCTATCACCCATGATAAAAACTAAAAATCATAATATTTGTTACTGTAGCAATCGTTATATTATATAAATTTATACTTACAATAACGTCAACAAATGTTGGAAACGATAAAAATACGTTCGTATAACACCGCAGGAAAGAAGAAACACAGATAAACTGTTTCGAATATCGGGAAGCCTAATGCTGCGTGCAATTTCGGGGAATACCACAATTAAAATAAAAGAGCGTTAAATCGAAACAGCGTTAAGCGGGGTCTTATTGTACTTCTGTTCGATATGTCTTCAGTCATTTTGTTACGGTAACCAACTTATCGATATTTTCTAATTTAACGTTAACCATATAATTATCATCGTAATACGTACGTTGCTTCTCGGTTTCCTATTTTGATGTTCGCTGGTACTTTTCTATTTTAGTTTCCCTCAAAACTACTTGTTGAAGGTAGATTTAATTCAATTGAATGAACTAGAAATATAGATGGTTTTTGATGTGTAACATCTTTCCTCTCGGTTGCTGGATATTTGTTGGCAGTGATTTCCTGAAAAGGGACGGATGTGTGTGACAGGATGTGACGTAAGTGCGCGCTACTTGATTTGACTTATGAGAGTGCGTGGCTGTGCCTTTTCGCTACCCTCGTATGGGGGTCCAGCTCTAGTAGCCATCAAGCACTCGAGTGCTTGACTCTAAATCCGTCAGTCACGATATTGGGGGACATAAATGCGGCAGAATGCTTATTTGAAAATGGACAAACAGTGATTTCTGTGGTCGTATACATTTCTTCGAATCAAACGGTTAAAAAAAATTAATGATTTCCTGCATTTTGTACTTTTACCATATAACGAAGGTGGGTGTTGCTCTTTTAAAAAAAATTATCACTCGCTTCCCCTGATTTTGAGTGGTGATTTTAACTTTAGCTTCAGTTTGCCAAAAGCTGAGCCACTCATAGCTTTTATGAATGATGAACTCAAGCTCGAAATGAACACAAATTGGAATGTTTCGACTGATAACAGTGGTACTGTTATTGAGGCTGTTTTTCAACGGTTTTTAAATACTTTGAAATCACAAGTATATGTGTCATATTTTAGCTATCCTAAGTCTATTGTCTCCGCTCTCTTCCCCAAATTGAACAAGAATAATTATTTTTCATAAAATATTGCATTACTCCTTTTGTTAATTAAATACAATTTTCATTAAAGATATAATTATTGGATAGAAAATTATTTCCAATCCTACCCGATTCATAGCTTCTTCAGGAAAAAAGTTAATATTGCGTATTTATCACGATAACATGTCAGATGCTACACATCATAGGCGACTACTGTAAAACTCGTTTCTTTTTTAAGATACGAATATTCATAAAATAAAATTATTCATTCGGAACTGAACCGATATACAGGATGGTTCCAAATTCATGGTACAAACTAAGAGTAGGTACAGGACATTGTAACAGTCATTTATTGCATAGGAATGCATGGGCGCAAGTGACGTGGTGAGGCAAAAGCAGGGAAAATAAAATAAAAGAGAAATGGATTTATCGATTGGGGTTGCGTTGCCGATAGAGAGCAGTAGATGTCTAGCCGCCGTTCAACACGATGCACCTCAGTAGGGAATAGCACCATTTGAAATTGTGCTGAAGTCTACGATGAGAGACTTTTTGTATGCCGAAAATGTAGACATGCATTACATGTATGGCCGTACGTGAGTGAGTGAATATTAAAGTTGCACTGTTCAGCTACACGAGGGCTTTTGGCGACGGACCACGTAATTTTGAGCCATGGTCAAATGACGTGGACGACACCTGAGCTGGCACCCGCTCTCCTAACTACCACTCCACACCAATGGGAGGACTTTTGAGCTCTCGACAGATTTAACGTGCATCGCTGCCCTACACGGTGGGTCTTTAGTGGTACTGGGCTCGAACTCATGAAATGCCTGCCATGATCCGATGCCTTGATCACTGGGCTACCGCAGCCCATGGTAATGGCAGAGCTACGCTACGAATGTATCACTTTCAGTTTCCTGATCGACGAATGCCGCATCACAGAATTTTTCAGTGGTTACATCGTCAACCTCGTGTAACACGTTCGTTCCAAGTCACCAGATATGATGCTGGTCGACGAAGAGATGTACGGAGTCCAAGCCTAGAAGTAAGCATCGTGAACGTTGTGGCTGATAGACCAGAGTTTACAAGAGTTGTTGCTCATCACGTAAGTGTGAGCCATCAGACCATTTGTAGAGTGTTAAACGAAAATCGTTACACCTTTTCCATTTTCAGCGCATACAAGCTTTGAATCCTGGAATCTTCTTCAGCTGCCAGTGGGTGATACGGCAATGTGCGCTGGACTTCATAGCTCATGTGCTGAACAGATATGAACATAGTTATTGTAAACAATACATTTGTCAAAGACACTTTCAACACATACACACACACTTTCTCTTTCCTTCCGTCTCTTATTTTTTATGTTTGATCCTCACCGCGTCACTTGCGCCCATACATTCCTATACAATAAATGACTGCTACTATGTCCGGTTCCTGCCTTTAAAGTTTGTACCTTAAATTCGCAACCCCCACGTTATTTTTTAGTTGAACCTGAACGAAAAAACCGGAACAAACAAATAAAAAAATGCGGTTCAAAACCCTGCTTAAAACAACCCTGTAAGCCGCTTTATCCGGCGGGTCTTAAGCACCAACAGTTCCAGAATACACATCTCGTCAGAAGCAGTGTCGGTCACTATTTCAAGAGCTCGATCACTTGGTCACGGTAATCTCGACATCACTCATGGATTATCAGGTACATTGCACTTCACAGACATTATATTACCTTGTATTAGTGTCGATTTAAATCGCTAACAATGAATAAAAATGATAGCAAGTAATATTAGGTTGGGGAAAAAATCCATTATTTTTGCATGAAATTCAAAATTATATTTAATATGTTTCGGATTGTCCGATTTGGGTCAAATATGCACCGTTTTGTTGTATAATTTGTTGCCATTTTAAAGATAGCTTCATAATGTCTCTCTCGTAAAAGTCTTGGTCCTTTTTGGCGAAAAACTCTAGTAATCTATTTTTACAATCTTCTCTTGATCCCAATTTCTTATCACTCAGGAAGTTTTGCAATGCGAGACAAATGTGGTAATCACTTGGTGCTAGGTCCTGACTGTATAGTGGATGCATTAAAACTTCCCAATCAAGCTCCCAGAGTTTCTGGGTAGTCACTACAGATATGTGTGGTCTAGCGTTGTCCTGATGGAACACAACACCTCTTCTGTTGGCCAATTCTGGTCAATCGCTAGCTTCAAATGGTCCAGTTGTTGACAGCAGAGATCTAACTTTAGTGTTTGGTCATACAGAAGCAACTCATAATAAATTATTCCTTTCCAGTCTCACCAAATACACAGTAGAACCTTCCTGGCCGTTAGTCCTGGTTTGGCCACTGTTTGAACTGCTTCATTGCGCTTTGACCACGATCGTTTTCGCACAATATTGTCGTATGAGACCCATTTCTCATCTACAGTCACCATCCGCTTAAGAAATGGGTCGATTTCATTCCGTTTGGCCAAGGCTTTGTAGATGGAAATTCGGTACATCATGTTTTTTGGTGTTAGTTTGTGTTCCCAAACATCGAGCTTCTTTTTGAATCCAACTTTGTGCAAATGGTTTAAAACTGTTTTATGGTCAATCTTTAGCTCCTGGGCGATGCTACGACTATTAACATGCCGGTCAACTTCAATTACTTCTGTGGTTTTATCCACATTTTCGACGACGGTCCTGCCTGTGCGAGGTGCATCCTTAACATCAAAAATGCCTGAACGGAATCGACGAAACCAAAATTGCACGTGATTAGCTGTTACAGTATTGGCACCATGAACGCCATTCACAATTTCATCCACCTGGTTTACATTTTCGCCTTTATCAAAGAAAAACTTTAAAATGTACCAAATTTTCTCTTTGTTGACTTCCATTTTTAACACCCTGTAACTCACAACTGAATGGACCAAACATAAAACAGCAAAATAATTTTGTTAGTGTGAAATGTCACCTTGACAACGAGCATAAATTTGAAATTGTTCGATCGGTACTTCACGAGATATCGCACTGCAACCATCTACAGAAAAAAAATATAATGGATTACTTTTCCCCCAACCTAATATAAAAAAAATTTTTTTAAAAGTCAATTCCTACTTAGGTCAACAAAGAAAAAATTTATTTTACTTACTTTTTATCAAATAAATTATTGTGTATATTAATACATCAATATATATTAATATATCATTTAATATAAATATGTATATACATATAACAGAATCAAAATATTAAAAGGCAATTAAGTTTTATTAATTATCATTTAAGTGTCGTATTTTCATCCAAAATAATCGTGTCTATAAAATTCCAGTTCACCTGAATGCTTTAAAACGTGAGAAAAAACCTATTAAAGTGTTGACACAAGTTGCCAAAAAGGATGCCAACGTGTCTGTATCTATAATTCTTTGGATAGTTAGTTTTACTTAATTAATTTTGATTAATTATAATTAAGTTACTGTATTGTCATCCAAAATAATTGTGTATGTAAAATTTCAGCTCAGTTGACCAATTTGAGCAAGATACATATAGGGTGATTGCAAACTAATAGAGGGAATCGAAAAATGTTCCTTGTTTCTGTGAGACTGCAAGGGGTCGGACAGTTCATTCTGAAGGATAATGTGTGATTGATTCTCAATAGAAAGTGTTCTCACGTGATCATTTTTAAATCGCATTTTACTCACTTGATACAAAGCCAGAAAATTATTTAAATTTCCTGAGTTTTTAACTTCGAAGCTTGTGATATTCTTACGATGATTTCATCTCAGTATTTTTCTTTAAGTTTGATAAAAACAAGCTTGTTAAAATACATTTTGTTAATTTAACGTCCAAAAAGTCCTCTTTGAAAATACATAGAACATATTGTAAAATTTACTTACTATATAATTTATACACATAATTTAAATTTCGCATCAGTGAAAAAATGCGTTTTTAAAAATAAATTTAAATTTTTACCATCCAAGCTGTGTTAATTGTATTATTTATAGCACGATTCACTATCAGAAGGACAGAACAAGAACGTTACATTTCCCAGTATTTTCCTTCTTACCACTCTCTTCAATTTGTTGACATCACAACAAACATAAAGAAGTGGATTATTGTTCTAGCTTTGCCATTCATCTACTACATCTATATGGTATGTTTGGTGAGATATTATAAATTCTGAGGTAACTTTTGATCAATAGGTGAGGGCAGTAGCGCACGCAGGAATTTTTCAAGGGGGAGGGGTCCGGGGTCGAAAGTTCACCGTTCTTGTACCATGCTCCTTTTGATTTTGTCGATTTTCGGGAACAAAACCCAGTAAAAAACTAATTTTTGAATAAATAATTAGCATTAATTAATAAAATTAATCATTAATAACAAGTAATTAAATACATTTTACGTACTATATACTTAGAATTATAATCAATCGGAAAAAAGAATCAAGGGCTTTGGGGGGTCCGGACCCCCCTTGTGTGCGCCACTGGGTGAGCGTAATTGTATTATTCTTAAGAAATCAGGAAATAAATCGGTATAACATGTACTTCTTCTAATTAATAAATTTACAATATTATATGAATCAAGAAGTTATATACATTTTTAAGTAAAACTCTATACTGTGCACAATCAAGCAAATCCTAGATAATTAATTAAAATTTATATATCTGAAAGTGTAAATTCCACATAGTTCATAATTTTAAAACTCTGAAAATTGTTCACTGTTTCATAATTGTAACGCATAAAATTGAAAAATTCGGGGAAGATTATCTTTAAAAAAATCAAATTTCTTGTCGTCATCTTAATTTTTTTTAAAGATTTTGTATCCGTATTTTTATCGATTTGGAAAATATCCTACTATAAAAGTTTGTTGAAAATAATAAAAAAGTAAAGACAGTTTTCATCCTGTGAGCAAGTTTTTAAAAAACTGTTTAAATTTGTTGAATGATGTTTCAAAGTTATAAACTTCAATATGTAAGTTCGAATAAAAATAAATATTTTTTTCTAATTAAAAACTATTTTTTCATTTTTAAATAATATCCAAGTATTTAGTTGCCGTTGTAAGAAATAGATGGCAGCACAAGTATTATTCGAAGTGTGAGGTTGTATTTTAATGCGGCACACGAGGAATGCAATGTGAACAAATTTACAGTGTTAAGTTTTTTCAAGATGTAATTTCTTCTTAAGTAATAAGGACTTTTTTTTTTTTTTTAAAAAAAGAGTTATTTTCCCACCTTTTTTTATGATTCAGTGTGTATTTTTGAAAGCATTAAATGGATAAATTTTGTAAAGGGAAAAGACAACCTCTTAATTTGTTCACCCTCAGATAAAATTCTCCTTTGATGGATTAGAAAATTATAATTATTTGCATTTCTCTGTTTATATATACATAAAATGTATCCAAAAAATTTCTGGAAATTTTTATTTAAAGATTTCTAATTTGTTTTGATTAATTTTAATATTTTGAATTTTATATAACAGAAATTTTGACAAATCTTGGCGAAATAGATATTTTATAAAAGATTAAAAAATTACAGGAATTTATGTAAAAAAAGTACTAAAATAAAATGTTAGGTGTTATTTGAGTTTTTACTGCATTTATAATAATTAAATAATTAATTTTTAAGTGATGCAATTGAAGGTACTGTTAAAAAACTTTGTATGCGAAAAAATTATTGTAGTTTTAGTAAGGTTTAATAAATAAAAATGAAACAAACAAAGCTTTTCTTGTCTTTGTAAAATCGTATGTACTATGAGATGGTTAAGGGTGTATACTGCATTTAAATGTGAAAGTTGAATAATAAAATTATAAATGATGAAGGATCTCATAATTTACAATTTTCTATCGACGCTTTTCTTTAATAAAGGAGCCATTTTTATCTCTAAAAATATAGATTTCTAAATATTATTCATACCTTTTAAGTTTGTATACTCTTTTTTTCTACTTGATATGGGGGAGAAAACTTTTATGACAAGAATCATTTATAGATTTTACAATATAAATTATAGAAATATTTTTAAATAATAAGTAGTGTATATTGAAATTTTTAGTAATAAACTAGGTAAACAGTATAAAAAGCAAACGGAATGAAATGAAATCAGTGGTTACCTACCTCAAAAAAGAAAAGTAAAAAGGACTGCTTACCAACAATGAACGTAGTTTTTAATAATTATTGCATGCAAAGTTTTTTTTTTTAAAAAATAGATTAAGTAAGAGGATGCTATGTATAATATATATATCTAGCCATAAAATTGGTTCTAATTCCACTTAGCAGTCCATAGTCTGCTATGTTTCAAATTTACAAGATTCTGCCTAGAACATGATTGCCATAGAAAATTTCTTAAAACTTACACTTGTAATAAGTTTGATCTTAATTTGAATTAATCATAACAGTCATTACCTGTTACTTGTTCATATATTATCCAAATGTGTCACAATTTATTAATTTTAAATTTTACTCTTTTTTTTTTGTTTAAAAACATTTAAATTTTCTTTATTTTTCTAACAATTAATACGTATTATATGCTGTTAATTTCATTTTAGAATGTATTTATAAAGGAATATATTTTCTTTTTAGCCTTTCAGTTTCCTTTATATTATTCTTTTTTTGTGAAGTAAGCAAATAATTTTTTGATACTCTTTGGTTTAAGATGATTTACATTTTTACAAATTAATTTTACAACGGTAAAAATTTTATTGAACATTATTTTTAACAGTATTTTTTAAAATTTTATTTCAGCTCAACAATACAAGAAAATAAAGGGGAAGATCAGATCTATACAAATTTTATTTAAACTGGGTTATCCTTTAGCAGTAAGCCTAAAATCTAGCTGACGTATTATTTTACTTTTTTCTGTATGTTTTGCTACTTTCAAATATATGTTAAGTGTGTATTTGTATTATATGTTTACATTAAAATTTCTAAAAAAGGTCAGTTAACATTTTTATACTGTTACTAAAATAATTACCCCTTGATGGTTAAAAAAACACCTAAGCATTATTTTTAATTACTTGCCATAAATAGAAATGCTTCTAATTTCTTTTCAAAAATAAGATTTTTCACATACCTCAACCAATTTAATGGTTAGTATTAGAATAATATAATTAGAGCAGTTTTGCTACATTTTATTTCACTTTTTTTGCTATTGAAAGCACTGTGTTTCTTTATAAATTTAATGGTTTTGAAGTAGAAGGCTTACAGTAACTTAAATAAAAAATAAATTTTGTAATAGATTTCATTAAAACTTTTATCACTGGAAAAATATTTTTTTTCATTCTGTTATCTCCGATATTTTTTTAAAAATAAAATCTACCTTTCATTTATCTAAATATATTTTATCATCAATTTTGTAGACAAATCAAGCATTATATTTTTATTTTCCCCTCTAAATTAACTTTTGCATTTTGCAGAAATTTTTTTAAATTTTGAAGTGGCATCATTGAATTATTTACAGTACGAGTAAAAGATTTCCTGCTAACTTGTTTTATTAATGTTACTAAAGAAAACAAGTAAAAAACTTATGTTTGAGATTATTGGTTTTGTATGTAATTGGAATCTTAAGTTATATAATAAATATGTCGCTCACACCCATGGACTATTTAAATTTTTCCTTACATTTCCTGTTTATGTATTTTATGAAAATTTCGTAGTAATTATATATATACTTATACCTATATATGTACTTATATATATATATATATACTTATATATATATATACTTATATATATATATATATATACTTATATATATATATATACTTATATATATATATATACTTATATATATATATATATACTTATATATATATACACTGGTGTGCAAAAATTAAGGACGAAGTCGAAAAATTAGCTTATCAGCTGAACGAAGAGGCAGAGCGGACAGAAAGACCAATCAGGAGATTAAGTAAGGTGATGTACTTTAGCACATGCGCAGATATGCAGGTAGACGTAATGGGGGAGTGTCTGAGTAGTATAAAGCATGTTGTCGGTGTAAGATCAGTATTTCTGGCAAAGAGATTGTGCACGCCGTATAGCAGTTAAAATCACACCGAGTTGCTGCCTCAGCGAGAAATGGCTAATAATCAATCTGTTAGACGACATCTGGAGGCTTTTACCCGAGGTTGAATCATTGGGAAGTTGGAGGAAGGCCGCAGTGTGACAAGTGTGGCTGCAGAGTTCGGAATTGCTCACAGCATCGTTTCACGACTTTGGAGACAATTTCAAACTACAGGAACAGCTATACGGGGGTTCAGTAGTGGTCGTCCACGAGGAACCACACCCGCAGATGACCGGTACATTGTCTTACAGGCCAGAAGAAACAGGCGGCAGACAGCGGAAGAAATCGCTAGACACACGACACAGGCGACTGGACGAACTATATCGCGTTTTACCGTGGCCAGAAGACTGCACGGTGGTGGTCTGTTTGCACGACGTGCTGTACGGTGTGTACCTTTAACGCCTGTCCATCGGAGAAGGCGTTCTCTGTGGTGCCGGGAACACCGGAATTGGAGAGACAATGAATGGGGACGAGTACTCTTTACAGATGAGAGCAGATTCATTTTGAGTAGCGATTCTCATCTGGAGAGAGCGGGGAAGCCGCAATCATCCCTCGAACATCATTGAAAGGGACAGGTATGGAGGTCGCAATGTTCTCGTTTGGGGAGGCATCATGCTTGGTAGTTGTACAGACCTTCACATCTTCGACGCAGGTTCAGTCAACGGGACCCGTTATTGTAACGAGATTCTTCTTCCGTATGTGCGTCTTTTTAGAGGCGCTATGGGTCTGCAGTGCCTTTTCATGGACGACAATGCATCATGTCATCGCACAGTAGCTGCCGAACAGCTCTTAGGGAGTGAGGATATTGAACGTATGGATTGGCCGGCACGATCTCCGGATCTCGATCCCGTCGAGCATGTATGGGATTTTCTAGGCAGACGCTTGGCAGCTCGTACCTTACCACCAGTAACGATTCGGGAGCTTCGATTGGCGCTGCAAGACGAATGGGCAGCAATGCCTCAACAACTCATTGACACCCTCATTCTCAGCATGGGCAGACGCTGTGAAACCTGCCTAGCAGTCAGGGGAGATCATATCCCCTACTAAAGACCGAATGTTTCTTGCTGGACACCCATTACAGGGATGTTTCGGCCTTCAGTCGCATTGCTGTCCATGCTACTTTTTCAATCAATTTTCTTTTTATCCCTCTGATTTCTCTTTTAGTAAGCGTTGCTTACATATTACACATGTCCTTACGTATTGGGGATCTTACGGTATTAAATGTGTTGATTTGGAAAGCTTTTGTACAAAGTTATATTGAAAAAACCGTCTCGTCCTTAATTTTTGCACACCAGTGTATATACTTATATATATATATATATATATATATATATATATATATATATATATATATATATATATATAATTACATATATATATGTATACTATATATATATATACTACATATATATATATATATATATATATACTTATATATATATATGTATACTTATATATATATATACTTATATATATATATATATATATATATATATATATATATATATATAAAGGGTGTTTTTAGAGGTATAGAACTTTAAATTGCAATAACACAACGATGTATTATTCGATTGACATGAATTTTTTTTATTCGAAAGATAATCTTGTGGCATTACATTTTAAATATGCTTTCTGGCATATGACTGCCACGGCTGGCTCGGATGCAGTCGAATCTGGACGTCCAATTTTCGATGACTTTTTCCAACATTTGTGGCCGTATATCGGCAATAACACGGCGAATGTTGTCTTCCAAATGGTCAAGCGTTTGTGGCTTATCCGCATAGACCAATGACTTTACATAGCTCCACAGAAAATAGTCTACCGGTGTTAAATCACAAGATCTTGGAGGCCAATTCACAGGTCCAAAACGTGAAATTAGGCGGTCACCAAAAGTGTCTTTCAATAAATTGATTGTGGCACGAGCTGTGTGACATGTTGCGCCGTCTTGTTGGAACCACAGCTCCTGGACATCATGATTGCTCAATTCAGGAATGAAAAAGTTAGTAATCATGGCTCTATACCGATCACCATTGACTGTAACGTTGTGGCCTTCATCGTTTTTGAAGAAGGATTCCACCAGCCCATAAAGCGCACCAAACAGTCAGTTTTTCTGGATGTAACAGTGTTTCGACATAGACTTGTGGATTAGCTTCACTCCAAATGCGGCAGTTTTGTTTGTTGACGTAGCCATTCAACCAGAAGTGCGCTTCATCGCTAAACAAAATTCGCTTATGAAAATCGGGAACAACGGCAATCTCGTTTTGGGCCCATTCGACGAATCTACGCCTTGCTTGATGATCGTTTTGATGAATTGCCAAACCAAACTGAGAATAAATCACTTGACAGCTGTTAAATCAGTCACCATCTTGGAAAGTAATGCCAAGTTAAACTTCTATACCTGGAAAAAAACACTCTTTACTTATATATATATACTTATATTATATACATATATACTTATATATATGTATATATTATATATATATATATATATATATATATATATATATATATATATATATATATATATATATATATATATATACACTTATATATATATATATATATACACTTATATATATATATATACTTATATATATATATTTAAATAAATATATAAAAACAATGATGAACAATTAATCACAATAATCAATTGAAAAATTGAAATATAAACAAATCTCATAATACTAAAACCTATTTCAAAATATCAATGGAGAATATGAAAGATAAAATTCCATCGTTTTCAAACAAAATTATTAAAAAATTATAAAATAAAATAAAAATTTCTAAAATATCCAAGTGCAGCTTCGGACTTAGGACCGATAAGTGGGGTTAAACTAGTTTGATGGCGCAAACCTTCCCCCTATTGCAACTTGGTAAGTGAATCTGCATATATATCCAAATTTCAAAAATTTAAAAATTAAAAAGTTAAAAATAAACCATTATACTTGAAAAATTAAATTTTTCGCCATCGTATTCTGAAAGATATTATAACACTAAAATATTAAAATTCAAAAATAATTTAGTGCATAATATAAGTGAACCATCGAACACCAATGATGATGCACCCATCTTTAAATTAGTTGTATAGGTAGAATAAAATAGTTGTATATGTATAAAAGATATTTGAGATCCGAAAGTTCAAATTAAAAAATATCTAAAATCAAAAAGTTCAAACTAAAAAATCCGAAAGTTCAAACTAAAAATCCGAAAGTTCAAACTAAAAATCCGAAAGTTTAAACTAAAAATCCGAAAGTTCAAACTAAAAAATCCGAAAGTTCAAACTAAAAATCCGAAAGTTCAAACTAAAAATCCGAAAGTTCAAATCAAAAAATCCGAAAGTTCAAACTAAAAAAATATCTAAAAACCGAAAGTTCAAATTAAAAATCCATTATATTCACAAATGAGATTAGCGTAAAACATTAAAAACTCACCAAAGAGCATCCTATCAAAAACTCAATCTATATCTATGGAACGACTTCTCATATTTAATACATCAATTACCACACCCATATTTTTCTCACAACACCTACTAATGCCATGTCAATCCAAACGATTCATAATCTGACACTAAAGTTTAACCACTTGGCATTAGATGCAAACCACACCGCATGCAAAAAACTTGCTTGATTGGTCATAATCATTTGATTGGTCATAAATAATTTTAAAGTGTAGTCGTGTAAATATTGGTCTATGTGTGTATTAAAATGTATCCTGTGTGTGGAATGCACATATACGTCACAGCTGGACCACTAACAAGCTGACTTTGTGGACCTAATGTTGTGTGGTGGATTTGTGCATTTATGAGTTTAAAAAAAATATTTTTAAGCAATATTTCTGATCTATATATTTTCTCAAGAAGTTGATGGGATAATCATTCTGTATGCAACATAATATAAATTTCTGGATATTCTTGAATTTATCAAAATTGTGCGTAGTTAAATTATTATTTTTCAACAGAAAATTTAAAATTATATTTCTAAATACTGATATATGTAGACAACTATTGAAGTTTGGTATCTTTATGACATTGAATTTAAATGCTTCCTTTTATCATACATATTGTATATATTATAAGTATATATATATATATATATATATATATATATATATATATATATATATATATATATATATATATATAGGGCAGCACTTCTCAAACTTTCACTATTTGCGACCCAATATTTAATCTCATCCCCTCCCTCAATACAATAACAATGGATTGAATTCAATAATACTATACTTTGATGCAAACGCTACAACACGACTTTAACCTCTTAAGTGCCCCCGTCGTATGTAAACGTCTCGCTCAATAAAGGTGATAATTGCCCCGGACGTATATATACGTCCTTCCGAAGTACGCTTTTTTTTTTGTACACTGCTATCCATAAAGTTATTCCGAAGGCTTTTTAGAATGCGGTAAAAGGACCTTGACAGTGTGTTTTCAAAGGATTTACTTAATTATTCCTTTTCTTCCCTCCCTTCTCCTTCAATGCATCACATATCCGTGCCTACGTGGAAAAAGTGTATCAAAATAAGTCTCCAGTTTAGTCCAAAGACTTTTTTTGTATCTACATTTGTTGTGTCTGGTGAATTCCAATTCTTCCTTCTTTATCACTGTAAGTTCTAGTACTTCTTCTCTTTTATTTTATAAAACTATAATATATATATATATATATATATATATATATATATGGCGTATATATATATGGCGTTTATATATATATATATATATATATATGGCGTTTATATATATATATATATATATATATATATATATGGCGTTTATATATATTTATATATATATATATATGGCGTTTATATATATATATATATATATGGCGTATATATATATATATATATGGCGTATATATATATATATATATGGCGTATATATATATATATATGGCGTATATATATATATGGCGTATATATATATATATATGGCGTATATATATATATATGGCGTATATATATATGGCGTATAAAATATATATATATATATATGGCGTATATATATATATATGGCGTATATATATGGCGTATATATATATATATGGCGTATATATATATATATATGGCGTATATATATATATATATATGGCGTATATATATATATATGGCGTATATATATATATGGCGTATATATATATATGGCGTATATATATATATATATATATATATATGGCGTATATATATATATGGCGTATATATATATATATATGGCGTATATATATATATATGGCGTATATATATATATGGCGTATATATATATATGGCGTATATATATATATATATGGCGTATATATATATATATATGGCGTATATATATATATATATATATGGCGTATATATATATATATATATGACGTTGGGGAGCGAATCGTGTAACTTTTAGTCGACATTTAAGGGATTAATTATAAAGCGTATAAATTACCAAGATAAGTGTTAATTTTTGGATATAGTTTTATGTATGACAAGCCCATGGGTTCAATGGTAATTAGACATGTTCTTATAACTTAGTATTGTTAAAGTAATTATAAAATACATTGTGCAGTACTGGTACATTAAAATAAGTGTATGATATCAGTGTAAATGTGTATTTTACTTCTTTTACGCCAGAATGTATTTGGTTTGTTTACTGTCCATAAATTGATAATTTTCTTAAATAATCTTTTGTTTTCGACTTTTCAATATGCACGCGCCCACTCTCGAAGACTTATCACGCCCCCTAGAGGGGCGCGCCCCACAGTTTGAGAAACGCTGATGTAGAGTGTTTGAAAAGAATGACTACACTTTCAAAAATTAATCAGAAATATAAATAAAGATTTTCACTTCGATAAAGCAAATATTAAAGTATCTGTTTATGGAAATACAAATTAGGTCGCACAACGTCCCGGGCTTTAAACATTCCCGTTTCAAAATGGCTTCATCCCAAGAAAAAACGCAAGTTGTAGTATGGTTTATCGAATTTGAATCTCAAATACCTGTACAGCGTTGATGAGGCGCCCTCACACTTGAATTTAGAATTGAGGAAAATTTCCCCGGCAGATGAATAGGAAGAGGAAATTCAATGCCATGGCCACCTAGTTCTCTAGACATTAAACTTTTGGACTTCTTCTTGTAGGCATGCATGAAAAACATTATTTATCCATCTTTAATTAGTGGCAATGATGAAATGAAAAATTGAACTATAGTGGTCATTCAGATTGTTGATCTTGCAATGTTTCATTGAACGTGGTTAAAAATATCATACAGAGTCAATGTTTTGCGCGCAACAAATAGTGTGCACATTGAAATTGTGCATTAAAACATTAAAAGAAAACCCTTTGATATTTTCTTTATGGGGGGGGCCCGTAAGTGAATACCTTTATAGTCATACTTTTCGGATACCCGGTATATAAACCTCTGAATTTTGATTAATACGGAGCTCACAGTGTTTAAGGTATCCGACTACGTTCGGAACCATGATTTTAAAAAAAGCGCAAAAATGGATAATTTTTATGATATTTAGTGTCACTTAGATTAGAATACATGTATAAAATTGTTTTAAGGATATTTTGGCAAAAAAAAAACTATTTAAATACAATATTTCGGCAAAAAATTAACTTTGAATAACATTTTTTCAAAACGTTCTCCTTTTGTGAAAAATGCTTCTATTATAATAATATTTTGCCTGCATATAGCTCAGACCTCTGTACAGAGACACAACTATGAGTTTTGAAAAGTTCACATTATTTTCAGAAATATAGCCAATTGAAATAATTATCGGCGTTTTTTTCTTAAAATTTCTCCCCTCTGTTGTCGTAAAACATGGATAAACACACTTCTAAGTTATATATTTCAAAATTTCTAGTTGAGCCTCTGTACAGAGGTCTGAGCTATATACAGGCAAAATATTATTATAATAGAACCATTTTTGACAAAAGGAGAATATTTTGAAAATGTGTCTTTTTATGTTCATTTTTTTGTCAAAATATTGTACTTAAATAATTATTTATTGTAATAATATTCTTAAAACATTTTTATATACATTTTCTAATCTAAGTGGCACTAAGTATCATAAACATTATCCATTTATACGCTTTTTCAAAATCACGGTTCCGAACGTAGTCGGATACCTTAAGAAAACAAAACAATTACAGCTGAAAGTGCATTGATTATTAAAAGAAATTGTACACTCAATGTGAGTCTAAAAGCCTTATCACACACGCATTTTTCGAGCAACCGTTTCGCCCAATTTTTTGAAGCAGATGAGGATGAAGGGCTGGCGTAAACAAAACGATATGCTCTGACGTCAGCCGCGCTGTATCTCCACATTGAAAAATTACTCGCCACTGCACGCTCGCTAATTTTTTAAAAATCTTTTTTGCGAAATGAAGGGTTTTAGGATTCCATAGCTATGGAAATTTTTCAATTTAGTCAAGCAAAGTGCTCTCCATCATTTCGTTCCAATTTAATACGAACAATTTTGATACTGCGCTCCACAAAGACGTGTCTCCCATCTTATTTTCGCGTGGGAGACGAAGAACCCTATTGGCTGAAAATTGAAGCACGCACACAATTTTTATTTTCAATAAGTTTTTCTGCTTACTAGCAAGAAGTTGCCCGAAGTTGTTGCTATGGCAACTGAGTAAAAATTGCTCGAAGTAGTCGGTTGAAAGAAAATTACTTCAAATAGATGTACGTGTGATAAGGCTTTTGCTCCCATTATCCTCAGCTGTCTAACCCATCACACTGACTCACATTTAACTTTATTTTCCGCATCTATTACTAATAAGGAAGTGTATAAAAAGAAGAGAGATACTTATCCCCTAATAGGAACAGTTTGTTGCCTCTTATTTAATATTTTTGAGTAATTTAACTCTTTAACTCTGAAGGACACATAGAAGTGAAGATCGGTTTTAATGACGCAAATGTAACAATGTGTTGTATGAGAAATTCTTTTATTTACAATTCTTTGCGTCCCTTATAAAATCATTTTACTTGGAAGTCACAAATAGATAATTCAAAGCGCTTGTGATGTAGATTCAAATGATTGCTGAATAAATAAAAATTGATGTTAATAATATATTTTCAATCCTTGAAATTATTTTTCTAACGATGCCATTCAAAGGAACTCTGAAGGAAGGAAGGTTCGTTTTGGGTACCTACCGTTCCGAACGAATGCGAGTACTTAACAGATCACGCCAAAATGATCGTCTTCGCGTGATGTTGGTTCTAGTTCATATAGATATCACACCGCCACATACCCCCCCAGCCAGTGTTTCACCGAATTGGCGAACGAACGATACCATATTCGTGGCGAGCATGTAAGCAGTTGCTTTCACTTGGTGGGTTGCGTCATTCGTGCGTGACTGTTTGAGAATTGCGTCATTCGTGCGTGACAGTTTGAGAATTGCATCATTTGTGTGAGACGGCTTTGAGAAGTAACGGCTTATTTGCGTCAATGTTTGACGGTTTGGTTTCTTTTGCGGTGTATAGGTGGCGCCACGACTGCGGCGCGTGAAGGGTGCGGTTCATATCACGTCCGGGTCACCAATGAAGGAAAGAAGGTTCGTTCTGTGTGATATCTATATGAACTCGCACTCGTTCGGAACGGAAGTACCTTCCGTTCCGAACGAGTGCGAGTACTTAACCGATCACGCCAAAACGATCGTCTTCGCGTGATGTTGGTACTAGTTCATATAGATATCACACAGCCACAACTCCTACACAATGTATCTTAGCTAACATTTTATTGCTCTAAGTTTAAAGGAATTTTTTTTTAAATACATATACTGTGAAATACGTTTAAAGCGAAAATGATGCAGACAAAACATCGGTTAACACGAAATAATACAATGGTTCCGACACACTACTATGTATTTTCATGCATTTTTTTCTCTTAACATGAAACGAAAATCGGTTAACTTAACGCGAAAAGGAAATGAAAAAATGAGGAAATGAGCAAAATACCGAAAATACCAACCGCAAAGTCAAGAGAGGCGTTTGAGAAAGTTTCTGTATTATTCAACTGTCCCACTGTATCATCGGCATAATTCTTTGCACTAGTTGATGATAATGAGTGTAAAAAACCAATTAAAAAGCAAACAAATACATTTCGGAAAGCAAATTTCAAAAAATATCATTGATGCTGATTCTGACGACGAAAATTATATGAATACTGAAGCTCCTGTTCCCACGTCATCTGAAATGAGGAACATCATGAAAAGTATGTGCAGTTATTTAGAATCACATTCCAGTGGTGAAATAACTGACGAAATGGACGACATCGAACAATTTGTTTACATTTTGACGCTAAAAAAAGCAATGCAAGACGAAAAAAAAAATTATTTTCCAAAAACCTAAATAAATGTTTTGTTTTTCAAAAAACTTGAAAATTCTGTATTATAAATTTCCTTTAGTTCTTGTGAGAGTTTTTGTTTCATTGATTTTTATGAAATACATGCATATGTACATATCTATAAAAATAAAATGTACTTTAATAAACTTAATTTTGTTGTGAATATACATATATATATATATATATATATATATATATATATATATATATATATATATATATTTGCACAATATCCTTTAACATGAAAAAATATTTTAGTCCCTTCAGTTTCATGTTAACCGATTTTCACTGTATATATATTTGGAGAAGGGGTGCCAGCTCAGGTGTCATCCTCGTCACTTGATCTTGGTTAAGAAATTACGAGGTTCGTCACCGGTAGCTCTTGCAGTGTGTTAGAGTGTGACTCAAATTAAAATCAATTCAATGCATAGCAGTAAATTAAAAAAAAATTACTCAAAAAATTTTCCCCCATTTCCTCGTTAATAGGATAGAAATAGAAAATACTCAGGTATATTTAAAAAGAATAAAAAGTAATTTTGGATGATTTTTCTTAGCGAAATGAAACAGTCCCATTAAAAAAAATGGGACATTTCTGAATTTTGTAAAAGGAATTTCCTGTAAACACAAACAAGCATAATGGTAAAATTTCATTTTCGTTTTTGTATTTCATTTGAAATTTTTACTGTACAATGATGTAAGTTTAAAATAGAGTCATGTGACTACAACTATTGTTTGTTTTATGTGACAGTTATATGTCCACTCGGCAAGAAAAATTTCCTGCGCATAATTGTCTTGCTTTACCTGGACAATCGTTTTCGCAATTTAAAATTTCCGCACAGCTGTGAGTGGGTGGAGATTTGCATTATCTTCCGCATGCGCTTCTGCATCTGGTAATTGTTGTCTAAATACAAAAGAAAAAAATCGTACAGGAGTCAAATATGCAGAAATAATTCTCACAGAACTACTCTCTCTCTCTATCTTTTTTTGGCCCAAATATAATTCATGGCGTTTATTCGGTAGATTCTACTGAAAGTTTCTAAATTTTTGGGTGATTTCAAGGCACTTCAAGCGACAAGTGTGTGTGTACAAGCACATTTAATGGAATTATTTTTATTAAAAATATTATGAGTAATTTACAATAAAGATTAAAATTGT
Organism: Trichonephila clavipes; assembly: GCA_019973935.1. Classification (NCBI taxonomy): domain Eukaryota; kingdom Metazoa; phylum Arthropoda; class Arachnida; order Araneae; family Nephilidae; genus Trichonephila; species Trichonephila clavipes. Next base: position 647,359 of record BMAU01020477.1, read on the forward strand.
TGGAAACATGATTATTATATATATATATATATATATATATATATATATATATATATATATATATATATATATATATATATATATATATATATATATGTACCACTTTCAATTATTTTTCTTTTTGCTATCGCAATTTTTTTTCCATGATGAATTTTCTTCTATTCAAACTATTTTACTGTGAAAATCGCTGTAAAAGTTATATTAACGTTGTACACGCAATAAAACAACACAAGAGCTATCAGTAACAGACCTCGTAATTTTGACTCCGATTTCTAAACTACCACACCACACCAACGTGAAGATTCTGAGTTTAACAGATTTAAAGTGTATCTGTCTCCTCAACACGGTTGGTCGGAAGGACCAACCAGGACTCGAACCCTCGAAATGCCGCCCACGAGTTCATGACAATAATCAGTAAGCTATCACGACTACGAAGTTGCCGCGGTAACGTAGTAGTCAAGCTAACGGGCTCATGGCCACCGTGTCATGAGTTCGAGCCAAGTACCGCTGAAGACCCTCCATGTAGGGGGGGGGAAGGGTTGCATATTAAATCTGTCGAGGCTCAAACGTCTCTCCTTTGATGTGGTGTGGAAGTTAGGAGAAGGGGTGCCAACTCAGGTGGCGTCCTAGTCACTTGACCATGGTTCAAAATTATGAGGTACGTCGCCAAAAGTCCTCGAGTAGTTGAATAGTGCGACGTTAAATACAAAATTGCTCGCATGTAAATGGAGATATCCATACAAATACATAAAGCATACAAATACATACATACATACATACATACATACATACATACATACATACATACATACATACATACATACATACATACATACATACATACATACATACATACATACGCACACACACATACGCACACACATACATAGACATACATACACACACTTACATACACACATACATACACACACAGAAACACACACAAACACACACACATACACATACACACACATGCATATACACACACATACATACATAGACATAGACATAAATACATACACATATACATACACACACACGCACGCACACACATATATATATGTATATATATATATGTATATATATACATATATATACAAATACACACATACACATGTACAAACAAATATACATATATACATACACGTAAAGTAAATATTAGCAAACGCACAAAATTAACAATCTAAATAATACGGAAAACATGCTATCAATGTATGCACAAAACGATGTAAAATATCTGTGGCAAGTTTCCATTATTATGAAAGTTAAAATAAATTGGTTTTGATTTATGCGTAACAAAATTTTTTCAGATTAAAATAGGCACATAAAATACAAATAAAAAGCGTCGCAAAGTAAAAATCGAGCCGATTGCGGGTGCGGCTCTCTATGAGGTTTAAATAGAAATGGAGTCTCGTCGTTACCTGCAATAACTTGTCTAAAATATGACAGTATAAACGAGTTGAGAAATGTGAAGCGATTACAACACATTTCTCTGTGTTTTGAACGGAAAGCAGAATTATTCTTTGTATTGTTAAGAAGATAAAGTACGTTACGTAAGTATTTTGGAATGCAATTGATTTTTCGTACATATATTTATGAATCGAAGTTATACTTTTGTCGAAGTTCATTTATAAAATAGTCTCATTATATAACGTTTTCTAATATCGTTTTTATTTACCATTTTCTGGACATAAAAGAGAAAAAGCCGATTCTGCTGTAAAGGCGGTGCAGGCGGTTGCAGGCGGTGCAGGCGGTAGGCGGTTGCAGGCGGTTGCAGGCGGTTGCAGGCGGTGCAGGCGGTTGCAGGCGGTTGCAGGCGTTGTAGGCGGTTCAGGCGGTTGCAGGCGGTTGTAGGCGGTTGTAGGCGGTTGCAGGCGGTTGCAGGCGGTTGTAGGCGTTGTAGGCGGTTGCAGGCGGTTGTAGGCGGTCGACGGCAGTGCAGAGTTGAGTTGTTTCGTTCCTACTGACGAGTTGAGTTGTTTCGTTCCTACTGGCGAGTTGAGTTGTTTCGTTCCTGCTGCCGAGTTGAGTTGTTTTTCTTGTTGAGTTGTTTCGCTCATGTTGCCGAGTTGAGTTGTTTCGTTCCTGCTGCCGAGTTGAGTTGTTTCGTTCCTACTGACGAGTTGAGTTGTTTTTCTCCTGCATTGGCTTTGATTTTCGAGTTGAGGGGGCGAGTTGAATTGTTTTTTTTTCTACAGCTAAGTTGAGTTGTTTTTAAAAAATGTGCACAAAAAATGGAAGTATGGGAATATTAAACGTGCTCATGGCGCCACCTATTGATTAAAATGTACACTAATTATAGATTTTAAAATGATTGAAATAAATAACGCTCAAATAAAAAAAAATCCAGATTCAAACTCACGGCCTCAGATCAAAATGTCTCCACAGGACAATAGTTTTTCAGTTACGCTAACCATTATCCTATGAAGGCATACAGACCTGAAGAAAACTTATGTTTATAATCTCATGAATTTAATTTTGCAGGCGAAGCAGACGGCGACATGTTTTAAAATCATTTTCTTGATTAAAATGAAATAAAAAAAATATTTAATTTATATTATTTTAATAATGTGTAAATTTTTATTCAGTATAATGATTACATACACACACAGTAAAGATACAAAGTAAATTGATTATTCAGAAAAATGTGCCGTAGTATACTCGTCATCAGCGTGAACGGGTTACGATTTAACTTGTTTTAGCTTGTCTGATCTTGATTCTACAAGACGGCGACTGAATTCTACGTCAGAAATTATCTCAATGCTTAGAGCGGATGAATACATTGCTTTCAACCACTCAGCGAACGCCGCTCAAGTGTAATTCGGTTGATATGCGTTAGACACTTATCACATTTTAGTTCACAATTCATTTCGTTTGTTAGTATTGCGGTGGGCTGTATTCAACAAGAAAAAAAAAAATATGGTGATGTCTGAAACACATAGTGAAAAACGAAAGTTTGGAAAAGCCGGGGAATCTTCTGTAAATAAGAAAGCCAGAAGAGAAGTTTCAAAAGTAAGTAACAACATTAAATAAATTTAATATGTAATTTTTATAATGTTTTTTACACATTTCTGATCTTTATTAATTTTGTTATATTATTTTCAGAAGTATGGAAAATTTACCGAGGATTGCATACCAGATGGAGTATTTCCAATTGGAGATGATGTTTTTGTCTTTGCAAGCACCTATTATGATTCCGCATCAGTACACATAAGACGTTTCAAGAAATATGGCAAAACATACTACCCAACTCCCGAGGGAATAACATTAGACCCACGGTGGATCGAATATATCATGCGTAAAAAGAAAGTGCCGGAATCACTGGAGGAATTACCAAGTGGACTTTTCCCTCCTGAACGACACATTCAAATAACTAGTGAGAACTTCATTGATTTTACTTTCAAGCGCATTAAATACAGTCCGGATAAAGAGCCCACTTTTAAAGAAATAACCATATCCCGAGAGCAGTGGGCTGAAATGATTAAAAAATATGGTGCTATTGAAAATGCTGCTATAGACAATATGTTTCAGTGTATGGACTTTTTAACTGCATATAAAACCTTCTGCGAAGGCCCCATAGAAAATACATTACCTTCTTCTTTGGATGTTAGTCTGGGTCAACAATACTTGACGCAAATTTTGAAAAAATCTATTTGTAGCCTCCTGAACGAAAAAGGATTGAAACAGCCTCAGACTTTCGCTGAGGAGTTATGGGGGAATCGCGAAGAAACATTTAATTCACATGTTTCATCACTTGAAGCTAATGAGATAGCTGATTGTTTTTATCATAATCTTTTTGAAAATGAACACTTTTTATTGTTAAAACCTGTACATTATGTAACTCAAGAATTTTTAAAAAATCTTCGCTTGGATATTATTTTAAGAGAAGTAAGAGACATGTTATGTCCACCTGATTGTTTTGAATACTATGAGGATTTTGTTTAAAGATTTTTATAAGATTCACACAATATTTTGTTTTTATAAATTTGAATAAAATTCTTTTTTTTTTTTTTATATGCTGAATTTGAGTTCTTATTATTTTTATTGTTTGTTAGTTTAACTTATGTTGAAATCGTTTCACATCTTAAAAATAAATAAGAGTATTTTTAAAGAAATTATCAAAGTATGTACAAGTGATATTTTAAATGTATTTCATATGAAAGTGAGAAAATTTATGCTCATGTTTTTATACATAAACTTTTTGCCTTTCCCAAAAAGTATATAATAATATAACTATTCATTGTAATAGTCATTCAATCAAGTTCTTTTCATCGGTAACAATGCATCAAGATTTAGCAGCGTTTTACGAAAATCCTGAAGTTCCAAATAGCTTCGGGGGTGTGGAAGCATTACATCGCTCTGTAAAAGGGAAATATAGTAAAAAAGATGTGAAACATTGGTTATCGCAGAAAGATGCTTACACTCTTCATAAACCTGTTCGACATAAGTTTCAGCGGAATCGAGTGTTTGTAAGTGATATTGATCGTCAGTTTCAAGCGGATTTAGTTGATATGCAATCTTTAGCAGAATTTAATAAAGGGTATAAGTATTTGTTAACTTGCATTGATTTATTTTCAAAATTTGCTTGGGCAGTTCCTCTGAAAGATAAATTTGGAAAAAGTGTAAAGTCTGGGCTAGAAATTATTTTTAAAGAAAGGAAGCCTAAAGTGTTGCAAACAGATGCCGGTAAGGAGTTTTTAAATAAAATAGTTCAAAATTATTTAAAAAATCTGAATGTAAATTTTTTTTACAAATAACGAAACAAAAGCTAGCATTGTTGAAAGGTTTAATCGGACATTAAAAACAAAAATGTGGAAATATTTCACTGAATTTAACACTAAAAATTACATCGACGTCATTGATAAATTAATACACAGTTATAATCACTCGTATCACCGTTCAATTAAAATGGAACCTGTTTCTGTAAGTAGACATAACCGAAAGCAGGTATTAAAAAATTTATACGGTGGTCTAGAAATGAGAAACCTAAAGCCCCTAGATTTAAAATTGGTGATATTGTACGCATTAATAAACAAAAACTTCACTTTGAAAAAGGATACGAACAAAACTGGAGAAGAGAACTTTTCATAGTTTTTGAAATCGTGCAAAGAATTCCGATTGTTTATAGATTAAAAGATTTACAAGGTGAAGAGATTAAAGGTACTTATTACGAAGCAGAATTACAAAAAGTTGTCGACTCTGGTTTCTACCCTGTAGAGAATGTTATCAAACAAAGAAAAAGAGGAGGAATCACTGAATATTTTGTTAAATTTTTAGGCTATCCTGAAAAATTTAATGATTGGGTGACTGATATTCAAAAAGTATAAATAGTTAAACTTTTTTATTGCCAACTCATTTTCAAAATGTCTTTCTACGTAACATTACCTTCTGATAGTTCTATGCATTTCTTTCCAGAAAACAAAATATCTCATTTCAAAACTCAATTACCCTCTCCTGTTTGTTTAAATGGTGAATGGGAAGTGGGATTGTCTGAAATAATCTACCCTCATTCTTGGCTTAACGTAAATGAAACTAACAATTATTTTCTATACAAAGCTGGTGACGGCAATATCTCTTCAACTGTTAAGCGAACAATTGATGTGGGTTGTTATGAAACAATGTTAGATATTATATCAGCCGTACAACTTGCTTTACCCAAAAATCCTAATCGGTTCACAATAATTTACAATAAAGCAACAAAACGGGTGAAAATTAATGCAGTTCAAGGTAGCAGCCTTCACTTAGAGAATTTAGGCGAATTGTTAGGATTCAAACGCAATGCAATTATAATAGGTAACATGAAAAGCGAATTCGTTGCTGATGCATGGTCTAATTTTTCAGTTTTTTACGTTTACTCCGATCTAATTTCACCCCAAATTGTGGGGGATACACAGGCTCCTTTATTGCGAATCGTTCGCACTAAAGGTAAAGACGGGGAAACGATTAGTCAATACTATGATAGACCTCAATACTTACCTTTGGTGAGACACTCGTTTCAAACTATTCAATCTGAACTGAGACTCAATTCTGGTGATTTTGTTCCCTTTGAAAGAGGTAAAGTGATCATAGTGCTTCATTTTCGCATGAGGCAAATACTATAAATAAAGCAATGCATTTCTCATACCCTCATTTGGAGATAAAAGACCAAGATGAGTGTACCATACGTTTGCTGTACTAAAAGATTTGAAGACCATTATGCAGGTCAAATAGGTTCGGGTCTGACTCATTACAAGGGCATTAATTTTCAAAAGGGTTATGGAATCGGAGGAATATTTCGTCGATTGTTTAGAGCAGCTTTACCTTTTTTAGTAAAAGGAGGTAAAACTATTGGAAAAGAAGTATTAATGACAGGGAGTCGTGTTGCCTCTGATGTATTGTCAGGAGAAAATTTTAAAGAAGCTGTAAAAACAAGAAGCAAAGAAAGTGGAAAAAATTAGCTCAGAAAGCTATTGATAGAGTTCAGTCTATGGTAGGGGAAAAGGGCAGTATAAAAGAAAGCGTAAGAAACAGAAAAAATTCATTTCATCCAAAGCACGTAAAGTGAGTGTACGTGACATTTTCGACTCGTAAAAATGGCATTTATTCTTAAAGATTCTCCTGAATGTGTTAAATCTGAATTGGAACTTTTCAACTTACCAGGAACTCAAACAGTTATTCAAGATGGGCAGTGGAAACAATTTCATCCTCTTTCTAACGTTTTCGATAATGCACCTGTAGAATTTCACATTTCCGGAAGTGCAGAAGATTACATAGATCTCAGTCAAACACAATTATACGTAAAAGCGAAAATAGTAAAAGTGGACAATACGCCTATTACTAAAGATGATACTATAGGACCTGTGAATTTATTTCTACATTCACTATTTTCTCAAGTAGATGTATCCTTAAATGATCGCGTGGTTTCCAATTCCAGTAATACATATCCCTATCGATCTTATATTGAAACTCTCTTAAACCATGGATATGACAGCAAAACTTCCCAGTTAACGGCTGAACTATTTTACAAGGATTCTGATGATGGTCTCAAGAAAAGAACCGAATTTTTTAAAGAAAGTGCAACTGTAGACATGATTGGTTGTATACATTCGGATTTATTTCATCAAGATCGTCTTTTACTCAATTTAGTGGATTTGAAAATAAAATTAATACGAAGCAAGCCCGAATTTTGTTTACAAGGATCTGAGGGATTTAAAGTTGTTTTGGATCATGTTTCTTTATTCATACGAAAAGTTCGTGTGAATCCTGGAGTTATTCTTGGTCATGCGAAAGCACTGGAAAAAACAAGCGCAAAATATCCCATTAACCGAGTTCTGTGCAAAGTGTATTCGATTCCTAAAGGAAGCATGTCTTTTATTCAAGATAACATATTTTCAGGCCAAATGCCAAAAAAACTTTTTGTAGGATGTGTAGATAATGAAGCTTTTCACGGAGCATTTTCAAAATCTCCTTATGAGTTTAAACATTTTAATTTAAATTTTATTGGAGTGTATGTGGATGGACAACCAGTGCCTCACAATCCATTAGAACTCGATTTTTCTAAAGATCAATACATACGGGCCTATCAAACTCTATTTGTTGGGACAGATCGAATGGGTCAAGACAGAGGTATATTTATTTCTAGAAAAGAATATAAAGATTCAAATACATTGTTTGGATTTAACCTCTCACCGGATTTATGTTCTTCAGGAGAACATTTAAGTCTGATAAAACATAGCAATTTGCGATTAGAATTAAAATTCAGCAAATCTTTAGAACAAACCGTATGTGTTATCGTTTTTGCCGAGTTTGAAAATTTAATCGAAATAAACAAATCGAGAAATATCTTGTATGATTTCGGAAATTAAAGAATGGATGGAATGCAAATGTATACAGTTTTATCTCAAGAGAAGACAACGTCCCCCTATTTTCAAGGTGTTTATTCTAGAGATACGCTCCCTCCTCTGGAAGAAAACATGTGTGCTATTGTGAATTCTGATGACTCATCACAACCTGGAACACACTGGTTAGCATTATTTGTAAATGATAAAAGAGAATTAGAATTTTATGACTCGTTTGGACAACCTCCTGTATTCTATAACATTAGTACTACTACCTATTTAGATGTATTATGGAATTCTAAAGTGTTTCAATCACCAACATCTAATGTTTGTGGGCAATACTGTATTTACTTTTATTCAAACGCAGCCAAGGCTATTCTATGCATTATATTTTGAATCAATTGTATATAAATGATTTTCAAATGTATCAATTTGTAAAGAAACGATATGGTGTAAGATTTGTATTTAGAAAATAAAAAAAAAAATGGAATGAAACTAAATATGTGTGTGTCTTTTATTTTCTTTAATTTTTTTTTTTCTATTTTCTATTTATATTTTCTTATGATAATTTTTTTCTTCTAAAAAAAAAAAAATTAATATTTTTCTATGTTAAATTTCTTTTTCTCTCAAAAAAAAAAAAAAATTTTTTTTTTTTCTATGATAAATTTTTCACCCAAAAAGATTAATATAATTTTATTTAATTATATATTTGAAACTTTTAAATTTTATCAAATAAGTATATTTTCTTCAGCAAAAGAAAACTGTTCAAATCATAAAGAGACAACTGAGACAATTTTTTTTTTTTTTAATCAAATGAGTATCATTTATTTCAAAGTTTCAACCATGCATTTCTGCGAGCATACATTATTGGTTTCTTAATAATTTTGTTATTCTGATACAATTTTTTATTTACATCTAGATTTTTCGGTAAATTTACATCATTCAAAGCTCTTAAAAATACATATCTTCCTTCAGGTGCTGATTTTCGATTCCGTAGAAAATCATTCACGAGGAATGCAATATTGCTTCCTGGAATAACAGTGTTTTTGTAAATAATTTCACCATCAGAATTCCAACTGAAAGATTCTTGAAGCTTTAAAAACTGGAAAATATTTTTTGCTTTTTCTTTATACCTAGCTGGAACAATTCTAAAAATTTCATCCTCAAACACTTCTTTTTCCGTCTTTACTACTGACTCTTTTAGATTTTCTTTTAATGATTCCGTTTCTTGATTTTCTGATAGAGATGCTTCATTTGGAACTGGTTCAGACTCTCTTCGATTTTCGTTAGAAAAGTGCGTATATTTTTGTAAAACTTGTAAATAGAGAATTGTTTTTTCTTCTTCCGTTAAATCCTTATTATGGAGAATGTTTTTCATGCGTTGATCAAGTTCCGATAAGTGTTCCGTTACTTGAACTCTTTCTTCGGGTACCAGTACAAATTTTTTGCTAAATTCCATTTTGAATTAAAGAACTGATGACTGAAATAGTTGCAGGCAATAAAATATTTAAGAATCCTTCTCCTTTTTGAATTAAAATTTTCTTTTTCTCGTAAAGAGGTGTTTTTTTGTTAGAAAGTTTTCTTAAGCTTTCTTTATAGGGAGATAAGCGATTTTTTTTTTTTAATTTTAGTCAATGATATGTTACCACATAAAACATTCAGCACACACTCGCACAAAGTTTTTATTTCTTTCTTTGAACACTTTTTCAAAATAGATTTTGGGTGTTTTGTTTTAGAAATTAGTTTTAAGAGCTCTAAAGTTTGTTCAGAACACACCGGCATCTTGTGAACTATTGAATATTCATTGAACAATTTGAATCTATTTATATGCTTCAAAGTAATGGGTCATCGAGGTTGATATACATAAAAAACATCTCCAGGAAACATACCTGTGCGCACACGCAAGGATTCATCAGTTTCAGGTTTTAAATCAATAAGTAAGTATCCGTACGGTTTTGATGTGGCATCTGCGTAACATTCTTGAAAAAATTTCACTTTACGAGGATACAATTGGCGACCTAAATGTGTAATTTGGGATTGATCTCTTCGATTCTTAAATAATACAAGATAATGAGCGTTTAAGGAAATTTCTCTAATTTCTTTCCCTTTATGAAAAATATTCTGTACCACAAAAATTATACTTAAATTTCTGTGATGCGAAAATTTTACAAATAATTTTGTTAATTGGGGATCATTTCCTAACTCTCCCATAAGATCGTCTATAACAATTAACGCATCCGAATACTGGTGCAAATTAGAGGGGATACCTTCATGAAAGGAAATATTCGGCATTTCTTCATACAACGCTTGGTAAACTCCATAACACCAAATTATATTTTTAGGAAAGGGTTTAATCATTTTATTTTCGATTAATTTTTTAACGAACTGACTTTTACCGCTACCAGATGGCCCAGCCAAGATTAAAGTAAATGGATGAACTAATTTGAGAGAATCCATGATTAAACTAAATAATTTTATGAATGATGTTGCTATTTATACTACGAGTCACTTAATTCTATAAATTTCATTTTGTGTGATACCGAAAGGAAAATTCATAAATTCTTTCCCTGTCCGTAATCATATCTATTGTATCCTGTATTTTCCTGTCTTGATTCGTTACCAGATAAAAGTGAGATCGTGATATACATTCAGTAGAATATTTTCTCATGGTGTTTGATGGATTAGAGCAGGTGGGGTTGTGGACAGAGCACATGGCCTTGGGTGTCATTGTTCATTGTTGGGATTCTGGTCTGCGACGTCAGTGGGTCTGTAGTCTTAATGGGCTGGACGAAACCCCGCTGTTCATCTTTTGACTGAGTTCGTCTGACTCGATACATCGGCGCCTCAAAAACGGCGGGTGGTAAGGGGGTCAGGTGTTCGGGCGGACCTTGTGTCGCCAGTGAGTGTGAGAGGGTCAGAGAGAGAGCTATTGTCAGATTCGAACCAATAAGGACGCTAATGAGTCTGCGGGCCGTGTGCAGATTTCTGTTGGGTCGACCAATGAGAAATGACGAGGGGGTGTAGTGGACCCACCTCTGGAGTTTAAAAGGGGTTGGTGGGAGATATCCATTCCAATTTGCTCTATCGATTCTATGTATTGCGCCTGATCGTCACAGAGTAGCAGAACACAAAATTTGATTGCTGATTTAGTAGTGTGTGTGTGTGTTTAGCAACGTTCTATAAGTTCTACGTCTTCATTATGTATACTTGTAATATTTGTGGAAAAAACTTCGTTACAAACTATGTTTTAAAACGCCATACATTACAAGTTCATGAAAAAAATGCTGTCCTTCAATGTGCGGATTGTAGTAAAAAATTCGTCCGAGAAAGGGACTTAAAAAGGCACAGAGACTCTGTGCATTCAACCGAGAAAATTACTTGTAAATTTTGCTATACGTCCTTTACCCGTAAAGACAACTTATTGAAACATTTGAACAATAAAAGATGCGAAAGAAAGTTGGAGAAAGAAGCGGGGAAAAGAAAGAGAGTGGATTTGTCTGTATCAAGTAGGAAAAAGAAAACACAGTTGTTCACATCTGCTGAAAACTCTACGGCTGATCCTGAAAATATCTTCTTACCACCAAAAGAGAACGAGAGGGCTTTTCAAAAAGCATATAAAACTTTTAATCTTCCCAATAACGATAGTTCACTGGGGATAAAAGAGTTTCTACTCTTAAGAAAAGAAGAGACAATCTTTATTTTTCGCAATGAACTGGAAACTTACAAAGCTTTGAAAGTGAGTAAATGGGTTCATTGCATTTACTCGAAAGCGACAGATGCTGGAAAAATGATAAAGAACGTAGAATTCAAAACGCCGAATAATGAGGTATTACAAGAAACTAATCTCGCCAGACTTTATGACGACATGTCTGAGAAAATAGTGAAAGAAAGTGAGGATTTTGAAGGTAGAGACTCGGGCTGGACACTGGACGAAATCTTAAGACTCGAAGTCCGCACGAACCGTTATTCTCCTTTCAGAGGTTCATCATCCTTCATCGAGGTGCCGAAGCAGATCGCTGAAACAAAGGCAATCATCAATGTCATCAATAAAAAGGACTCTCAGTGTTTCATGTGGTCTATTCTCGCAGCTCTTTACCCCAACACCAGCAACCCCAACAAAACGTCAAGTTATGTCCCCCACCTAAATAAGCTGAACTTTGATGGAATATCCTTTCCAACACCGCTTAACGAGGTGAAAAAATTTTCAAAAATGAACGATATAGGAATAAACATTTATTCTTTTGAAGAAGATTTAAAAATATTTCCTCTCCTCATTAGTGATATAGTGTGTGAGAAACATATAGATTTGCTTTACGTAAAAAATGGAGAGTTTGGACATTATTGTTTCATTAAAAGCTTATCTCGACTTGTTTCGAAACAACTCTCAAAACATCAACATAAAACATTTATATGTAAAAGATGTTTAAGTGCTTTCCAAACAGAATACAAACTTCTTCAACACAATGAGATGTGTATACATAAAAATCCTGCAAGGGTAGTAATGCCGTCAGAAACAAGTAAGTTTTTAAAATTTAAAAATTTTCAACATTGTTTAAAAATACCTTTTGTTGTATATGCGGATTTCGAGTGTGTAACTAGGAAAACTGATACTTGCTGTCCTAATCCAAACTTTTCCTTTACAAATATTTATGAAAAACATGTCCCAATAGGTTTTTGTTATTTTATCAGTTATCAAGGGGGCATTATAAAGATCCAGTAGTATATAGAGGTATTGATGCCCCAAAAATTTTTATTGAAAAGTTAGAAAAAGATGCAATAGAAATTGAAAATATTTATAAAAAATCAAAACCGTTATTACCTCTTACTGAATCAGAAAAGCAATTGTATGATAATGCTAATAATTGTTATGTTTGTGGTCAAACCTTTCACGAAAACAATATCAAGGTTAGGGATCATAATCATGTTACTCAAAAATTTAATGGCCCTTGTTGCAATAGTTGTAATTTAGCAATGAAAGCCCCCAAATTTTTGCCTGTTTTCTTCCATAATCTTTCAGGATATGACGCCCATATTTTTATTAATGAGTTAGGATATGATGAAAAACAAATTAATTTAATTCCGAACACCGAAGAAAAATATATTTCCTTCAGTAAAAATATTTCAAATGATTTTCAGTTAAGGTTTTTAGATTCTTTCAAATTCATGTCTTCTAGTTTGGAAAATTTGATAAAAACACTAAAAAAAGATGAATTTAAATATATGAAACATTATTTTGACTCAGAAAAAATAGATTTACTTTTAAGAAAGGGAGTTTTTCCGTATGATTATTTTGATAGTTTTGAAAAGTGTAAAGATTCTTGTTTACCACCTATTAGCAAATTTTACAATAAACTAAATGAGGAGGCTATAAGTGTAGAGGATTATAATCATGCATGTAAAGTATTTAATGAATTTCATTTAAATAATCTTGGTGAATACTGTGATCTATATGTAAAAACAGATGTTCTATTGTTAACAGATCTCTTTGAAAACTTTCGGAAAATATGCATGCAAACTTATAAACTTGACCCCTGTTGGTATTTTACCACCCCAGCTTTATCATGGGATGCTATGTTATTACATACTAAAGTAGCTATCGAACTGTTTACAGATTACGACATGCTTCTTTTTATAGAAAAGGGTGTAAGAGGAGGTATAAGTCAGTGTTGCAATCGTTATGCTATAGCTAACAACAGATATATGTCTAATTTTAACCCAGATGATGAGATAAAATATTTAATGTATCTTGACGCAAATAATTTGTACGGTTATGCAATGAGTAAATATCTACCCTTAAAAGATTTTGTTTGGAGTGATAACGATTTAACTGAACAGGATATTTTAAATTTATCAGATGAATCCGATGTAGGTTACATCTTGGAAGTAGATCTTGAATATCCTTCCGATTTGCATGACAAACATTCAGACTTTCCCCTTGCCCCTGAAAATAAGCCCCCACCTAATTGTAAAGAGCCTAGACTTTTAACTACTTTGGAACCAAAAACAAAATATGTTCTCCATTATTCTAATTTAAAGCTTTATTTAAAATTAGGGTTAGTCTTGAAAAAAAAAATTCATCGCGTTTTAAAATTTTTTCAATCTCCTTGGCTTAAAAATTACATAGATTATAATACTAAATTAAGAACTAAATCTGTAAATGACTTTCAAAAGATTATTATTACAAACTAATGAATAATAGCATTTTCGGGAAAACGATGGAAAATGTAAGAAGAAGAGTAGATATACGTTTATGTTCAACAGAAGAGCAGGCTCGAAAGTTAATAGCGAAATCAAATTTTAATCGACGCACAATATTTTCTGAAAACTTAATGGCCGTCCATCTAAAAAAAAAAAAACCCAAATCAAATTTTTCAAACCAATACAGGTAGGAATGGTAATTTTAGATATATCAAAAGTTCTAATGTATTCTTTTCACTATGAGTACATGAAGCACCGTTATGACTCAAAAGTACGGCTCATGTATACAGACACCGATTCTTTTATATATGAAATAAAAACTGATGATTTTTATAGTGACATGAAAGAGGATATTAACTTATATGATACTTCAGACTATGATGAAAACAATATTTATAATTTACCTCTTGTTAACAAAAAAGTCATCGGGAAAATGAAGGATGAAAATAAAGGAAATATTATGACAGAATATGTAGGATTAAAATCGAAAATGTATGCCTACAAAACAAACAATAAGATTGAAAAGCGGTTAAAAGGAATTAAAAAACAAACTATAAAAAATAAAATAACATTTGAGGACTACAAAGCTTGTCTTTTTAATGAAAAAATAAAATATGTTGACATGAACTTAATTAGATCCAAATTTCATTCATTACATTCAATAAAGCAAAACAAACTTGCTCTGTCATATAAAGATGACAAAAGGTTTATTAATGGTGATGGCATTACTACTCTTGCACATGGTCATTGGTCGTTGATGAATTTAGAACTATTTAATGAGCTGTAGGACATAAAATCCAATAATGGGATTTTTTTTTGTGTGTATAAATAATTGATTGTAATGTAAAACGGAATGCTGTTTTTGTAAATAAACAACTTACTTTGTATCTTTACTGTACATGTATAATCATTACACTGAAATAAATTTTACAAATTGTTGTTCTCCTGTAATGTAAATATACGATTGTAATGTAAAACGCAATACAAGATGTTGATTTCTGAATAAACAATTTACTTTGTATCTTTACTGTGTGTGTGTAATCATTATATTGAATTAAAATTTACACATTATTAAAATAATATAAATTAAATATTTTTTTATTTCATTTTAATTAAGAAAATGATTTTAAAACACGTCGCCATCTACTTCGCCTGGAAAAGCCGTCTTGTAGAATCAAGATCAGACAAGCTAAAACAAGTTAAATCGTAACCCGTTCACGCTGATGACGAGTATACTACGGCACATTTTTCTGAATAATCAATTTACTTTGTATCTTTACTGTGTGTGTATGTAATCATTATACTGAATAAAAATTTACACATTATTAAAATAATATAAATTAAATATTTTTTTTATTTCATTTTAATCAAGAAAATGATTTTAAAACATGTCGCCGTCTGCTTCGCCTGCAAAATTAAATTCATGAGATTATAAACATAAGTTTTCTTCAGGTCTGTATGCCTTCATAGGATAATGGTTAGCGTAACTGAAAAACTATTGTCCTGTGGAGACATTTTGATCTGAGGCCGTGAGTTTGAATCTGGATTTTTTTTTTTTATTTGAGCGTTATTTATTTCAATCATTTTAAAATCTATAATTAGTGTACATTTTAATCAATAGGTGGCGCCATGAGCACGTTTAATATTCCCATACTTCCATTTTTTGTGCACATTTTTTAAAAACAACTCAACTTAGCTGTAGAAAAAAAAAAAACAATTCAACTCGCCCCCTCAACTCGAAAATCAAAGCCAATGCAGGAGAAAAACAACTCAACTCGTCAGTAGGAACGAAACAACTCAACTCGGCAGCAGGAACGAAACAACTCCACTCGGCAACATGAACGAAACAACTCAACTCGGCAACTCACTCGGCAGTAGGAACGAAACAACTCAACTCGCCAGTAGGAACGAAACAACTCAACTCGTCAGTAGGAACGAAACAACTCTGCACTGCCGTCGACCGCCTACAACCGCCTACAACCGCCTGCAACCGCCTACAACCGCCTGCAACCTGCAACCGCACAACCGCCTGCAACCGCCTGCAACCGCCTGCAACCGCCTACAACCGCCTGCACCGCCTTTACAGCAGAATCGGCTGGCTCCAACACCTCGGAGGGCTGCAATTGTCTCCCGAGCATATCCCATACATGCTCGATAGGATTTAGACCAGGGGAGTTCCCAGGCCACGACATGCGCTGGATGTTTTCCGTTTCAAGGAAGTCATCAATCCGCACCGTTCGGTGACATGGCGCATTATCATTCATGAATATGAAGTCAGAACCGACAGCACCTCGAAACAAGCGAATATAAGGCTCAAGAACTTCGTCTCTGTATCTTTGAGCAGTCACAAACCCCGTGTCAAAGAAATGGAGGTCTGTGCGGCCGTCCATCATGATGCCTGCCCATACCATTACTCCCCTTGATGGAAAATGATGCCTTTCCGTAATGTTTCTTGGTTCAAAACGTGTTCCACGTTCTTTCCATATCGTTACCCGCCGAGAATCACTACTCAGACTAAACCGGGACTCGTCACTGAGCATCACATTGCCCCACTCTCCCACACTCCAATGTTGATGTTTCAAACTCCAGTTCAAACGAGCGCGCTTATGCGCAGACGTGAGGGGAATGCAAACTGCTGGTCTTCTGGCATACGAACAGCATGATTGAGTCTCCTGTAAACAGTTTGTATCGAAATTCGTATTCCTGTGGCGACTGTGAGCGCCGAACCCAGTGCTCTGGCAGTACTGCCCCTCTGACGTCGCGCACTTATTTCAAGATATCAGTCTTGGCGAAGGGCTATGACTCTTGGTCGACCTGATACTGGATTTCGGGTAACATCTCCCGTTCTTTGAAATCTCTGCTACAGTCTTGAGATCACAGACTGTTCCACATTCAGAATTCGAGACACTTCGGTTTGTGATTGCGAGGATTCCGGCATTCCAACGATTCTTCCTTTCGTAAACATGTCCAATTGGTGTCTTTGTGCCATCATTCACCTTGTAAGATAGCTAACAACGTCCCTTCGCACAGCAGTTGCACGAAACTTGTCTGAACTGCCTGTGCTGCGTGAATCGGTTTCTCCGCGTTCCGACATGCGCCGGTGTTTCGCGCAGAACGTAGTCGACTGAAAAGTTTTGCATAAACCCAATGTTTCTTCTTCACCTAATTAATATCCGCAAGAAAAATTTGGAATAATTTTACGAATATTTACTCCATGTTTTTCGCATTTTACGATTTATGCTTAACTTTTGGACACCAGTGTATATAATTATAGTTATGCTACCTTTTTGCTCGTTATTCAAGTTTTATAGGTGTGTGTCTACGTGAACAATTTTTCTTTTTAAATTATAATTTTTTGCTTTGGAGAGAGGGGCGGCATTTTCCAGTTTTGTCCGGGGCGGCAAAATTACTAGAGCCGGCCCTGCTCACACACACAAATTACTAAAACTTACCTACTATCCAATGATTCAAAAGTTACATTATTATATAAAATAGTTATTTTTTGTTATAAATTTTTATAATCAGGACAAGAGTAGAGGTTCCTCTGTGTAACTGTAACATATTTATGAAATAAGAGTTTCTACACTTGCTAAGAAAAATACAAAAGAAACAATAATAATACGTTATAGTACTAAATTTCATTACTTAGAGCTATAATTTTCTTCAAAAAAAGATGAACTCATTGTTTCAAATCAGAAATCAGATAGGAGATAAGTTATGATTCTCAATAAATCTAAATTAATGTAGGAAACAGAAATGCCTATTTCGATACAAGAATGGAAGTTGTCGACTCACGCAAAATAATGTATTCTTATCGATAATTTATTCAACTTATCAAATTAAGCATCCGTTTCAGATACAGATTATATTTTATGAAAAGTGACACAAAAGTAATCTAGAATATTTCACGTGCTTTACGATTTTTTAAAAGAAGTTTTTGGCACACACATGGAGAAACAACTACACACACACACAAATTCAACTCTTTATTGTATTCACAAGTAATTTGTACAGAAAGATGAGTGTATGCTTGAAGATACATTTTAAATTAAATATCCTACATTTTGAGCATTACTTTTTAGGTGAAAAACCATTTATTGTGATACCGTAATTCTTATTTTCCCGTTTTCTAAATTCAGGTTAATCGTTCTGAGTTTTAGAAAACAGATGACATCACAATCTTCTGTAAGGTGCAAGTATTAATTCTTTTTCCTCTTCCAATTTTATTTACATTTTAGTGAAACTTTCAGTTTTTATTATCATTAATATTTTGTAAAAGATAATGGGCTCGATTCATGACGGTCACATGATACAGACAAACACGTGTTCTTCATTGAATTCAAAATATACATTAAACTAATTGTACAAGTTGCTCTATTAGTAAAAATTCAAATTTTATAAATGGGTAAAGATGGTTAAATGTTATGAAAAAAAATTCATATAAAAAATATTTTAGGCTTATATTAAAAAAAGCTTTATTTTAGGCATCTCCACTTCTAAATAAAATGCATTTTGTCTATTATTTGAGTAATTATTTTTGATAATTTAACGAGAAAGTTTCTGCAAATAGCAAAGTTGGCAACAAAAAAGTGCATGAAGTGATTAGCTAGAAATACATGATTGCTTTTATCGTGTGACTATGTCGTCACATGAGTTTTTATACTGATTGGCTAGAAAAACTTGGTGGACATTATCATGTTACTATGACGTCACATGAATTGAGTTCATTATCAAAACCTCGTGTTTGGTGAGATCACCTGTACATTCGACCCTTTTGCATCGTCAAATTTTAAGAATTATAAAGATTTCTTTCCCTATGTAAATGATTTTCAAAAACAATATTGGTAGTAGGGACAAGAATGAAAGAAGGTATTGTTTGAATGCTTCTCCAGGTGAAAAGGTTTCATGTTTGAACTAAGAGTCAGATGTACTCACAGAAAGATACAAATCACACATTTTAAGACCCTCGAAGCCACAAATATACTACTGCTGCCGATTCATAATTATGAGATTTGTTTCCCAAAGCCACCGTTTAATACGTAATAAAGCGTATGTTGTGTATTGAGAGGGGGTAGAAAAGGAATAAACAAGCAAATCTTCCGAAATAAATAAATCCTTCGCAAAGGCTGTCAAAGCCCTTTTATTTCATTCCAAAGCCTTCGGAATAATTTTATGGATAGCAGTTTACAGAAAAGATCGTACTTCAGGAAGACGTATACATACGTCTGGGACAATTAACGCACTGGTTGAGAGAGACGTTTATAAACGCCAGCTGCACTTAAGACATTAAAGTCGTATTGTAAGTTTAGCGTCAATGTATAGTATTATTGAATTTAATACATTGGTATTGTACGGGGGGGAGACGATAAATATTGGGTCGTAGATGGTGAAAGTTTGAGAACCCTGTATTACTGAGTTGTTTAGCGCAACGGGGACCTCGAATAAGGGAATAGCAAATAAAATCTGTCATGTCAGAGATTAAGATGGAATAAAATGCCACTAAAAGCAATCATGCCACTGATGGTAATAGATGTTTTTATAAACTTTAAAAAAATACTTAAAATCTAACTTCATCTGCAGAGAAACAAAACTATACTCATTTACAAATCATTGATAAGATACGTTCTCACATATGCTGCAGAAAAGTGGACAATGATTGAGAGAGACGAGGAGACTTGCTATATTTGAAAGAAGAATACTTAGAAGTATTTTTTTTTTGGAGGTTTAAAATGTGATACCATTTAGAGAAGAACCCAGTTAGAAACTTATGAACTTCTTAAAGAACCAAGTATTATTAAGTTCATTCCAATAAAAATGTTAAAATGGGCAGGACACTTGATAAGATTGGATGACTATCGAATCATAGGAAAGATTTTTGTGACCAGACCATATGGTTCTCGAAAAAGGAGGACCAAGACTTAGGTGGATCTCGATTGCCTAGAGAAAGAACTAAAAACTATTAATGTTAGAAGCTGGAAAAGTCCGGCCAAGAATAGGACAGCCTGGAATGGAATTCTTGGGAAAGCCAAGGTCCCTCCTGGGCTGCCATGCCATTGAGGAATGAAAAGCAATCATAAAACAATAAACTCAATTTTCTTTTAATATTTTGATGTTAAAGAGTAAAAGT